>JAUMJL010000184.1:0-1200000 GCA_033558185.1 Dromococcyx pavoninus
AATGAATATACAGGGTTAGAAACAGGCACAGCACAAGAAGGCCAGGCAATCCATTTGGAGAACACTCTCCTTAGCTAGCACATCTGAGAATGGAAATGATCCTACACATAAAGGGAGGTTTCCAATGCTTGCTTCCAGCAGTGGAAAGCTGCAAAGGTGCAGCCACGTTCCTTTGGTGTCAGCCCTGCAAGCACCAGTCCTGCCACACAATGGGATGGCTACTGGGTAGGACACACAGGGTAAATGCAAAGCTCCCTGAAAGATCAGTACTGCTACAGCTGGACAAGCTCCATCCTCCACTGTGCCATGGCACTGGGGATCCCAGGCCTGCCCTTATTACAGCTCAGGCATCAGCACCTCCCTCTTACCACTACCAAGCGCCTGGGAAACCAGGACAAGTTCACAAAGCCCTCAGACTGACACAGACCAAGGATGAAAGAAGAACATGGCATGTCCAGGAAAGCGTGATGCCCTCCTGGAAGCAAACCTTATCAACATCTTTAAGCAATTGTAAACATAGGAAACCTCCAGCTCCATATGACACCATGTAGGGACAGCCATGAGGACAAACCAGGGTAACAAGTAATTTCTGGCATATACTTGGCACCTCCAGACTCCTCCTGATAAAACCAGTATACCACAAACACTTCACAAGCACAGTTGTAGCCAAAGGAAAAGCAGGTATGAGGTAAAACTGAATCCAGCCACAAGCTACACAGAAGCTGATCACTGTTTTGAAAGAATATGCCAATTTATGAGCTATTAGGGCAGCTTCAGACCTGCTCTAGTTTCAGGCAGGAGCCACATCTCACCAAGTGACAGCCCACCTACCCACTACAGGACAAATTCATGCATAGCCTGAAATTTTAACACATACACAACCTTTTTAATCTTAACCTCAGCAGTGAATACGCAGGCCAGCATATAATTAGGCTTATGACAAATTTCAAAATAATTTTTTAAAACATTTTTTCTAAACAAGCCAGTATATGAAAGATTGAAAAAAAGAGTATGTTTTTAAAAAGCACCACAAGACACTCAGGTGTGGGTTTGTAGTCTCAAGGCTATTCAGCTGCATGACCCTCCTCAAAACACAGAAAATACAGAAAGTACTATCAAATGTTTCTGTTGCTTTCCTACACTTACATTAAAGCATTCTTTGTGCATGCAAGCCAATATAGTAAGCTTTTTCATTTCCCTGCTGAGGAAAGTTGATTTTTCCTCTTTCCAATAAGAGCTGCCATTCACATTATACTGGTGAACAAAAATGAGAAGCTTGGAAATTGAATCATACTCCTGTGTCTTTCCTGACACAGATCCTTGCTCTCCCGTTACCTTCCAAAACTCCCTCTCAAAACAGTTGTTTTCTCAGTATTGCCTCTTCATTTCTCAACCCTTTGTTCTTTCCTCCCATTGAGAAAGGTGTTATTTCTATCTCTCCAACTTTGTCTTCATCTTTTCTCTCTCCCCAACTGCAAAAGAGACTCTTTCACACTTGCCCTCAAGTACAGTCCACCAAGAAATATCTCTGGAGGATGTAAAAATGCTTGGCATACATAGTTCAACAACAATATTCCCACTCACTTCACTCTCTACTGCATCCTTTCATCCCACTCCTTGTTCTGGAGAAGCCACACAAGTTCTTACTCCCATTTGTTTCCCTCCTTCATCTACTGAGCTTTGACACACCACTGACACCCACTTGGCTCTGCTACGTACCCTTCTCCCCCTCCAAGTGCCAGGACACTCCCATATCTTGTCGCAGCCTGCTCCGCCTCACCGTGTGCCTCCCTCTTCTGTCCGGCATACGCTTGCATCTGCTGCAGATTTTCTGCTTCAAGGCAAAGCCTCAGACTTCCTTCCTGACACCTTGACACAATAATGTCACTGTCATTTCTTCCTACACCACCCCAGGCATTTGTCTTGTGCTGCAGGGCTGTAGGCAGCACGACAACTCCTTAGTACTTGTCCCCTGAAGATGACAGAGTCTGTCCAGATCCAGCTCTTCTTTTTTTGGAGGGGAGGGGGGGGTTTGCCCGCTCCCATGCACATAAGGGGAAGATGTCCACTCTAACAGGCTTCACAAGTGGCCCAGGTGAGGTATGGATACATCTAATGCTGATGCTGACCTGTCTGTTTCACTAACAAATACATGAAGGGGTCTAATAAAGCTCCACCTTCAGCTCTTCTCCAGTGGTAGTCTTATTCAGAACTGCTTCGAGAAAGGCTGAATTCATTTTGTCAGTTGAGATTTCTTTGATGTTGAGTGAAAAGATTCCAAGTATAAACAGTTCTACATCAGAGAGAGTCAGGGGATTGGATGGCAGTGGAATTGATAGAAAATTCACACCACTTTTTACAGAAACCCTCTTATATTGAGCAGGAACACAGAACTCTGAAGACTGATATTTGTAATTAAGAGGTGTATCTCAAGTATCTGAAATTTCTTCTATTCTTACCTACTGTCATCACATTTGAACTGTATCTTCCTATTTTGACTAAAGGTCTACTGAAGTAAGGACTGAGATAATTACAAATTAACCCATAATTCAATCACCTGTCTTTCCTGGAGCAGGAAGGAGGAGAGTTCAGAATCCTCCATGTGAATCCTTCAATCCCATTCACACTCCTACTTCGGAAGTGTAAATCCTTGCACTGCTCTGTGGTTCAAGCCTGAAAATAAAGAGAAGAACAGAAGCACTCAGAAACATCATGTAATGCATTGATTAAAAAAATAAAAACAATTGTGCATTATAATAAGTGCTTTAAAACAATTACTTAATACTGTATTACGTCTTGCAAATGCTCAAGTCAAAGACATTGGTCTAATTCAAGGTCAAATGACTGTAAGAAACACAATGCTTGTATAAAAAAAACTACACAGTTCTAGATTCAGGATTTTTCCTGTTCAGTTACAACAAATCCCACTTAGGCACCACAAGCTCTTCAGTTATTGGAAGAAGTCCAAAATTTCTATCAGGGTATTTCCTTACTAAGAACTTTTTGAGCAGAAACACAACCTGGAATGTGCTCTTAAAACACAGCCTTGAGAAATAAAATTTATTGAACTTTCACGCTATAAAATGGAAACCAAATTGTGTCAATGGAAGACAAATCCACGCTCAGAAGTGTGTTTTCTTGTTCTCTGCAGCCTCTACAGTTCCTACCTACAGTGCTTTTTGTTTATTTATTTTACCAAATCGGCTCCAAACACAGGGCACAAAGGTGCTGGGCATTATGTCCCCATAATGCTGCAGAATCCTGTGAGCAGCTTTCTAGCACACCCTTCATATCACACCTTCTGCACTACCTGAGCCTCACACAACAACTCCTGCAGTACCTTGGAAACACAGGAGGATGGCAATTGCAGTTTTAATAGCCAAAAGGTAAGACCAAGACTTAAGTCTTACTAAGTCAACAGTAATCAAAGAAACAACACAGCAGCTAGGATTAAGTACAGACAACTGTGCATTTGCACATCACTCATACAAGTATGTTCTCATGAAAACATTTTCTTATGCCATTTATTTCTTATTCTGATGTTTATACTTAACTTTTATATAGCAATATTATAAATACCAGTTTCTCAGTTATACTGTGTGGATTTCTGTGTGCGTGTGTATATGCATGCTCATGTGTGTAGCACCTGCTTCTATAAGCTTGAAAGAAAATCAACATAAGCAGGTATTCCAACCTGAAATCACAAAGTTTAAAAGTACACGTCTGTAACACTGAACCACACAGCATGAACCAAAGGCACTGATGCCTGGCAGGTTTGCGGCATCCAGAGATTTGATTTTCTGAACAGCATTAGAGATTATTCTAGTGTTCAGAAAGTGAAATAAAAGTTCACTTCTGCAAAACATTCTGAAAACCCAAAGAAGAATAAAAGAATATTTTGTCAGCAATAAACTTGTGTTATATCTAAGAACGCAGCTTTACTTTTTTAATACTATGAATAAAACACATTAGGGTCAATGACAGTCAGGAAAAGTTCGAGTCTTAGCCACTGAGACACTATAATCCTCACCAAAATTAAAAGCTTAAGAGTTAAAATGAAGAAAATTACAAAATTACAAGTTTTCATGGAAGAAAAAAAAAGGCAGGTGGTGAATAACACCCAGTTTTGTATTAAAGCTTCTCAGCCAAAGCACCAGCTCATTTGGGGAATTTCTGTAGCCCATACTAAGAAACATTCTCAAAAAAACAGACACGGCATTTTGAACACTTCAGTAGATCAGAAAGATCCCACACTACACATCCACACGCAATGCTGTAACAGCTGAGGTCACTGGCTTGACAATTCACAGTTTGTGGTTGATGCAAATAGCTGGTTTGGGAATTTGCAATTCATTTTTGTATAATCATGATGTATGTACAGAGTAATGTTCTCCACACATGCTGGAAACATGTCCAGAATAACTGTGCAAGGCTTGAAGAGGTTTTCCTTCACACATTTCTGGTGGTTCAGTTCACACTGGGAGCAGATACAGCATGTATGAACAAAAATCTCTTCCTACCTAATTGTGAGTAAACATAAAATGCTACATTCAGTTACCTTGCTGAGGGAATGTACTGCAAACTAAACTAGTCATGGAGAAAACATCAGTGAACTTCATAATTGGAAAATCTTCCTTCAAAACACACAGCCTCATGCTTTCTAACCTAAGCAATTAAAACTGCAAAAAAAGGAAAGATACCCATGCAAGCCCCCAGGGGGGTGGAAATCACAAGAATCTGGACAACTGTGGCAGTCACAGAAAAGATGAAACCTGAATTTGATTGATTAGACCTAGCATCATTAAAAAGTTGTTTGAATTCCTTGACTGTAATGATTGGATTTTTTGTGGACCAGGAGGAAGTCCTCCAGCTTCCCCTGCTCAAATAGAAGCATGGGTAAGGCTCATTATTAGAAGACCAACACAGAAGGCAAGTATGGTCTGTAAATGTTTGTAATTACTGTCTCCCCCATGCATTTTGTGCTGGCTGCTAAGAACATTTCAAAGCCCAGCTGTCACCTATGATAGCTTTTTCAAAATGAAAACACACACCTTAAAATCTGCCAGCAGCTAGTGTGAGCAAGGAAAGCCAGAACTCTCAGATAGCTCTGTAAGAATCACTTGAAATTCATGCTTTGTTGCTCAAAAGTTAAAAATAAAAATGGATGGGCGCCAAAATGGAGATGAGTTGTTTAATGAGCAGAACTTGAGGCTCATTCGCAAGCTTGGACCCACTCAAACCAAAAGGTAGCTGGATTTCTTGAACTTTCACAAGACAGAGAGCACGCAGGAGTTCATAAAAGCACATTAGACAACTGAAACGTATCTTCTGTTTAAGAAATTCAAGTCTGAAAGTCTGCCTGGTTTCAGGTATGCAATTCTGAATTATCTGATTTAAGGTTTATCATAATCTCTGCAAATAAGAAAATTATGTTATTTTTAACATATTCAAAACAATATCATTTTTATTTAAGATTCAAAATGGCCACACAGAATTCTTCACTTTGTTTTGTTTTGCAATTATGGGCTTAGATTTCATGAAGGACCTAGCTGAATAATTAAACCAAGACACATGGCTGAGACACTGATGAATAAACCCCCTTCTCGGCGTAAGCTCTACTATCCAGGAAACCAACATTAAGTATCTTTTAATATGTTTATCTATGAGGGGAAAAAAAAAACCACAATAGCCATAGAAACTCAATCCTTCTTTTTGAAGGCCTGCCAAAGTCATCTGAAACACATAGATCAAACACACATAGCAAAGAAAAATGCAGGACCTTCCTAGAATTTGGGAGAACGTGAAGGAAGAGAGGATGAGCAGAGAAATAGATCAAATAAAACGCAACAGAATAAATCTGTTACTTCAATGCATACATGCATATATCTTCTTCCAGTGGATCTTCCTACAAAACCTTCATCCAAGTCTATGCATACACACACAGTTGTGCACCTTTGAAGGGGTGGGATCCAGCCCTGACAAAACAGACCTGGCTACCAATCACCCCACTGGCCAGGCAGGATCATAAAATTCCCACTTTTCCCAGCTTTAAATGCAAGCAAAGAAAAGCAAGGATCTGGCCCATCTGGGCACACAGCTGAAGGCAGTAGGCAGCTGACAGGCAGCGTGCTCTTGGGGTCACACAGGATGGCTTCACACATGAGCAAGAAAGGAGTACCTACACAGGGGGGAACCCTCCATCCTGACTCCGCTCCCACAGCACCACATTTGACATGGTGCTGTCATTGCACCCTGGGCATGCAGAGCTGCAAAATGCTTGCACACGAAGCATCAGTTGGAGCCAGGCTATAGAGAACTGCATATGCCAGGAAGCATGAAATCAGTTCAAAAATGCCCAGAAGAAACAGCTTCAGATGCATGAAGTCAGTAAAAAACAGCTGCTTTATAAAACAGCACTCTTACAGAAACATCCATGTGCAAGTTAAGAATCAACTGGTTGTGATGTTTTCCTAGAAGTGCAAATATAGAAATCAGTCTTGATGTTCTCTCCTCCTCCAAAAAGTGTTATACCTATCCTCACAATGAGAAGATTTTCTAAAACTTTACCACTACCAATCTTTGGACTGTTACTTTAACTAGTAAAATCATATCACTTTGTCAAAACAATGCTCATACAACCCAGAGTTTGGCCGTATTCCTTCCAAGAATATTATCAAAGAAGTGGCAAATTCAACCTTACTGAGAACAATAACCCATTTCTTTTACCTATTTCAATCATATCCAAATCAGCTACAGCTTTCTGGGGGGCAGGGAGGGACATTTTGTGGATTACTTTCATAATAAAGACCATACAGGATGTGAACTGTAGGCATCTTAGGAGAAAAGATGGTCTGAATCTCCCCTCTCACCTCTCCATCAAGAAACACCATAGGGAAGGAGACAAACCATATAAAACTGAATCACATCAATCCAAAGCCCATACACACTGTGACAGTCACCTCCACTGCCCTACTTCACTATGTGACCACTATCATCCTGCACTGGATTGGAAAGAAGAGGAGGAACAGCAGCAGCAGGAATCCCTTCATCCATGTCACAGACAAAAAGGAGCATCAAAGCTACCTTGTTGAACTGTCTCCCATAGGTGTAAAGATAAGATACCTGTTATTTATGCCCTTAGCTCAGAACTCCACATAAAATCAGGGTTCAGGATAATGAGAAAGCCTAAGGGCCCACACGGACTGGGGCTGGACAGGGGCTGCCCCAGGCAAGATACCAAGAAAACAGGGCTGCAAGTAACTCCTCCTCTGGGACATGGTTGAAGGACCCAGTCTAGGACTCAGTGCCAAATTCGAGTTAGGGACAGGATTTGTGTAGAGAGAAAGATAAAGCATAGAGGCCCATACGGAGTCGGGACTCACCTCTGCCTCAGCAACCAAGTCAAGGCTGCAGGAGTTATCTCCCATTGAACTCACCTCCTGCATGTAGACAAGATGAAAGCTGTAATTTGCCTCTCACAGCTGCTACTGTAAGTTGAAAATACCTTCAGGCAGACATCCTAAACTTCATTACACCTGACCAGCCTCAGGTTTTTAGCACAACTTCCCAAAACACTCCCCTCTCCTACCTACCTACCCCCACTTTCAAAGGGGAAAAAAGAATATATTTATATTCCAACAACTCTTCATAACTTTCAGAAGCACATTCATACACTCATGCTATACCCTAACAGCCCAAAGCACATGGGCCACAGCTGCTAAAGGAGCTGAGGCAGGTACCCAGGGGCCCTGCCTGCAAACACCTGTATGTGAAACCCAGACCTGAGACAATCCCACTCTGGAGTTCTGCCCTCACTCCATGCAGGAGCCTTTGGATCTTGTGGCTGGCACAGCTGCAGTCACACTTATTCAACTCCACTGTTGCAGGAAGAGTTTCACTTCTCCAGGGTTTCTTCCACAGGAAGCTTAAGGCTGAAAGGAACGCACACCCAGTAGGTTGAAGAAATGACTTCTTAGCAGTTCACTATTTTTAAGTTGGCCTGTTATGCAGTAAGTGCATAACTGAGGTTTATCTGCCACTTAATTGCTGGCCACAGGCCTGAACTGCCAATCTTTGAATTAATTAGGTTTGCATCAGAATCAACTCAAAATAGAAAAATGTGATATATTTTGGGTTTGCTCATTTTCTTCTTGATATGAAAATCTCATTTTTATTTTAACGCAACTGCAAGACACAAAAAAACACATTCCCTGAAAATGAACTCTAAAGCTATTCATTAACTGTAGAATAATCCTGCCAACTGAAATTTCATTTAAATTACAAAAGGACTGAAAAATGTTTTAAACATATCTTCACATGAAAGTTTACTGGGTGTAGGTCACTAAATTTATCATAACAGAAATCTGGGAGTAGAATTCGGAAGTTTCTTCCCTTCAAAATAAAACCTAGCATCTGTGTCTGAGGAAGAGTTGCACAGCCTCCACAACTTGCCAGCTGAACTTCTGTTGTGGATTTCGTTCTGGTTTTAAATAGAAGATATTCTAGGTATAATCTGAATAATGGCTATGAATGAGCTAGGCAAAAGAAAAAGGAATTATTATTTTACGTTTGCTGATGAACACATCCAAGAACATCCTCACTTAAATCTTTCCACTGATCACCAAGTGTAAAAATTGCCTCAAAACTGACACTACTTTGATTCTGCATTATTCTATAAAGTTATAGCTGAACCACGACTCTGGGCACATGCTCATAGAACACCTTGCTCCACAGTGCTTAGAGAAGGAGCCTCGTTTAGAATATACATAATTTAATCTTTTATAGTCATTTTTAAAACTGAGAGAAAACCAAAGCAAAAAATTAACTAATTTAATAAAATAATTTATTACACTTTTGCAGTTTTCATTCTTTAAAAAAACATTACGTACACCAAGAAATATAATGACCACAGGAAAAAACCTACGGTGCATCAGCTTCCAGGTTTCCAGACACTATTGGTGTGTTCAAGCAGTCAGATTTCAAACAGGAAACAGTTTCCAATGCTTCCACTGCTTCCTTTTAGCTATGTACTTTCCTTTAGGTGTAATTAATTCTGGCAACAAATAAGCCCATATGTTTAATAAAAGACAAAAGTGCAAGCTATATTTTTTTTACAGCCCTGTATATTGTGTATAATATTTGACATAAAACAGTAAAATCTCTAGATACTAAGACTCTTGCCTTGTGCAACTGTAGACTTAAAAAACTAAGTAAATTTCATCTTCTTCCCAATGAAAATGGCAACTTAAAAACTCTCTACAATGCCTCTTGCATTACTTAATACACCAAATTTTACTCAACCTGTCATAAGTTACATAGGTAGTGTAAAAGTTGCCAGAGATAAAAGCTCACAGCCTTTAACCACCAAGAGCTTTGTAACTTCTGAGACTGGACCAGCCACCATATTATTACAAAAATAGACACAATTTGGGTCTTTATTAATTCTCAGTAGAGAAATAGTTAAAATAGCGAATATTAAATACCAAGGATTTCTGTCTCAGAATCCACTACTACATAGATCAACGGGGCATTTTACACTCCTCTGACCCGTAGCAAATGAAATCAAGACTTGCATTCAGATCATGCTTGGAAATTTTCTCTGGCATTATTATAACAATATACTTGTATTTAACTCCTTTCCCATCTTTGACTGGTATTTTCTGACAAGAATCGCATTCATCCAAAAATAATAATAATAATCCTCATTGGCTGAACAAAAATGTTTCATAAAAACATTAACAGATTCAAAGAGTTGGTGAGATCCTAATGCTCTGGTTCCCACTGGTTTTCATTTGCAAGGCAAGGCGAGACCCAGCCTCCCTGGCCTGGAAAACCTGCATCAGCTCTAGGATCTGCAGCACACGGCACTCCAAGCCAGGCAGGTGCATGTTTTGGGGAGAACATGACTGAGGGAATTTAGAGACAGACACCCCTGGCCTGTGAGACACGACGTGCTGCAGATATGAATCACGTGCCAAGCAGGTTGTTTCAGTGAAGGTGGCATGGGCAGCAGCAGGACAGTAGACATCTGTTTGTGGTACATCAAAACCAAAAATGCCCACAAATGCAGAGATGGAGAACAAAGAGCGCCGTGTTTGCTGCTCTGCACAGGGCAGGTTGGAGGTTAGTATCAACCATGACTTGATTTTTGAGTTTGCAGTAAGTGACTTGACTTCAGGACTGCTAACAGCCATGTCAGCCCTGCACTGCTGCTGGGCTGTGGTCTGGCCCCACTTTTTGGAACCTGAGTTGCTATTTCTACCTTACACTACATAATCCTCACCATGTGTGGGAGCCAGACCAAAGCACACCAGCCTCACCAAACGGCCAAGAGAGCAGATGAGCACCACTGTGGTGCACATGGACCTGCTACCACTCCAGAGCACCGGGAGGGATGGAGATCCACAAGAGATGTCCTCCTCAAAGGTCAGTGCAAGCAGAGCTTAACGTATACTAGAGCAGGAAAAGCTATTCCAATCACCAAGGCAGGTACAGCCAGCTTTGAGGTTTTTGCTTATCAGTTGGTTGTTTAGGAGGCAAAGGGAGGAGAAAGTTACAAGGAAGTAAAAAGAAAGGTTTTTTTAATGGGCTCGGTGTTAGTTTTCGCATTGAAAAAAAAAGAGATATTATGGCGCTTTGCCAAGATGACCAATGTTTCTAAAGGAGCTGGTTTTTAAATTGTTTTAATGACATGAGCTTAAAAGCATGTGTATATTCAGAAACAACGCTGGCTTTTGATATTAAAACCTTATCTCCCTTTCCCCCTTCCTGACCCACCATTAAATACAATTAACTCCCATTTTCCTTCCAATGTTTTATACTTTCTTGGCAACGACCAGACTGCAAAGCCTATCAGAAAGCGGAGAATGGAGGAAGGAAGGATGAAACACAGCAGGAGACCTGTGCCCAGAGCTGATGATTTGAACACAATTTAGCTTACAGTTAACTCACAGCAGGACTTTCGTAATGTCCTTTATCACCTATAAAGCCATTTCCTCATTACTCATTATCATTGCACATAACAAGACAAGGAAAGATGTTTCTGCACAAAATGGAAAACCATCAGCATAGAATCACAAATCAGCAAAATTCTATTAATTTTTTAAAAATCTGCTTCTTGTTTCTGTTCACTAGAGAAAAATAACTTCACACACCACTGAAAGTGATCCGAACGCCCTATGCCAAACCTCCATTGGACTGGTCAGAGCTCCTCTCACAGGGAAACCAAGGAATCCCACCCAGCCTGCACCCTCCTGTTCTCGCCCTTATGTGACACACAGCACATGTTTATACTTTGTTTGCCCTGTTACATTTAAACACACGGAAGTCATCTACAAAGAATACAAGAAGTCAGTGTGATACACATTTCAACACTGCTCCTTCCTGGATTCCACTGTATTTCAGCCACAAAGTGAAGGAAAATGTAGCTTATTGCTATTTTTTTCAAGCCATGGACAACAGGACAATTCTTGGACAGAGTCATACGGATCTTCTATTGCATTCATTTGTAACTAATGCATGATGGAAAAATTAGCTTCACCATCACAGACAAGAAATATGCCCCAGTAGATAAAGACAACTAACTCATGAAGTCAAGAGTCAAAGATATTTCAGAGACAACCACGGGTCAACATAACATTTCCTCTGTCTGATCTTGGGAGTCTGCTTCTATAGGGCAAAAGAGAAAAAAGATGGTAACATTTGTGGTGTCTTACTACTGAAATTGAGTTTGTGTGCACATGTGAGAGAGCAAGAGGCAGACTGCAAACCTTTATGCAACTTTGCCAACCGAAGGTATTTTCTTTTTCAATGAACAGAAGTCTGGAATGAACCACCTCTATGGAAAATGGGAGAATCTCAGCAAGTCAGAGGCATGTGGGAAAGATAATATGCAAGATGTTAGACTTTTTGTGTTTCTACAAAATAAGATTTTGAGCTTTGGAGACAAAACCAAACGTCTGAATATTGATGTCAAAGCAAACAGAATTTACCTACACATAAGTAACAACCTCACTGCAAAACCTGGCGGTTAAGCTGCATCCCTTCTTCTAATCCCCTGTACTATTCAGTTCTTTCAAACGACTGTTTCTTCTCATTTGACCTGTTTAACCTCACTGTTTAAGCTTTCTACTCCCAGACCACTTGTGCTGCTCTCAGCTCACAGACAGGCTTCCATTAGAGCTATTCTCAGCCTGGAGGAATGTTAATTGTTGTAGAAATTGCACTGTAAAAATGAATGTCAAAAAAAAAAAAGAAAAAAAGAGCTGAGCAACAGAAACTCAACCACTAGTCCAACATTCAACACATTCAGCTCCATTTCCACCACTGAAAAAAATAAGACAAATCAAAACAGATGTTTTGGGCAGGAAAAAAGGAAAAATATAACACTACTGAAACAAAAAGCTGAACATGGCAAAACTCAGTGGAGACTAAACGGCACAATGCAAGTACACAAGGAAACCACAAACAGAAATCTTAGCACAGATTAAACTCCAAAAGACATAGATATGATTGTTTCAAAAAGATATAGCTCATCCTAACACAATAGCTTTATTTTTCCTTATTGTGCTATTAGGCATTTGCCCCAGCTTCTTCTTCTATGTAAATACTACAGAAAGAGGCATTAGTAAAAAAAATTTAAAAATCAAACTAAACCAAAGAAACACCCAACACGTGTCCAGACATGACTCAATAATTAAAATGTTTCTCTCTGTTTAAAAAAAAAAAAAGAAGAAGAAAAACAGTTATATAGTTCTGGTAACTCCACTCAATGACTCAGTGGACCTTCATGAACTTCAGTTAAACAGAATGTAAGTGTCCAAGAATGCTATTCTAGTCCTACAGTCATTGCAGGAGTTCTGAGGACAAGTCACACAAGGCAGCAATGCCAAGAAGACTGATGGAGTCAACAAACAAGACAGAGAGGCTCACCAAGGCTTCCACAGGAAAAAAAATAAATAAATAAAAAACCAAGCAGCACTGAAGTGGTTTCTTCTGGGAGACCCAGTAGTTAGAGGCAAACCTTATTTAAGCTCAGTGGAAAAGACGCATACATATGGCACCAGGTAAATTACAGAAGCCATCACACTAACCTGCCACAGCTGCAACGTTGTGGCCTCCTCACTGGGCTAAATCCTCTGCTTCTGCCTCCACCTTCTGCCACCACAAAATCCTTTCACTAAGCAGTAGATGAGTTCACAGCCTCACTGCCATCCAACTAGAAGTAATTTGCTCTCCAGCGTCTCTCTGACTACAAGTAGTACACGATTTTTTTCAATCGCCATCAAAACTGAGAGGGAAAGGAGCTGCCATGCCAGATGATAAATCTGCTCCAGCCCACAGGTTGGAACAGATCAGGAGGGCCGGATCTACAGCTCTGACGTGAGCACAAGGCTCTTACAGATACCCTTGGGATGCCAGCATCAGTAAAAAAGCAGAAGGTGAAAAAACATGACACTAGCGTGGCCTTTCCTATAACTTTATAACAAATGGTACCTCAGAGAGAGAGAAATGAATACCTTATGAGCGGAGGCACCATTTCACTATTTTTCTCTCTTACTGAAGGCTTTATTTTAACATTTTCTTTTAACTGCTTAATGGAAAACCTATCTGCTATAATTCAATTCTCTATATTTTCCTTGTTTACAGCAGCACCTCCTTGCACAGGACACACTACTGGTAATGGGTTGGCTTCCAGTTACAGGTTTTCCAGCAAACTTGGTGCTCTATGGTCAGGAGAATATTTCCTGCCAAATCCACACAGGGGTAGCAGTGCTAACTACACAGAGCCATTCTCTCTTCATTGGAAATTCATCCCAATGCTATTTTGCCTCCAGTGAATCAGCAACTGTTACAAAAGAGTAATTTTTACCTTACTACTGTTTAATCAATCACAGCCTGAGAGAAAGTACATTTACTTGAGTGTATACAAGGGAGGTTTAAATGCTCCCCTTCTCCTACCCTAGCAACAGTCATTTGTATCCAATACCAAGCTGCCATAACTTTTCCTTTCAGAGGGAAAATACTTTGCCTTGTCACTACCCCCTCCAAAACTATCCAGCCTAACCTACAAGGGGATAAGGTAAAATAAATGAAATCTCTGTTAGAGATTGCCTTCAAACACAAGATAAAGAGTGGACGTGCCTGGGAACTGATGTGCCAACATGTGAAAACTTTAAGGGAAACATTTCAAATATCTTCCCAGGTAGCTTTGTAAGAGACAATTTCAGACTTGAAAGCGCTGTCTTGATTAAGGTACCTCCACTGAAAAAAAAAAAAACCTACTTCAATCAAATCAAGCAACTGTGGAAACCTCTTTTAAATACCACTGCCTGCAGTCTCACTGAGTCCCAGGCACAGTTCCCAAAGACTTCAATAAAACCTTTGTCTGGGATAAGGAGTGCCAGATTTGGCCCACTTTAATACATTAAGTCTGTGGTAGGTGAAAATCTGAAACACAGAGCAGTTGAGAAACTCCCCTAATAGCCAAGGAGATAAGAGAAAACTTCACTCCCCCTTCCCATACTGGGAGCGTACAGGGGTGGATGGGAAAGTTAAAGAGGAGGAGGCAGCAGGCGTTTTTAGGCTAAAAAAGCATGTAAGGTCCTCCCAGTGTGGGCTTGGGCTAGAAAGGATTGTGATATGTTTCTTAGAGAAGCTGGCTGGCCTGGAAGGCTGAGAGAGCATTCAAGGATATGTGCAAATGTCTGTGTGTTAAGGGCCAGGGCCATGCAAGTTAACAAGATTTAGTCAATTCTCCCGCCAGCTCTTCCAGGCTTGAGGCAAATGCAGATAACCTCAACTTAACCCAACTCCAAGCAAGCCTTCCCTTCTCAACCCTGCCCTCAATTAGCAAGCTTCAATCCAAAATGTCTAAAAATAAACTATGAAATAATTTCAGTTACAGCTCTAGTAATGCACTTTTCCATAAACTTCTCCATATCACCAAAATGCTCCAAATCTCATTTGTGAAAAAACCAACAACAACAACAACAAAAAACAAATACATGGGTGGGAGGAGAGCTGAGGCTTAGCTTCCAGTGGGTCTTTGCTATTGCATCACAGTTTTTCTACCCCCACAGTTAGTGAGGTACCAGCATTACTGTTATCTGCTGCTGCTTTTAAGATAAGCAATGCTAAAATAGCTAATTGAGTTACTTTTCAAATAAGATAGGTTTCTTGCACAGCAAATCTAAGGACTAAATCTTTCAGAATTTGAAAATCTTTTTCCTCTCCCTATACCCCAGCTGTGAACATCCATCCTTACGGCAGTAGACCACCCAGATTCATCTTTGTCTCTCAACCATCTGCCTCTGCTGTGCTGAGATAAAAATCTAGACAGAGCCTTTATTATTATTTTATCCATAACTTGTCTAAACCTTCACCTGCAAAACACTGACTCACTACATCTTTAAACACCAGAAGAATGTAAAGGAAGAGAAATTAACTCATGGGCATGAAAGCTAAACAGGCAATAGCATAACCTTCCAAGTCAAACAACAAAAATCAGAGCGACAACAAAGAAAGTTTTTAAAGCAGATAAAAATTCAAGTCCTAAAAATAGAAGTCAGAGGAAGCTTAGTTGATGTCTTCTTTTTTATCATATTGCTATCTTATCATCAGATGATAGCTAATAATATTTATCCTTACTAATGCCTCAATAACTCCAAATTAATCACTTCAAATACTGAATAATCAACTACTTGAAAATGTTACTACCCCTCCTTGGCCTGCAGCAAGGAGGAAGGGAAGAAAAAAAACATGCAATTTTAACAAGAGTCTCCGAAGAAAACAAGATACTGGCAAATAGACAACTCCTCCATCTCCTCAGGTCTTAGCAGGGAAGAAATCTGATGTAAGCTACATTCTTGCAAGACATTCCAAGTCTTGGTAAAAAGCTGGTAGATTACTAAAACCCATCACTTAAAACTCACCAAAGGAACTGCTACGGAATGCTACCTCAATGACAAATTGGGAAACCTCTCCTTTGGGTATATGCATGGTCAGGGTCACAAAAGCTTCTGGTGACTGTTAGAGAAATGGGAAGCAAAAACCACTGGCTTTCAGTTTGACAATTAGTATTCTATGTATGGAAGAGCCTTCTGCCTAAGTATATTAGGAGATCACATCTTAATGCTCGCTGCCTTGATCAGTGCAATATGTCAATGGAACAATGCACAAAGCTTTGCTGCTGCAAAGGAAGCCAACAGTGCTGTCCCACTAGAAGACAGTGTTAGCTATTTGAAAAGAGAGAGGAACCTCTTGAAAGCATGTATTAAATAACTAAATAAGTATGTCAATAAAACAAACATAACCCCCCAGATTACAGAAATCTTCGCCCTTCAGTCTGCCTCTTCACACATTAGCATAAGATTACCATATCAGAATGAGTGTGCTACATGTTCACTTCCAGTGTGCTAACATGAACAGCTCTCTTCCAGATCTCAAATGTCACTGAAATTTTGCACCAGAAGTAATCACCCTCTTTTGAATGTTCTAAGAGTCAAAATATTTAAACTTTCATTGTCATAAATGATAACAAAGTATCAAAAATTTGTGTAAGTACATTGACTGGATGTAATATTTCTATAGGGTTATTTCCAAAACTGGTTTTCTCAATTTTATTGAATAGGAAATTCAGTCCTGCAAACAGCACTCACAGCCTAAGCAAGAGGAAACATCACTGCCATTACCATGATGACCTCCATGCTCCAGCTTCAGGGGAAAAGAAAAGAAAACAAATCAATATTCAGTATGGGTGAGTCAGGAATTCTCCAGCTTTGTCCTCAGCAACAGAAATGTAATTTACTTTTTTGTTATTCAGATTACCATGAGGGGGTCATCAGTTATAAACCCACTATAGATCCATGGAACACAAGGCACTAAAGCTAATAAAATAGTAGGATGAAGTCTACAGTTTACTCACTGCCATCCATATTTTACTGTAAGGTAAACTGGTTTGTATCAGCACTGGTTTTGCAAGCAGATAACTAATGCAGTTTCATTAATCCATGGTACTTTGGAGAGGTGGTGAGAGGAGGAGAAAGGAGAAGGAAGGCACAGCTTTCAGTACCGTGCTTTCTCACTCTACGCATCTCACCTCTGGAACTCAGCCTTCTGCAGAAAATTAATACGGTCGAGTGTTTGGAATAACAGTCTCTCCTCCAGACATAAGTGACAAATAAGTTTCCTTCAGCTGAAAAGGGAAACACTTCTACCATCATTTTCTCAAGGAAGTTAAGTCCTCAGCTACATTGGATAAAACAAGGACAAGTCTTTAGCATATTTATGCTTGTGACACAGAATCTGTCAACATATACATACAACATCCAAAGCAAACATTCAGGAAAAGGTGAATATTTGGTTTCTTTAAATACTAATTTTTTTTTCTCAGTAATTACATATTTGGACATTGTTTCTTTTCTATATGTCTTGTCCTTGTACTTATGATTTTGTATTTTGGAAGGGGGAAATATAAAATCATTCAGAGTGATTCTCTGCAATTATTCATTATCATTCCAGCAAAAAAAAAAAAAAGGGAAAAAAAAGAAATATTTTCAAATTATGAGAAAACCCCAGCGAAATCAACTTATCATTTTATTAATTCATCACTCAGTTTAAGTAATAAGGAAGTTTCATGTGAGGTTAGCTCCAGGGTTTATTCAAGTCACATCTGACATTAACATTTTAACCATGCCAATTACACAGCAATTTTCGTGGCCTTCCTCAGGGAAAAAAAAGAGACAACCTCAAAAAATTTGGAAAAGGCAGACTATGTGTCTTCACAATCCTGGGAAAACTTGGGATCGTCCCACAGTACAATTAAAGAAAAAAAAAAGCTCACACTCCCTCTAGGAACGATGCAGGATTCCCAGCCTCCCAGCCCTCGCTCAAGCAGAGAAAGCGAGTCCAGATGGTACCCAGATTTTCTGCTAGTTCACAGGCCCTAACTAAGCCCAAAAGAGGAAAAAATAGAGCAGGCCTGCTACATACAGATTTCAGCCCTGGGCTACGTGCTGCTGTAGCTGCTCCTCAAGGCAAGGTGACCAAAAACCTTCTACCACACAAAAAAAACCCAGTGCATCTATCGCTGAAAGTATTCCCCTAAGAAAGAAATGAACACTTCAAGAAAGCGAGCAGAAAACAGAAAGCAAATACACTGTAATTATAAAATCTTACCATAAAAAGTAATATTTCCACAAACTGTTTCAGTAAGTGGAAAGACAGGTTTGCAGGAATTTAAAATCTTTCACCTGAAGTGCTAAGAGCCCAAACAAAAGGGCACTGTTCTGTGAGGGCTGGGGTAAAGTCATAACGCAGTCAAATTTCTTAGTCCCAGCTGCCTGACTCGGTAAAGTTAAACCAGCAGGTAAAATGATTATATATATCATTTGAAAATATTTCCTTTCAATAAGCCAAAATAATTTTCAGCAAAGAATTTTAGGACTGAATATATATCTCTTAAGATTTAAAGCTCTATCAGTATAAGCAACCTGCCCAAAACAAGAACCACTTTTAGTGGAAATGTTCCTTCAGAAGCATCATCTTTACCATGTGTTTGTCCAGGGCTTATCATAACTGCAACACAGTGAAAAGCCTTCTATAACACACAATTTCTATTTCATTTCCTAGTTGTCATGAACTTTCAGAAAAATTACTCTTCTGATCTTTGGTTTCTCTTAGACTCCAACTTCTTTGCAGCCCATCAAGATCAGTGCAAAAACATCTTCTGTTACATTACTTTTAAGGCTTATTTCTCATAGCAGAAATAGAAATAGTAGTGTGGAAAATCCAAAAGACACAGTAGCTTCCTTCCCACTCCCCAAATGATGAAAACAAACAGGAAATAGAGACTAAAATAGGATGGGCAGAAAAAGACTTAACTTTCTTTAACAGAAAAATGTGCTTCTTTGCAAGCAATGTTTTTCACAAACTATATTTGCTGCCTATGAAAATTTTCATTTTTTCTTTTAGACATTTAAAAAACACAGTATTTTAACCATAACCCAAAACGTTTGCATATAGAATTTCATGGTTTTGTCCTTCTATCCAATACAGCCCAGGCTCCACTCCTGTACATTAGATTTTCATATGCACCATTTCCCTTACGGGGGAGGTGAAATGCAATGCTTCACTGAAGGCGTAGTCTGATCAGCATCCTAATCTACAGAGAAAGACTGAGCAACACTCCCATTGTGGCACAGCTGCAGCAAGTTGCAGATCTGAGCCTGCAAACAGAATTTAGAAAACAATCTAAGAGGACACTACAAACAATGTCAAGTTTGAGACATTTGAATGCTGAACTCCCCAGGGCAACTTCTTGCAGGTCAACCAAAACACATTCTGAAACAGAGGGGAACGGACAGCTGCCCTTCACCTTCTCCTCTTTCAAACATTTCCTTCCTGTAATGCCAGAGTGTCACCTTTGGCTTTGACTTCTGCCTACCTCCATGCACCCAATACTAGCTCAAAATCCTGCCTGCTTTAGCATCTTTAGTGCCTTGCTTTCCCTTTCTATTCACAAAACCAAAATGCTCATCCAGGCCCTTAATTACTGTTACCAAGATGCAAGATAATCTCCTTTCTTCTGGCCCTGACAGAAGCAATCTTGCCCCTGAAATACATTCAGAATGCAAATGCAAAAATCATCTTTCTGGATTACCACCTCAAGCACATTCCCCTATTTCATCCTGCCAGTCCTCCTACTGGCTCCCCCCTTTTCTACTACATTAAGCACAAATTGCTTGCCTTCATTTTAAGAGTTGTTCTTGGACGGTGACAACTGATCCAAATGCCCTACACATCTATTTAAAACCCAGGTAATGAAGCCTAATAACTATATACAAAATCTCTTATGTATGGAGTAGATAGCACTTGATGCTGTGCACTTTAATAATCAATTCGGTGGAGAACACCTTGTCACAACAATACCCATGGCACATGGGTAAAGTACTCTGTGTCACTCTTTTACAGCTTGAGCCCAGTGCAGGCTTTTAAAACAGCTGCCCTTATGAACCATTTTATAACAGACTATTAGGCTTCCAACAAAACCAATCTGGTATGCACAAAATGCTGTGGGCTCTTCTTGGTAAGAAAATAGCCTTCAAAACTGAGGGAATTCATAGTGAACCTCACAGAAATGGTGTTTCAAGTCCTTTCTCCCCTCAAAGAGAGACTCCCCAGGAAAACTTTCATCTTCTGTGATACACAGACTCCACTTCTGGTATGTCAAAGAGCTAATTCAGGCTCCAAGAAAAAGAGTAGCATATTGTACTTCACTACATGACAGCATGTGCTTTACATTCCACAAGGGCCACTGCCCATAGGTACTAAAGTGCTTTTTGCAGCATCCTCTAGACTCTCTACACCTAATGCCCAGAAAAAGTGGAATAAAAGTGGAATAAAAGTGGAATAAAACCTGCAATTCCAGTTTATCTCCAGACTAGATTCAATTTTCTGGGTTTGCACACTCATCACACCTGCAGTCCAACCAACTGGTTGGTCAAGCCCCCAGCACACATCAGCTCCCCAAACTTTAGACCTACCCGATCTGACTTGCATAGAAAGGAAATCCAAAGTGTTCAGACCCAAAAAGAGTTGAGGCATGTTCTAACGTGATCTCCACGCATCATTTTAGGAGGTGCCATAGTCTCTTTGGAAAAGCCCAACAAGTATGTAAGTTAAGCCTCACCTTTATTAAACGGGCTCAAGAAATTCCCAAGCAAACAATGTTCCTTTATTATGTACATGAAGAAAAGCTGAAAGATAAATAGCAAAGGAAAGAAGTCCCCAGGCAAGCACAGAAACATCTGTATGCTGCACACCAAAGAGAAGCTTGCACCAGGAACGGTTTTAGAAGAGGGCATCACACATTTCACCAGTAGACTACGTTTCATGTGAGCAGAGACTCAGGAGTTTCCCAGGAAGAAGAATCACAGAATGGCTTGGGTTGGAAGGGACCTTAAAGATCATCTGGTTCCAACCCACCTGTCATGGGCAGGGACACCTATGTAAGGTTGCTCAAAGCCTCATCCAACCTGGCCTTGAACACCTCCAGGGATGGGGGATGCACCACCCCTTTGGGCAACCTCTTCCAGTGCCTCATCACTCTCAGAACAAAAAATTCTTCCTAATAAGTAATCTAAATTTCCCCTCTTTCAGCTTAAAACCGTTCCCCCTCGTTCCATCACTTTGTTCTCTGATAAGAGTCCCTCCTCATCTTTCCCATAGCCTCTCTTTAACTACTGGAAGGCTGCTGTAAGGTCTCCTCAGAGCCTTCTCTTCTCTAGGCTAAACAAACCCAACTCTCTCAGCCTGTCTTCATAGGAAAGGTGCTCTAACTCTCAGATCGTCTTCATGGCCCTCCTCCGGACTCGCCCCAACAGATCCATGTCTTTCCTATGCCGTGGACTCTAGAACAGGACACAGCACTCCTGCTGAGGTCTCACGAGAGCAAAGGGGCAGAAACACCTCCTTTGACCTGCTGGTCACACTTCCTCCGATACAGCCAGAAACATTTTAATTATTGAGTCATGTCTGGACACGTGTTGGGTGTTTCTTTGGTTTAGTTTGATTTTTGAATTTTTTTTACTAATGGCTCTTTCTGTAGTATTTACATAGAAGAAGAAGCTGGGGCAAATGCTTAATAGCACAATAAGGAAAAATAAAGCTATTGTGTTAGGATGAGCTATATCTTTTTGAAACAATCATATCTATGTCTTTTGGAGTTTAATCTGTGCTAAGATTTCTGTTTGTGGTTTCCTTGTGTACTTGCATTGTGCCATTTAGTCTCTACTGAGTTCTCACAAGAGCAAAGGGGCAGAAACACCTCCTTTGACCTGCTGGTCACACTTCCTCCAATACAGCTCAGTATACAGTTGACATTCTGGGCTGCAAATGCACATTGCCAGCTCATGTAGAGCTTCTTACCTACCAGCACCCTCAAGTCCTTCTCCTCAGGGATGCTCTCAATTCATTCTCTGCCCAGCCTGTATTTGTGCTAAGGTTTGTACCAACCCAGGTGCAGGACCTTGCACTTGGTCTTGTTGAACTTCATGGGATTCACACAGGCCCACCTCTCAAGCCTGTCAAGGGCCCTACACATGGCATCCCCTCCCTGCAGTGTGCTGATTGTGCCACACAGCTTGGTGTTTCAGCAATCTTGCTGAGGGTGCACTCAATCCCACTGCTTGTGTCTCTGACAAAGATGTTAAACAACACTGGTCCCAGTACTGACCCTTGAGGAATGCCACCTGTCACCACTCTCCACTTGGACACTGAGCCATTGACTACAACTCTTTGAGTGCAACCATCCTTATCCAAAGAGTGGTCCATCCGTTAAATCAATTTCTCTCCAGTTTATAGACAAGAATGTGGTATGGAACAGTGTCAAACGCTTTGCACAAGTCCAGGCACATCATATCAGTTACTCTTCTCTTATCCACCAATGCCGTAGCCCCATCATAGAAGGAGAAGGGGGGCAGAGGGGGAACAGCAAAAAAAGTCATACACACAGAGCAAACATGCAGGGCCACGCATGCTCCAGCCCTGTAGCAAAACATTTCTTCAATGAACTTCAGGAAAAAAAAGGATTGCTTTTGTTAAGGATAGTTAGGCACTGAAATAGGGTGCCAAGGATGACTGGCAAATTGCTGTTAGTGAAGGTCCTTAAGAACAAGTTAGACAAACATGTGTCAGGAATGATTCCAGGTCAGACACAGGTGAAGGACACGTCAGCCTATTCTCCACTCCAACTTTTTGTTAACATACACCAAAAGCTAGGGTAGTCTTAGTCTTCAAAACAAGACAAAAACCATTGATGCCACTGGATCAGCATGTCATTAATACATCTGTCCAGTCTAGGAACACACTGCAAAGCATGCTGAGGACTTTGCAGAGGCTGCTGTCACTTCCTCCTCCTGTAGCTTCTCCTTTATGCCTCTCGGTATAAACCAGCCATTATAAAAGAAAGATGTTCTGCTTTTTTTCCAAATGTTTGATCACAGTACATGGTCATGGAAAGTTTTAAGAGGAGCCAAGTTTTACTTTGAACCTCCAGACACTTTCTTCTTCCATCAAGGTTATTGTAGATAAACTTGCACTCAAATTACCCTTTTCAAATTTACTGTATCCCTACTTGTACTTTTTTTTTTCTTCTCTGTCACACACTATGCAGAAGCTTTCAGGAGTTTTTTGCCCATCAGTGCTTCTGGAAAAGTGCCAGCCTGCAGCATCCACTTCTTGTCTATATTCCACTTATCAGAGTTAGAAACGCCAAAGCCCACCTGGACTTGAATCCGGCAAGAAAGATGAATGGAACAAGAATAGCTACTACAAAAGTGCCAGCAATAGGAGGAAAAAGAGGGGAAATGAGGGCCCTCTGCATGAATGGACCAGGATATCTGGTGACAAAGGGCATGGATAAGGTGAAGTACTCTCCTGCTAAGATTTGCCTTCAGAAATCTCAGGACCCTGAGCCCAATGGGAAAGCCTGAAGAAAAGAAGGCTTACTGTTGGTGGAGAAGGATCAGATTAGGATCAAATTTAAACAAGCTCTACATGCTCAAGTCCTTGGGGCCTAATGGGATGTACCTAAAAGTGCCAGAGAAGGTGGTTAATGCTGTTTTGAGGATCCTTTCAATAATCCATGAAAGGTCATGGCAGCTGGATAGGTCAAGGGCCAGAAAAAAGCAAATGCTACTTCAAGAAGGGCAAGAAGGAAGATCTGGGCAACTCAGATCAGTCAGCCCCCACTTCGATCTGTGGAAAGGTGATGGAGCAAGTAATCCTGAAAAACATTTCTGAGGAATCTCATCCCTCCCTTCTCCAGCCTGCTAGGAGCCTCATGAAGTTCAAAGTGAAACGTCAAAGCCTGCCCCTGGTCAGGAAACATCCCAGCCACCTCTGTGAATATGATGAGAGACCAAGAGAGCTGGGATTGCTCAACTTGGAGAAAAGACAGCCCAGGGGAATCTTACCAGCATCATCACACCAGGGAAAGCAACATGTGAAAGGTAAGGACAGCAGACAGCAAGGCTGCCACAAACTTCAGGACAATTTTAAGTAACCATTGAGGATCTCCTAGTAGAAATGCAAGAAAAGCAGAAAGCTGTAGGGTTTAGGATGAAAGATAATAAAAAATTAAAGCAGTCAATTTATGATTAGAGACACTAACGTGTAATTGCAATGACTAAATAAAAACGCGATATATTAGATTTTGGTAGTTTAGTTTTTTCTAATCACACCTGATACATGATTAATGAAGACAGCAATTACATTAATATAGCTTAATTGTGTTTCATATCATCTCATATTGGCCTTGCTCTGAAGAATCCAATTCCCTTAACTTTTCTACAAAACTAACTTGATGGAATGGCATCCATCAGTAGGAAATGGACTGGAATGATGAAGCAGGGATGCTGTTTTGTACCAGCATGAAGAATTTCACTTTAACATAAGGTTACAAATTTAATGCAACGTGAACACAGAAAGGCAAGGAGTCAGTCTACAAATAAAACCACCAAATTAATGGTTTTTTTCTGAAATGACCACAGAATAATCCCTATACAGCAATCTAGGGGTGAAGCACAGGGCAGTCATCTCAGGCAGTGAAAAAGAACAATGTTTCCTTTACGTGTAATAGAGATATATAATTCATTGACAATACATAAGACAAGAACTTTGTCATAGATAAGCAACTCCTGCCAATTAGACCAAATACTTTGATAAATTCAGGTGTTTATTCTAGCTCCCAGGGACCAACAATACACATGGTAAAATCAAGGATCATGCTTTACATTCTTTGGTGATGATCAAAGTTAAATAAAACATCTAATTGCAGAGAACGTCACAGAAAAGATGACAACAGAGGAACCACTTAGAAAAGCTATCACAGTCTTTGCTGTTTGCATTTGCATTCCTTCAAAAGTATTTGAAAGCAAGAACAACTAATCACTCAGTCAGCATTGACATAAAATGCACTAGAGGCAGTAAATAAATTAAAGTTTGCTGAAAAACCCAAGTAGAGAAAACAAACGTGGTATTAGAAGTTTTGTTTTGTTACTGTCTTAGACCTTGATTCTTCAGCACTTTCAGAAGTCAAATAGCACAGCATGAAAAATCATTTGTAAATAGTGGTTATTATGGGCATAAAAGCTGACAGCACTCCTGCTCACAAACTCTGTGGTCTCTGACTTGGAAAAAATAAAATATTTAGAAAATAATGCTGCTGCTTATGTCACATCTCATGAATCTAGCTGAGGAGGTGTCCGTTTAGGAATTAAGATCCCTTCCATCCTTTTTCATCCCCCGCCACCGTTCAAAAAAGGTGCTCCAAACAATAGCTCCCCAGAACCCGTATGTGCAAACCAAATGCCAAGAGGAGAGTTAGCAGGATCAAAGTATAATTGAAAGGAAATATCCTGATCCCAGATCTCGCTGAATGGCCTCATTTGCATGCATCAATGAAAGCCCCTTGAGTGGATTAAAGGTCTTCATTAAAGTCAGAGATGAAATCATAAAGCACATGATTGGAGACATTTCTAGTTTAATTTATTTATTAGTTTGGCAGGGGGTGGGTTGAGGTGGGGGAGGAGTGCATTTAGTTTGGTTTGAGGGTTTGGTTTTTTTCAAGTATTCAGAACATAGGCTGAGACTATTATTTTTCAGCCCTAGATATCAAGGCAGGTTTCTTTTTCAAGCTGTAAGCCAAGGAAACAAGCCAAGGAAAATGGAAATTCCTGAAGATTCTGAACTTGTTGGGTGGTAGTTAAATATTTAGATGTTGCTTTCCTTTTTCCTAGCCATGACTTCTTTTTTCCATCATTTCACTGGATTTAAATTTTTCCTACAGAGTGATTTATGAAAAACAACAGCTAGCCAGCAGCAGAAGCAGCAACAGCATGAGCTCCAGGTGTTAGGAAAAATCACTACATAATTAATTTTCTCTTTGATATACCATCACATCCCAAAAAATATTATGTTTGAAGATTCAAAGATCTATTACATGCCAGCATATTTTTATTCCAAGTGTAACATTTTCCTTTTTCTTAGATGAAAGCTTATTTCCCAGGAAACACAGGCAGAAGGATTCAAGAATGAATTGTTCTGTGGACACTAAAAATCTATCTAGCTGTGTTTTGAGATTGACACAGTCTGTTGGTGTTGTTTTAAGGCAGGATCTAGTAAAACAGATGGCACTGGATTTCAAACTCCTTTGTCAATTCAGTTCACCAATGAGCTGAACATCGATTTCTCCATTGTTTTTGACAGTCTCCAAAATTCAGATCTAAATTCAACTTTAAAGGACATTTTAGACCCCTTGGCACTACTGACGGTGTGAATATGTTCATATAACAAAGCATATAATTCTGCAAGCTGACTCACAGTGACTGTAACAGGATTGGAATTTCAAAGGCTTCTTCTTAGCAAAACTTTATGTTGCAATCTGAAGTTCATAACTGGAGTAGGTTTGGTTTTCTACATGGTGATATGCACCAATTGTATCTACAACTTACAATCTGCAAAATGGCATCTGAAGAGAAATGTGGAAGCACTTTAAATAAGATGATCGGCTGCCAAAATTTGACTGGGGCAGGTAATTTTCATCTCTTTCTGAACTTGAATCCAGAAAAGAAATGAACCAAGTATAATCCAAGCTAACAAGATGAGGTACCTGAGGATAACTTGGCACTGCAGTAAATGAGCTGGAAACAGCCAGGACAAGAGATCCTTCCGAATACTTGGAGCTTGTCTCAAAAGCAGGAAAAGATACATAGAAATCTTTTGTTAAAGTTGCAACCAGCCCCAGGTCTGCAAAGCAATAATGTCTGTGTCCCCATCCTTGCAAAAAGCAGAACAATTGTACTTGTCTATGCCACCCGTAATCCACAACCCAAGCGTGCCTGGCAACTTCTGTCCTAACCTCAGAAAAGCCATATATACAATTCTGAGTGTGTCTCCCACCCCAATATTGCCACAGTGCTTTGGTTGACTTTTTTCCCCTCATCTCTCCACAAAAAAAAATTTTGGAAATCTATCAGCGTCATCAATATGTGATATTGTTGGTGAAAACCAGAAGTTTTCATCTCCTGCTTTTTTTGAAGAGCAGAGTTAAAAGAGCATCTCTAGTTTAAACAAAATGCAGCAGTGAAGACTGACAGAGCACAAGTCCAGTTCCCAAAATTTGTTGCTGAATGCTTTTACATAAGCACTGAGGAGCTATATAATTATGTCCTTATCATTGGAATAAATGTTTCAAAGAACAGGCAGTGTTCTGCTTTACAGATAAAAAAGAGAGAGAGAGAAGAAAAACACCTTCTTCCTTTAATCTAGCTTCATTTTGGAAAGCCTGCAGATATTTCATTTGCAGCTTTCGCTTGAAGAGTGAACAAGTTGGAGAGAAAGCTGCTTGCAGCAGCTCTGAAAGAATGAACATCAACAAACAGCATACCTTCTTTTATAATCCTAACATTTTCAAATTGAAGGAATTAAGATTCCATTATTGCCCCTCTGAATCTCAACAAGAAGCAAGAAAAAGATAGCTCATTTAATATCCTAAGTGTTCTGGGTATAAGAGATTGCTTTCTGTGTTCTTGAAGGAAAAAAATCTCTGAAGGACAGGAGCTGGCTGAATAAGGCAACAGAATCCAAAGATATATAAAAACTAAGGTTCAATTTATGCAACACATGTTCACACTGCACCTGCAAGACATCAGTGTACAATACTTTACAGTAACCAGAAAGTTTAATTTAGATGTTAGTCTTTCCTTACCTGCCCTAGTGGAAGATCTGACCATCTCCTGACCCTCACTGAGGAAATACTGCCAACACCACCACGCAGAGGGGTGGCAGAGTCGCAGAAAGCCTCTTGCCGAGGGGCCAGTGCAAGAACTTTCATTAAATTTCACATTCCAGATCTCTGGTAATATTTCTTTGTCTTTAAAATGAAGATATTAAAACTGCTTTTAATTTTGTCACCAGCTGAGGAACATTTCAGAACTTAATGAAAACCAGCAAGTGCAGCAAGCACTACCCTCATCCACCCCAGTAACACACACAATTGTTTAAGGACAGCACTGTATTACAGTGCAAGGTTTTTTCTCCTTTATTTACCATGCAAGAAAAATGGAGACTGGGAAGAAAAAAGGGGTAGCATTGGCCTGAAAATAAACCAAAAACCCTGCCATATAGAAATTCACACAAAACCTTCCTAGAGTGAAATACAGGCTGCATATGGCCTTGCGTGGAGGTAGTGATACACTGAAAATCTGAGTAGGCAATTTTTCACTGAATAAAGTCTTTTAAAATGTAATAATGATAGGAAGGGGAGGGAAAAGGAGGTGGGAAATCAAACTATGCTTAAGTACTTCAAGCCCTAAGCATGACTTCATGCAAAGGCAAACTGGGCTGCAATGTGTATTTTTAGCTCGTAAGTGGGTGATCGTATGCCATATGTAGCTTTTTACCACAAAGAGTTGTGTCCTAAATATAGGCTCATGCTCCTGTTCAGAGTATAATTGTGGAAATCCATGCTCCAGTCTGAAGCCACAAGGGAAGCAGCAGTTCTTAGCAGCAATGACTCTGAGGTTAAAAATCCTCCCCCAAAACCCCATCTAACTTCCGTGTAGACTTGTATTAAGTTAAAAGTTAAAAGGTTTTAAAAATCCTTTATTGAGTGCCCAGATTCTCTTTAACCACAGCTCATTTGTTTCCCTTGCCAACACTTCCTAAATTCTTTCTCTCAGGTCTTTTCTTGTAAGATACCCTGTGAAGGCTCTCTCTGAAGTGTTTTTCAGCAGAACTGGGTAAGAAAAGCATGGCAGTTTAAACAGTTCACAGAACCATAACAGCACTATAACAGGAAGGATCTCTCAGAGAAAAAAACATAAGTAGCTTGTAACACAAGAATGGGGCAAGAATGGATTGCTAGGACTGGAACGAGGTGGAGGAGTCTGGCAAACCCAACTCTTCAGAAGGGGAAGGGCTGGATTCGGAGTAGAGGCAGTCAGTGTCAACATCCTGTCGTTTCGGGGTTGTGTTTTTTTTTTTGAAGTAGACTTAAAATCACAGTGCAGAGAGAGGAAGCAAATAAACTGGCTTGAAGGTTAGACCACCAACATCAATGAAAGAAGAGATGTCTACTTGTCTACAGTTTCCTTTCAGTTGCCTACATTTTTTACACAAAAAGTATAAACAACCCTTACTTAACTGCTTGCTTACAAAGGGATTTCCACCTCTGCAGCTCCCCAGAGCTGTTGCAGCACTGTAAGAAAGCCTTGTGAAAGGCTGTGAAGGGGCGAGGAGAGAGGAGGAGGAGGAGGAAATGGCAGAGGAGCATGGAAGCTCCAGATGTGAAATGTTATTGACTGTCACGCCTCCCACCCGGGCCATCTGCAAGAGCTCAGCTCTGCCCAGCTTTGCAGCCGGCACGACCTTGAGGCCCTCTGTAGTTGCTCAAACTGCACCTGCATAGGATTAAGTATCCTGATAGTGAGTGATAGCCTTGCCAGCTCGGTCTGAAACAGCTTTCACCAGATCAAAGAGCAGGAGGAGGAGGAAGGCAAAGCAGCAGAAGGAACAGCAGAGCAGTGCCTTTCCGCCTGGACAGAATAAGCAATAATCCTGATTTAGGTTGCTAGACTTGCCCAGGGCACCACCTGCAAAAGTCTGTGCATGAAATTCTTATGTATGTTTGAATCAGTGTTGATTGCAGCTTACTTATAATTACAGCCTGTCAAAGATGTGGATCTAGCCTGGAACTCAAGAGCCCTAACCTCTAAGAGCCCACTGCATTTTCTAATGACTTTCTCACCTCCTTTTGAATTGGTAAATTTATGGTCACCAGCCATTTGAAATTCAGAACTATATGGGTAGAGGAGATTTAGCACTAAGCAAGTGTCTAATGTGTCAGCCAAGATGCTTGCTTCAAATATTGCTAATCTTTAAAAAAACCCATAACATTATAGCATTCAAAATATTCCTGAGCAGCTGAGATAGCAATGTCAGTTGAGATAGCAAGGATATTTTTAGTTGTAGGAGCTGTATTTCCAAAGAACTATGCAAGAGGCTATCACATCAGTTTAAGAATCACTTCTGGTCAGCTAAGGAGACTGATTTCAGACAGGGAGTTCTTATTAAAAGAAATTGAAGAAAAATATTGCAATAATTATTTTCCAGTATGTTTCTATTCATAAGCAAATATACTCTGCTTAAAGGCTTTGTTTGGAAGTAGTGTATCTCAACTTTCAGAAAAAACCAGTGTTATTGCTAGATTAGAATAAGAGCCTTAAAATGTGAGAAAGACCAAATAATCCCATAAGGTTTTCTTTTTCTGTGTTCTTCCCATCCCTTATTAAAAGCAGACTATCACTTGTTAGAATTTCAGTTTCCACTTAAGAGTATTAGAAATATTGACTGATTTGACATGCGTGCCATAGAATATTGGCATGTTAACAAAACAACCTTGAAATGCATTGACACTTTTACAATACACGAACACTGGGTAAAAAACCACTGTAGTAACTCATATATTGACCTAGAGTTGAGCAGAACATGTGGATGGAAACCTGATCATTTCCACAAGCTACCTTTTATTTTTTCCCTGCCCCACAATTCCACTCATCCACATCTAACTATTCTCCCAAATACACATTCATGTTCCCTAACTTGCAATCATAGCACGTGAGGTTAAAAGCTATCTTAAATCTCCCACCTAATTTATTAGCATTTAAATCAGAGAAGAGTCAACTGTTCATATACACATTAAAAAAAAAAAACCAAGCAAAGAGGGAGGGCACAGGTGCACATATTTATGTAAGGGGAGACAAAATAACTGCCATACTCAAGGCAAGATCTAGCTGTCCTCCATCACCTAAGTGAAATAATGCCCTAAAAATGTGCTGCTATGAAAAGGAATTTATACAAACAAATAAGGAAATCTGATCTGTTCATTTATTGGGTAGAGTGACATCAGTATGACATCAGCAGCAGCCAATCACAGTGCTCCATATGTATCTGGTGTTCTTGCACTATTTCATATTTATAGATAAACACCAGGAAGGTGTTAACCCTAAGCTGTGTTTTTCTTCCCTATTATATTCTAAATAAAGCACCTACTTCGATTCAGCATCAGACCTGATAAAATAAAATAAAAACAAAATAAAAAATAGCAGCCTCTCATCTCAGCATGCTCTCTGACAAATCCAGAAACAATATGTGGAAAGCAGGGCGGAGAGCGGCGAGAGCTTCCTGAAAACCTGTAGGCAGCCCAGAGCTTCGGCTCAGCTCCTCCTTGGTTACAAGATGCAGAAACAAGTGAAAAAGGTACGTAGGGTCAAACACTGGGTCAAGGCTGCTATTGTCACTGAAAAAAATGAATGCAATTGTTATTTCCATCTAAGGTATTTTAAACTATCTGAACAAATGAAGTACTGTTCCTTTTCCCCCAATATCCCCGTCTCCACTGGCGACTTCTTTGAGGGGGAGAGGGGAAGCAGAGGAAGAGCTACTTTAAGGCAAGAAGTGAAGCCCATTGCTCACCGACATAACACAATTTCAGGCAGGTGAGGTGTGAACAGTCTGGACAGACCACAAAAGGCTACAGCTCCCCACACCAGCACCCAGGCTTTCACAGCTGGCCCCGGCAGCAGAGGAAAGGGCCAGCAACCTGCACATCTGTAATCGTCAGAGTCTACACACCCCTGAGCTGTCTGTAGCCAAAGGTTGACAGCTTCCTGCTCTGGCAAAGCCAACAGCATAACAGGGGAGAGGAGGAGGTTTTTCCTCACCAATTAGCAATACTATACTTTCCAAAAGAAAAAATCTGGGAAGACTCTCATAGGACCAAGCAAAACCAAAATCAACCTGCCACCACCCTTTCCCATAAACACGCCTTAGCCCGTGAACTGCCCACACTAAGTCATGTGTGAAGGCAGATGCATAGACACACACACACTTCTCTATGTAGACACAAGCCTTGTAACACAGTCCTTTTCAAGTTTCAAGCCTTCACTGCAAGAGCAGGATTTCTGATGCAGCAGCATGGGCTGGAAGCAATCACAAGGCCGAGCTCAACACACTGCCTTTGAGGTGAACTGGCACCTCTCAGGGTGATGTCCCATTCTTACCAACAGATTTAACAAATTTTCAAAAGAAAAAAGCAATGGCCAAAGCTAACTTCACCTATATCTCTTCCAGGTACTTTGAAATACCCTGCCTCCCTGCTCATGCAAAATACATGTATAAGCATACTGATTATGTTATTCACCATCTTATAATTCATATGGCTCAAAGGAGCAGAGGGTGCAACATAAATATAAAGCTAACGAGCTGACTTAAGAGGCAGAATGTAACACAAACCCACAACTTTTATTGGCCAGTACTGTATCCTAGCGCCACTTAATCAAACCCAGCTCATTTTACTTGTATGATACTGCTCAGAGCTAAAGCCTGGTGAGCTGGCTCTGCCACTTAACTACTTTTTGTTCAGATATGTCTCTTCTCCAGGTATGATAATATATATATTCATTACATGCAAATAGCATTGTAACCAACTACAATTGAATAGCATCACGTTAGCATTTTATACATATATGTGCCTTCTCTCCTTCAAGACATTCTCTGCAAATACATGAGCCTGCACTGTACAGTCCATCAAGATAGCTTTATTGCTGCAGGAAGGGAAATTCCAGTCTCTAGTCAGGCTTTACCCATACATCCTTTGTGTGAACTACTCATGGATAAAGGTAGAGGAACTGTACCGGACTGTGTCTGCTACTTAGATGGTCACTCAGCCCTATAAACAGCGTACTACAGAATAAATAGCAATACTTTTACAAAAGAAGTTAGAGGGCAAAAAAGAACCCAATGCATGTCAGGTGGTAGGCAGTCCAAAACCAATGAGGGAGATTTTAGGTATCATCTGACATGGCATAGAAGTTTGCTGGAAGAAGGCAAACTTCTTCTGTTTTATCTAAAGACAGTGAAATACGGTATAAGCCTGCTCTCTGTTATGGGCTCTGCTTCCAAAGGATACAGCTGCTTTCTCAGAAGTCATCAGCTCATCTCCAGGAAGATGCATTAGCAACAAGCTCCACTCACACAGGGAAGAGCTAAACCTGAACAATCAAGATGATTTATGAGATCAATTAGAGATCCATCCAGACATACTATTTTCATCATACCCACACTGCTACTGCCTATTCTTGTTCTCAGCATCTAAAAACAAACCATGGAAATGTAAAAACTGGTTTGCTTGTCATTTACCACTGTTGGCCAAAATTGCTCAACTTTTGTGTGTTTTCACAAAAACCACTTTCAGTGATCAGAACTCTGTTCAGTGTGCACTTAGGGACAAAAGTTTAAAAGACAGGCATTGACCTTGAGTTTTGCCTCAGTGTTTTATAATTCTTCATATTCTATACTACCTTATAAATGTTGGTACATAATATCTCACAGTATCACTCACGAAGGACCTATCATTATGTCCCAGTCCAGAATTTTCTTATGGTTAAGTGATCTGCAAACACCACTACCCAAAGATGACTAGCAAGAACACTCTAATTATATTTCTTAGAGTGGAACAGAAAGGTAACACCTTAGAACAAGGAAAAGGAAATGAACGTACTTCTCATTCCCTGCCTTACTGATCTGAGCAGGTTCCACCTTGCGCTCAGCCCTCCAACTTATGTCTCTTCCTAAACTGTTGAAACATTTACAAATCTCAAGTCTAAAACATTCAGACTACCACCATACAATGATGAAATAAAATTCATAAGTAGCTGAAATACAGGGCTTTTAGCTAATATAGTAATTATAGACACTGTAGAAGACTGCAGTAAAGAGAACATAGTTTTCCTGATTTGGGGAGCAGGTACCACACATTTTAGTTCTCTGTTTTTTGAGCGTGAGGAAGAATGAGCTCTACAGTTCTCAGAACCTGCAGAAACCCACAAAATATGTAGCTTATACATTCAAATTTCTTTATAGAACTCTCCAGTTTCCACATTATTTATTCCAGCAGAAAATCTGTAGTTAATATTTGGTGGAGCAGAGTTTCACAGAAAAGCTCTTCAGTCTTCAGATGACCAGAAAGCTTTTGTAATATGCTAAATATAGGCACTATAGACCAGTGACCTGGGCAGAATAATTAGGGACTGAAGCCTCAGGAAGGGTCCGAATTTGAGTAAGGAAACATGTAACAGCTGTACTTCAGCTGCACAATAACAAACTTTTTCAATGACAAAGACCCTTTTTGTGCATTCTGCCATTTCCTGAAAAAGCTTTCAGAAGAGACAGGAAGCCTGGGCATAAGGCTGAGCCGATCCTCTGACACTGGAAAGAATGAAGAATCATGGTCATTATTATAAGTTACACTACCAGAGCAGTATCTCAGTTCTTTTAATTATAATTATTTGAACCATCTTGTATAAACTTTTATTGAAAATCCCTCCAAATTAAATTGCATGGTAAAATAAGATTCTGCTGGCAAGCCTGCTTTCTCTCCCTCTCACATGCACACACATCCCAAAGACACCACCACAGCAAAGGGGGAGTGGTTGTAGCTTAAAAATGCTTGCTGTGTTGGAAGAGAAAGAAGAGTGAGGCTGCATGAGAGCAGTAGTTCTGGATTATATCACAGGCAGCTCCTTCTAAAGAAAAAAGCAATATGAAAGGTAGGGAAGACTATTCCCATTCTCACAAAAATACGTCTGAGGTCATTTAAAAGCATTAATAAACCTTCTCATCTTTTTACCCAATCATTTCCTCCTATTAGCAAGGCCAATTTGAGGGCATGTGTTACAGTATCAGCATTCAGAGACAGGAAAAAAAGAAGCAATTTAACCAGCTGATTATTCGTGACTGCTCCCTGAAGGGCAGCTACTGCACAAGCACGGGCAAATCCCTCTGGAGGCAGGCCAGCAGCCAGACCCTCTCCATCACACCAAAGGTTGGGTAGCACAGGCTCTGGCACCGCTCTGCCAGAGGCTGGTGACACGCACACACACACCAGTGCACACACTTCGTGTGTGGCTTCTCACCAGGATGACCGCAGTCAGATAAGGCTGTTCCTGGGCAGACGCTCCAGAGGAGGAAGGAAGCCTCTGCTCCTTCCCTGGGGGCTCAGAGCAACAGGGGCAGTGAAGCTCCCCACCACCCTCCTGCCACCTGAGTGTCTAACTCTGCAGCCAGCTTCAGCCTGGCAGAGGTGCAATAAGTGACTCGGTGGCTGGCTCGGTGCTTTGCTGTGACCAGCGTTCACACCACTGGCTTCTGACAGAATAAGTACCAACTTTTCATCTTATAAGCCTCTTTCCATCAGAAAAAAAAAAAGCAGTGTTAAAAAAGTCAATTGACAAACCACTGACAGATACACTTCCAACACTGTTTATTCTCATAAACCAAAGTAATCTTCAACAGACTCAAAATAAACACTTGCCGTTACACGTTAGTTAACTAGAATTCAGTCCTACAAGAGGAAACACGAGCAATTCTGCTGGTCTATTTATCTCTGTTCCCATTCAAATCAATACTTTGTTATTGTAATCAACAGTTACATATTTTGGTTGTCAAATATTTTACCCTCTGACTTCCAAGATTAAGCATTATTTAGTACATCTTTAAAGGCAAATTATTGTGACAGATCAAAACAGTTGCTTTATAGTCATTAAATACTTTTTTCTAAGGAAAAAAACCCTTTCCTTCCCAACATCTTTTCCGTTCCTATTTTTTACTTCAGAGTGGCAGCAGAGTTGGTGAGATATGCATGATGAGCTGCTCAAATACAGACTTACTCAAAACCAGCTGCACAGTTAACTCCCAAACACTGCAGCAGCCTGAATCCTGCCATCTACTTTTAGAAGGAGGACAGGGTTGCCTTCCCATTAAGGCTTCCCTACAAGGAGGCAAGAAAAGGTGCCAATTAATACCAAGTGCTCTGGCAGCAGGCTGTGTGGATAGATATTTGCCCACAGGCAATCAGACAGCAGAAATTTGCCCTGCATCAGGTGGGGGCTGGGTGACCTAAATTACCTCATTAAGAACAGGATCCTGCTTGTCTCAACTTCATCAGCCCAGAAATGAGGCATCTCCCTGGCGATGACAGATGAGCAAGGCAGTCTGTCTGGTGCAGGTCACCAGCTGAAAACATGTCTTCAGGGACGGCAGAGTCCCCATGCCTGCAGCTCGCCCAGGGAAGCCCCATCCTATTTGGTCTGACCGGAATAGGTTTGAAGCATTCAGCATCCTGCACCCAAGAGCCTGGAATATTCAGTCTCCTGATTTCTATACAATGTTATTTTATTTCTCTTGAGGTATACCATGATCTACAGTCACTTGGTTTAATGTATAAAAATTTTAAGGCATTTATTTTGCAGTGGTAGAGCTGTGCGGTAAACGGCCAGTAAACCTACTGAAATTCATTCCAAGAGATACCATGAAAGCGTTATCAGGTTGTTTTCTTAATGTTTTTTTACTAGTCCATTCATCTCCTGTTTCCAAATACCTAAAGCACAAGTCCACACTGAAGACTAACACACAAAATAATTAAATTAAGTAGTTTTTGATGGCAATAATGCTGCCTTTCTAATCATTAGACTAATGGCTTTCATTGCATTCCTTTGGCTTAAAAAGTTATTTTAAGGGGGGTGGGGGGGGAGTATGCTCCAGGCTTAGTCCCTGTATGCCAAGTTTCAGTTGGCAGTGAATTTTAATGGCAGTCATAAACCCTTGAAAGCGAAAATTTATAATGGAAATGCTGACACAGTAACAGCTATAGCTAGCAGCACAGGTGACACTCTTCTAATATATTGATTCTCCCAATTAACCTATTCCTAGGAACTTAAGATTTTGTGCACTTAGAAGCCTGATAAAAAGGATTTCTATAATTGTATTCACTCAGATTGGAAGTCAAAGGCTTTGCATACGTACAGCCATTCCCATTTCATCAAGAACCTGAAGTACCTGATCGAGTAGGATTCCCTAGGTTTGATATTTTTATCATTTGGGTGTTGGTTTATGTTTGGTTTGGGGTGTTTTGTTTTAGCAGATTGATTCTCGGAAAAGTATAGGGAAGAGGAGATCTAACTAAGGCAAAGGTGCAGGGATGAACAGAAAGAAGAACGAATATACAGCTTGAAGAACACAATAAATAGCAGGAGAGGAGAAACAGGGAAAAGAAAAATGGATCCGAAGAAAGAAAGAGGTGGAGAAGAAAATCCATGTTCATGAAACAACAAGAAAAACACACAAGAGAATAAGAGCAAACAGATAGAACCAAAGAACTGTAAAAGAGAAGAAAGAAAAATTCATTGCTTAGACAAAAAGGAGAAGTCAAGCAGCATAGAGCAAAGAATCAAACAAAACCCATACCCCTGGTATCTAGTTTTCTGGGTTGTTTTTTTAACTGTATCCGTCTTTGTGCATTCCATTGTGCTCCATTTCTCTGGCAAAAGTCCAAAAATTCTGTCATCTGTCAATGCTAGGAAAGAGGTGACCAAAACATTTCGCACTTTCAGCTGCAGTCAAACAGCTGCTTGTTTTGGGGTAAACCCTGAAATTAACAAAGGACTTTTTTAATCTGCCTGTCTCAATTGCAAGAAAACATTGCTTGTATTTCGAGCTCAGCGTTAATAAATACCACCACCCTCCAACATGGCTATTTAAGGGTGCTTTCAAATCAAGATGGAGAGATTCACAAGTAATCAAAATACTCTGCATGAGTCATTTTCTGACCATATGCTCACAAAAAACACAGCATATGAAACTGAACTTCCATATCCTTACAGGTAAGCACAATATTTTAAGCAGCGTAGGAAGGCGGCAGGTTCTTCTGTCTTGCTTTTGATAAACAGCATATAAAAGAACACATGTGATGGAATTTGTGGAGGGAATGGGGAAAAAGGTGCAAGTGATCTGAAGGTGTGTTCAGACTGATACTAGGGCATGGCTGCAGAATTAGGAGGCTTCAAGAAGCCAAAACAGAATCCTGAGGTTCTCCTGGATGCTCCACATTCCCAGCTATTTTTATACATCATCCAGAACTGTAGAAGCCCCATACTTCAAGCAGAAACTGTCAATGAGGCACTATTTTAAGAAAAAGAAAAAAAAAGCCCCTTCTCTCTCCTCCCCTCCAAGCACTGCATCCTCTTTAAGGATATGTTATTCTGAAGCTAATGGCTCTGATGGTCCACTCGGGCAAACGCTCATAAGCAGCAGTAATTCTTGAGCAGCTCTGAAGCTCAGTCTTAAATGCCACCAGAGTCCTGTGTGCTGACATTTCCCTCCCATTTGGGCCTACCCCTTGCTCACCCCACCGTTACCCTTCTGCTTTGAAGCAAAGGGTTGTCATAGAGTAAGTTCGTAAAGCCTGAAGTAAGTTTTCAGGCAATACTGTTGAATGGTTATGCTATTTCCTCATTAAAAAACAAAACATTGGTGAATTTTGACTGCACTGGGCATAAATATTAGATGACAGGAAAATGAACTTATTTAATCTCTGGAAAAATAAATGGTACGCAGGTTTCTGCTGGTGTGCTACTGTAACATTTGGCACAATCTCATTGGAAGGATTGTGTCATGCTGACGGATTAATGAGCTAAAAGAAATGAACAGATAAATACAGAATAAGCAAGCGACCTGCACTGACAGAGTTACTGCAAGTAAAGGCTGCGTGTCTCGTCTGTGTTTGTCAGTGCTCAGCAGACTCAACAGATGAGAAAATGCAAATGGAACAAAGCCAGAATATAACTTCATGGGCCGAGAGGATAATTTTACAAAAATTACACTTCATACCACCAAAAAACAGGTTTCATACATATATATATATATAGAGAGAGAGGGAAAAGGAATCCCAAAACAAGAAACACAAGAAAAACAATCAAAACTAGGACCTATTGAATGTTACAAAGGAAAGAGAAATCCTTTTTCCCACTTTTCCATTCCTTAAGCAAGATCTTTTTGACTTACCGTCACCTTAGATTAGTGATTCAACTTATCAAGTTATTAAAGCACCCGTTCTCTCTTCTAAAAGAAGCTAAAAAGAAAAGAGTTTAAGTTTCTTGTGCAAGTTTAACCAGTTAATTATTTTCTAACATTTTGCCTACACAAATAAAAAAAATTGGATTAAACAGAGCAAGTATTAAATGCCGGTTTCAATAAGATATTTTGAGTTTATGATCCATTTCTGAATTGTGTTGACTGACCAAAAATAACCTATTCTAAAACCAGATAAGTAATTCTAAAATTCACAACAAACAAATGACAGCTGTATTTGCAAGTCGTGGAAATGCTAATACTTTTATAAAGTAGAGTAGGGGGGTTTTTGCATGTTATTTTTAATGCTTCTTTTTTGCAAGGAATCATAGAAAATACTGATTTAGGCATGAGAAACAGGTTTGCCTGAAGTAAGAAGCAACCCACGTTTTTTCCCATTTTTTTAAAGTGACTGTGAGATTTATGAGTTTGGGGTTTGTTGTCTTTGTTTAGGAAGATACAGGAATCAAAATCTTCCTTTTCATTCATTCTGAAATACTTCAACATTTTCTTATAACCTTTAATTTCGTAATAGAAAGTCTTGAGCTTGGTAGTTGCTCCAGTTTTCTAGTGTAGACAAAAGAACTTCAGGCTGTTCTCCTGGTTTTGTTAACTAGTTTAGAAAGCTTTGTGAATTTTGGGTTTGCTGCTCTGAGCTGTGAGCTACAGTGACAAAGAATTTGTTTCACAAGGAGAGTTTTCCAGCTGAAAAGGAAATCTCCCCAGGGGATGGGAAGAACTGACAACATCAGGAGTTAACCATTTGGCAACCGTCAAACGCAGCATCTACTGGTGACAGGGCTAAATCTTTAGTAATGTTTTTGAAGACCAAGCAGAGCAATGACTGCCTCCTCTCATAATGATGCTACCTGCAGCTACTAAGATACTGAATATTAGTTGGAACAGAAGATGCATCAAGGGGTAGTACTGCCACGTGCTCAAGGTTTTATCAGAAGTTTCATGGATTTGGTGGGGTTTTCTTACATTCTTAAACAGCTAACTCAGCAATTCCATGAAGTAATTACTTGAGAAACTCAGCTTTCCCAAACCTCTTATTTATGAAGGGAAGTTCTTACAACAAAGACTTCCAGCACCACATCACAGATTGATCAAAGTTTTGCTTTGGGTTTAACTAGTGATGCTCCATCACAACTCTAAAATGCACACTCACAAAATGGACCAAACCCTCCTCAGACTTGATAGCGAAGCCGCCGGTGCAGCAACTCCTCTGATAAAAATCAACACCCTACTAAAAACAAAAATCCTCTTGCTGTGAGTAGGATCTGAGACTAAGCTGTTTGTGAAGAGCTGATCGTCCCAACAATGAACTAGAAGAGAGCTTGTAGAGTTTGCCACTGCACATCAGGATCCAAACCTGTTCATTAAAATATTTTAAAATAGGGTAGGAAAAGCATTACAATGCCCACTTGATAACACCCTTCTACATTGTTACTGCCATCCATTTCTCTTTGATAGGGCTTTTTCAGTTTATTTTTGCCAGTTTTCTATTTCAGTCAGTATGCCAACTTTCACAAACTAGTCAGTTAAAAAGGTATTTTAAGATCTCAAAAGACAGAATTATACGTTACTCCCTTGAAATCAAGTCACACTATAAGAACTGCAGTCTCCTACTACTACCAATAATATAATTTTGACAAAAAAGCTTTACAGTTTTTCTGCTCCACTTTCTGTATTTATGTAACTAAACTATTTAAGGTCCAAGACTCTGCTACCCAGATATATAGTTTCTAACTGACGTTTCGGTTTTTAGGTACTCACAGGTTCTATTTTTAAATCTACCACCTTCTTTACATGACAACTAAAACAGAAGCTCACAGAGCAGAAGCTCCTGGTTGTCCTTCCTCTGCCTGTTTGAGTGGGAGGACAACAGATAACTTTTTTTCCTTGCTGCTCTTGCCCAGCTCACTAGTTATTTCACAACTCATCCAAATACAGCGGGGAGCAGTGTTTAAAATTCATTCAGATAATCTCCCCAAATCCTTCAGGTATAGATAAGATGAACCTGCCAATTCATACAGCAGGTTTAATTTTTCAAATGGCACTCTTAAAATCCTTTCTATGAGCAGCCACGTTTGCAAGACTGCCAGTCCCTCCCTCACGAAGACCTTGCACTGTCTTTCATTTGGAGCATTTTGAACTCACTCTTTACCAATACATGACTCCTGCAGCCACCAAGCAGTATGGAATATGTAAATGAACACATGCATGCACACACAAGGTCCCCTTCTCATTTGGAAAAGGTTAACTAGAGAAAAGAAACATTTACTAATTCAAGCATGTTATTTTTCTCATTTACAAACACTCAGCTTTAGAATTCTTTGAGAAGTCTCCAGTCCTACTGCATGCACTTCAGGAAAAAAAAAAACAAAGAAAAGATATTGGGTTTTGATGACTGCAATATGAACAGCTCATTTCATAATAATGCACTTCCATTAAGATCAGAGTTGCTTTGTTTTTCTGTTAAATGACCCACCACTGCCAGTTGCACATATACAAGAACACACATGGACAACACACTCTGCCACAGACTAACAGCTCAAAAAGGAAGATTTCAATTATCCTATTCCACGTACACCATTCCTACTGGAAGGATACTGCAATCATGAATTAACTTTATACCGAAAACAATATCCTGCATTTTACACCCTAAATTAAAATAAATGTAATTAAAGCCTCTGAAAGTAACGTTGGCTAGTGCTTCATTTATATATACAGCCAAAGCAGACACTTTCTCAGGCATTTGTGCCAAATTTGACTAATTCTTCTGCTTTGTGTTTCAATTACTGTATATGCTCTCCTGTGCAGTTAAGAATATCCATTACACACTTGAACAGCCAACACTATGAGAAAATGAACTGCTTTTTATTTTTTAAGCCTAGTAGTGTTTCAAATCATTATATGATACTGGCAAAGCTCTACAGCTTGCAGATGCTTCTGCTTTATACTGCTATAAGAGAGTCTTCACACACACATCCCCATGACCCACATCTGAACTTGGCTGCAGCAACGCACAGCATATCCAGAGCAACCTTACAAATGTAAGAGAAGCTACACAGCATAGCATTCAAGCCAATGTTATGCTTAAATACCACTGCACTTCTCCTGCTATGGCACCTTTATTAAAGCCAACTTCAATAAACATTTTCTTCTCAAAAGGACTGATGTGTTTGGGATTAGATTCCTTGTATCCCCATCCCTCCTGTGCAAATGCTCAAAAATCAACCCTGCCAAGAACTCAGTTTATACAGCATAGCCCTGTACCAACATCCCCAGAGAATCTCAGCCTCCTAATTTATGGGTTGAATTTCAGACTCGATAATAGTTATTATTTAAGTTCAAGAATCCATGTCAGACAACAAGGTTTGGAGATTCCCTCTTCTAGTGCAAGTTCCAAGTTTCCAGCCCACTTATAAAGTTAAACAGGGGGAATTTCAAGTACAAAAAAAATGTAAACTGCTGCAATCCAGTCCTTGCTTTGCTTGGCTTAACTGCTGAGTTACCTCCCCAGGCAGCCAGATGCATACTGTTATTGGAACTGGAGTTTTAGATAATTGCATTTGGTGAGATAGTCCCACAAAAACAGCCTTTTCCTCCTCCTTGGCTTTGTAGACCAAATTACAAGATGAAGGCACTTCTAAACCTATGTATCACATACTGTAGGTACGTGTATAGACACATTGTCTACGGTTAACCCAAAAAGATCAGTGAGCAAGTTCCCCTGAATTAAATCAACAATGTCTAGAAAAACTGCTTTAGTCAGTCTAAATTTCAAGAAAAAGTGAACAGCTTCAAGCAGGAGAAGGCAATCACAGCTATCTTAAAACTTCAAGTAGTATGTGGGAGGATTTGTAGATAAAAATATTAAGTGTATTTAAAATAGTAATTTTTGAGTATTGAAAGTTTGATTTTTAAAGAACAAAATGTATACTTTTTGCATAGCTATGGGTCAGTCTTCTCTGTAGTACGAGCAAAAATTGGAATTCATTGCAGAGGAATCAGCAGAAGTGTGTTATAATTCTGTAGATTTGAAAAAGTCCAACTTGTCCAAAAATTCTAAGTGGAAAAAATGTCTTTGCATGTTAATTGCTGAAAATAAGACAACCTATGTACATAAAACGTTCATGTCCACTCTAGTATCAGTTGCATGGGAAATAGCCTCTTTGTTTCAACACAAATAAAAAAACCTGTATGTAATAACGTGTACTACTCTTATTATTACCTTAATGCAGGGAATATCCAAAGGACCTAATCCAGCCTAGTGTTTGTTCTAGGAAAGTGTTCAAAGTCAGGTTGGATAGGGATTTGAGCAACTTGATTTAACGAAAGATGGGGGTTGGACTAAGTAATCTTTACAAGTCTCTTCCAACCCAAACTATTGTGTGATTCTCTGAATAAATGGAATAACGCATCTTTGTACTTAGAGTACATCCTACACTTTCTTACAAACAACCTCTGCAAAAAAAGGCAAGAAAATTTTATGCCACTTTTGGGGGGATTTTTCAGTAAGAACTGACAAAACAGGGAAAGAAAAGGGTTAACCAGAATTTGAAAGCTTTCCAAAGCAAGTCAGAAATTATCAGACATTTCCCTAATAAAAAACTACACATATGTTCTGGCCACACTAAGCTTTACCATGAATGCTTGCAGCCTTGTTGCAGAGATTTGGACACATCTAAGGTTTAGACGCCTGCTCAGGGCATAAAATTAATAGAGCTCCCAGCCCCATGCCAGGAGACCAGCACCTGCGAAGGACCTGCACCACAAGTCCAGGAACTGGTTTCAGATACAGGACTCTGAGTTTGGTCTATTTTCTTTATAGTGGCAAAACATTACAGTGTTTATCCACACTGAAATTTACTGTTTGCCAATACAAAGCAATCAAGCTGGGCAGTGGTCCTTTTACAAACCTTTGGCCAAATCATTGATTGCCCAAAGCATCAAAAACCTCATTTTTTGTTATTTTCAGACTCCTCCTCAGAAAACACAGCATGCGAATCAAAAACTTTGCCCAACATATAGGGATTTTTAAATAGATGTTAGGGTAGCAAGTACTCAACTTCTTATGACAAAGGCTCTATTTTGAAAAATAGAAGGCTCAAAACCTGCAACACAGCCCTCAAAGGAAATAAGAATAAATTTAAAAGCAGTGCACTTTTGGGAAACTCTGAGAAGTCAACAATTTCCACCTCTAATGCATATTCCTACTTTAATTGTATTCATTCCCTTGAAGAAACACCTACCATCATCACTGTCTTCCTTTTGCCACCAGCGTATCAGTGCACGCCCTTGACCACAGTACAAAAGACAGCATTTACCAGCACTCCACAGGTGAAAGATTAGTCTGCTGTATAAATTATACAGCATTTCTTTCACACTGAAAATATATTTAAGCTTTCTCACAGATGTAGGCTAAGTCATTTTCTCCAGCCAGGGGGGCCAATAAATGCCGATATTTCAAGAAATCTAATCTCTTAATGATTGGGATCAGACAAGGGGAACAGCCACGAAAGAGGCAGCTTGAAACAGGCCTCATCTCCAGCATATCAGAACCTGCAGACAGCAGAGATGCAGTGTAGCCACCAACATAGTTTTGACTGACTATTATCTGCCTACCCAAGGGTGGTCCAGCCAGAGTGGTTGAATTGCACAAGAAAATCTCTTGTGCCGATACTTCCGTCCTGGCAAAGTACAGCATAGCTGGCCCAGGCTGGGTGTCGGCAGGAGCCAAGGCACCATCTCCATCAGGCACTGGCAACACGAACTTGCTGACAAGACAATATTCCTGCTCAGTTCTGCTTTGATCATATCTATATTCCTACCTTTTTTTTTCCAGACTGCTAGTTTCCCCAGGTCTATCATCTCACTGGTGCCTCTGTGCCTAAAGATTTCCTGACCCAGCAGCCCCACGCTACCTTTCCCAGTTTATTATGGTCACAGACAGATTGATACTTTTTACAGACACTGAATGTTTTCTATTTCATTCCCTCTATCAGCCAAATACCATGCTTATCAGTGCTGCGGCACACAGTGGAGGCTCAACTTCCTCAATCAGCCCACTTGGGTCAGTGACATAAGTGTACATCCCCCTCCCTCTTCTCTAACAGAGCCCCAGTTGTCTGCCCTGCAGCAATAAATCACCACCCTCTTCACTGCCTCACAAAATATAAGTATTTCCACCTCAGATTAACCTCTCCCTACAAGAGTCTACATGGAAAAAAAAAGAAAAAATTAAAAACTTTGAGTTCTAAACATCCTAAAACAAGCTTAAACTTTCAAGTTGAATTTTCAACTGACATATAAACTAAACCGATGAGTCACCACAAGTACCGAGAGTATAAAAACAATGTGATCTGTAATACAGCCCTCCTACACTGATCCCCGAAACAAGAAAAGAGACCTCCCCAACTGTATACAGAGCAGCATCATTTCCAAGAGGACCAAGAAGAGATGCTGTCACACAGCTGACCCGAAGACCGCTCAGCCTGGAGAGGGTCATTCTCCCCGGGACAGAGCACATCTGCAAAGCAGGACGTTTTCCCAGCTAAGGGCTGATGTGTTTTTCTGGCAGAGGAAACAGGAGCCGGGAAGCTTACGGTTACTTTAGAGTGGCCTGAGAAGATGGGGGAGGGGGGTCAGGCACCCGGAGCACATTCACACAATTATCCAGGCACAAAAAAAAAGTGTTATTCTGATCCCTCCTTCAGCAGAACAGCAGCAGCGTTCAGTAAGCCATGAATTTACTGCGTGGGAGTTGCTTCAGCTCTCTCAGGGAGCTTTTCCTGCCTACACTGGGTTTTCTGTCTGGTGTGTCTTTTATTAACTTATAAAGCATGCATACAAGAGGAGGCACATAGGGACTGGGGATGTGATAAACATGGGTGATAACCAGATTGGCATTTCAGGAGTTAAACTGAGTTTTTCCAAAGTACCACAGACTTATTAGCAATGAAGTAACTCTTTTTTATTTTTTGTTGCAGTTCAGACTGTCACTCCCCATTAAACTTGATTTAACAGGCTGAAGGATCACCCTTCAGGTTTTAAATACTCCAGGACAGGAAGGCTTTTGTTACTGAAGTTTGTAACAACAAAGTCCATTCTGGATGGCAGAATACTTATGCCTAATAGTTAAAGTGAAGGTTACAAAGGAAAGGCCGATCCAGATACCACTGAACATAAAACTAACATGATAAAATTAGCTCCATGCTTCTATTAGTAATCCACCCTAAACATCCTATAACTGACACAAAAACCCAATGTCTTGGCAGTAACCCTGCAAAATCACCCCCATCCAAGAGCAGAGTTCAGGCAGGTTAGGCCAGGAGTCTCAAAAGAAGAAATTTCTGGATACTCTAACAATCAAGTCTTCATTTAAATATCTGTGATGGAAACAAGCCCGTATAATTTCTGAATGTGAAGTTTACTGCACCTGTTCCAAGCAACTCCATTTTAGTAATTTGCCACGTCTCAGGAAGCCTGAAAACAAGCCCCAAAAATTTCATCAACAGATGTTCTTGACACAGTTACGAAGTTTGTGACTCCCTCGGGGATGGGTCAGAAAGGTACCACACTTGACAATATTCACAGCATAAGAACAGTAAGTCAGAACAAAAGCTGGTGGCTGATTTAAAGAAAACAGTCCCTCCTGTTCTGAAGACAAACCAGTGACCACAGAACAACTGTCTTTAAAGTTTTGGTATTAGACTCTGCTTTTTATGACAAACCAATGCAACTTTAAGACAGCTGTTTTATTCTGTGGTGCAGCAGATGTGTTTTGATTAATTTTTAGAGGTGAAAGTGGTTGCAATGAGGCTTCTGTACTTATAGGTAGAAGTTCAAATCCCAAGATCTTTGAATCTTAAGAAAAGCAGAGATCTAGTTCTATTTGCCAACAATAAATAAGTATTCTCCAGCAATATGAAAACTTGGGCTTATGCTTCAGGCACCTTACTTCTACCCAGCAGCTGGCAGTGTTGCTGAAGCAGTGTCCAAAAGCTCCTGCAAGGGACAACCTTGCAGGTGACCAATTTAAGTTTGTGTCAGGCAATGACACAAACTGCTGGGAACTTAACACTGCTGAGAGGAGGCAGTCCAGGAGGTTCTTAGAGTGTATTGAGGATTGCTTTCTGTCGCAGCTGGTGAGTGAGCCCACCAGGGGTGAGGCTCTTCTTGACCTGCTGTTTACAAACAAAGAAGGGCTGGTGGGTGATGTTGTTGTCGGAGGCTGTCTGGGATGTAGTGATCATGAGATAATCAGGTTCTCTCTAAACAATGTAACAAGAAAAGCAAGGAACAGAACATCGATGCTGGACTTTCGGCGGGCAGATTTTGGATTATTTAAGGAACTGGTCAGGAAAGTACCCTGGGAAATAGTTCTCAGTGGCAAGGGGGTCCAGGAAGGCTGGATACACTTCAAGAATGAAATCTTGAAGGCGCAGGAGCGGGCTGTCCCCATGTGTTGTAAGAAGAGTCGTAGGGGCAGACGGCCAGCCTGGATGAGTAGGGAGCTTCTGAAGGAACTAAGTAAGAAAAAGAGGATGTATTGTCGTTGGAAAGAAGGGGACGTAAGCCAGGTCATGTTCAAAGATGTTGTTAAGTCGTGTAGGAGGAAAATCAGGGAAGCAAAAGCCCAGTTGGAGCTCAAACTGGCCACTTCTGTTAAGGATAATAAGAAGAGTTTTTTAAAATATATCAATGGTAGAAAGAAGGGCGGCAGCGACCTCCACTCCTTGTTGGATGTGGAGGGAAATATAGTAACCAAAGATGCAGAGAAGGCTGAGGTACTTAATGCCTTCTTTGCCTCAGTTTTCAACAGCAAGGATGTCAGCTCGCTTGACAGTTGGCCCTCTGAAGTGGTTGATGGGGGTAGGGTGAAATACGGCCCTCCTGCAATCCATGAGGAGGAAGTTAGAGACCTGCTGAGCCACTTGGACCCTCATAAGTCTATGGGGCCGGATGGGATCCATCCTAGGGTGTTGAGAGAGCTGGTGGATGAGCTTGCTAAGCCGCTCTCCATCATCTTTCAGCAGTCCTGGCTCACTGGAGAGGTCCCGGAAGACTGGAAGTTGGCCAATGTGACGCCCATGCACAAGAAGGGCCGTAAGGATGATCCAGGTAATTACAGACCTGTCAGCCTGACCTCGGTCCCAGGTAAAATCATGGAGCAGATAATCCTGGGTGAAATCATGCGGCACCTGCAGAATGGTCAAGAGATCAGGCCCAGCCAGCATGGGTTTAGGAGGGGCAGGTCCTGCCTGACCAACCTGATCTCCTTTTACGACCATGTGACTCGCCTGGTGGATGAGAGGAAGGCTGTGGATATGGTATACCTGGACTTCAGCAAGGCCTTTGACACTGTCCCCCACAGTAGACTCCTAGAGAAGCTGGCAGCCCGTGGCTTAGATGGGAGCACTCTGTGCTGGGTTAGGAATTGGCTGGAGGGCCGAGCCCAGAGAGTGGTGGTGAATGGTGTCTCATCCAGTTGGCGGCCGGTCACCAGTGGTGTCCCCCAGGGATCGGTGTTGGGTCCGGTCCTGTTTAATATCTTTATTGATGATCTGGATGAGGGGATTGAGTCCATCATCAGCAAGTTTGCAGATGATACCAAGCTGGGAAGAAGGGTTGATCTGTTAGAGGGTAGGATGGCCCTACAGAGGGACCTGGACAGATTGGAGAGATGGGCCGATTCCAATGGGGTGATGTTTAATAAGTCCAAATGTCGGGTACTTCATTTGGGACACAACAATCCCATGCAGAGCTACAGACTGGGGACAGAGTGGCTGGAGAGTAGTCAGAAAAGGACCTGGGAGTGCTGATTGACAGGAAGCTCAACATGAGCCAGCAGTGTGCCCAGGTGGCCAAGAAGGCCAATGGCATTCTGGCCTGCATCAGGAATAGTGTGGCGAGCAGGACCAGAGAAGTTATTGTCCCCCTGTACTCGGCACTGGTCAGGCCTCATCTTGAATATTGTGTACAGTTCTGGGCCCCCCAGTTTGGGAAAGATGTCAAGATGCTGGAGTGTGTCCAGAGGAGGACAACGAAGATGGTGAAGGGGCTGGAGCACAAGCCCTATGAGGAGCAGCTGAGGGAGTTGAGGCTGTTTAGTCTGAAGAAGAGGAGGCTCAGGGGAGACCTCATTGCTCTCTGCAACTACCTAAAAGGAGGTTGTAGTCAGGCAGGGGTTGGTCTCTTCTCTCAGGTGACCAGTGACAGAACTAGAGGGCATGGACTCAAGCTTCGTCAGGGAAAGTTTAGGCTTGATGTGAGGAAAAAGTTCTTCACTGAAAGGGTGATCGGCCATTGGAATGCGCTGCCCAGGGAGGTGGTGGAGTCGCCGACCCTGGAGGTGTTTAAGGGGAGACTGGATGAGGCACTGAGTGCCATGGTTTACATGATGGTTGGTGTTAGTGTTGGTGTTAGTGTTGGGTTATAGGTTGGACTTGATGATCTCAGAGGTCCTTTCCAACTTTATGATACTTTGATACTGTGATAATGAAGAAAGTTTCTACAGTTCTCTACAAGATCAGAGACTTGTAATACTACACAGCAGGTTCAGAGTTAGGGAATTCACTTATAACATTTGTTAAAGTGCAGGAGAGCAAAATGGGAACCTGTTCCAGATCTGCCAGCAGTCCTGCTCTGACTGTCTCTCTGCTGCTGCCCTGCAGCTTTCAGAGTCAGTCACTTGGCTTCATTACTGGGAAGACACATCCATTTAACAATAGAAACAAAGATGATTCATGAATGCATGTGAATTGATATTTCCCATGGAACAGAAGAGACATCAATTCTAGAAACGAAAAGTGGATTTTAATGTTTTATAGAAACACTCACACATTGTTCTTGGCAAAAAACACAGTCTTTAAGGCAAAATATACCTGTGTGCAAGCCAAAAGGCAAGCACATGAGATTTCTTGAAACACATGAGTCAAGAAGTCAAATACCACAATTCCCTGTTTAACAACATCACCAACATCAGTAGTCTTTACGTAAGTTAACAAACAGACATGATAACAGCATTAATTTAAAGGTAAGCACTTGACAATCTCTTTCGACCCTGACCATCCCAGGTATAAATCCCATCCCCTAAGATAACTGGGTTTGGGTTTAAATCACTGTAGCCTGCAGCTTGAGTAGAGCTGGTCGAAAGTTCATTTTAAATTTGTGTTTTGTTTAACAGTTTTCTTGGGAGAAGAGTTTCTGAAAACTTCAACATTTTCAACCTGAACTGTGGGACAGGAGGAGTGCTCCAGAGGACTCCTCTTGCACATCCCAGCATGGCACTTGCCAGCTGTGTTGCTCTGTTCCTGGATTACAAGCCCTGTCCTGTCAGGATCACAGTAAACAGTGAAAAATAGACCTGCTCTTTCACCAAAGACTACTGCTTTGTTCAGCTGATCACTGATGAGGCCAAAACAACTGCATGTGAGAATTGTGAAGGTGTTTAATGCACATGAAAGATTAAGACAAAGTTAAAATTTAAGACCTAAAGTTGATAGCTCTCTGAGTGTCTCCTCTCACAGATTCTGGTAAGATTCAAGATGAGTTTCAGCACCATTTCTTTAACAGCTGCATCACGTGAGCTAATCAGTCTAAGAATTTTAAAGTAAGAGCCGAAGTATATTTTTCTACTATTTTCCTCTTATTATAAATGAAACATCCAAGCCATATTCACTTAATACCACAGAGAAAAGAGAAACAAAGAAGAAAAGGGAAGAAAGGTCGCTGTCAGGCCAAGATCAACTCTGGAAAATGTCAACTTGAGACATAGGCATTTCAGGAAGTTATAAGCAACTGGAATAATATAGAATTATAATTGAAACACTACAAGAATTTTAACTATAGCTCCTGCTATGTTAAGCAAGTGTTATTTAATTTATTTCAACAGCATTTCAACAGAAACTCTTATTAGCTGAGGCACAAATGGTCTGTGCTTTCCTTGAAAAGGCAGAAGGGGTAGATGGTGTTGGTCACAGCTGCAGTTGATGGAAATCGGCACAGCTTCCTTGCTTTCTGTGATATTAGTGAGTCACACGAAAAGCAGGAAAAGGCAGCAAACCCCAAATCCCCCAACTTGTCACAGCTCATCTAATTTACTTCTGCTTTGCTTCCTCACCACCACAGAAGTGCCATGTCAGTCAGCCTCTCACCAGGGCAGCTAATCAAAATGGCCTGTTCTGATGCCTCCTGCAAGGGTATACAGGAGTAGAGAAATGCTTCTGTAGTTTAAGATAATTCATTGTTCAAATTGCAAGCTCAACATTTTTTTTCCCACACCCTCCCAGCACATTCCCATCAACTCCTTTCCCTGCCCCTCGCAGTAGGGCCATGAATTGAAGTCTAATCAAAGTATTCTCTGCCTCTTTCCAGAACAGATTTATAACTGTGAATGGACTAAACATACCTTCTTTTTCCTTTCATTGTCCTAGAGAAAGGAATCCTGTAATTGCTGAATTCCTGTTGAAATAATTCTAGAAAATATTTTTTCCAAACAGTGCTCTGTTAAAAAAATCAGACATCCTACAAAAATTCTGCATGCCAACCCAGGCATTTAAAAGTGTACTTCTCCTGAAAAAAACCCTCACTCTTTGAAGTTCATTCCACTTGACTCCACTTAGCAGGTATTTACAATGGGCAGGAACCCCTAAATACACAGAGTTTCTAACACCACACTCTAGAGGCACTGCCACCAGCATCTTCATGTAAGTTCTTCCCACCCACCGTGATACTGTGTTCCAGTCAAACTTCTCTGTTGGGAAACGTTTATAGCTGTTTGGACTGGATTATTCTGTTCAAGAGGTTATAAAAATAAAGGAAGCTTGCAAGTGTACTTTTTCCAAACTCTTGGTACATCGTTGCCAGTTTGAGGATTTGGCTCATTACTTATCCTTATTTAGCTCCTCCATTCTCAATTTCTTCCTTGCTTTGACCTCTTTCTGGACAAAGATAAAACTTACTGTTTCACCTAATTAACATGAGCAAGAACCCAGAAAACTTTCTCACTTATTTCAGTTCCAGAATCAGTTTTACAAAAGCATTGTCAAGAGTTTCAAGAAGCATTCAGATGGTAAGAGTCCTGCCAAAGTTTACAACCTAGTTATATCCTGCCACAGAAAATTTCAAATTTTATACAAGTCTCCAGCAAGCAACAATCCACCTCCATAAATTCACATGCACTCAGATGATCTGTGAATAAATGTTATTTTTATTAATCTAATCAAATTGGTGAACTCACCTTCTCCTCTCCAAAACACTCAACGCATTTTTCTCAGCCTTCCTGCACAGGCAAGCAAAGCAGAGGATTTGCTCTTTCTCCTCAACACCACCTCTTTCTGAAGGCTTATAACAGTGAGGGAACAGTTCAACCACAGTTTTAGTATAGCAAAGCTTTTTCATTTAAGGCTCCTTCTCTTTGTTGTCCGTTAAATAGCTGGTCATTCCATACCGCAGACAAGTTCAGTGTCCATTAGCCTCCCAGAAGGGATTCATGGGGCAAACCTTGTGTCCAACAGCTTCCTCCAAGTCAGAAAGCTTGGTAGTCTTTTACATGTTTTTCCACGAGCCATCAAAACAAACATAGTGGGGTCATCTTCAATGGAAAAAGCCTTACATTACATGCGACACGCGACTTGCGTTGTTATCTCATGAGGATTCAGCTGTAAGGCAACTCTTAGAAAGGCTTATCACATTCTGCCCCAAATACAGGCACAGAAGAGAAAATGAGGGCAGGTAGGATAGAATAAGTATACAACATTAAGTTGGTTCTGTAATCAGAAACAGATATAAGTCCAAGATTTCCATTGTGTTCTGAAGAAAAAAACAGAACAAAAATAAACCCAACTTTTACCCAGCTGCATAAATTCTGTCTCCCAAATATTCTCTGCCAACAAGAAGAATCAGTATAATTAAATTATTCTCCTTCAACTGGCTCTAATATTTTAGCTAAGAGTTTGCTTTGGTTCTGCTTGCTTTTACAAAATTTTAAAAGCCTTAACTCTTAAAACTGTAGTGCTATCTATTCTGTACTTAGCACATACACAGTACCAAATTTTACCTTTTCAGAGAGGCTTGTCTTCAGCAAAGACATACCCTCTTCCAGTTCAGGAGTCCTAACACAGTAGTTAACATCTTATATATTGTAGTGTATTTTCTGAGACTCCATCTAAGTCAGTCAGGTAGATTTATGCGATATTCACACTTCCTTCTGTAGCCTTGATGCATCAGCTTTAACAGGTGCAGTCAGTCCTAAATGCAATGAGTTGGTAGAAAACGTAGTACTGGGCAATTCCTCTTTTCTTTTTAACCCATCTAAAGTTTCTGTGAACCCAAAAGCAATGTTTTAAATATGGAAAAGCAAGACAACAAGCAAAAATATAGGACCATTATGATTAATGTTCCTATAGTTAACGAGTTGCTGGGAGACTCAACCCATTGAGTTGTTCTCCCCAGGATATTTTAAACTTGTGATGGTTTGTTCCACAAAATCTTCAATTGTCAGGAAAAAACATGGCCAGGATGACTGCCTCACAGCTCAGGAGACAGAGCATCTTCTCTGTTGCTTTCTAGAAACCCATGGGTACAGAACACAAAGGCCACACAATCCTCAAATTGTTATTAAAAAGAAAATGAGAAATTAGCTCAAAGACAAAAGCAAGACAGGTCTGAGCAGCTGCCTCAAATCCATGTGTTAGGAAAAGCACCAGCAGTGGGAAAGTCACAGAAGCCCTTCTGTTTCTTTTTACATTAGGGAGATTTTAGCCTAAGCTATTTAAAAAGATGTCTTCTTTAAAGCTTAGCACCCATTATCCTTTTCCCTCCACCGCACTGGAACAGGAAGGGCACTCCTGACCCCCTCAGCATGTCTTCCTTGTCCCAAGCAATATGTGGTTCAAAACTTAACTTCAGGGAGTGAACCCTCTCTCTCCCCTACCCCACTCCACCCCCAGAACTCAGGTGGGGAATTCTGAACAGCACAGATTTGCAGAGTCTAACATTTCACCTGGGTTCAAAACATAATCTGACAAATTCGCAGAAAGGGAATGTATACCCAAGACCACTCAACGCAGAAGCCATCGCTGACTCAGAGGTCCTTGAGGGCTGGACTAGATAATATCCAGAGGTCCCTTCCAACCTTGATCATTCTGTCATCGACTCTTGGCATCAGCTACCAGTCATTCCCCAGGACAGGTGTCTCTTCCCTAAAGGTATAGGCTTCACCCGGTCCCTTGATCTAACAGATATAGACATTTTAAAGTTTGCTGTGCTTATGCTCCTACAGCCTGCAAGTTGCAGAATAAAGCAAACTCCAGGGTGATACATTTGTATATTTTGTGCCCTTGCCTTAAGATACCTTTAAGTGTGTCTGTATTAGATACACATCCAGTTCCAACTCAAAATGCAGTCTTCAACATATTTAGCTTCAGAACAGAGGAAGAAAAGAAGAGGGCAACTGGAAGCCTAGAGGTACCAAGGCCCATGCGTATCCTAATACACCATTTACATATAAGCTGAAATGTACATTTGGCAGTAACCACCTTCACTTCTGAGCATTGGCTGCCTAGCAGCTCTACATCACTAGTACAACAAGGTGATCTTCATGTGCAAAGAAAGCTCAGTGTAGCCCCAGAGTTATGCAAAAGCATACCAGAGTTATGCAAAAGAAACCCAAAACCAAGTACTCTGGGCAGCTATCTTCTCTCCCAGAAATGCAAGCACATAGTTATGTAGACACTTACCTCCTACTGATAGGGGGACTAAAGAATGTGTCCATGGTTTCCCAGGAAGCTTGTGACAAAGCAAGAATTGAATCAAAATCAAGACCAATGTTTGCTTGCCTTTGTATAGGCTTTAAAATGTTTGGGTTAACTTCCAAGGGTATCAACAACTTGACAACTATATCTTGAGTTGGCACAGCCTCAAAGAAAAAGTTAAGCTACTTAAATCACACAAGGAATGTTGAAATTGTCCTTGTATCCAGGCCTACAGTTGTAACTGCTAACGTGAAATAGAATTTGAAACTGAGTTAAGAAAATGCTTCTATACGGTGGCAAGAGTGACTCTACTAGCAGCAGCTTGTTTGTTGACATCATTCTAATTAATTACATAGGATAGTTATGTATTATTAATGATGTTAGTTTATCAACATTAGATAACTTGTACACAATATGACTGAGGAAGAGAGTTTGCTGCTTTGTGCAAAGAAACATACAATAAAAAGAATATATGCCAGTGCATGTATTTTCATCACATTTGTGGATTTATTGAGAAAAATGAATCTTATTATCCACCTGTTCGACAAATTGAGAAACAGAGACACAGCAAAAACTTGCACCAGACTAGTCAGGATCACTACAGATCCAAGAGCAGAATCTGAGTGAATGAAATCAGATCACAAGGAGCAGAAGAACAGAATTCACTGGACAGCCATCATCTCTCCCATACACAAAGAAATGTTTTGATTTCCTCTTCACAGAGGTACCTTTTCCAAAGTATTACCAGTTCGTCTGCTAAAAGGTTTGGTAAGAGGGAAACCTTTGGTAGGCCAGGTGTGGTTTAGAGAAGTAAAACCTTCTGAAATAGGTGCTCTAATACGGTATAACTTAAAGTACATGGAACTAATTCCTGCTGGAGCGGGTGGGTTGATGGAAGAACGAGAAATTACACTGGATTCTGTAAAAATCTTTCAATCATTAGAACCCAACATAACACACAGTACCATCTCTTGCCAGAGTTACCAAACCAAGGAGAAAAACCAAAAGCCTGCTCATGACACGTAAACCTTCATGTAGACAAGAGATTTATATATTATATTCAGTGAATTTTGATGCTGTAATGTTAAAGACTGCTACTATTGAAGCTTAATCAAAACAATATGAGGAAAGTTAATGAACAATCATATCAAATGGCATACATCTGATCCCTTACCTCAATTGTGTTCATCAATCACTACTGCTGTCCCAAGATAATGCTTCAGCAACCATGTAACAAAAAAGATCTGGTGAACTCCTAAACATTTAAAAAGAAATATAAGCATGTTATATAATACTAAATTCACCAAATCCACAGCAAGTATAACAATAATATTTCAGAGTTCAATCTTATGCTGTACTTTCAACGATTCAAGGTTTAGGTGATTTTTTTTTAATCTAATTTTTCATTTAGTTTTTCTCAATGCATTCTAACAAAGTTGTGGTACGTTCACCTGAGAGAAAACTAGAACAGCAATAAACACAATTACTAACAAGACTAATTACAGATGTCAAATCAACACATGTAGAAATAGAAGTATCAAATGAGAAGCAGTCATCCCTGGTTGGTTTAATGATTTGGTAACTAAGCTGTATCACGGTATCACAGTATCACAGTATCATAAGGTTGGAAAGGACCTCTGAGATCATCAAGTCCAACCTATTCACTTGTTGATATTAATTCACACTGTATACAGAGAAGTTTTTCAGTTCTCACAGGAAAAGAAATAGCATTTCCAAGTTATAGTTATATTTTACAGAAATAATGACTTATGCTAAATGTGAAACATATGTCTTTACTTAACATTTTTCATTTATTTTCAATTTCAGCTGGAAAGCTCTGTATTTCTTAAATGTCCAGGTATAAAGAACACTTCAAAATTCTGGACACACCATTCTTTGGAGCTGCATTTTGACTTCATGGCCACAACATAACCATGATAAAATAGGCTCTGCAACTCATATTAGTCACGCTATCTCTGCAAAGTCTTCTCTTTCTACATCAAACTCTAAATCAGAAAACACCATGCACTGCTAAAATCGCATGCATCTGCTTGATTAACAGAGAGTAACTATGCAGTAAGGTAGTCAGCAAATTAACATTTCAGATTTCATGTCCTGTAATTAACTCCAATGTCTGCTACCATATCACAATAAGCTTCATGGGCAAAACATGCTTTCTAGGACACAGGAAAAGTGTTTTATAACAGTATGCCAACAGGTTTGCTTTTTTCGAAGGACACCGTGTTTTATTGTGAAGTACACCTGTTATCACATATTTTCTCCCTTATAGGCATTACAAAGTGATCTTAATCAAATCTAAAGTGCAAGACAATCTCCCAGTAAGTCCCACCCAATTTCTAGCAATCTGTAACACGTGGAAGAACACTCCAGCTGCTTCAATACAGTCACTCCTCATGGACAGCTCAGCAACCTGCTGCAGTAAACAAGGTGAGCAAAGCATTGTTCAGGATATGGCTACAATGGTTTTTCACTGTACTTCACTTACCATGAGACAAAGCTGACAAAATCCAAATGCAGATATTCATCTTACCATCTACAAAAGTTAAAATGGCTTAGCTAACACTAGTTTATGCATATAAATGCCTTCTTAAGAATTAGAAGTTACTCTAATTAACACAAGACAAAATATTTTTCGATCATTTTTTCTAATTTACATCCTTTCACATCACCAGCTCTACTTAACAGTCTCAAAAGTCTCAAGAACCTCATCACCTACTACACGGTAGAGGCTTCAGTGCAGCTAAGAGTTAGTGCAGTCAAGAAAGAACATGAAAAATGGCATCATCAGAGGATATTTTTATTTCTTTACTGATTCTTCTCATATTTGCTCTGCTTACAAATTAAATTTTAAAACAAAATCAATTCATTAGCTCTCAGATCAAACTACACTTTAAAAGAAAAAGGTCAAGTTGTCCTCCCTCCACTGTCACAGTACAGTAGAAGCAACAGCCTTGGCCATTGCTCACCTTCCTTTACATCCACACAACCTGCTCAGCCTTCAGTGAGGCAGCTCAGATATAAGGGAGAGGAAGGTTAAAGAGCAGTGTATTGCTACCCAGGTGTAGCTGGGAGTACACAAAGTGGTTGAGTACAATCTCTGGATGAGACCAGATGTGAAACAAAGAACGTGGCTCACCTTCCCAAGTGGCGACCGATTTAGCAGCATTTTTCAGCTACAGAATATAAAACATTTTAATTGCTACTGTAGATTAGCTTTATCTAGAATGTTTCTTATAAATTTGGCAGCTTTCAAGTGGTTTTTACAAGAGGAAAAAAAAAATCCTAAATTGCAGGTCCATGTCTGCATTTAAATCCTATTACTGTGAACTCATCAATGCCCTTTTTGACCAACTAAAGACACACTGAATATTAAACAAGAGATCATCAGAAACATTTGGCTCAAACAGTGCTGGAGCAAGGGTGTAGGAAGAACAAAAGTTCAGGTGAATTGGACCACTAGTGGTTCCTACACTTTCAGAAGGTGGTCCACAAAATAATCATGAGGAGGAAAAGTTGAAACCACATTCCCGAGCATGCAAGCAAGAAAACAGGAGAAAAATAAAAAGAGTACATGAACCTTCAAAGTTTAGTATGATTCTCATCCAGTCACAAATGAAAACTATTGTTGAAACACAACACAATGTTGTCCATAAATTTTTCTTTTCTCTGCAAAACCAGCATTAGGTTGTCCTTCGATGATACAAAGATTACAGAATACTTTTACAAGTTACATACTTGTCTAGTACACATTTTCAAAGAAATATAAGTCTTAAAGGGGCAAAGTTTTTGAAGTAAAATTAAGGAAGAGAAAGGCATGTGACAGAAGCCAAAATGTTTCTCAGTCCTTAGCACTAAAGTGCATGCTCTAGCAGCACCTTGGACCATTTCAAGGGAGTCCTGTTCATGCCTTGGCTTCAACACCAGAAGCTCCTGGCAAGCAACTCAGATGGGGGCCGTGGCATTTTCTAGCCAGGTATTCAACAGGGTCACTAGCCTACCAAGAGGACTCACTGATCACCTCCAAAGCCCAGAGAGAATGGAAGACAAAGCTAATATCAAGCTTTAACCTTTAAAATTAGATTACTTTTGTCTGTTTGATTTCTTAAACCAAGCAGTGCAGTCACATTAGTCAATTTTAATTATTTGTTCTCCTTCCCAAGGAAATGGATAGAAGTATTGTTTTGACTACTCAGATAATAGGGCTGCCTGAGGCTGGCAGTCCTAAAATGCTTGGATCATTACCATCAAACTCCTTCCATCCTGTCTTCACAATACCTCCATCTGAGACAGGAGAGCTCTCAACAATCTGACTATTGCCCTGAGTAATGGCTCAGTCCTTCACACCTCTTGCTGGAAGGGAGAGGCCATAACCCAGGACAACAGAGATACTACCGAGTGAATAATTTCCCCTGCCCACAACCTCTGTGCTCTCCCCACTCCTGAGCAGAGGTGTAGCTTGGAGACAGACAAAGATGTTTGCGTATGCAGCTGAAGAGAGTCACCCCGGAAATCCTTCCTTTCTGCCAGGAATCACTAGTGTGTGCTAGTTGTGCAAAACACGTGCTCTTCTGGAGCGATGAGATGCGCTGTCTGGGCACAGCTGGCTGTCACGCTCGGTCCCAGCGTAACTATCTACATGACGCCCCTTCTTCCTTTGCACCAAGGTCTTGAGGCAGAAGACTGCATGAAACATATCACAAAACATTGTTTCCTTCATAAACATCACTAATGCCTCCTAAAGGAACAAGACTAGCCATTATTTTTCAAGAAAAAGATCATCTGTGGGCCAAGGATTAAAGTACCATGAACGAACTCAATCCAATCCTTTGCTACTGTCCCAAAAACACAACAGCAGTGGGAAGGGGGGTTGAAGTGGAATAATCATTTGTTGAAATTTTAATAGTAAAGCTTTTTTGATTTTCCTTATGGATTCTCATAGTCGTTACGGTGAAATTAAGCGTTCTTCCTCCAAGTGAACTCTTGTTAATCCTTTTATTTAGGTTCAGAGCCACAATACATGACCCTGCAAGAACATTCATCTACAGTCACAGCTGGAGCTGCCCTCACTGGCTCGAAGGAATTAATTTCTTTGCAAGGAAGAAGCAACTGAAAGGCTAAAGGCTTATCTACAAGAAAATCTAAATTTCACTAATTTGCACAAAGAACAGGATGAAACCAAAGCATATAATCAGACACCTCATTAAAAAGCAGATGTGCAAAAGCGCTGGCACATTAGAGAAATACAGTTCAGGAGGGGAAAAAGCTAAAGGTCTGTCATACCACAAAACAAGCTCTTTTTCTTATAAAATAATCTGAATTTTAAAACCAGATTAAACTCAATCCAAATAAATTGCCATCAAAAATGCACTCAGACTGAACTGTGCCCAACCCCAGCCACCCAGCCTTTCTATTATCTCATACCTTGGACAGTCACTTGCAAATTGTGTGTAAAGCTGGTTGTAACAGTAGAAAGTGAAAACTGTGTTCCTGCTTCAACTTATTTGTCAACCTTTCAGTCCATTTCCTCCCAGGTAAGGAAATAACAAGAAAAATGTGAAGAATACTTGAAAGTCAGATTGTCTGAGCATAACACAACAGTCTGCAACAACCAAAAAAAAACCCTAACTGAACTGCAGCCATCAGGTCGCCCAGTGTAGAAGGCTGTTGAAACAACTCATGAGCAGGCAGAACGTAAAGCATTAGTGACAACCTGCGCTTAGAAGTTAAAATCAGGATCTTCCACGTTTGATGGTTTTCAAGATACTTCAATAGCTGTTTTTAATAGTTTAATAGTTTGATTTTCTCAATATTAAAAAAGAAAATTCCCTAGGCAGTGTTCAGATTCAATACTTTTTACAAGCTTCAGATAAGTACTCTCTAGATGCATCACATTGCTGCTTCCTACAGAATGCATTTAGAGACTTATATTCACTTGGTCATGCCTGTGTACATTTATTGCCTTTTTAATGGCACGAAGTTTGACTCATTAAACTGATCAGAAACATTTGTGTATCCACAAAACTTTCACAATTCATTTTAAGCACATTGCACTGAAATGTTTACTTATGTTTTCTAGAAGCTGAGCATCCCTAACACTAATAAGACCTCAATATCTTGAATTTTTCAAATCACTGCTTTCCTAATTAAGGAATAAAGGGACATAAAAGCTTAATTTAATGAAAATAATTCAGAAGCAGATTTTTTTTTTTTGCAAAGAGAATCTAAGCATAGAAAAGCCAGAGTACTTTTAATTCTTTTTAAATGTAATTTATGCATTCAACATGCTTACATTTTCAAAAAAAAATTTGCAGGCTATTCTAAATGAGAAAACATTACAGCCACACTGGAACTGTTACACTATCTGAAAGAACCATAAGCAGCTTTTATTAAATAAGCAGTAACTGTTAAAAAAAAAAACACCACCAAATAAATTTCAATTAATCTCATTTAGATGTACCATTTTTATCCATCTGAAGTGAAAATATATTTAATCAAATCACACCAATGATGGAGAATTCTCTCTTTGCCATTTCACTATCCACTTATTTTACCCTACTAGTCCATTTAGCATAGTTGCCCTTAACACTGTGTTCCCAGAGAGACCACACTTGGAAGTCAGGTCAGACATCTCTCATTAAAATTCCTCTATCACACTGGCATAGGGCATCCACTAAGAAATCCATATGCAGGAAAGAGCAAGCGCTATTCAGCCTTGGAGGTTCCCCTGCTGCTATTTTCTTGGATGACAAGGAAAAGATTTCAGTAGGAAAGGCCAAAGTGAGCACAGAGCCCCTCCAAAGAAGATCTGGAGAGGGGGCTGGAGCTGCTGAAGCTGCTGAAGCTACACAGATCCTTCCTCCCACTATACAATTAGGTTACTTTTAAGTAATATTTGGTAATCAGCCATTTCCTCAAAAGATATCTATCAATATAAATTCATATTAAACTGACACTACTACAGATTTTACTATCATTACCTGATAAAGAACGGTGAAATAGTGGTATTCTGATGTTTTTCCTCATCTAGTTTTTCTTAATAGTGCTAACTCCACAAATGGAACAAATTTCCTGAGCAGGACATACCAAGTGACACAGGTAAGAGTGGTCTTTGAAGCACAAGTTAATCAGCGTGTAAGCAACAAAACCAGAACTTTATGCAGAGATATTCAGGATGCCCAGCAGTAACCTGGCTGACCTGGTTGCATCACATTGCCAAATAAAGCCAGAAAATTCAATCGACATTTCTTTCCAAAGTACCAAAATAACTAACAGCTTTCAAATTAAAAGCTGACTTAATTCACTTACAAAAGTCATCATACACTATAATGGCACCCCCTCCCCCTCCTTTTTAATTTTATTCTTTTCATTATCATTATCCCAGGTGGCTTTCAGGAAGTCCCTGCAAACCAGTCACTGTTATGAAGATGGCCTATTTTAATCACAGTCCCTTGACAAGAACAGCTAATTATCTAACTTTTCTGCCTGAACTACCAGATGGCTTTAGTTCTATACTTAACTTGCTTTTAGTTTTCAGTAAGTAGTGACATTTGCATATTATGGGACAACACAGAACAGGAATAATACCAGTACCAACACCAGTACCACCAGAATACAAACATATGCATTCTTCCACTAAAATAATGAAATCACTTAGCATGGCAGGCATCTTTCACATTTTCTTTTATTATGAAACTTCCCAAAGGAATGCCAGCTTCCCCTTCTGTTGACAGGCCACCACCTTCACACTGCCTTCTCCTCTGAAACTGCAGATCAAACGCTGGGAGACAAAGAGCTGAAGACTAAGGGAGATGGTGGGGTTTTGTTGTTACTGCCTTGTTGGGTTTTTTTTGGTTTTTTTCTTTAAACAACACAAACATCCTATTTGAGAAAAGCAAGAAAGAGCTCCCCTGTGTTGTTCCAGCCAAACCTTTTTAGTCTTTCACAGTATCACAGTATCACAAGGTTGGAAAGGACCTCTGAGATCATCAAGTCCAACCTATAACCCAACACTAACACCAACCATCATCTAAACCATGGCACTCAGTGCCACATCCAATCTCCCCTTAAACACCTCCAGGGTCGGCGACTCCACCACCTCCCTGGGCAGCGCATTCCAATGGCCAATCACCCTTTCAGTGAAGAACTTCTTCCTCACATCAAGCCTAAACTTTCCCTGACGAAGCTTGAGTCCATGCCCTCTAGTTCTGTCACTGGTCACCTGAGAGAAGAGACCAACCCCTGACCGACTACAACCTCCTTTTAGGTAGTTGTAGAGAGCAATGAGGTCTCTCCTGAGCCTCCTCTTCTTCAGACTAAACAGCCCCAACTCCCTCAGTCGCTCCTCACAGGGCTTGTGCTCCAGCCCCTTCACCATCTTCGTTGCCCTCCTCTGAACACATTCCAGTATCCTGACATCTTTCCCAAACTGGGAGGCCCAGAACTGTACACAGTATTCCAGATGAGGCCTGACAAGTGTTGAGTACAGGGGGACGATAACTTCTCTGGTCCTGCTCGCCACACTATTCCTGATGCAGGCCAGAATGCCATTGGCCTTCTTGGCCACCTGGGCACACTGCTGGCTCATGTTGAGCTTCCTGTCAACCAGCACTCCCAGGTCCTTTTCTGCCTGACTCCTCTCCAGCCACTCTGTCCCCAGTCTGTAGCTCTGCATGGGATTGTTGTGTCCAAAATGAAGTACCCGACATTTGGACTTATTAAACATCATCCCATTGGAATCAGCCCATCTCTCCAGTCTGTCCAGGTCCCTCTGTAGGGCCATCCTACCCTCTAACAGATCAACCCTTCTTCCCAGCTTGGTATCATCTGCAAGCCCTTCTTCCTCCTCTTGAGAGCCCAGTTTTGGGTGCGTCTACCCATCCAAGCCAGCAGGAAGCACGCCTGCGCTGCGTGCCATGGTCCAGTACACCCCAGTGCTGAGCGCTGGGAAAGCATCCGAGTGTGATGCCGTGGTGCCTCATGGGACTATACAAACACTCAAGGCTGTCATCATTGACAGTGCAACCAGCAAGTACAGCTCGTGCATGCTTGCTGGGACATAAACCAAAACAGTCATTTTGGCTACTCCCAGAAACATGAGTTTAAGCAGGGTTTGGGAGTATCCACTTCTACATGGCATGGTGCACTGTAAAGACATAAAACAGGGAGGGAATCTGGCCTGAGTGAATTGAGACAACATCTACCCTTGATATACACTAGGAAAACAAAAATGCCTCTGACTAAAGATAGTGGAGATCAAATAAAAACAAGTCAAGGCCAAAGATCATTCAAGCAAAGGAGATCTGTGCACAGACATAAGAAATTATACTTCAGGCAGGCAAAAAATAATGGATATTAACCATTGCAAGCATATCTCTTACGAGTCAGACTCAAAAAATGCACACATTTTCCTCTTGTATCATTCTCACTGTACTTAAAATTCCAGACTTTATTACATACGTATATTCTACACTGCCAAAACCTCTTTAAAAAGAAATAAAATTGAAGTAATGCAAACAATTTGTTTTTTTTCCTGTGGGTTACAACTCATGTGAACAACTGTAACCATGCAATGGTGTTGCAACATTCACTATAAAATAACTGAAGAACTCAGACTTGAGAAAATTCCCATGTCTGTAACAACACAGCAATTATAACTTCATTTCATTGTCTTGATATAGAAACAAATGGAAAAGCACACAGCAGATGGGAAAGAAGACACTGCATTCAAGCTCCTAAACAGGTACTGTAAAAAAAATCACAAATAAGATGTCAAACACTAACTTTTATTATTTTTCATCTGCGTATCTGCAGACAGTCACTCACTTTTAACTCCCTTCTCTAAAAGGTTTTGGATATATTTCTGGAACACAAAAAGAAAATATTTTCATAATCAGAAATTCAACTTTTAGTCTTATTAACACTAAGAATATATATATATATATAACACTAAAGTATACTGGTACCAAATACAGAAGGGAGTATTGTAGCCTTTATTTAAAAGATAGTATTCTAATCCCTGATAAAATCAGTTATTTCAGTTAAGAACTAGAAACAACAAAATTATAATATTACTATAGTTTATCCTATAGCAGGCATCATCAGATAAGCACCTCTTGGTACCATCACAGCAGCATAAATGCCTAAGCATAAATAATAACCAGAAATTTCTTGGGTTTACAGCAGTGACTCTCAGACAGGGCAGCAGGAAAGAAAGGCTGAACACCTGGCATTCCAGAGATAAAAATTATTTTTGTTGGCCTAATGGTCATCACAGCTTCAATTTGTAAGGCTTCTCATCTCTGAATATATTGTGGCAAGGATGATCATAGAATTAATGGAATACCTTTAAATAGACAAACTTGGCAGAGTTCCGAGGTTTGGGTTTCGTTTCCAAAACTGCTTTGACCTTGTCATCTGCTAGTGGAAATTACATCAGGTTTCATTTTCTGCCACTATAGTCCAACTGAAGTCAGCTTTTGGAAAAGTATTCCAGAAGAAATGCAAAACAAAAAAATCCCACCACCACATCTCACTTTAATATTTGCTTGAAGGTATTGATACAAGCTAGAGAAGCAAACCTTCCCAAATGCAACTGTAATTTACATCCATAATTAATCTTCCAAGAATCAAAGACTGCACTATCTATATTCAGTAATCTACAGAATTTTTTGAGCTGATTTTAGTGTCAGTGCTGAGCATAAGAGGGCTTGGGAAGCTGACTTGAGAAGGACTTGTAATGACCATCTCTAGTTATATTTCACAGAGCCCTAGATTCTCCTGAAATGGAAAACAAAGAGTAACTTGCCAAGAAAACTAAGTTTGCTTGATTCTTCCCATGTAGTGCAGTTTAATGTCCAGTTAACCAGCTTGGGTTCTGACCATTCTGTAACACTGCAGTGCCTGCTGCCACTTCTCAATTTCAGTTTTATTAAATCAGTGGGTGAGTGTACAAGTTACAATTGTAAAATTAAATTTCCTAGATTGGTCAGCTTCTGTCACATAGTCACTTGGCCAATCAGCAGCAGCATGAGTGAGATCTCAGCTGCCTGCCCTGTCCTGGCTGCCCAGGCAGCATTGGGCAAGTCAGCTCTAGGCTACCTCCCATTACATCACCTTCTCACACAGAGGAGCCTCTAACTACATCTCGACACCAGGGCAGGACAAGACCCCTGTTTTTTTCCATATATCCTGGTTTCCACAGACCCAAATGGAGATCAGAAACACCCCTAACAAGGTTAGGGCGCTGTGCTGCTCTGCAACATGCCCCTGAAAGCAAACTGAGACATTGCTTGGATGTCCTGTAACTTTTAATTTCCCACCCAAACAGAAAGCTCCTTCCCCACAAGAGAAATGTAAAGTTCAACCTGTTAATGAACATAAAGAACAGAAGCAATAATGCCTATGTAGGCAAATATTGACAAAGGGTAACAATTTCAAAGTGACTCAAGTACACAGAGTCCTCTTGAGTCACTGCTCTGTAGGATTTCTGCTCCACGGTGACATTGAAAGAGTCTTGACTATCCCACATCATCTCCTTATGCATATGTATGTTGCCTGTGTCCATTCTACAATCTGAATCACTTCCTGTATGCAACTTCATCAACTGGAAGTCTTGGAAAAGAGAAGGGAGGGGGGTGGGTGTCTGAAAAATAAGATAAGATTTTGTTCTTGACCAAGACCACCAGATACTTTGAACAAAACAGAATAACAGATAACATCACGGACAGCATATACAAGCTACTGCATATTAATATTAAACTTTTCATTCCTTTCTTCATGAAAGGAGTCATTTGATGCCATGGGATAAGAAATAATGTCTTCCTTCTATTTTCATCCATCCTTAGTACACATCAGCGCACAATTTTTTATGGGCCAATAATCTGATACGGTGTGTAAAGACCTGTGTTCCTGCAGACATACGTAATACCATGCTAGAATTCTGATTTACAGCCACAACCTAACATCATCTAATAAAATGATTAATGCAGGTAACACACAACAAAATCAGAAGCCCTCCAGATACAGACCAGCACGGGCAAACCACGTGAGTGAGTTATCTTTGGTACTGGAAGGAACCGATGAGGTAATTCCTTCAATAACTTATGAAAATAACCCATACAGCTTTAAATCCTAACTCACACTTTATCCTACAGAGCAGCAGGAGGGTCTTCCTAATTGGAAGCTGCAGAACATACAGACTGGAATACATCCCATCATCCAGCACCTCCAACTATATACATTAAGCCACTAAGCTTTAGTGCACCATTTACAATTTGCCTTATGAATGTGTCACTGTTTTTTACATAACTAAAGTGTACCTGTAAAGGAAAATTAAAAGGAAGCTTTATTGTTGGCAGCTAAAACAAGCAAAGACAAGCAAAGAAATCCACAGCTATATGGCCTTTCCATTGAAGCTAAGCAATGATGGTGGCTCTATGATCCCCTTTTTATATAAAACAGATTCAGAATTCTTTTTCCTGCCTTCCCATTTCCTGACAGCAACCTCGTGTAAGAAAGTCTGTGAGCCTTTGAAGCCTCCACCCAAAACAAACATGAATCTTCTATAGCTCTTGCAATCTTCTGCTTTTTGGCCACCCAGTGAGATTCTAGCAGGATCCCTTGTTTGAAGGCCACCACGGAATAACATTAGCATGGGGAAAATAAAAAGATTATGAGGTCCAAACATAATCATTACATAATATTTTTCTAATGAAATATAAAGCTGATTTAATCTAAACAATATGTTAAATCATGATTAATCAACTTTGAAGAATAGGCAATGTTCATCAACTTAGCAGAGCAAAACAAAAAAAAAAGCAGGAAGCCTTTTTCAGTGTTCAGACAAGAATTCTGAAAGTGAATTGTCAGACCTCTCAGATAAATGGGTGGTACTATCCTAATTTGGACACCTCTCCTAAAAAGGCATTCCCTGGATACATGCCACCCTGTGACTGACATGCCCATTTCTAAGAATGATCAAGTCATGTTACCCAGAGCACCAGAGTGTTGAAACCCCAGAGAAGCTGGATCAAGCACGAAGAAGCAGATGCCTAAAGTTTCTGGAATGCCAGAATGAAGTTTTGCAAAGCTCTTCTCATCCCAGCCACCATTTTTGGTGCAAGTGGAACAGTGTAGCAAGCGTTTTTGTACAGGTGACAATTCAGTGCCAGAAGGATAGTTTCATCCTCTGATAAAGCATACCTCCCCACAACTTTAAACTTCTTCACTGTAAATCAGGATGGGCTTAGCAGTACAGCTACAAAGGTATCAGCTGCCTCTTTATGATCCAGTTATTGTGATGGACTTCTACTTATCTCATATGGTCATTATATACAACTTCATGGCTCCTTTCATCTCCCCTCCCTTCACATTTCTGTGATCATTTTAATTTCTAGCTTGCAAGGAAGTCTTCATTTTGAAAGATCCTACAGTACAGTATAGGTTACTTCTAAAGAAAATTTGGACATAATTTATTTTTACTACAAAGTTACACAGCTCCAGGAAATCCTTCAAACACAGAAATAACACTTCCATATTTTTTCTTAAAAAAATTACCTGTAATGTTTAGGTATTCCAAACTCTCACATGTGGTTGGTTTACAGTCATTTAACAACATTTATATTTATCAGCCTACAACTGATCTTTAAAAGAACACCAATATAATATCTCATAACAACAGCTTAATGTTAGTAACAACCATTAATTGCAAACACATTGAAATAATGCTCGTGCTGAAGCACTCACAAAAGAAACAGGAAGAAGTACAGATCAAGACATATGGATATATATCAATCCTACATAGGCAGCTTTGTCTTTTTTTATATTCATATGAAAGTTGCAAAGCACATTTCTGTCGTTATTCTCAAAAAAAAAGAGTTACAGCAGAAAATATAGACTGAAACACGGAACACTATGGTCCACTTATTACATGCCTTCCCAGCTCAAACTGCCACTATAATAAAGAAAAGATGGGGAAAAAATTGGACTGTGTAAGTGATCTAAAACTTCAGAAAGTTAAAAAAGGACACATCTTGAGAGGAAGCACCGCAGATCTTGGCTTTTTAAAAACAATCTCCTTTTTCTTATGCCTTCTGATTGATAGCATCTCTTCGTGATATGAAATCCTTTGATCTCCATCTACTTACTGCAGCACTTGCATCCTAGGGCTAGGTTTTTGTTCATTTGTTTTAGAAAAAGGTACTCTGTGTACCAGTCTGTGTATCTATACACAGATATACACACTAATCCCCTCCTCCAGAGGTCACAAGCAGAGCGGTATTGTTGAGAAATCTCAGTTGACTGCTCCATTTTGCTCAAACCTTGCTTCCAGATCTTCACCTACACAAGCAGTCTTTTGCATATGTGAAAGCAGATCTGTGTCTTATGTCAGAAGACACAGTGGCAATACACAGCCCAAAAGAACTGCAGAAGTCTACATATAGTCTCTTTAGGTAGAGAAAACCAAGGTTCTTGAACAGAGGAGGAGAAATAAGCTGTTAGACATACTATTCCTGTAGTGAAACAGTATGATATACACATATAATATAGGTCATGTCAGAAAGAGGGAGAAAGTAGTGATGTGAAATAGCTGCACAGATATGAATGCTGCAGTCAAAGAACATGTTTTGCGAACCAGGGCGATGAATATTTGATCCGTAGTGACAACCCTATGCTATTTCTTGAAAGCACAAGAACAACAATGGTGTTTCAGGTAAGAAGATTCTGGATATTAAATGAGCCAAAGGTAGGAAATTGCCTGTAGGAAGTGTACTGCATCGCCCTGACTCAAGTACACAACAGTATCAGGATCCAGACTCTGAGTTTACTGGCAGCAGGAAAGCGCGCACCTGTAAAATAAATCCAGGAGCATTTGTACACACTAAGCTGCAAATATTATCTAGAGGGACAGTGCTCTGCTGGGTACAAACAGAGGTTTGCAACACGGTACACAGGCCACGGTAACACACAGTAAGTACCTCACTGTGTGAGCAGACATGGCACTAGGAAAACACTACTGTCATCTCTTTTTCCCCCCTTTGCTGTCTACCACTGTCATTTGTGCCTGATCAGGCATTGCTCAAGCCAGTGCTGCTCACAGTTGCCTAGTTAACATATGGAAATAGGAAATCTTTCCTAAAGGAAACATCTTGAATATATCAACAGAATTCCCACTTTTTTTTAAACCAGAAAATACAGAATATGCTCATAGTAAGGAAAGAAGGAGCTAAAGTGTTTATTTCTCAAAATCTTTCTTTGAGAAATCTGTACAAAGAATGGTGGATTCAGTCTGACCCACTTTGCTGCTGCCTCATCTTCCCTCCATCAGGCAAACAGTTCAAGTGAAAATAATGCCTTCTCACTCACCACATATTCTCTGTAAAGCAATACATCAGCTGAACAATGCACATCATCTCAATGAAGATATCTAATGGTCATCTTTCAAACTGAATCTTTTTTCTGCTACTGACTTATATAGTGCTAGATACCAGTTGCACAGGGCAGGGAAACTTAACATATATATATATACAATGAATAAGCAAGTCCTCACGTGAGGTTTTGGCTATTAAAAGGCATTCCTTCCCTTACCAGTAACTGGAACGTAAAACTAATCCTCTTCCCCTGAAAATTTCCTTTAATTGGAATATTTCTTTCAAATTCATTTAAAAAACCTAAATCAACCAAAAAAATCTAAAATAACTAAACTACCATTTAAAAAGGCAATCTGGCCACAGTCAAGCATTTGGTATTTTTATTTAGAGATGGTGAAAAGAGCTTTCAGAGTAAAGTACTTTTTTCAAAGGCCCTTGGTGCAAGTTCAATTTATTAAAACTCATCCCTGACAACATTAATATATTCCTTTCTGTGAGATCCAGTTCTGCATTCCTCACAGAAAGTACATCAACCTATTAAATAAGCAACCCACATAGGCTTGCTTCCAGCCGCTTATGAGGAGATGAGACTGAAAATTCTTCAAACCTAGAGGATGGAACCAGCTGCTGCCTTTAAAACAAAGCATTTGTTTCATCCCAGCATCCTTGTCAATATGATAAAAATAAGTATTCCCACAATTTGAAGAAATCCTTGCCTGAGCCACAGAAAAAATAATTAACCTTTTATTTGCAGGAAAAGAACTGGCAAAGATTCCTCTGGAAAGAGGTACCAGGGACCACCACTCCACAGCCCTGGTATTCTCGGCAGTTCTCCCTCCCACTCATAAAGAAGTAGCAGGATAAGTAGAGAGTATCTGCTTACTTGGAAGGGGGAAAAAAAAAAAGAAAAGGAAAAAAAACCAAGCCTTCAGTGGTTTTAGCTGCTTTTTGCATGATTTGATGTCTGGCAAGAAGCCTAACAGCAGCTGCCACAGTGTGTCAGCTCCCCATAGACCTGAAGTGATCTATGGGATCGCGGTTTGGGAATCTTCAGACCGGGTCATCGGGAAAAGTCATTAATAACAGAGTTATGAATCCCAGTCAGTGATGGTGTACAGCTTTCAGCAAAAATATCCCTTCAAATTAAAGCTGTGTTTGCACTCCAGTTAAAGGCTGACATTTAAAAAGCCTCGCACAAGAGGGTCCTAAAGAAAAACACGCACTAAATATTTATCGTAACTCAAACACAGCGTGACTCAGTTTTGGGTCGGTCCCGTGGCCTCTGGCTGCAGATCCTCACTCGCCTTCCCACACCGGCTCCCTCGGCCCGTGAGAACGGTCTGGTCTGGCCCAGCTCTGCGCTAGCTCATGCTCAAATCGGCATGAAATCACCGCTGAAAAGGCTGCTCAGTACCGGGGGGGCGGCACGCCGCCTCCTCCCCCATCCCCCAGGCAGGCGCCGCTGCCCTCTCGGTATTCCTCACAGCGCAGCGACACGCTGCAAAGTATGAAGCCTTCCAGATTAATAATGAGAACAAGGCAGCGATCTCCCTGGACTGGATCCATTTTATGTGAACTATGAGAACTTGGATTTCTTTCAGCAACAGAAAGAAATGAAATGCAAGGACCAAGGAGGTTTTCCACACAGGCGTTTACATCTCCAGGGAAAAAAAAAGGCGGGGGAAAACCCACACAGAGACAGTTCTGCTGCGTGTCCGGGGCCAAATTTCTAAACTCTCTTCAACCTTTTTGCTTTTCCAACTTCGTGCACTTGATAGCATTGCTCTTGCTGATTTTACATACTGTTTTATTGTGCTTTTTTTGTAGAATCATAGAACCATCTGGTTGGAAAAGGCCACTGAGATCATCGAGTCCAACCGTACCTGTCCACTTTCTAAACCATGTCCCTGAGAAACTCATCTACCTATCTTTCAAACACCTGCAGGGATGGAGACTCAACCACCTACCTGGGCAGCTGTTCCAGTGCCTGACATCTTGCGACCATTTCCTCTTGTCCTATCACCTGTCACTTGGGAAACGAGAACAATACTCACCTTACTACAACCTCCTTTCAGGTAGCTGTAGACAGTGTTGAGGTCTCCCCTCAGCCTCCTTCAAGCTAAACAACCCCAGCTCCCTCAGCCGCTCCTTGTAAGGCTTGTTCTCCACCCTCGTTTCCCTTCTCTGCCCTTCTTATTATGCTTAGATAATTCTACGTGCTTGGCACAAAACAAAGAACATCTTCATGGAGGAAATGGGCGCTCAGGTTTGAGCACACACACAGCAATAATGAAAACAGACATTGGGAAAAAGTTGTCACAGTTTATGGTCACAATTTTATTACTATGCCCTACATGCGAGCCACATGCATCCTATTCCCAGAAGTATCAATGAATTAAGCTTAGTCCTAAAATTACTGAGTAAAAATAAATATGGGATATTGGCTTTCCTGAAAACTAATGCCTTTATTTAAGGCACGGATAACCTTGGTCCACATCAGAAAGAGAGGGATTTTCACTAAGAAAGCACCAAAATTTTTCCATAGCGCATATCTCTTCTATAATACCATTTCTCTCCCCTTTTCTCCCAAGGATTCTTCAGTCTAGAAGCTGGAAAGAGCACTCCCTAGTCCTCAGACAGGCTGCCAACTTTGAATGTAAAACCCTGATGGAAACTGTTTTGGAGATCCCTATAATGCACCAAAAGTCCACCAGGCACAAAGAGGACTAGGGTAACCTACAGTCTCTCAATGCTGAATTCAGGCCTGCTGCAGCTGATGGGGTATGTGGCTGCATACAAGCTGGAAACACAAAGAATGTCATTGAAAAATAATCACATCTACATGGGACAAATTCTATGTTTTTTCCGCTTTCTGACACTACTATTCTTAGCTTCTTTCACCAGGTTTGATACACGTTGCCCAAAAAATGAGAGCTTTATTTTCCTATTGATGAGATTATTTTCATAAACAACAGAAGACATGAGATTAATCTATTGTAACCATTGCCTTGATGAAAAGTACAGACTGGATGTAAGAGTTGACTGTCAAAAATTACTGCATGTCATAATTTAGTGAGAAGAATCAAATAGACAACAGCAAATGCAATGAGGAATTTAGGATCTCGGAACGGTAAATTTTGAGAAACCAAGGATATTAGCGAGGTTGTGCTCAAACACAGAAATATCTCATCTGAAAAATATAAATATTATTCACCTTCCCATTCCAAGCCAGAGACAAAAAATGGTAAGGAAAGATTGGAGAGTTGCTCAGATGAATAAACACTTTCAACAGAGGAAGTCCAGATGCTACAAAGAATGAAAAGATTAATTAGGAAAGAAGACAATGTCTCGGGGGTAAGAAGTCTTAAAACTACAAAAGAGGACAGCAGCTCAGCCAAAGGGAACCCAGCCCAAACAACCAGAAATGAGTTTGCCACGCGTATGACTTCTGGAATTTCACTTTGGCTGCTGACTGGCTGTGGGGCACTGGCAGCCAGGTGCAGGGGCAGCACAAACCCAGGGAAGAAATCCGTCCTCCCCAGAATAATTCAGATTTGTATCTATGCAGCCTACTAATTCAACTAAAGCAATTACTCTAGACACATTTTGCTCCTGTTATGTTCAGAGAAAGGGGTGGGAAGTCCAGTTATACCGGACTGTAATGTTTCACCCATCTGCAAGCAGATTGAAGTTCTGTAAATGACAGACTATTTTAGAAGTGGAGAGAAAAGGTGAAAGATGACCACTGCCTAATCATTTCTATCATCACACAAAAGAAGCAAGCAGAGGCAGTCAAGCTGAAAGTCTCAGCAGGTCACAAGCTCAGCATGGCGACTGCCAGGGTATTTCTGATGCTCGCAGTGGGCTCTGGCTACTCCTCTGAACAAAACAATCTGCTGCATCTTCTCCCACGCATTTCCTGCCAAGCCTGAGGCCACAGGGCCCAGAGAAAGTTACTCTAGATAGATTTTTCCATAAACCTAAGTCATAACTTTTTCACACAGTACTATGAAACAAGGGAAAGGAAAATGCATGAGCAGCCTCTATGGAGCAATAGGTTATTCTACTATACGCTCTAGTTATAGGTACAGCACCCATAATATTTATCTCTACACTTCACCCCCTTCATAACCAAAATTTGATAATTTGTTAGACAAATCTAGAATTAGCAACATATGCAGTGGGTTTGGGTTTGTATTTTTTAAAGGCGTGCGAGACCAAAGGCAGCAGTTAGATGACAAGCTTGCAGGTGGGTGGTTTGGGGATTTTTAAAGAGTTTTTATTGATGTTAAGAAACCACATAAGCAACTGAATTTAGAATTACTCAAACTTAATTTTAAACAGTTTTGATTCCATTTTTGAGAATTAAGCTTAGGAACAGTTCCTTGCTACTAAATAAACAATTCCTATAATCCTTATCCAACACAACCAGCAGAAATTAACATGGAATATCCTTTTGTCAAAAATGAGTACTTTTGCCAGTGCCAGTTTGATCAGGTCAACAGGCCCCAATATAAAAATATGATGGCATATTCACCTATGCAGGGCTACTCGGACTTCTCAAGGATTAAAAGAGAGTCTCCTGTAGGTGAAATTGACGACCTAAAGAAAGAGGAATTATGCAATATCCTGATTCAAAAGAAGAAAACATCTGATTTCTTTAATGCATTTGAATGCTTTTATGTGAATAAAAAACTGAAGCTGAAGTCCAGTGTTGCAATGGGTGTAAGCCAACTTTTCAGGTCTGTGACCTCTGATCAGATTACTTCTAATTTTATTAATTTCAGCTTAGATTTTCCTAGAATAACAACTTGGTACTCAGTTAACCAAAAACATTTTGAAAGACATTCATTTACAGCATCTAAGAACATCCCTGTCATGACCAAGGTACAAAACCACATCCATGCATCAACCGAACAAATGTCACTGGTACTCCAAGAAACTCAAAACCTCAAACTCCATGCCCTCCAGGAAGTTGACTTTGCACCAGGCCATGAAAGTTAATACAGTTATGTTCTTCCTAAGCCTAAGAAAAAAAGTAAATTCAAGAACATGGCATCCACACTGAAACGCCACTACCTCCAGTCAAAGTGGGCTCTCGCACTGAAACCAAACATAATCAACTTGTAGTAAGAAAGACAGAGAAATGGGGGAACGATTTTAAAATCTGCCTTGAATGGCACTCAGAAGTAGACAGTCAAAAAAAAAGAAACAGGAAACATACATTTGTAAATAAACAGCAGATTTTACAGTAGTATCAGCTCCAGTGGAAATCAGAGTAAGTAACTGTAGATGGAGTACATTAATGAAACATCTAATGGCAGGCGCTGACAACTGCATCAAGGATTGTAAAGAAGCAAAATCAGCTCAGCCTCTTCACCAAGGAAGGACTAGAAAAAGTAGTAGGCCTTGTGCTACTGAAGCACTTCACAGCACAATGCTCCAAGCAGTACACTTGTAGATGGAAAACTTTGTGGGGTGGGAGAAAAAGATGCACAACACTCAGAAAAAAAAGGAAGAAGCTGTCATTTCTCTGCCTAGTTTCCTATCAGCCAGCCGGTATCGTATTTATCTTAACCAAATTAAGTTCAGCTACTTCATTCTGACAAACTCTAGCCCTGCCCAGACTGCAAGAAAGACCAAACAGCTGCAAAATTGGCTGTTCCTGTGCTAAGAAACACAGGACACATGGCAGGGAGTCCCAAACAGACTGGCCCTCTGCTGAATACCACTGGTAAATTGCAAAGATGTTGGGTTTACCAGTTTTGGACTTGGCTACCTTAGAAGTCATCTGCTTCCCCAAACAGTTAAAAGTAGGGTCAGGAACAGTGATAACGGTGGAAGAGCTTGTGAACAGATGAGCACAACCACAGAGGTGGCATTGGAGCAAACTCTTCCATACAGGGCACCAGTTCTGGCCTCTTTTCCAGGCTTGGTATATCGGAGCGTGTATTTGTTAATCTCTCCAGTAACTGCAAAGCTGACATCAATTTTTATGTACTTCACTACAAAACTTAAGGAAGGTTAATGATCTGCTTTTAATGTTGTTTCCTTCTACAGTTATTGATCTAGACATCCAGAATGAGTTATCCAAGTGTTTTGGCTCTGTTTTCTCATCCTCTTGTACCTCCACTAAAAGCTAGTGATGTACAACTTATCTAAAAGAAGATGCATTTGTTTGTTTACAAAAAGTCCTGCAGAAATATGTACAGGAGCCTAACACAGAAATTTTTTCTTAAGAAGTTTTTCCAGAATTACTTTGAGTCAGCTGAGCATAATCCAAAGTTTTCTACTGTGATGAGCAGCATCCATCGGGAGTCACAGTCTGCTCTGGCTGTAATTTTAGCTCACCAAAACTAAATACCAAAAAAAGTTACCCTCCAAGACTATGTATCAGACCTGTACTAGTCCACTGGTAGTAGGATTTAGTCACGAAACCTGTATAAAATTCAACAGAGACGTAGATTAAAAATTTCCAAGGACTCGAGCCTGTGCATTTAATTATTGAAGTAGAACTAAGAGATGATAATACACAGTCACATCTAAATAATCCTCAGATATTTCAGACACTGGCAAATATTTACTGTTTCTACAAATCTCCTCTCAGCACCTGTCAAGAGTACAGCCAGCAATATGGCAGAATAAATATATTTAGGGGGCACAGATTTCCAATAAATCCAGTGAATTTGGGAGCTCACTAATTCCCTTCTCCCAGTAAGAGAAAAATTTACTAAAAACCTTAATCTCCTATGTGCTGATACAGCACTTAACAGCTCCAAATCTCACTGGATTTCCCCCCAGCTGCCAGCCCTGACTTCAGCAGGGGGCACAGCAAGGGAGCAAGGGTAGGAGCAGTAACACACAACACAGACTGATGGTTAACATTGAAAGATAATGAGCACACCATAGTGGGAGAAGGAAAAGGAAGAAACGCATCAAATCGGGGCAACCACACATTGAGGAGTCAAACTGTGTTCATTTTCCTCTCCTACCTATTCTTCTAACATGCTTTTTTCCTGGGTTGCATCTTTCACTTATTTTTCCCATTTGCTTTTTCTGTTATATACTTATTCATTCTGCTGGTATCTTAGGCTCTACAAAACCCGTGCTGCTGAAAGAGAATGTGTTTCTTCAGGTGAACCCAGTAGTGTCAAAATTCATGCAGAGAACCCATACTGCTGTTTTAGAGCAAAGGCACATTCAACAAAAATCATTAAAACAGACACAGATAAAGCCCTATTGGTGTTTACAACCATCTTGCATTAATGCTGTTGTGTCTCCTACACCTCTAAAAGCCTGATACCATTTGTGTCTACAAGTAGTTATATTGACACAGAGCCAGAGAGCTCGACAGGGCTGCTAAATCCAAGGAGGACAAAGGAAAAAAAAAAGAATCAGCAGGTCTTCATGTAACAGTCACAAAGAAAATTGAAGGTTGCAAGATTTGCCTGCTTTCCCTTAAGACCAGGGAAGTAAAGCAATATCTTCTTGGTTAGATTGGATATGTTGCTTTCTTCCCCTAATCTGAACTCCAAATCTCTATGGCACAGAACACAGGTATTGACCACATTCCACTGCAAAAATTAGTGGAGAATGGTGGCAGCATACAGTAATGGCAAAAAAGTTGCCTATCCTTGCTTTTCCAGAAATCATAAGCTGCCTCAGGGGGTACAAACAAAAAAAATTAGCATGGCCAGAAAATGGTCAGTCATCACTACAGGTTGTGACTATGAAAACAAGCAAGTGCAGTATGTGTCAGCATTCAACCCCCACCACTTGTGTATTTGCATCCTTTCCAGCCATGCTTCCTCATTTCATGGCCACCCCATTACAAACCACCTTTGTGTCTGTTCAGCATCTCTGCTGAGCTGAGCTCATGCTCTTATCAAAGGCAAACATTTTGAGAGAAAAGAGGGTCCAGGACTCAGGGAAGCTACAGTCAAATTCTCCCTCCCACCCACAACTTTTTTTGTGTGCTTTGCACAAGCCTCTCGAAACAAGGCACTGGAAAACACTTGGGAAGTCCTCAAAGGATGGGCTTGTGCACCTGAAACAGAGCTCGGGCAGAATTCAAAGGACTGACACGTGCCTCACATACTTCCCACATGGGTGCCCACTGTGTCAAAGAAGCCCACAGGCACTCGTATTTCCATCATTAACTTCCACCCAACACACATTGAGAGGGCTGGAAAATGGATAACAGGCATGTCCAGAGACCCACTGCTGCCTGCTGCTGGGAGGATAAAGGCCTTTCTCCATTTTTCCTCCTCTCCTCAAACAGTCCTGTTCCCCAGGAGTGCAAAGGGGGAAAATGGAAACTCCTTGTCAGTGATGAGCTGTAAAACTGTTCAACATGTGCTGTTGAGCTATACCCGGAGCTTCAGGAAAATGCGGCAGCAACTTACATTTTCATTAAACATACAACACCCAAAAAAACCCCCAAATGACACACACAGACACCCCCCCAAAAAAAACAAACACCCACAAACACTCCCACCAAAAGGGAGAAAGGCTAGGTGTGCAGGGTGGGATGCCTGTGCTTCACAGATGCCACATAAACCTCTCAAACCCCATGCTCGTCCCCTCAAAAATACATCAGAGTGGCACTGTTTGATACTGTGCCATTTTACGGAATAACACCCAGGATTAACTCAGCCAAAGGAAAACACTCCACTTTGTCAAGCCAGGACACTCCCTAGAAAGAGGACAACACAGTTTCCACTATCTACCTGCTTAGGGATTTTAATCGAGTGATTGTTAAATGTAAAAATACAGAAACTAACCTGAGGGAAGGAGCAAAGCCACTGGGACAAGTCCTTCACTGCATGTCTGAGCCAAAAATAAAACCGGCACTCAAGCAGCTTTACATCCACTTCACAATCAACCACCGTGACAGCCAACCCACATGTGATAGGAAACAAGTCTCCCTTGAAATCCTTGCTTTATGTTGTGCCACAGGAAGTTAAAAGAGTTAAAAGATTAAGCCATACGTCAGTGAGATATAACTCAGTGTGTTACTTGTTCCACTCAGTTGCCCATAAGACAGCAAAGGTTAGAAGTCAATGAACAGTTGCATCCTGTTCTCAAATTTTTAAATATATATAAACATTTTTAATATGTGTATATACATATAATATACTTTTAACAGTTCAGGCTTTTCATTAACAAGTCTTGTTATGTGAAATACTAAGAGCATAATGGTTTGATAGCAGAATTTTACTATAATGGTACACCACCCTATCTCCAAAAAACTGGAGATACATTAATTACAGCCTCCATACTGAAGATATTCAAATTGGAACTTGGAAAAAGCTTTTCCAAGGCATCTTATTTATAAGTTTTGACAGGCCATGTCCTATAGGTGACAGATTTGTTGACATTTTACTCTTCTAATGCTCCCTCCATGATAACATGGCTACAGGAATGAATTCTCTCTCACGTTTATTGGATGTACTTCACTTTTAAAGGAGAAAGATATTGGGAAATAAATCAATAGCAGCATCAACTGGCTTCCTCAGGGCATTCCCAGCTGCTCTCCAGAATTTCCCATGGAGATGGCAGAAGTGTGTCATGTATGCTTGGTGTTATATGGCAGAGAAAGAACACAAAACTCAAAAAGCCAGTCTCCTTTCACTTGTGTATGCTAAAGCATAGAGCAAACAAAACAAGACTTTCAAACAGAATTGTACTGCTAAAGATATTTTCACTCACCTTGAATAAGATCTCCTTGAAATTTTTTATTCTATGTGTACATATTTCTACAGACCATATCTCACCAGTAATATAACCTTTTTCCTTATATTACTAACAGGATATCACAAGAATTTACTAAACTGTATACATATTAAGATTTCTAAACCATTACATTCGTGTTATTAGAATTGCCAGAAAGAATAGTTGGAGTCCCACAGTTAATATAAAAGGTACAAAAACCTCCATTGCCATAAGTATCACCTAATTACAAATATATAGTTGAACTGAGAAAAACCATGGACAGACTTGCTAAACAGAACTGAGAATACTTTCCTGAGCCATTCTCACTGCATATCTCTCCTTCACATACCTTTGTCAGAATATTTTTTAAAAATACTGAAATCAATTTTCAGGTATCTCAAAATGACTATATACTTCCAAAAAAGAAGAAAAGACAGATCATTGTCATAGGAGACTCCCTCTGAAAGGAACAAAAGGCCCAATATGCAGACCAGACCCACTTCTTAGGGAAGCCTGTTGCCTTCCAGGGCCTGGGTTAAAGATGGAAAGAGAAAACTTCCTACCCTGATACAACCCTCAGATTATTATCCATTATTGATTTTTCAGGTAGGTAGCTATGAAGTTGCAATGAGAAATGTAAGTGTAATCAAGACAGACTTCAGGGCCTTAGGATGGTTGGTTAAAGGCTCAGAATCACAAGAAGCATTCTCCTCTAATCCCTCCAGTTGCAATGAATTATGACTGGAGAAATAGGAAGAGTCAGCAGAAAAATACCTGTCACGAGCATAATTCTGGGTTTTTTGATCACAGCTCCATCTACACAACATCATCAAGCCTGCTGGCAAACGACAGGGTATGCCTGTCTCAAATAGGGAAAAGAATCATTGCACAGGAGTTAGCAGGGCTCATTGAAAGAGTATTAAACTAAATTTGAATGCATTGCCTACAAGCATTCAGCGTCACAAAATCAACAAACTATGGAAAAGAAATGTTGCAACTGAAGTTTATTTTAAAAGAAAACTTGTTTTTCCAAAGTACTTGTCTATTCAAGTGGTTATACGTTTTCCCTCCCTCCAACAGCCTGCAGATTCTTCAGAGTAAAACATATCTCAAGCCTCATTAACAGTAATGCTTCTGACCACAGGGTTTGGGGTTTTTTTTTGCTATTAATCTATATTAACTTTAGAAAAATTGTTAAAGGTTCCTTTTCTTTTCTGAAGCAGCTTTTAGTGCGGCACAGGTCTCAAAGAAGATTAGCTGCTTTATCTCATGCTTCCAGGCATCGAAAAGAATAAGGACAAAAAGCTGACAGGACATATCTGGGTAAATTACATACACTCCCACCATACACCACTTGGAAACACAGCAGAATCTGGACATAGAAACATGCATCAGTACTTCACTTAATAGCATTATAACATCATTCCTCAAAAAAGGGAAAGAGAAGAGACAGAGCTCAATGATAACACTTAATATATGAGGCTGCATAATCTTACCACAGTTGCAGTCAAGTGTCTAAATACTGTCTTTTCACCTAGAGATTCAAAGCTTTGCTTAAAAAACCAAAATAAAGAACAATGACTTGTGATAGGACAAGAGGAAATGTCATCAAGTTGTGTCAGGGGAGGTTCAGATTAGATACCAGGAAAAATTTCTTCACTGAAAGGGTTATCGGGCACTGGAACGGCTGCCCAGGTATGTGGCAGAGTCATCGTCCCTGGAGGTATTTAAAAGCTGGGTAGATGAGGTGCTCATGGATATGGTTTAGTAGTGGACAGGTATGGTTGGATTCAATGATCTCAAAGGTCTTTTCCAACCAAGTGGTTCTATGATTGTGTGTCTCCTGGTGAACTTTTCCAACTTTGTAGCCAGTTAATTTCTTCCTCCTGGTGAAAGTCTGTTGTATGCTCATATGCCACACATCCTGCTTCAGGCTGGCACTGAGATGGGAAAATTGTGGCTCCTTTCTTCCTATTAACAGAGTTTAAAACCAGGAAATATATCCGTTATGAATTTTAAAGAGTAAAACCAATGTTAAAGACATTGGCAGAACACCAGAAGAAAATTCCAAAGACTGTAATCACACATATAAGGGAAGAAACAGTTTAAAATATATTAACAGATACAATGCTTTCAAATTTATCAGGAAACATCGCTAAGAGCTACAGTCATCTAAACAGCAATCAAGTAAAAAAAAAGTCAGCATGTGGAGAAATGACACACCAGGAAAACACACTTCCAATAAAGAATTTTGTTGCAAATTGCATACAGGCAGGAATTTTACAGTCCCGGGGGAGACCTGACTCCATTCTCCCTCTTCCATCCTTCCCTTGAGTATAGAGAGAGAGTTCCTCCTACAACAGGTCTTTAAAGGCCTTGTAATTTAAAACTAGGTTTTAATACCTATCCGGAAACCAGGAGAGGGCCTTAGCTATAGCCTGATACATACAACTCCTTCATAACTACTCGTGCAAAAAATAGCTCTTCACAAGCCCATTGAGAAAAATGGAACAATTTGGAATTTAAGCCCTGCAGCCTCAACACCGGAAGCTTGGCAAGAGAAGGCAGAACTGTGATTCACACTTCAGCTTCTCGCATTCTGATACAGAGCCTCTCACTGGGAAGATTCCCAAAGCATTTTACAAGAAAACCATCAGTACAAACCTCATTCATCACTGAAACACAGTCCTTTGCAACAAGAGTCAGAAGCTTCTGAACAACGCAGGGGAACAGCTCAGAGAAGTTCAGAACAAGAAGCGAGATGACTACAGCATCATACAAGTGAGACTCAAAGGAGAGATCAGGAGAGCAGCACTCCCCTCCTCATGCTGAGACTTTCCTTATCAAACAAGAAGATTTGGACAAACCAACTGCTGCTGGCAGCTTCAAGTAATCTTTTACTGACAAGTGGTCATAAGCACAAGTGGAGAGGCTCCACATGGAGCCCACCTCAGCACTGTAATGGGTTTTAGAGTCAGTGGTGACCACAGGCAACAGCCTCCCACTAAACTAACCATGCCACTCAAGAGGTCAGGGTACACACCCCTCTAATAGACAGATTGCTCCAACTGTGCTTAACTTCACACACTATGACAGATTCTGTTTGGCCTTCCCTTACGCCTATCGTGACATGCAATAAAGCTAGCTTTCTCCCACACAAATGGCCAAAGCAATTTATGCTCTACATACAGAGTTAGAACACACACTTCAAAATTAACAAGTGAGCTGAATGGTTGTAGACAACTACCTATATTACATAGGACCATAGACCTGTTCAGGCTGAAAGGGACCTTCAGGGTCAGGTTCAGCCTCCTGCTCAAAGCAGGGACAGCTGTGAGACCTGTTTGCTCAGGTGTTCAACCAAGTGGGCTTTGAAAACCTCAAAGAATGCAGGTGTACTTCACTAAGTACAGAGGCCTCTGAGGCCTCATTAGTGAAAACTGAGGTACAGGAGGCACAAGTACTTCGGTCTTACCTGTGCCCACTGTCACTAATTCACCCACCCCACCCAGCAGCAGGCCCACACTTTGCTCATTCAGCCTTTTTCTACTTGTTTCTACACAGTAGATACTTCTCTTGTGGTCCTTAACACCACTGGCACACATCAACAGCAGCTGAGCTTTTGCAACGATAGCCCTGCACACTTGGACAATGTTTCTAAATTCCTCCTGCTGTATACTGCCTTTTCACATTGGAGATCCATCATGTGCTTCCTGCATAGCCAATCTGGTCTCTCTGTACATCTGCTCATTTTCCCTAAGTATGGGCTGCTCCTGCACTTAGAAGAAATTTTCCTACGAGACCTGTACAGCTTTTATGAGCTCTGTTGCATTTCAGAGCTTTAACATTACCTGGTACAGCTTGTCTTAATAAGCTGAATGCTGCTTGCCTGAAGTCCAGGGTCTGTCACCCAACTGCCTGCATTTCTCCCTCCCCCAAGGATTTTGAACTCCTCTTGTTTCATGCTGCCATTACCACTGTCCCAATCACTTCTATCTTCTTTGTGAAAAGCAAATGCAATCGTGTTATGCCCTCCAAGGCCTGCATCAAGAAGTTAATCCTGTTACTCTCAAGAGATGTCCTGGCTAATTTGCATCCAATCATGTTACTCTTTCAGTAAATGTCAAAGATCTCCAAGTCACCCACAAGAACCACAGGCTGTGAGCCTGAAACTTCCTTAAATTGTCTAAAGATTTTTTTCTGCTTCCTAATCATCATCAGGTGCTCTGTAAGAGGAGTCCATCATGAAGTCCCCTTTACTTGCCTATCCCAGACAATGGCCCACAAGCTCTTTACCTGCCTGTCATCTGTCCCACAGAAGAGCTCCAAACATTCAAACTGTTCCTTCACTTCGAGAAATAAAACCTTGATCCTTCCCATCTGTCCTAAAGAACCTGCAGTCCACCACAGCACCCCAGTCCTCCATGATGTCCCACCTTGTTGCAGCTACTCCAGCAGAGTTACAGCCATTGCCACACACGCAGTGCTAGCTCCTGCTTGTCTCCCAGGCTGCACGTGTTTCTATACATAAACTGGAGATGACACTTCCCTTCCTTAAATGAACACTCACCTTCCCAGGCTGGCCAGCCAAGAAAGTATGCATTTGCACCTCATTGTCAGGTGTAATGCAACATTGACTGACCACAAGAAAACTGTTGTCCTAGGGTTCTTGTGTCCCAGAGTGCTGGCAAAACAGGCAAGGAAAGGGAGAAGCATGATCACCTCTGCTCCAGAAGGGAACACAGAAGCACAGGAGATCAAGACAAACGGGAAGTTTATAGCAGTGGAACCAAATCTCCTGATACAAACCCAGTTCTTTAACTCCAAAAGTGGTCTTTCTCCCTCCAACATAACTGTCTTGCAATTTGTGACCACACACAATGGTTTCTAGAGCGCTCAGGAGCATTTACAACTCCACGTGCTAAAGGAGCTCTGCTTTGCCTGGTCAGCCCCTTTAACGTTCAGCTTGTGTCTGGCTGTGGTACTTGTTTGGTGACAAAGAAGTGGAAGAGCGGCCACATTGCGCATCATATACTTTAGGCCTCCAGCTTTCGCCCTGTGAAGCACTCCCATACAGGGGATGCTTCTGCTGATCACTGTACAGTAAGAGGTGCTTCAATGTGGGAAACCCACAGCACTTGTTAGATGAGCTACCAAATCATAAGAACCTTGCCCACTGTAGCATGTTTTTAATTTTAAGAGTTTTGACACGCACTCATTTAAATAGCTGCAGTGATTTAAGGTCTTAATATCTCTCCTACTCTCCTACTCTCCTGTTCCTTTCTTGCCTGTTACCATTTGCCAGACCAGCTCTTCATCACCACCAGCTGCTGTTCAAGCTGAAGACACCAGACACTGCACTGAAGCAGTTCAGATGCGTTCACGAGTCCTGGTCTCTCTGCAGTGACCCTGAGAGAGGGATGTAACAACCAGCAGCATTTAGTAGCTTCTAAATCTGCATTAGTTGCTTGACATTCTCAAGTGTGATACCATCACCCAAGCCACTGCCTCAAGCTGGAGGAGGACGAATGTGGTGACAACTTCACTGAAGAAAATATAGCAGAATGTGATGTTTAACTGTTGATTCTCTTCACAACTCTTACTGCATACAATCCACAACCATTTAGGAAGTCCCTCCCACTAAGAAAATAATAACTTAAAAAAGGCAAATTTGCAGTACATTCAACGTTTTAAGAGTGTTGACATTGCCACCTTATTAAGCACATTTAAAGCACATTCTTTTTGTAGCTCCAAAAGTCTAAAATATCCAAAAAAAAAACCCAAAAAAATCACTTCTCATTATTTGAATTTAATACAGGAATGCACCAAATCACCATTCACTCTGCTACAACAACTAAATATATATAAGTACTTTCTGGGAAAAATGCTTAGGTGAGTGGCATGATTACTGAAATGTATTCATCACAGTTATCACTGATTTTACTACACATCCGAGTTAAGTTCTTGTGAGTTCCTGTAGCACATAGCTTTTGATTTTCAGGGAACTGGTTTTGTTGTTGTTGTTTTTAAAAAAACTAACTTGTCTACGTGTCTTCAGAAGTACAGACTTGCTGCAGAGTTTTCTGAGTTTTTAATACTTAATGTGGGGAAGACTACAATGTGGAGAGGGGATCGTTGTATGGTCATATTCAACAATTACCATTCATCTTGAAACAATCTTAGGTATAAATTCCAAAACAAAACACTACCTTAAATTAATACACAGAAACCCAAGTAGATAAACCAGTTGTGAATACACATCACTGAACACAGACTGACCCTCCTATCACTAGCAGAACAGTGGTCATCGCTTCTTTTTCCATTGCAATGGCATAACTCTTAAATTTAAGACTCTTGCTTTGACAACAGGCTGCACATTGCACTTGCTGTACAGTAAGGAAATTCCAAGTTTGCCTTATTTATTTAATCTTATTATAGAAGGCCTTGTGTGTCCCTCTACAAATGACACTAATTATTCAAGTGTTCAAATCAACTATAACAAAATAATATTTTTTTCCTTACCACATAGCATAGGTTTAATATGAAACACATAGCTATTCCTTTGTTAATACTATAATGTGATTTTACCTAGATCACCAACAGAAAAATGATTTTCTATAAAAGGAACTGGACAAACCACTTCTGCAGTCTAAAAGCCTGAAGCAAACAAAACACTCCTATTCACCTGCTCTATGTTTACACCATAAACAACATTCACACACAAACTGATTCCAGGACTGTGATTACATTTGACCAGCAAGGCCATATCCATGCCCTTTTATTTTAAGGAAAGGGAAAGACAGTAGCAAAGATCCTGAATTTAAGTATGACAAAGATTTTATCAAGTTTTGGGAGTTCCTGAGAAAGAGTGACTTGCACAGATCGCTGTGGGTGACACTTCCAAATCTCTCTCTGTTCAAAACAAGGGCCTCTGGTGCTTTAATTTGAATCGCATTTTGGCGTTACAAGTACATAACCACTCCATGCTTTTTGTTTCAGGATTTTTTTTACTCTTGTAGTCCTGAGCACTCACTCATTCCCATCCAAACACCTTATCTACCTTAAATTCAGGGGAAAAAAAGGCCCACACCACAGATCACAGCCTCCAACAAGCTAGTTTGAGAAAAAAATCAAGGCAAGCTGAAGGGTTAAAATTAATGCCTGCTAACCAGGCGCTTATTAGGAAAGCAAGAGCTGCTTCCAGATACTTGCACAGGGAACCCACCACACACCATCATTCCCTGCTTTGCAGAGGAAGGGCAGGGGGAAGGAGGAGTCTTTGGTGCTCTACTCCACCCTCAGATTTCTGGATGCTATTGTGCAGCTGCTGAACGTCGCATCTGGTAGCAATACTAATACACACCACCCAGTTTTATCTCCCCTTGTTAGAGAGCACACCCAAACCATCATGAAAATGTCAACGAAACAGCAAGAGATCCATGTCCCTGTGGAAAGAAACTGGCACAAGAGAAGTCACACTGATAAAACCAGAGGAAACAGTTGGACAACCAAGCCCAAAAAATCAACTTTCCCCTCAGTCTAAGCCACATGTACTGCATTGATCACATCAATATGAAACCTTGAACCTTATTTGATTAATGTTCCTGGCAAAGCTAACCGTGTCCTGGCAAAAACAGTAAGTTTCTCCTGTCTCCAGCTTGCCAGGAAATGAGGTGCCACTGGGTTTGCTATTGTGTGGGACAGAGTGAAAGCAGCAGAAGCTCCAGCTTATATGTGGGTACTCACTGAGTAGGAAGACCCAGAAAGAAAGAGCACTTCAGTAGGTGCAGCATACACTCCACTGTCTAGCTCAAGGACTCAGTCTTAGCCTTCAGGGATTTCCTGAGGCTACAAATACATCAAAATCTCCCTCTACTCATGAGCCACACAGGTACTCCTGGGAAAACACAGCTATTGCCACTGAACGTTATAATAGCCAACCAATGAATACTTCATGGTCCCCACAACAACATTGAAAAACAAAACTAGGACTGGGAAACACAAGCTGCTTAATGGACTGTCTTCAGCACCTCTTATTTATTATATTTAATTTTCATATTCTGGGAAGTCATTACGTTTTTGCATAGTAACACACAAATGTAATTGCCTTAACAGGGCATAGACATGTCTTACAATGTAATATATTCCCAAGGCGAGGGGGGAAAGTTCTCACAGACATTTATCACTGGCAATTCTAGCTTTTCTGGAAGTACAAGATGTCTAGCTCATTTTTTAATTATTTTAGTATCTTTACAGGATTTTGTCAACACAACTGACAGCAGAAATGAAGAACTTTTCTGCCCACCTCTGTCTCTACCTTCAACAACCACCAATAAAATTATTGAAAAGAACATGCCTTTATGAAAATTAAGTCCCATATACTTTATTTCTCACTATTAAGAAATTAATTGCTCTCAGACGATACTTTATAAGTTTAAAGTAAATATGTTTTTTTATCTTCTTAGTACTCTGCCAGGAAGAAGTTACAGAAGCCAGAGGAAATACCAAAAGATTCTACAGGCAATTTTACATTTAACTGGCATATTTATAAACATCACACATACCATTATTTTGTTTGTGCTGCTGCTTCTAAATAAAGAAAAGCAATCCCCTATTTACATGCAGACTACCTAACCAATGTAGATTATTGCCCTGACCCATTAACTAAAATTGTCCAAGTTGTCATTATAGCCTCAGATAAAATTCATTGACAGACACTCTGATCTTCCTTGTGAATGACTGTTACCCACTATTTCGTTGGGCTATTAGCAGCATCTTTTTCAATAACTGTCTACACAGATCATTTGCCAGAAACTACAAAACCATTAAATTATCTATTTTTCCTTTCCAGAAGGCCTATATGAATGCCAGATGAATGCCAGAGGCCCCTCTGAGGTCTTAAAATTTTTAAGGGGAGGGCTACCTGCTTAAATTGTTTTGCTGACCTAACAACCACAAATATCTAACTAGCTTGGATTAAGCAAAACATTTCTTCACAGAACATTAGAATCCTTAAATCCCCAAACATCTACTCAGAAGCTTAGGGCACAATGAAAATGACTACCTACCACTCACATAGGTAGTATGAAAAAATGCAAATGACTGCCTACCAATCATGTAGGCAGTATCCAAAAAATGCAATTTCTTCTCAAATTCAGAACACTCAAATTCAGAAGACTTTCAACTGACTGATTCAATTGAGAAAATGCTTCTATTCTTTACCCTTTTAGAGAATGCATGGGAAAAAAGTTAGAAGACAGACATGTTCAGTCAACCTATTCACAGCCAGTAAAAATCAAGTATTCGTTCATTACCTATTGAAAATGCTAGTTACATTGTTGCTTTTCAACACCTTGGCATTGTATTTCAGTGTTGAAAAGATGCAGTGTTTGCAGACTTCCAGACAGGGAAGAAACTAATGTCATTACTTTCTTATTAGAGCAACGGACTTTTTTTCTACAGTTTCTGTTTAACTTTTACCAAAGACACTTCCCACTTCAAGCCAGTAGAGTTATGTATTGAAATACTGATCAGACTTCCATGAGGAAGCTTTTTGAGTCTTTAGCAGGCCTATCTCAGAATGCAGGTCTCTAAGAATGCAGGCTTTGGATAAAAAAAATACTTGCCTCCAAGCACAGAAATCTGCAGCTATGATAAAATACTTGTCAAGGCAGAAGAGAATATTTGAATAATTATTTTCTGTGTGATGAAAGAAAATAAATAAGAATTATGCTTCTGAGAGTAACTTCTCATCATAAAGCCAAGGCAAAGCCAGTAAGGCCGATGCTGTATCTCAGAAGGCTTGTTCCCCTTAAGACTGGTTAGCTGCATTCAACACCTAAAGTAGTTTATTGAAACTACAGTTAATATACTAGTAGGATTATACTAGCAGGATTACAACATGAGACAGGCAGCCATAATGATGTGCCTTTTTTCCCCACAGCTAATTGTCCTTTTATTTTAACAAGTAACACTGTAAATTATTAGAGGTTTGCCAAGGCAGCCTAACAAACAAATCTGAATTTAAATTAGAACAGGTTAAAAATCAGACAGTCACAGAACAAAAGCAAGCAATAAGACGAAGTGTACAATAACTATGAAGACATTCAGTATACATATACTCACCCTACACCTCATGACTGCACCACAGACACAACTTGGTAGTGCTCAAGACTGCAAGCCTTTAAGTGCTGATATTTTCCCTAGGAGACATTTTAACTATTCCAGAGCCCTATAAACCTGATATATTTGGAGCTGTTAAAGGTAAATCTCTCAGTTCTGAACTCAAATGCCAGTCACTGACCACACAGTGTTCAGGGCCCAAGCAGCACAAGCGTGGTTGCTGTGCCTGACCACCTTCCCTCGCTCTGTTTCACAAGAGAATAAAGCATAGGTCTGTCTCTCTCCCTCGCCTTACAATTTACACCTTAGTTATTAAAGGATTTGAAAGCAAGACAAAGGAGCAAATCAGGAATCTGTGTGCAACGGGAGAAACCTTGAAGAACTCAATTGACTTTCAAGAAAGCAAGACAGCCTTTCAGATACATGCAGCAGAGCGAGTCCTAAGGTCACTCCCAGAAGGAATTTAAGATACATCTTCAGCCTGACCTCATCCTTAGAGAAAAGGTATAAAGCAAACGAACACCAGCCAGCGGGCCTGGCACTCAATGGATCTGTGGTGAGACCACAGCCACAAAAGTGTATATGCACTACAACTGTTGGCTTGGAGAAGACTACCACGTTTTAAAAGGATGAAGGAGAAGTCTCATTAGAGAATCATATCTTTAACAGAGCACAAAGGAGACCACTGATGAATGCCAATATCCCTGAATATTATGAAAGACTGAACAGAAACTACAGCAAACACATTACTGACAGGGGTGATCCTCAGACAGTTAAAAGATACTAGCCCTGCATCCAAGCAAAATACAGTCAAAGATCTTGGGAACTAGAGTCTCCCAGCGCTGTCCTGAATTGCCTCTTAACAAAGCCTCTTCTGCTTTCACAATACAGGTTTCACATGTTTCTTTCTTCAAAAAAAAAACAGAAGAATTACACTTCTGGCATTAAAAACGCAATGTCATCACTATCTTCATTACAAACCACTGGTCTAAGGACTATAAAACAAATCTTTCCGGGCTGAACTTTGATGCAAGTTCTCAATGTGAGATAGCATCTCTATCCTTGAAGGGCTAGGGGAGTGGGCAAGACTGAGTGGGAATGGTTTGTCACATGATGTTTGTTAACTTTAAAGCCTTGATTTTACTTTCCAAAGAAAATACAAGCATTCGCATGCAATTAATGCTGGTTGGTTTTTATGTATTTTCATAAATACATTTAACATGTGCGTGTTCTTGGTATTTTGTTTTTAAATGAGAGGTACATAATCAATGTGTAGTGGAACAGAAGTTATTCCTAAGACACTGTACAAGTAAAAACCCATCTCTATTTTTTCAGTTCTACTTCAAGAGACAACAGCCCTCTGCGTGATTAATCTGTTTCACTGCTTTCTTGACAGTTATTTGCATTTGCCTACTAATGCATCAGCATCAGACAACTCTTTCATATTGTTCTAAGGCAGCAAATCCCAAACAAGGGGTCATGACTCCCAAGCAGGGTCACAGCAGTTATGACTGGGGCCATGAGCCCAACAGAAGTATACTTGTTTATCTGGAGTCACAAGACCAAAAAAAGCAAACCTCATAACCAGAAGGCTTTGAAACAGCTGATGTAAAAAGTATTCAAGGCAGGCTTTGCATGACAGTCTTACCTGATACCAAAGCAAGGTAAAATCTAACTATGCTTAAGTGGTTATTAATAATGAATATTTCCTGTTTTATCTGCATTACTGTAGCAGCTATGGTGTTAAATTTTAAACTACCCAATTTAGTAGTGAACTTCAAAAGAAAGTCAGAAGTAAAACACATTATATCCACCATTACAGAAGGGATGCCAGCTGGCAAGTGCCAAAATTCAGTGAGAGGAGTGCCAGAAACCTCACAATCTAACGAATCCAAATAAAATAAGAAAGCGTTTTTTAATTTAAATATTGTTACTCTAAACCAAAGGAGTATTCCAAGTGAAGCACTAACAGAACTTGACAAAAATCTCCTTAAAGGCTAGAAACATAAGAACTTTTCTAGAGAGTTCATCCAAGATAGAGAAGAAATCCCAATCTATACCACCCCTCCTACTCTATTTCTAGACCGCTCGGCGTGGCCTCCTGACTACAGCTACCTTATCATGTCAGGTTCCCCACTAGAAGCAGATTAGAGCACCACGGTAGCTATTAAGGAGTCAACAAGGCACCTTTCAAGAGATTTATTCCAGAGCAGTGCAAATACTTACCCATGATGGAGAGAGGACTGGAAGGTGAAGTGCTGTACGTACATTCTGGGTGTGAGTCTTCTGGCTTAGTGTCATCCGAAATGAATACAATTTATACTCTCAGAATTACCCCACAACATGAACCAGTGTTGGCATGATCAGCCCCAACCCCCAGTGCCCTGACTGCACTCCAAAACTGAGCTCCTGAGCCAAACTAAAACATTAATATGGCAATGTACCTTGTAATTTCTACTTCGACATCCACTACGGATCATTATGGGATAAATCAAAAATACTTTGATGAACTGAAAAAATGACACTCATTTTAGCCAAATGCAAGAAGGAAAACTAAATGCACAGTACTTCAACTCAAATGGAATGCATAAATTCAGATCCTTTCTTCCCTCCTCCCCTCAAATACTGCGGGGAATTATTTTCCTACAGTGGAAACCACATTTCATACTAATATCCACTAGCATATGAAAAGTGTGGCTTGCTAGAAAACGGAAAGAAAAGCCTATGCCTTCTGTCACACGTTGTTAAATAAAATATGTTCACACTTAGAACTTAAAGATGTTTAAAAAAAGAGTTGGTAAATGCATGAGCAAGCTATTGGGAGCTGGTCTAATTTTCACTCTGCCTTCATTTTCCACATTTAGGAGCATCAGCCTGCGCAATACTTTCTGCTTTGAGGCTTTGAAGAATATATGACTTTTTTTTTTCTTTTTAACTAGGAATCACATATATTATGGGCTTACATTTTTATTTTCAAGCAATCATAAGTACCTCTCGCTATGCAATATAGCTACAAAAAAAGTTTAGCAAACAAAGTTTAGCAGCATCTCTGGGACCTCCACAGATATGATTGCCAATGCTCAAACTGAAAATTTCAAATGGGAGGGACAAGTTCTCCCCTACTGTCATAGACAACTAAGCATCATGATCTGATATTAGGACACTAGGGATATTTAGCAATTATTTTAGTAGGAAAGAATGTGTTTCCTTCATTAACTAACTATGAAAAATTGAAATGCTCCTTTATGGCACTGAGAAAAAAATCAAATAATAATTTAGTGTCTTTTTCAAGCAGTAAGATAGGGAAAGTACAGAAATAGCAGACCATGTTAACAGCAGGATCACTATACACGAGATTCTCACTAGATGTTATCATCCCCTGTAAGTCACCTTTTCTTGAATACAACAAAACCTTAAGGTACCAGTTTTAAAATCAGCAATATAAAAATTGCCACAGCACTAGTGTATCTGAAGAGAAACAAGACCATAAATCTGATGCTTCCAATTACATACACAATATGCATATGAACTTACAGTAATGAAAGACCACATAATCATACTAAAAGCTACTCATTTAACTTTAGGGTGACACAAGAAACTTGGACATCACCTGACTTCTGCTTCCTCAGGCAGAAAATATCAGTTTGTATATTGCACTCAGAGTTGCAGAGGCAACTCTAAAATGACAGTTAACTGCAAATCAATAAAGTTGTATTCTTAGGGCTGCAGGTATGGTGTCTGAAGCAATCAGATAAGGTATGAGTTGCCTTAGCCATCTCAGTCATTAAAATTCACCACACTCCAAAGTATCTTTCAAAGTCTCTACAACTATCAAAACACAATTTACCTTTTTCTGAGTTGCCAAAGTATGTAGGTTTTCTCCAAACAGCGAGCTGTCAATATGAAAGGCTGTAGTGCACCACAGTTAAGATATGGAAAAACCATCAGATATTTGGAAATTAAAGATGTATCTTACACTACTGTTGAAACTACAGTACTGACTTTTTGGCAAAACAGAATAGGAAAATAAAAGCATATTTGGCCAAAAAAAAAAAAGAAAAAAGAACATCTGTAATCTCTAAAGGCCTTTGTACCACCGGTCTAGACTACCACAGGAGTGTAAATCCATATTATCTGTTGAGCATCATTATTATTTTTCAATAAAAATAACTTTGTACTGATTGGGTTTGCAAAGGAAACAAAGGTATTTAAAAGGCAGAAATTGTAACAGGGAACAGAATATGTAAGAAATCAGACTAGTTAACACTAGTACTGCACTTGGTCCAGGAATCAAGTAGGAAATAAGTTGAATAAAGCACAGCAAAGCCTCTAAGCAAAAACAAATGCCACCTATGTCATTGGTGTTCTCCAGGTAAAAAGGCTCAGATCCAAGCCTGCAGTAAGGGATTCAAAACCCTCAATGGGAATGTAATGTACTCAGGCAGGCTTAGCTCTGCTCATTCCTCACCTCTCGCTTCTGCAAAACACACTTAGTGTACATAACACACCTATAATTGAAAATGAAAAACAAAGTTTTAAAATAGTTTTCATATTAGTCTTAATGAACTTAACCTTGGAGAAAAAGAGATAAAATAAAAGTGAAGACTTAGTCTCCAGTTACAGCCTGTATCAGACAAAGGTACTGGACCTCCATGCGTTCACATCAGACTGAAGGGTTTCTTAATTCAGTCAAAAACTAATCGCCGGAAACTTATCATCTTAAGTTCGTACCTCGTCTTGCCTCGTCATTTCTCTCTCCTCCTGCTTCATTACCTTGACATTTTAGAGCACAGTCTCTAAAAAATATGCAGAAGATAACAGGTGTTGGAGGCCACATGAAAATTTTTTTATCATACTTCTAGAAGAAAAAGGTAAAGTTCTCATTTTCTGTAATAACGGTTCTAGCAGCTAAGTCTTTAAAAATGGGTCACAAACAAGCTGGCAGCAGCAAGAAAAGTAATGGCATAATCAAATTAATCTTACTCTATATGCTATTTGTTCTTCTCCATGTGCTACGTACATACATGGCTTTATTTACCTACTAAGGCTGATGCTCAGTTTAAAGACGCAGTTATGCCTCATCAAAAGAAATATATTCTCTATATCTGCGAAAGAGAAATTGCAGTTGAACAAACAAACCAAGGCTTAAAACATTTTCATGATGTGGCTCCTCAGTCTGCAGGCCTTTCTCAACTAGAATACACAATGGATAAGAGCAAGTGCTCTAAAACAAACTGATCTTGGTATGACATAGCCTACTTTGCCTTATTTATATAGGCTTTTTTCCCCCCACGCTTTAAATCCTCTTACTCTATTTTTTAAAGATGAAAACAAAAAGCATTGTTTCCACAGAACACTATCTATTTTCCTCTAACACTATGAAAAGCACTGCTGCTAGCGATGAATTGGAACTATAGTTGAGTTCCTGTAATATGAAGACTTCTCCCACCCCCCTTGAGAAAACAGTTCACAAGCCCCTCCAAATGAATTTATGATGTTATTTATTTTACCATTAGTAATATCAGAATGATCTGGTCATATTTTCAAGTGGAAGTTGTATAACCATTTAGATGACCAGAAGCAGAACAGAACGTGTACTTTTTAGATGGAAAACTGGTATTTTGGTCTTTCTAGATTAAGATAGAAGTGTCACAAATACCCATCACATATGTCTTACAGCAGCAACTGTGACAAAAAAAACCCCAAACCCTGTGGTGCTGCCACTCTGCAAATTTCTGCCAGTTCTCCCCAAGCCTGAAACTGAGACACTCTCCTCAGGAAGCTGCAGGAAATAAAAAGGAAAAATAAAGAAAAATTAAAAAAGCACACAGCACTGGAACCTCAAAAGGGCAAGGTACCACAAGTCTCATGGCTGTTTCATGTCAGAGAAAGCACCACAACCAGGTAACCATCGTGCTTAAGCGATGTGCTGCAGGTAGAGGTGCCTGGGCAGTACAGCCACCCTGCTGCAAACTGGGAAACTGTCAGACCCCACAACTTAAGAGGGGGCAAAGCTTTATATTGGTTGCAGATTGAGTGCACTGCTTCACAAGAAGCTATTTCCTGGACTTTGTAACAAACACAGACAGAAACAACCTAGAAAAAAAAAAACACATAGCAGAAAGTTAAAAATAAGCACTAATTTTGATTAGGTTTGTGCATTATTCATTGTGTACCAGTTGCTTTCCGGAGGGGAAAAAAAAGGGGGAGGAGGAACACTGCTACCATGGCATTGGCTTGCATAGAAGTGTTTGTGAGTGGAGTATTTGCAGAAAGCCAGACTCTCCAAGACGCCCCTCTGCATAAACAGAAAATAACCCCTTTCTGGCACGCTCCCAAACACTTGCAAATGCAGCAACAATATTTACACTGTAACCTCCGTGGGCCAAGAGCTAGCTTTCAACTTGCAAAGTTCTAGCAAAAATGGGTCTCTGCCCATGACAAAGACCCACAATGTTTGTAAATAAGAGTACCCAAGATCACAAACAAGTTTATGTTTATCCATTTAAAGATTTGAGTTCACAAACACAACACTTCCATAGAAGTAACACTGAACACATTAAATGTATAAGTGAAGATCAGGACCTTAACTCGCTTGGCCAGAGCAGTTTTCCCTAATAGTTCAGTTATCACCACATTTACCTGGCATAAAACATAGAAACAAACCTGGAGCTCGTGTCACAGATCACCACCTCTAGTCATTTACAGTAAAAAAGGTACTTTGTGATTAAATCAAGGTCAAAAGGAGGATGCAGTGCTACTAATGCATTCTCTCTATACATATACTCCATGCACAAACAAGTATTTCAGATTTGCTTTTCAAAACTTAGATAACACCTCATGTTAAATGTGACATTGACTAAGGTATTTTATCTAGATTGGAAGAAGCTTTATAACAGAGAATTAGTTTTACTCAATTTAATTCCTAATGGACAATATAAGCAAGAGTTATTAAAAGCATAAGCATTTAGATATCACAAAGTGCAGTATTTTGTGATGTTGGCTCAGAAATCAAGGTAAACTGAAGTGGTTAGTAATATCCTGACAGGCAGTTGTGGTAAGAGCATTACCTTTATGCAGAGTTAGTTATTTAATGTATTTCATATACTTTCAAAGACTTTTTTTAAAAAAAGTTAGACAAAACACACAAAAGTCATAGAAAAGCAGCGGAATCATATTACAAATTTGGCGTAAATAAAGCTAAGTTTACGTCTCTGCAAATTACAGAAGATGTCAGAATTTCTAGGAATACATTACACTAAAATAAGAGAATTGGAGTGTTTGAAAAAAATGTTAAATGAATGACCATAATCAACTAGAAGAAAAAAATGGGGAAAAGGGTGAAAACAAACTCATGCTTAAAAATCCTTGAAAATTAACGAAGGGACTAAAAATCAGTCAGTCACAATCAATATGCCCATCTCAGACTCAGCGACTTTTCAGGAAGCCGCACCATCAGGAAAATGCGTGAGTACATCCCTTGCTACTCTTCACACATTCCAGCACGGAAACCATTGTTTTGGGCTTCCTGTCTCAGAAATAAAATTAAATAGCTCCTAGAAATATCACACAGGCAATGCAGTGTTGCAGGCAAGTTTGAATCTCCAAGTGTCGGCTCAAACCCACAAAATAATCTTAAAGTCTAACCCTGGTGGGTTTTATGTTGACCATTTGATGAAAATTTTCACCATTCCTTTTTAGACTCTGACAAAGAGTTGAGAAGTTTACATAGACAAGACAATAAATATGTACCCAGGCACACCCCTACAAACACCCCCACGACATTAAGGCCACTGAAGCAAAGAAATATTTTACTAACAGACAGAAGGCAGAGTTTGCTGGGACAAGCTTGAGCCCAAAGATGAATATTCAGCCTGTAGCACCTTCTCCTCTCCCTTCCAGGAGGGCTAAAGGATGTATAGGGTTCCTATTGGGAGACACAAGTGGGCAAGTTTCTTCTGGCATAGACCTGCTCTTCCACCTGTTGTGACCACACTACAGACTGTGAGCCATCCTTAAAGGCAAGAACAATAATTTTTAGAAAACATACACAAATACCTTCAGGAATAAAAAGGAGGCAGCACTTTCAGGAAACACTCTCTGGGAACATCCTTCCCAAAGTCAGGAAGTCAAATCTCTGAAAGACACGCTCCTCCCCTGTCTTCCCCATTCTTGCTATTCCAATAGAAGACGATCTTCTCATCTCAGCCCTCTTCACTTTGGCTCTGTCAGACTTTCCCCCTTCTCTGCAGATGCTCACAATCCATTAGCAAGCCCAAGGCACAGGGACAGGAGTGCAGGCAGAGCCCTTAATAGCATCTACTGTGGTGCTATTCACAAAGGTGTTGCCTGGTTTAACTATGAGGTATTTCTCATACATACAACCATACAAATACAGAGACATTTACACTTTCACAGCATCAGGAGGCCACCAGATAAGTCAGGTGATGGTATTTAGAACCCACAGCATATTTTTTATAAAAAAGCACCTTACAATTTAGGCTCTGCTTCTGAAGCTAGATGAATTGCATTGTCATTTAGTATATATAAAATCAACATATGATACAGAATGTGCTTTAGTGCTTTCAGGGGCAAAGTTAGTATGACATGTCTTCCAGTGATCAGGAATTTCTGAAAAACTATCACAATCTTGATGGACTCCTATTCTGATGATATAGGGAAAAGAATTTACATAAAGAGTTAATAAAATCATTTCAATCACAGCTGATCTTTTGAGAAAAAAAATCACGTGACATCCCTATTCAGCACATTACCAAACAAGAGCATCTTATTGCAACAAGAATTCAGCAAGTTTCATTTTGGAGGCAGCACAATGATCAAAGCCATGCCTCGGTAACAGATTCTTACGTTCTTCTGCTGTGTTTTCTTAGTGCCCTATAGATCCAAAATTCAATGTGTTCTGTTACTCTGTTAGAACTCGGACAGAAATGCCTACAGGAAGCAGGAAAATACCTCCAGCCAGTCATTTTCAAGGTTTGGAGAGTAGGACCACATGAAAGACCTTCATTTCTGTTCCTTGTACAACATCACTTGCTCTTCCTACAATTAAACTCACAAGTTGGAATCAAGAAGAGTGGAATTTCTCAGCTAAAAAGCAGAGAATGCTTGTGCACCCAAAAAAGCGTGCAGACCAAGATGAACACTGGCAGAGAAACCAACTGAGCTGCGATAAACACTTGGGGGAAAGGGGGAGTACTTGCCACAGCATCACCATCTTGCTTCTGCTGCAACAGCAGCATCTAGCTGATCTCACTACAGAGCTGAATTGAATAAACTGAACAGGAAGCATAAGAAAAAAATAGACAAGATATGATTTATTAGGTACCATACAAGAACCACTGGTTTAACTGTCTGCATTTCAGTACATCCCGACAAAGAGAGAAAAAATATCAATATTTATCATAAAGCAAAGGTTCTTAAAAAAAATCATCATGCTGTACTTGCTGCTCAGTTAAAAACCAATTGAAAGCATATTTTGGGAGAAGTAATACAAAGGCACCACTAGATCTTAGAACATTACAAGTTTGTTGCCAAAATATTTAAGTAAGACAGACTATCTTTTAAATGCTATGAGAACAGCACACGTGTCCCCCACTAATGAGTGGCAAGACTAATAAATCATGAACAGTGAAATCAGGAGCTCCAAAGGGGGTCTACCTCTTCATCTGTGACAATTAATGAGTCACCCTCACAGCAGCCCAGAGGCAAATTCCTTATGCTATTTTTTTATGCATGTATTGTTTTAAAACATATCTCTTCCAAAATTACACTTGACATTTCTTTAATGGACTGGCTTTCACTCCATCCAACCAGCATCATAGATCTGAAGACATTGGACATGATAAGGACCTTAAAAAATTCACTTAATGCTCTCTTTTCCTCCCAATGCAGAGGAATAAATTCTCTGCCTGGAAAAGGCACTAAAGTACCTTTTTTACTTATTACCAATACATTCATGACACAGTGAGACATTATTCCTCAAGATTCATCACGAATTTTTCACGATTAAAACCAGTGCAAAATAGTCTATGGTTGTGACCTACATTCACAAAACAACGGAATGTAAATGTAAACAAAGGAATAACAAGGGAACGATGAAATGTAAATATCCATTCCACAGTATACACAGAAATCAAGAGGCTCACCTTAGGGTAAGCTTATACTATGTCTAATTTTTAGGTTAACCCCTGATAAAGGCTGATAAAGATCACAGCCTGTATCATTTGCCTAGCACTTCAAAGTTGTTTCAGTGCAGTTTTCTCTAATATCTTTGCACACTGCTTGCGTGTAAATAGATTTTTGCTCACGCTATTTCCCTGGGATTTTTCCCTCTTGTACTTTCATCACATATTTTGTGACATCTGCAGGCAAGCAGCGCTATTCACATAAGTTGTCTTACCAAAAAAATCAGTCGGATCATTCAGCAGATGAAGCCTGAAAGCTTGTCTTTCCATATAAAGGAGAGGAGACAAAGAGATTTATAGCACTAAATGAGGACTTTGACAAGGAAGGCACAACAGTTTTCCGCCAGGGGGTAGGACACCGTCCTCTCCCACCCCCGCCCCACTCCTGCCATCTGTGTAGCTGATCCGGCAGAAGAGAATTCGTGCCCTTGCAACCCTCACCACGGTTCACCCTCAGCATATTAATTTAAACCATCATTGAAAGCACCATAACACTAAGTCCTAGGATGGATAACAATTGCCTGGGGTTTATATTTATTCACCTTACAGAAAGTAATGACCATCAATGGCATATTTAACATAACAGCACATAAAAACAACTTTTTGGTTTAACCACACTTCAAAAGCTAGCAATGTACAGTTTTGCCATGTCAATCTAAGCTCATAAATGAGTGTGTGCTACTGAAAAAGTCTCTCTTTTGCAGGGACTATCCAAAATTGAAAGTGAAAAGAAGTGAAGAATTTTTCAACACCTGGGTTTTGCAACATTGGTATCTCCACCATTACCCATACAAGCCAGGAGACGCACAAAATGAGAGCAGGTCAGCGACTTATAGGGAAGCACTGAATGAATCTTGGTTCAGTAAGCTCTGGAAGCCAAACGTGCCCTTCCTCCACGACTGCTATTAGAGGTCAGGAACGAAGATTAAACAAGAATTCACAACCTGGCTCTGGCGTCCTACCCAAAGGCTTCATACTCCAGCTCTTTCACTGTAGAAGCAATTTTGCTGCCTCAGTGACAGCAATCTCCACAGCCACTGAGCAATAAGGAAAAAAACGGCTAAAAGATCTGTGTTAAACGGCTAAAAGATCTTCAGTTATCACACAAATTACTTAGGACTTTAAATCAATATTTGAGAAATACATCCTGGCATTCCAAATACAAAAAAATTAAAAAAAACCAACAACCACAAAAACACCACCACACACCACACTTCTAAAGACATGCCAAGATAGAAAAGTGCCTCTGGCTGTTTCAAACTCACTACTATTTGTAATTTGTTAGAAAATTCATGAGAACATATCTTCTTGCATCAGGCTTTGCATCTGTTTCTTTCATTCCCATGACTTTAAAAGTGACTAACAGCGTAAGCATGTGAATGCCACACTGCAGCAGGACCAATGCCCGCATGCTGGGACCTGAAAGACTTTGGCACCGATGGGGAAAATGAGGTGGCAAGAACTGCATTTGCATGTCAGAAGATGCTAACAAGCCTTTTGGGGGCTGTTCACACAGTTTTCCAAACCCCTCTAAGGGTACCTGGAACTTATTGCTGGCTACTTCAAACCACAAAAGTCCGGCCCTCACTAGAGAGGAGACAAACTGCAAGCCCAGGAGAGTAAGTAGATACTGCCTAGGCACTTCAGAAAAGAAGATCTTACTTTTCACATCTCCTGCTACTCCAGCAGCAGCCCACCTGGCACCAGCTGGTCATGCACTCTCAAGAAGCACAGCAAGAATATAATTTCACTGAGTTTCCAGTCCCCTGCCTGGCATCCAGGTCTTTGTTGCCCAGGTACAGTAACATTCATGCGATTTCTGAGGGCTTCCTATTACAGCCAGAGATTTGGCCAAGGTCAGACAGCGTAGCACACAAGACAACTGGAGAGGGGAAAAGAAAAAAAAGGCAACAGGAAAAAACCGGTAAGGATCATGTGGAACGGATACAAACTGAGGGAACAGAAGAGATCATTACGAGTTGTATTGTCTCATACTTACACCAAAGAACTCTAGTGGACTATGCAAAATTAATGAGGACCTGTATTAAACATGTTGCCTACCCCCCCACCCCTCCATATAATGAACACGCAGGCATTATAAAGCCCTGCTGCTCTACTCAAAGCAGATAGAGTAATGCTCGGCAGCTCTGGTTTTGAAAGCATCTGATAGTCAAATGTCATCTTTCACAAAAGCTCCTTCTCAGCCTCTAGACAGAGGCTACTGGTGTGCCTCCTCAAGCTACAACTGACACAATGCAACCCTCCATAGAACCATCACAGCGTGGAGCTCCAAAGCATTGAAAACCTTCGCAACAGTTAAAACATGGTTTCTCATACTACCTCACTATAAGAAAACAAGACACTTTAGGCTGCATTTGCAAAATTGCTGAACAAGCTTACTCAAAGAAATTAGTGCCTGCAAATACACCAGAGACTGGCAAAACAAATAGGACTCGTGACCAGAAAAATCTGGCTTTCATTGAAATGCTTGCTTCATCACCAGTGAAAAAATAACCACTGCCACTACAACAGAGGACTGTTTTAATTATGCATAACCTTGCAATGAATATTTTTCATTGTGCTGTCCACTCCGACTTAAGGCTTTTCTGTACATTAAAGGAAAAAAAAAGGCACGCCGATTCTCGGTGTAGTGTTTATTCGACGGAAATAGCGCCTGCTAAGAATTCTGCACGAGAAATGTTTATGAAACAAGGCACGTTAATGAATACCGAGGGACTTTTCATTACAGGAGCCGGTGACAATAGAGTAACGGCCAGCGCAAAGGCCTATTTAAAGGCCCTTTCATATGCATATGGCCCCACTCACAATGGGCGCAGCCCGGTCCCAGGCAGGCTGCGGGGGTCCTTTGTCCACCAGCTCGGCCTCAGTCTGCAAACTAGTGAAGCCACGCTGCGCCTTCGGAGAGGCCACCGATCGTATTAAACTCAAGGCAGGCATCTGCACAAGACCGAAAGACGCTGGGTACGTGTGCGAGGGCTAAGAGACATCTAGTAAAACGGGGAGCAGGCTGCGCAAGGCGGGGAGCAAAGGGGTGGGCTGCAGCGCTCCAGGATCCCCACAGCAGCCCAAGTGGGTTTGTACCTGGATGTGCAACGGCACAGACGCAGAAACGCGGCCACCGCGAGCTGAGAAACACCACCATTTCGAAAAGGCAGGCTCATACCCCGTACGTTTTGACCAGCAACAAGGCAAGCTTGCACTTGAAATTAAATACATTTAAACCCAGAAACACTTTTCACTAGGCTTCCAGCTGCCACCAAAAGCTCTCTCGGACAAAAATCCAAGGGAGTGACACTGTGAGAACACAGCAGGGCCCAATGTGCAGGAGAGGCTCTCAAAGGCCCCCGCTAAACAAGCAAAAAAATTAAGCGTAAAGTATTTCATTCCTCATCTTGCTTTGGGGTAACAGCTACACTGGAAGTGAGAGGAGGTTAAAATATTGTGTTACGACAACAGTGCTGAAAATGTAATTTTTAACTTGATTGCATTCCTTTTGAACACCAATTTCAGCACACCATTCTGTAACAAACTTGTTCAGATAATGATCTAAACGCATACCACAAATGCTTCCCAAGATCAAGAGTGTTCACCCAACTTTTTCTTTTAAGGATTTGTGCATGTAACATCTTTAAGGGATAAATGCAACTAAAAAAACCCCTAACTTTTACAAACGTATTGCCCTCAATTTTTATTTGTATACTTTTAAATCCCTTACCTGTTATCAACCCTTAACATGTAACGTGCTTTAATTCATGCCACCTTGTACTGGTCAAAAAAAGGGGGGAGGGGGAATTCTTTCAAATATTAAATAATTCAAATATATGACTCACCACTGAGGTCCAAATAAGATGTTTGTATCAAATTCTGAAAGTTTAGTGCTTTGTCAGCTGGTTCTGAACAGGGATAAAGCTTTCAAAAAGGTCCTCTGAAGTATTATACTATTCAGCAGCTATATTATTCAGCAGTTTTCTGAAACTCTTAGGTTACACTCACATTTCCCATCCCCCTTGCAAATTGTAGGTCTTTGTTAAACATTCTTTTTGCTTTTACCATGGCAAAGAAAAGAGTGATGAATTGTGGGATGCCTCTTACTCCAGGGGAGAGGTTTTGAATAGAACAGCTGTCCAGAGGCCAGGCAAAAACACGCTCCCCTCTGAGAATAAGAGGCTTTTTGTGGAGAAAGAGTAGGAATTCAGAAGAAGAATTTATGGAATTGGATAAATACAATAGAAGGTTAAAGAGAAGAGTTCAATCAAGGGGGGGGGTGGGGGGGTAAGGTAATGCAAAAGAGAAGGGAGACATCACCAGCCAGGCCAGCAGGGAGCAAAAACCTGTAACAGTTGTTCCATAAAAATACATAAACAGTTGCTGGACCAAGGAGAGGAGGCACTGAGATGGCCTTGATCCTGCAGCACCCTGAGCGCAGGCCTGCGCCATGGCAGGGTCTCCCTTTCACTCTCCCTTCTGCAGGCTGAAACCGCCTCAGCAATTCAACACCCCATACAAAAACAACCCGTGTGAGTGGGTGGGTGGGTAAACACTCTTCGGGAAGGTGGAAAATGGGAGTTTGGCTGTTTCTGCGGTGAAAGAGAGCATTGAACTACCCAGCATTCACTTCAGAAGGGCTAGTCTTACAGGAGGCCACAGTTCAGTTTATGTGGTCCAATATTACAGCACTGTGCTGGACACACTGGATTCTATCAACTGCAAGATGATAAAACAGTTTTTGTCAAAACATCACACTTGCCTCTTACATGAATTTTGCCTTAAAAAGAGGAAAAAAGGCAGTTCTCAGTGAACACCTGCATTTCTGAGCTATACGCCAAGAAGGTCTTGCACTTGAAAAAGGTGTTAATAAAAAATAACAGCAAAAAATCCTGTGTTGCAAAGCTCTTGAGTGAGTATTCTTGTTTAAGGGTTATTAAATACCTATCAACATACGAGGCAGGGCAGTGATCATGTGGAAGGTACTTCACTTCTTAACATGTTTCATTGCCCAGAAGCACAGCAGCTGCTTACACAGAGAGGAAGCACAGCGTCCCTCCCGCACAGAAGGCTTGCATGCCCCTGTAGCTATGTGGGAGCTACCATAAAAACAACAATTTTCAGACATTTACCTCAATGTAAAATACCCCATCACTTACTTAGAAAAATACTTTATTCTATATTTGTAACAGAAATTGCAAAACGTGAATGCAGATGCAGTAGTTACACAGATACAAGCCTGCGCCTTTGCACAACTTGGTGATTAAAAGCACAGCTTTTAGATTGACGACTTAATATTTCACAGTCAAAACAGAAATAAAAGGAAGTTGCAGATACTGGAGCTCATGAACTTCCTTAAAACTGAGCTATGAGGCAGGTTAAACCACACAGTGCTCGAACGCCTGAAACTGGATTTTTTTCTTTTGTGGGGATGGAGGGCTACTCAGCACTCACTGCTTTAGAAAGGGATTTTTTTTCCCCATACTGCATTAAATGCAGAACTGAAAATGCAGCACTCCAGACAGAAAGTGGATGCTATTCTACAAGAAAAAAAAAAAAAAGAGGCTCTGACTCATTAGAAGTATTTCCAGCCCACTGAAGTTTAGTGTCATTTAAGCATGCATTTTCCATACTTTGCCAGAACAATGCTAGTACGCAGTCCATCCAAAACACTGGACAGTAGAAATGAAGCTTATTACTCCACCCATAACTGGTACTTAAAGACCTGACCCAGCAAGAGTGCTGCAAGACCAACCTTCAGCTCCTCCTGCCAACCACCCCAGTGCTGCTAGCAGCTGTATTGATGCTCTCCAGTCTTTCAAAACAAGCCTGGGACTGTACAGCAGAGAAATAATTTTAAGGCACCTGCACTGCACAGACAGGAGAAAATTTACAATAATTTGTCAGGATTAACCTTTTGATAAGGCATAAATTCTTCTAGATTTAGAGCACTTTATAAAGTTGCAAAGGTTCATTTATATTAAGCAAATGCTGCATCAGCAGTCTGACAGTAGCAAAAATTTTGATGCTGAGAATAACTACTACTTTGCAGGCCTTAATCTCTATTGCAATAAAACGAAGCTTGGCATTTCAGCATGGCAAGATATGATTCACAACTAGCCATCATTCTTATTTAGCTTTAGAAATGTCAAACAGCATAATTAACAGGAGATACTCATGGGTTCACACATCCCAGATGCAGAGATTTATGTGGACTCTGCATCACCAAACACTGACGAGTTGTTTGTAGCCACGTGTTTTAAAAATGCCTTTGTAGTTTCATCACATTCAGTGCAGGCAAACAGAATGAGTCAGATCTGAATGGTGCAGTTAGTGCTCCTGACCTTATCCAAGATAATTAATAAAACACAACGTTGGTTCATTTTTTTTTATAATCCAAATCCAGCTGTTTATAAACGTATCAATAAAAAAAATATGTTCAGTGGCCTGAACTTTATTCTTCCTCCAAAAAAAGCCCCTAGATGATTACAGCAAACATTACCCAGTTCTCAGCCATTCACACCACCTACATTTATATTTACAGTGCTTTTCTTCACTCTACCAAAGTACTCAGGTATTTTTAGCCATGCCATGTTGCATGTTTAAAAACTGATTAAAATAAAGACTCCTACAACATTTCCATTTGAAAATTACACATCCCACATGCTCTTCCGCTGGACCGAACCACACATAATACAGTGCTGAAATATTTTCTTGCAAAACAGAGTCAAGCGTCACTCAACCATAAGCTACCCTGATACTCTGCCAAGAGCCTAAAGTAACAGCTACAAAATATAGTCATCTTGTTTCCTCATACAGAGGGGAAGCCCTTCCACACAGGAAGCACAGGCCCTGGGTATGACACTGCACCGCGTTTTTAATCCGTATTTATCACAGGCCCACACCCATATAATAGAGGTGCAAGAAGCAGGATTGCTAGGAATATTACCAGCTGCTTCATTAAATTGATTCTGGTTCTCACCTTTTCTTTGTCCTAAAGAAAAATCTACTGAGGAACAATTTGATATCTGAAAAAGCAACTTGATCAACTTGATGTTTTCAGTTTAACTTGCCAGCAACAAATATTTTTATCATTTCAACAGCATTGAAACATTTTAACAGCATCTAGACTCCCACATAAGCTATAAGCCAAATTACTAATAATGTTAGGTTTAACAGCCTTCAAACTTACTTTTGTCTCTATTCAAAACAATTATTATCAGTCCTTTCTCTTTTGAAGGACTGCCTTGCTCTCTTCTTTGGGATGTGCAGAAAGCCTAAGTATACAGCAAGCTGTTAGAATCACATTTGCAATCAGTCAAGTATCAGAAATACAATCTCTGCACAGAGTACACATTCATCGACCAGTTATGAGTAATGCCAAATATTCTGCATCCCATACTCCAATTTGGGAAAGTGCTTTTAATTCAGAAGAAAATATAGGCCTCAGTATTGGCCTTAGTGGGAATGAATGTAGCCATGCATGTAAATAATCTGCTAAAATTAGGGTCGATACTTATCCTCACTGCATGGACAGGTCTTTCAGCATACAACAAGGCATGCTTGAAATTAAGGCATATAGGTTTTCTCTTCTTGTTTGGAGTGAGGGGGAGGGTTTGATTTATTTGACCTTCTCAGTGAAGGGAAGGAAAAAGAGAGCAAAGTAGAAGACAGAGAGAGACAGAGAGGTTTTGTTGGGAGAATTCAGTTTTTAATACTCTGTTTTTAAGAAAAGTTTTCTAATACACTGACACCTTCTATTTACAATTTCTGATCTTGAACTAAACAAAATTAGACAAGCATTCAAAAGAAAACACTCCATTAATTGAAACACATAGATAAAAATGCTGCTAGTCCTTTAACAACAAAGCAGAAGCAAAGGAAATGCCCCCACACACAGAAAGTCTTCATTCCTCAGAAGAAAACCTGGACACCAAATTCATCACTGTTGCCCAACAGAAAAATTTCTTTCTAAGCAAAGAGAAAGAAATTACATTCATATCATTCAAATATTTGTACAGATCCTTAACTTCTACCCTATTATTAATGTATGTTCATAAGCTCCCATAAAAAATTACAAAATACACACTTTAAGATACACATTTTGTTCATCTCTGAACCCATTGAAACAGGTCTCTAACTTCAAGGGGGAGAGCATAAAAGGCAGCTAAAGACAATGCCAGAAATAGTGCTTGTCTATAGCCTTATGTCATGTTTTCCAGTACTATAAATAATAAGGAATCACTCTTCATAGATTTCTACCTTGATGGCATTAATTTTTTTTAAGCCAATAAACAATTTTAATCAAGTTTTAATCACCATTCACATCAATCTAAAAAATATCAAGTTTGCTTTGTATTCATGCTTAGTTATGTTCCTCAAGAAAAAAATAATTTTCATAAATCAGTGATCCCCAAGAAATTCTCATTTGGAATTATTATCCTCACACTAATTCCAGCTCTTTGCCAGAAATTTTGTTTATAATTAGTGAATGTGATTGCCTCTGTAGGTGACCGTTCCCCACAGTGTTTAGAATTAGATCTTCACCTACTACACCAACTGATGGCTTACACCAGAAAATGGAAAACAAGCTCTCCTGTCTTCTCTTCCAATTTGCTTTTAATTTGGAATGGAATAGCTACTATTACTGAAGAAAAAAAAAGAAAGAAAAATTTCCCTCTGTATAAGCAGACTTCACAAACACTTTGTGAAGTGTTTACACTTCAGGCATAAAACCAGCAGCCTCCCACCACTCTGCTGGTTGATTTTCTCTAAAAAGTTCAACAGAAAATTTACAGTTTGTTTGGGGTTTTTTTCTCCAATTTCCTCAAACCTAAGTAAGCTGATGCCTCACTCTCCAGTTTTAAACTCAATGTTAGTTCAAGAAAATATTGAACGCGCTTTTTTCATAAATTGGGTCTTTCAGAAAGGATTCTTTGTAAATAATAGATTTGAGGTTTCTCTCTAAATAAAAAGGAAGAGATATATATTTTGTAGCTTTTACCTCTCTGATCATACAATCGACTGTTGTGATTTTATTAGCATTTGGATATTGAACAGAAATAGGAATAAGTGAAGCCTACCCAACCATTTTGTACAAAAACCACCCAAACCTTAGAACCAAATTACCAAAAATTCCTCATCCCATTTCCCTACTTAACCTTTCTTCTCACTTACACACCATTTTAGTCTTTTTTTATTTTAATGCAGAAATATTTACTTAAAGTGATAGCAAATGAAATAGAACTATAATTTCACTAGTTTTATAATGGTGAACAAAACCCAGCCAAGCGCAAAACTAATGAAAGTAACAAAAATGCAGCATAGCTGCTTTAACAAACTAGAGAAGGTGAACCCAGAATAGGCAATGCCATCCCACCCATATCTCTATGATAGCACAACACAGTATCATCTTCACTCCTAAAATTGAAATGGTCCTCTACTGGGACCATTTCCACTATAGATATTTTATATTATGTATGTATCCTTATATGCCTGCAGACATGGTAAAACCAGGATTTTGGTGACTCCATCACAAAAAAAGAAGATAACAATCTGGAAGGCAGCAAGGAAAGGCTTCACCTGCAGATTGGAAAAAAGAAAACACACCAAAAAACAAAGGACATTTGCTTTTAGGTGTTACAGCTCATGTTTCTGCGCGGACATAGATGATACAGACCCGGGGTCTGTTCTTTTCAAGCCAGCACGGGCAGTTGCCCATCTTTAATCTCCACCAGACTCCATGCTTGTAGCACTCCCTGCAGCAGAGCACAGCACAGCAATGGGACTCAAAAGGTGGGCAGAGTGGCATTAAAGCCTTCTGGGACAGATTAAATAACACACAAAACGCTGACAACTCATCCTGGCCCCACTCCCACCACCGAACAGAGGAGTAGAGCCTGACCCAGGCCAACCTCAGGGGCTGCAGCAGCTGTAACGGCTTCCGTGCTCCCCAGGGGGACAAACCCGGTCTGCACGCACAGCCCGCAACAGCCGAGCACCTCCTCTGCTCCGCTAACCCAGACACCGCCAGCTTTCAGTGCAGATTTCAAACACCCAACCTCGTTAAAGGCAGTTGCACCAAGACTCGTCATACTGTGATTTAAAAAAAATAAGCTTCCTGCTTTTATGGCAGAGCCATAGGTGACAGCAGGAGGATTGCTGTGACATGGGGAAACCACATGAAAGGACAACTGTTTTTAAGAACTAACAACTTCTTCAAACTCTAAGCCAAAACATTTCTTCACCTTCTACTGAAGAAATTTTCCCATTGTAAAAGAACACCACATAGTAAAGGCTACTAAATTTAGAAAAAAAAATATCTCGGTTTGAGCCGGGTAATTTTGTTAAACTCTTGGAATGAAAAGTCTGACTCATCTTCTAAACAGCACAAATGACCTCTACAATTCCATTATTTTTAGCTCGAGTAAATTAATACATTTCTAAATTCTCCAGAAATAAGTATTTTGCCCAGAGGATTTTTTTTTTTAATTCTTTACACACAGCAAAAAAAGAATGACCTCTGCTTTAAGTGCCAGACCTGGCTTTAGCAATGTAAATGTAACACCATGTCATAATTTCTAATCTCGGACACGTGTCAATATGTAAATACTCCACCTGGATACGGTCTAGTGCTGGAAACAGAGAACAGTCTTCATTTCAATTTAAATGTGCTTGCTTGTGAAGTATATTGTTCTTCTTAGAGAAGGGAAAGGAATGACAGGTAGAAATACCCTACTAGATTATTTAAGCAGTAACTACAAAGTTGAGAAATAAATAGAGCATTGCATGCATACAAAAAGGCAGAGCCAGTGATGAAAGTATGATCACTTACTGGGAAAACACAGTGATGCACGTATTAAAGCACTGGACCAGAACACACAAGTCAACCAGTATGTCACAACTATTAAAAATAAACTTCTGATTTGGACTCCTTTACATGGTTTTTTTTTTTTTTTAAAGACCTACATAAATCTCCACCAGGTACTTCTAACTGGATAGAGAAATTACTCTAAAGTACTATCTCTTTAAAAAACACTCAGTTAAAATCTATTATGCATTTCCTCACTGAAGAGAAATTACAAAAAAATATTCTCTCAACTGATCGGTTTCTTAGGAAACACCGCCTTTGAAAATGCTGTCCCTATATCTTTGGATTCAAAAAGACTGTTATCAACAGATTATCCTTTATTCAACACAAGAGGAATCATTCTTTAATATTCACTGAACAAGAAAATATCTCTTAATAAATCTGATTTATGCAATATTCAACTCCCATCTGATACCACAGACAAGACCTGATTCATCAGACATATGTTTGGTACTACTCGCGTTTCAGTGAGTTTAGCAGGTACTATTTGAACAGGTAGGGCTTTAAATTATTCTCATTTTCTCCTTTTAGCATTGCTCCAGTGATCCAGCACACAGAGATTTCTGTACAGCTATCAAGTGCTGACAACTTCTGAGAAGCCCTTGCCTCCCCAGGCTCACTCAGAAGGGGAAAGGGCAGCTTGCAGCAAAGCCATCCGTCACTTTCCCTAACGAGAATGCTGAATGCAGCCACTTCTCTCAGGCAGATCCTCAACACAGCCTGAATTTTGAATGCAGCCACCTCTCTTAGCTAAGCAGACCCCCAACACTGAAAGCCTGGAGTATGCTATTTAGACTTGGAGCCACGTGCTATAGCAAAAGGGCCACATGCTTGTGACTTGCTCTTCCATTTGACATCAAAGAGGAAAAAAAAGAAGAAAAAAAAGCAGAAGCATAAATAAGCTGTTCTTCCAAAATCCCTCAACTCAAAACCAGAGGCATTTTTCTAGCAACTCAAACCTCAGAGTGACACGAGAAAGATTTCTCTCCCCTTGGTGAGTTCTGCCCCTCTTTATTTCAGGCTACTGTCTACAGAACAGTAAATAGAACATGTAGGAATAAAATACCTGTGTAAATGATTCCTGGTACTCAACACGTTTCTTTATGAATAAACCCAGTTCTGCAGCTCATGCCAAATAAATTGCATACATGGAATTTTCAAAGGAGGTGCCAGAGGATGATGCCTGTGGGGCATCACCCAAACTGAAGGATGTCCTACAGAGTACAAAGGGTTTGCCATTCAAGAACCTGCTTGACAGAAAAGAAACACCAGGCACGCTACTCTATTAACACTGCAAAACACAACTAATTCTGAGAAGTTCATGCTAAAGTCACTATAGTTCCCTGCATCAGTCTTCTCAAGCCAGAAAGAAACAGTCAACCATTATCACTGACAGCTTCCAGTACTTCTAACCAGATAACTGGTGTTTAGTTTTGAGGTGCCCTGTGCAGTAAAACAGACGCTCACTTCTCCTACACAAGATCAGCATCACTCATACCATACAATACAAGTCCACCAGCTCTCCTTTTTCCCTTCCCAATTTGTTACAGATATTCCCCAAGGCATTCTTGGGCAAAATAGCTTAATCCAAGTAAGTGCTCTTTCTCTCCTGAAGACCTGGAGAGGTGATGCCTATTTTCACTACATTTATACACACACCTAACAAAATATTCTTAAAATACAATGCTTGTGTTGCATCTTGGAAACCAAGGTTTCCATTTATAGGCAGGCAAAGTATCATTTTCATCATGAAGTGGAAATATGCAAGAACTGGATTTTTGTTTTGCCTCACTTTTCTCTTTATATATCCACAAGCCTCTGGTGACTGAGTACAGACAGTACAGACAGACTTTCTTCTACCACTTCTTGAACAGAGTGTCAACAGATGATGACACATGCACTGTTGGTGCTGTTCAATAACTTAACACGGCTACTACAGATAAATCTGATTCCATATACTTTTTCATAGGTACTTTCCAATTCTGACACAGATGCCCCCCCCTCCATTAGATGTGGCTACCGAAGGCTAGTTATTACATACTTAAATCCACAGTGCACAACACTCAAGTTCCCTTTACTTATCAAGACCATTTGTAAACATTATCATCAGCTATACCATCTCTGCAGGGGAAGAGCATTTTTAGGAACATCAATTTAACCAATTCATGACTACTTTGTTCACAGGGCTCAGTTTTTCCACTAGTCAACCAAGACAGGCTCTTCAGCATTTGTATTTTAGTTCTAGGATCCACAAGAAGAATTAATAGCTTTTTCAGCCACTCCGTTCCTCCGGGACCAGTTTAGAAGAGCTCTGATCTTCTTATTTTTCTGATCCTAAGTGGCTGTCATACCCTTTCTTCATAAAGTTTGTCTGAAGAATCACAATTTGAACACCTTGCATCAAAATCCTGCCTAGAATGGAGACAGTTAAATTGGTAATAAATGATAGGAATACACAGTCTAGCTGTCCTCTGTGTAACTCCATATAGCTCTGTAGCGATTGAAGTCCACATTGAACCAAGCCAGAGATGTAATATTTTAGGTTTTCTTTAAAACAGAATATAATATACAACTTCTCTGATTATTTTTTTTGATTTTATTTAGTCATGAATCATAGAAAACACATCTGCAACTACAAGACATCACCTGTGTCTGTATGCAATTTGCAGGTCATAGACCGAAAGATGAAAATAAAAATATCTGTAATACACAGGGGGATCCCTCCCTGTTCTTAATGCCTTTCCTCTCAGCTGCTACATCACAATTCCTGTTAATCCACGAACCCTTCCTTGTCTGTCGAGTCTGTATCCAACATGGTGACAGCAGCCTCCATCTTAGCTGAGCAAGGTGTGTAGGTACAACACAGTAACATAGAATAAATAAGGTATTTTCATTGTCTTTGGCATAGTTTTAGGACAGCACAATTAGCTCTTTCAAAATACACTTGAAGCATCTAGTTTGTTTATTATTCCTCAACCTCAGGACTTCAAAGATTGTTATCACACGAGCTATTTTGCACTTTTTATGTAAAACTACCAGGAATCAAAAATAAATCTATGGCTGTCAGAGAAATAACTTTAAAAAAAACTGTAGCGGGAAACACGCAAAAAGGCACATGCTAAGCTTCTGCTGCAAATACTTGCCAAAATGCTAATGATGGAAGAATCAGAAGATTTGCTTTAAATCCTCTCTTCCACCAATACCTCTTAGTAAGTGGTAAACTAATTTGTTTAATTTAATTATAGTAGATACAAAAATAAAAGCCAGTTTCTCTGTTTTTAGCCTATGACAAGGACAGACTATGCCTATGCTACTGATTCCTGTACTTGCTATCTGACTCCCGGAGGAATGAGCCCTTCTAGCTCTTCTTTGGCTTGCCCTGTCAGCTAGGACAGCTCTGGAAGGGCTACAGGTTTTCAGCTTTATTCTGATGAGCGTTTCTTTTACCTCTGGGAAAAAAAAATGTTTTCAGCATCTTCAGTGATTACAGCATTTAAATTATAGATGGAATTGAATTAAAAAAAAAAAGAAAAAACCCTAAAAACACATATATATGCAGTGGGAGCATGACAGGGAACCCCTAGTATTCCCTCTACGTAGGCAGCCATGAGCCCTACCAGTAAGCAACAAAGTCTTGGAGCAACAGATTATTTGAATAGATAGTTTACTTTTGTGTAGCAGTCCGAAAGGAATACCAAAAAGGAAACATAATGCTATCAATTATTATATAATAACATAACAAAAAAATAACTAACATAAAGCTGTATCACTACGTGAAACTGGTTTCTTCTCTCAACAGGATACAATAGAACTAGAAAAGACAGAATGAAGTGCGAAATAACCAAAGGCAAGAGATGGCTCCTATATGTGGCTCCTTTACCTTCGCAACTTCTTTAAGGAGATGACTGAGGGGAAATGATGCATAGTTCAGACACGGGAAGGCAAGCAGGAAACAATTCACTTTCCTGTTCCAACAGGAGAGAGGCATTGGAGAAACTCAGCTCACAGCAGGTTCAAACCAAACAGAAGCAGGTTTCTTCACATGAAGTCCATTGTGGAATTCACAGTTCTACTGGATGCAGTGAATAGTACCAGTCCAGACTGGTTCAAAAAGTAATGGGAATAAAAATCCTCAAATGATTACTAACTAGAAAGATGCTTTCACTCAGACATCTCCAAGGCTCACAAGCCATAAATTACTGGAAACTGGAAGCAAAAAATACAAACCTGCACCATTCTCACACTCTTCCTGAAGCGCTCAAAACAGCTTGGTGAGGATCTTGAGCGTATCAGCCTTTAATCAGATCACTTATATACCCTACAATAAAGCTCCTGAGTTACCTTTTGTTGTCACTGTCTTTGTGCACACTGTTGCACTTGGTTGTGCCACAAAAATAAGAACCTTCTAATGCATTTGTTATTCATTTCTTCCTCCAAAAAACAAACTTACTTTGACAAGTTTCATGATTTCTGCCCCTGAACTCTTCCCCTCCCTCACCAATACTCTAAATCCTTCATTTAATAGGCAGGCAAAATATCATTTTCATATTGGCACCAACAGAGCAGTTGGAGATACAAATAACCATTGTTGTCAAGGACTAAACAAGGCAATCCCCAGCCAATGCATATGTTTACTAAAACTTCCTCCTCTAAAGGACAAGGAAGGGGAAGAGGAATTGATATTCATTCCTTCCAGGTACTGACTTCATGGATTTAACCAACAGCAAACCATAGACCTTCAAGGATTCTATTTCAAACAGTGATATTACCAAAACATATACATACACACACACAAACAGAATCTTAGAAACAAAACAAACCAGACAGAACACCCAGAAATCCTGACTGAAGAGGGCACAAGTTGAGATCTAGACCCTGCCAAATACCCAACCTGGAGCTAAAAATCCCGGTATAATGATTATACACCCCGCACATAGATATTACAAGAGAGGAGAGTCTATTACCTCTTAGAGCAAAATGATCAGAACTAAAGGGAGAAAACAAATTCCCACCACCCAGGCAGGAAAGAACAATCTCAAAGAGGGTTGTAAACATAATCTGCCCAGATACTCTACAGAGACAAACCTCAAATAACATTCCTATTCCAATTGACACAGGTGGTGAAGAGGAAGGGAGAGCGCTTCCTGGGACTTCATTTCCTTGCATTTCAGAAGCATCTCTTGGTTCAGAGGAAAAAGGATCCAACTACAGGAGCAACATAAAAAAGCCTAGGCAGTGCCGAAAGCAAAGCAAACATTCTAGGGTAAGGATGTCTATTTCCTATAACCAGGAAAAAAAACATCTATGTCTACTATAACCAAGCCAGGAATAGGTGCCATCAATTGAGCATGCTTCAAATAATTTGCAAATTTAATTAGCACAGGGATCACAGTTCCATGGATTGATGTGTCCAGTTTAACTATTTCCTAACGTGGTCTTCCTCTACTGTGATAATACTTCACTTCTCCAGTGCACAGCCATGTCCCACCATAGACAGAGTCTATACCAAAGCTTCCCTCCATCACCCCCTTTTTAAGCTGAATAAGTCTATGCTTAAAATTATTAAGATATACACTGGGTTAGATTTATTTCATCCAGGCCTGGACCAGGTAACCTCAAGCAATTAATCAAGTCACCTGTAGTATCACAGCACTCATCAGTGGTATCACCAGATGCTGAAAAGAGCTTATGATGGGGTTACCTGGGATTATCCCATCAGAGTCCTTAGGAAAATGAGATACACTGACCATCTCTCAATTGGATTGAACTGCTGTGGAGGGCCCTGCATTCCAAGAGAAAAAGAAAAAAACAACACACTTCTCACAACCAAGAACAGAGCAAGAGTAGCTGCTCACCCTGCTCCTCTTCAACATCATCAGAGCCATGGTCTGAGAGACACTAACATCCTAAAAGAGGTCCCACAGGAGAACTATGTTTTATGCAGATGATACCCTGACTCTAGTTTCCAAACTTCAGAGGTCAATACCCAAATTGTAAGAACTCCTTGAAAACCTTGGGCACTTGCCCGTATGCGTGAATTTACTGGGACAGGTCCTAGGCATGAGGATTAATTAAATGCACATAAACCAGGACTTGCTTATTCACTGCCATTTCTAACAGCAGTTCCTCATATTAACACACCTAAATATTCTAAGCTTCAAGATTACAGGCAAATAGTTATACTTGGACTCAATCATCCACAAATCGCTAGTGACTTGAAGAGGAAAGTGCAGAGACACTCCCTAAACCTTTGGAGAAAAAAAAAACATCAACAAAACAACACTGAGAAAAAGTGCACATGCCACACAAATAAATGGCTGTACTCCAGGGACTCCCAGGCCCAATATTATTTTCAGAATACCAAGTATGAGGTATTTTGTTCAGTTTTGAAAGGAGAAACGGGTAGACAATTACTTTAAGGGTCTCTGACAAGGTCAAGAACAGGAAAAGGGAGAGAGAAAGGCTTAGTAAAGAGCTGCATACTAATTTTGTAATAAATTAAGCCACGTAGCATACGCTGATTTTGAACAAAGTCCAGAAAGCAAGAAAGGTATTTCCCCATCTTTTGCATATAGCTCAATGCACTGGACTCTTACTGTCAAAAGAAACCAAATCCTACCTCTCATGCCTACATAGACAGTTAACATAATGCCTACCTCCATATACTGAAACCATTCCCTATCTTACCTCAAACAGAGGCCTCAGTATAATATAATCCAGTTGTAAATTAACAGAAATAGAGTCAGAAGGAATATGATAACACAGAAAACCATCTGGAGGGCAACATGCCTAAGACATCCAGCTAAGGAAACAAAAACACAGAACGTTTATTCCTCATATCCAAACCCAATTTATCTAATCTGACTACAATACTGACATTTATCCAATACATTCGCTACACTTAACTCAATATAAACCAAAACAAATCCTAAGCATCAAAACATCTCAAAAATCCAGAGAATAGTACAATTTCCTGAGTGACGAAGCTATTTCATAATGCAAACCTCTCCTGACCTTTAGAGATATAGCACAAATCTAATGAAGCAAGAATGGAAGAGAGAACCGGTGAAACATTTAACAGTCAAAGCAAAAATAAACAGTTAAAATTAAGAGAACATCATACTGAGCTTCTAGTTGCATTCCTACCAATAAAATTACCTTTAAGGTGCTCTGAGGTCCCAAAGACTTTTTAGCACGTGGAACTACTCCCCAATGATCAATGTCAGAGGCAAGAGGAAAGAAAGCAAGAGCATATATATTGCTACAACTCTTTGGGATTATATGAAAATCAAAATTGATAAGAACATTGTAGCTTCACTCGTTCTTTAAGCAAGTAACCTGCACTCTTGGATGTCTATTTAGCAAGCAGTCACTCATTATATTAAAAGGATGGCTATCAAAAGCAGCTTTAAAACTGGAAATTAAATTCTCATTCTTTTTCACCTACATCCTGCTCTCTTGTCTTCATCCTCACCAAACAAGACATAAAGAGACAACTATGGTGCACCATAAAATCTATTCGCAAATGGAAGAAACTTAGACAGTTGACAGAAAGGTAAGTACCACTGAAACAATTTCCCAAAGCTCATCAACTAAAGATCCCCGTAGGAAATGTGAATGAAAGGTCAAAGATAAATACATCAACTTCCTTTAAGGTCCCTTGCACCCCCACACACACCCTGCAATGCATGCTCTGATGTATGATATGAAATTTCACCAGGTGAGCAAAGAAGAAGGCACTACAAAACTGCATTTTTTCTCTTCTCTTACACACTTGTATTTAATTACATGTTGTTTGACATAATCTGTAATATAATACGTAATTTAAGAATTTAGGAATATAAGAATCAGAATTACTTCATTTTATTATAGGGAGACATCACTGATCCTCCTTCTTCCAAGAAGTGTGACATTAAACTAATCAATAAAAGTTGCCCTAAATTTCTTCAGAAACATAGCAGAGATTGATTTCAGTCTGATACATCTTGCTGATATGCACATGACTAACAGCAGTAGCTTAAAGAAGTGCAGTTGTTTATTTGCAAATCTCAGGTCTATTCTGTAGCACTCAAAACACCTGATGCCTCACATTTATACCATATAGATACTACTCTGACAGTAGGCTGGTGAATCCGACACACAGCATTACTCAGTGACGGCAATAAGCACTTCTAGCACAGATTTTCCTACACCAGTTGTAAATCAGAGATATACAGGATCACAGACTCCACACAGATTGGCCAAACCCATGAAGGGAAGTCTTAATATTACCCAGACCTGTTCCACTAATTAATATATTAAAACAAGTAAAAGAAAGTATCAAGGTTAGTGTGTTCTTGCCCCAGTTCTAGCTTACGTTCAATATTTCAGGAGATGCACCCAACTTAAAAATAAATAAAATAAAATAATCACATGTTAAATACAATCCATATTCACACCAATTTGCATATGAATTTCTAGTTAAAGTTATTTATAATAAGCACAGTAAGATTACCAGCAATTGCATTACTACTCTGCATGAATCAAAGGTGCATCTTTGTCTGCCTTTTTCTTCTGCTTATCTATCCTGTTTGGAATGTTAAACTTCTGTGCTATGTAAATGAAAATATTTAATTATGCAAAGCAAAGGGGAAAGGTTTACCTTATTATAATTGAGTTAAATTCTTTCTGCTTTAAGCTCAAATACTGAGAACATAGCTGAGCATCTGTTAAGAATTTCAAAGTCTTAAACTGCTGCTTTATAAATTTTAAGAGCTACACGTGAACAATTTGAAGGCTTTTGATGTTAATAAAATTACTGTAATATATTCAGTTTTCATAGTTAAAATTAAAGCAAGTCTGAAAGCTTAATGTAAATCCAAGGTGAGAAGCAAATTCAGAAAGAAGTTGCTCCTTTGCTACAATTTTTCAGCTCTTGTGGTAACCAGAATTTATAATTTCAAATGAAGGAGCAAATGGCTAAGAAAAGTAGAAGTAAAGCAGCACCTTAAAAACAATCTGTTCGTAGAAAGAGGTCTCCTTCAGTTACAGGAAAACCTAATGCTCAGTTGCATACACAATAGCAAGTACCTTATTAAAGATCAGTGCGACACATTGAAGACTGAGGACTACAAAGATGTTGTGAAGTTATGCAGGGAGAGAACTAGAAGGGCCAAAACCCAAGCAGAATTTAATGTGGCTACAGCTGTAGAAGACAATAAAAAATGTTTCTATAAATACATTTGCAGCAAAAAAAGGGCTAAGAAGTATTGCCATCCTTTAGGTGAAGTGGGGGGAAACAGTGACAAAGGATATTATGTCATTATGTCATACCTCACTGTGCTGAGACACTCAACAGCCATGCCAGTACCATGTGCAGTAAAGCAGGATGTTAAAGAATGGTACATTTTTATGAACAAAACTTCAATGAATCTACATACTAAAACAAATAATCACCAGCTCCGCTTTCTACTGGGTTACAAAAGTGCAAATAGTCCAAAGGAGCTTAAATGCTCACACAATTTGAAAGAAAGCAGAACACTCCTGTTCTTCCACCAGACCCACCTGCTGCAAAAGCTGCAATCTCTCAGATATGAAACACTGAATGCAGTAAAATACTTAAATAGATGAAAGAGGTAACCTACTTTCTTCCAGTGTTCAGACTGTGAGATGATAGAACATTGGCTGTTTACTTGCATTTTACTACAAGGTGGTAACCTTCCTTTACTCAGATGAACCTCACCGTGTTTACCTAGCCACAAAGCTAGAGCAATCTGCTTCACAGGGAAACAAACACAGGATTTACAAGCAAACACATTCTGGTTGGTTAGTTTATGATTTCTGAGAGGGACTGGTAGGTGCCCTCTGAAGTTCCAGATGTTCTCTGACACACACTGGAGGGACAGTCTTGCTCCTGTTGCCGTTTTAAGTGCTTATGGCCTTTAGCAATGGAGGAGGTTTAAACATTTTCACGTTAATATTTCTGATGCAAAGGCCTTATTTCTTGATTGTGCCTGCCTGTGCTGTTCAAGTGAAACTCCACTGACCCTAGAGAACTGAGACCTTCCATTCACTCAGGCTTCCTCGGGCAGAGATTACGACAGAAATTTGCCTGCGACCATAGGCAGAGAGGGATGAAACTACTGAGCTAATTACACATACTTGTAAATGTTTAGCCGTGCTGTTAATATCAAATAATTTGAGTTCTAAATATAAGCAGATTTGCGCTCTTTTACCAGTGGTTTTGTACACTTTCTTTTTATAACCCAACACTGGACAGGGTTGGGTTTTTTAAGGTTACATAGGTGTTACAGTATCCAGCCCTAACTCCAACCTGAGCCAGCATTTCTACCAGGTTTCTCACCTGGCACAGGCTACACTATATACTGTAAAACATACTGAAAGCTCTGCCTCACTTGCTTATCCCCCACACACATACTCACAAGAACTCACACCACTGAAGGCACTAAAATGCATTAAGCTGGATAACTGCATGTCATGAGTCCTTACCAACTCCGTGGTTTAAGTGTTGGTTTTAATAGAGGTAATATTTCTTCTTTGCTAGCCAGTGCAAGATTTGTTACCTACACAATGCCTCAACTATAACATCTTTTATGAGTGATACGTTAAACTAATTAAGAGTAACACAGCAGAAGAATCAAGCGTAAATTAGGAACCATTTCAGCTAAAGATGCAAAGAGCCTCTACACTGATAGATTTTTCCTAAACAAAATATTTTGACCCTTGAAATATGAGATCTCATTTTAAAATTAATATTAACCAATTCAGAATTCTGATGCTGAATTTTTTCAAATACAACTTTACTTATGTCAACTTGAACATAAAATAATAAGACATGCTCAGTTAACGTAGCAATTCTAAATCCCAGAGTTGGAGAACCAAGACAGGACAAGAGCCATACAAAAATTATAAGAGAGGTTAAGTATTCTATTATGCTTAATGAATTATTTGTTCCCCTTTACATTTTAGAAAACAAAAATAAGACAGCCAGTAATACCTACAGATTTTGCCAACTCTCCTATACAGAATAACTGAATGGTTTATGTTGGAAAAGACCTTTAAGATCAGAGTCTAACCACAAACCTAACATTGCCATATTCACCACTAAACCATGTCCCTAAATGCCATGTTACACATCATCTAAGTACCTCCAGGGATGATGACTCCACAGCTTTCCTGGGCAGCCTGTTCCAGTGCTTTACAAGCCTTTCAGTGAAATAATATTTCTAAAATATTCAGACTAAACCTCCTCTGGCACAACTTAAGGCCATTTCCTCTTATCCTATTGCTTGTTACTTGCAAGACGAGACCAACACAACCTCGCTACAACCTCCTTTCAGGTAGTTGCAGAGAGTGATAATGTCTCCCCTCAGCTTCCTTTTCTCCAGGATAAATAATCCAAGTTCCCTCAGCCACTCTTCATGAGACTTGTTCTCTAGACCCTTCACAAGCTTTGTCGCCCTTCTCTGGACACGCTACAGGACCTCAATGTCTTTCTTGTACTGAGCAGTCCGAAACTGAACATTGTATTCGAGGTGCAGCCTCACCTGTGCCAAGAACAGGGAGAAAATCACTTCTCCACTCCTGCTGGCCACACTATTTCTGATACAAGCCACCATGCTTCTGGCTTTCTGGGCCACCTGGGCTCACCACTGCCTCATATTCAGCCAGTTGTCAGTTAACACCCCCAGCCCTTTCACATTGGACAGCTTTCCAGCCACTCTTCCCAAAGCCTGTACTATCGCATGGTGGTGTTGTAAGCCAAGTGCAGGACCTGACACTAAGGCTTGTTGAACCCCATACAGCTGGCATTGGCTCATCAATCCAGCCTGTCTAGAGTCTTCCTACCTTCAAACAATCACCCATCTTGCACAACTTGGTGTCATCTGCAAAATTTCTGAGGATGTGCTCAATGCCCTCGTTCAGACCACTGATAAAGGTATTACCGATAAAGGTATTATTACTGATAAAGAACCAAGCCCAACGCAGACTCCTGGGGAACACCACTTGAGACTGGCCACAAGTATATACACCATTTATTTGGCTGTACACTCAAATGCAGACAGCAACTGTTCCCAGCAATATTTCTCAGAGCCTGTATTTCTCATCTTTGAATGCTGAGAAAAGACGTAGATTAAGTCAACATTCACTGAAAATACATACGACAACGTTTGTTGTCCAACAGATATGCCAGAATTCTTCTAATGAGTGCACCCTCATTCTCTGAAGATACACACTACGTGGCTGGGTCTCCCTCAAAAGCTAACTGCTATCAAATATCTTTCTGGCAAGTGGTTACACATACATTCAACCCCCGCCTCTCCACAGAGATCCTCTTTGTTTTTCACAGAAGAAATTGATCTTACCTAAGCAGAACTAGAGATACCCAATTTCCCTTGTTGTGTTTTGCAGTGATTGTAGTATACGACCCATAACAAGCTTTTGCCAAGAAGTTAATCCAGGCACTGACCTGAAATAAGCCTGGAAGTATTCAGAATTAAACAAATAAGAATAAAGACATAAATCATGGCCATAAACAATTGCCCAAGGCAGAAAACAACAAGGAAAAACATGATATGCGAAAAGGCTTTTGGTAGTTCCTGGGATGTGTGCACAGCACTACTCACACTAAGAAACCAGAATCCTAGAATATACACTGTTTTAATTCAGCAACCACCACTCAGATACACCATTTCTCATACAGCAGAGCAACAAACCAGAAAGCTCCTCTCCTCTTCATTTTCAGAAACTATGTACAAGACTACAGTGTGTTTGCAAATGCTTATTTTTAATAATGCTATCGTCATTTTTCAGTGTCTAGAATATGTTCCTCTACACAAATGTTGGACAGCCCGAGTATGCTTCACAGGACCGTGCCAACATTTTAAGAAAAGGCCTAAGATGCATGACCTTGGGCAACGATCTCAAACACACAAGTCTGCAAAAGAATTCTCATTTTACCTCTTTCCTGACCTACTCTCACTCTGAACCCATCACAACTGACTGCCTTTCGCAACAGTGTTCAGGGCAACAAATTATTTCAACTGCAACATGCAATCCAAGGTCAAAGAAGTAGATAGATTTCTTTGCATTTGCAAATACAAAGAAATCAATCCAAATCAGTCTGGGAACGGTTCTGGTCGTTCTTTGCAAACATTCTTTCACTTGTCTCAAACAGAGACCCACTAATACATCTACCCTGCCTGAAGTCCACAACAAGTAACATAGTTTTGGTGGCACTCACAGCAATTCTGACTGAAGATGTTAAAACAAGATACACTAAAAAAAAATCTCCTCTAGCCACTTCAAGTATTGCACTGTGCATATTTTAAAGCAAAGATTACCATCAAACCAACATATATAGGTGTGTACATATGTATATACATTATACATACACAAAAAAGTTACACCAGATTGATTACCAGTTGAAAATAATTTCTTCAGCGCTTGTCATAGCTCCACTTCAGATATGCCTTGCTGCTTTTTGGTGTTGTCTTTTGGAGAGGGAAAGGGAAGAGCGAGCAGTATGCCCAAGATTGAGATAAAGTGTTTTACAACTTACCACAGTGAATTCTTTCAGTATACGCCTAATCACTACTATTTCAATAGACAATTTTACATTATATATTTTCTCACTGATCAGAGTATACATGCAGGGTGTATTTTAAGAAAGAAACTGGTAAATTGGAAGAGGGCAGTATTTAATTTTGAGTAGCTAAAAACCAAAACAAAAAGGGAACACAGCACAGAAGACCACCAACACAATATGACAAAAGCAAGGTCTGGAAATGCACTAGAGTAGCACCATTATACACCTCAAGTAGCTTACAGGCCTAAATTAACACCTTGTGTGGCACCACCTCAGCCTGCACAAAAGTAGTGAATTTCTTAGATACACCTCAGTGTTTGCTGTGTGTTCTAAGGTACCTTCTTAGGTATCCTGGAGACATCACGCCTTTTATTCTTTTCAGAGCATATGAACAGAGCACCACTAAGACCAACCAAAAACCCATTTGCAAATTCTGAAAGATAACTGAACAAGCAGTCACACAAAGTCTCACCTCTGAGATAATCTCAAAACAACATATACAATTCTCGAACCACCTACTAAATTTATTTCTGCTTTGCACTGTACTGCAAAACCAGACAGGTTAACTTTTATCCTCAGCTGAAGACTACAGTTATTTTGTGAGCAAATGTAATTCAAAACATGCAAAGCTAAGGTTAACTTTGTTTCCTTGGACAGTATTAAATAGAAACAAATTTATCACGCACCAAAAAGAAGCCAATAATGCTGATCCCTGAGATATTTATAATCTATGCTATAGCCATTTAAAGATTTCACTACTTTCCCCAATAGAAATGCTCTGTCTCCAGACTCATAAATTATGACAAACAGCTTAGCTTCTCTTCCATTCCCACAAAATCCACCTCTCCTTTCTCTATCACATCAATCACTAGCAACTAGCCCTTGTTTTCAAGATGCTTCATCAACCACCACCGGCTCACAACCAAGTCAGACTCCATCCTTATCAGCCCCGAATATCCGCTCCCATTTCCTATTTATCAAGTTTTGTGACAATTGCATGGCTTCTCCCTCCACACTGACCCGCCTCTGATGCAAATATCTGTGGTCCTACCTCACTACTCTCTCTTATCTCTGAAGAGGAAGTAATGCCAACATCCAGAGCAATACCACATTCATCTTCCCATGCAGGATTTAGCACAACTCATTTCATGTACTAAATGCTTTAGCAACATTAAAAAAAAAACATACACACAGAAGGGTGACAGAAAAATTGATACTCAAATGTTTAAGATGCATCAAAACGTAGCATATTTCATAAGGTAGCAACATTGTCCTTAAATAGAACTGTAGGTTCTTTTTAGTTAAGTAAAAAAAAATGTAATCACTTCATTATTTTTAGCAGAAGCATGCACATCTAGATGAGGTATGAGAATTTTTCTCTTTTTCTTCTTTCTACAGAATTAAATTCAATATGTTCTCACCAATCTATGACATTCATGGATATGAATACAGAATCCACGCTTGCAGTATTCTCATAACCTTTCAGGGGAATTACTGTCCCTGTCCTCACACAAAGAGCAAATTAATTTTGTGTTAAAATGTTCTTGATCACCCCAGCTTATCCATTTCTCCCCTACCAAACCCAAACACATCTATGCATTTTAATCAAGGAAAGGTTAAGGTATCAAGCACAACAGCACCCTGTGTCAGGCTTCACAAATAGTTTGTAATGAATTTCATGTTATGACAACATAAGTGAAAAAAAAACCAAAAAAGAATCAAACCAGAATCCATAAGCGGGTTGGAAAGCTTCTTGCTGTGCGAAATAAATCCAATCAAGAGAGAAAGAAAACTATTCCAGACACCATATGCCTCTAGCCTGACATAACTGATTGCATTTTACAAAAAGCAGGTGACATATTGGAAGCTTCCTTTTCATTATAAGTTTTCATGCAAGAATTTCTCAATCATAACTGTAACAGAATGCTGGGGCAGTGAGGGTCACACCCCCACCCCCAGATTTCAAGTGGAACTCTCCCCTTCCAACCTTGGTCGACTTTCTTCCACTTCTCTTGTGAAATATGCTCACACAAGCTATAAAGGAACAAACTATGCTCCACTACTTATACTGATTCAGTAAAGCTTTGTACCTCAAGTTACTTGATAAAGTAACAAATAGTTGAAAGCAAAACCAAGAAAACACCATCTTTGCCATTATGATATCTACTATGTGATTACACATATAAGATTCAATAAGCATTGAGCAAAAGAAAGAGAGGGTGGAATAAAAAAGACATTGTTATCAATACCATTTTCTATGGAACCAAAGCTACAAAGCCAGCTCAGTTATAGAAATATTCCCTGTCCCTCAACTTCCACCTCACCTTCCCAATGACAAGCATAAAGTCACTGCTTACCACGCCATCCTCCTAATAATTGTACAATACTCTACGGACTCTTTGGGAGCCCTTTCAGGGACTAACAGTCATTATTTCCAAAAGCTTTCTCCCAAAGTTTTACTCAAGAGTCAAATGGTACCTCTGCATCCCAAGAAGGACCCTCTGGTAAAGCCTCCAGAGAAGGAAGCTCCTTTGTCCTGCTCTCCCAGAAGCAGGCCTCCCACTGGAGGTGTGAAAGGCAGCAGGCCCTCAGGAAAGCATTGCTGTCTCCATTTTGGATCAGGAACCAGTAGGGCACACATAGGTCCGCACATATTTCCACCTCACTTGGGAATTCTGGAGTTCATGCCCACCCAAACACACATCAACTAAAGGGAAGTAACAATCAAAGAAATAAAGTCCTTAACACATTTTCCTTTCTACCTTCCTACATGTTCACTCCATATACCACCTCCTCCATCTGCTGCCTAAAAATCTGGAAGTTAGAAAACCTGCTTTTTTCTCCTCTGCCCATTCTCCACCACACACAGCTCCAATACTGCAATTCACCTACCTACAACATACCATAAAAGCACTTCTTACAGCCTGTTAAATCTCTTCCACACTTGGGCACTATTGACCTGAGACATCCCCATGACTACCCTCACCTCAGTTAACACGGAGCAAGGCAATTTTCTCATGCAGCAAAATAGATTGGCCAGAACATCCTAATTGATAGCACAGTTCAAAGGAGGAACCACTGCTTAGACTGTCTAGATTTGGTTTAATTTGGCTTACACATAAGGTTTGCTACTGGCTTAACAACCACACATCCCAGGGTAGGCTTGTGAGAGGGAGCTCAGAGCTCACCCCCAAGCCCTTATTGCCCAGGTCAACTGCAAGGACTTCCAACACTTTCCAAGATGGTTGCAAGAAATGGCCCAGTTGTAACCAGAGACAAATCACAGGAATAACCCCTTTCAGAGACTTTTATACAACTACAGTTTTAGACCTCACCTACCTGAACAGAAGCAGATCCTAAGCTCCTCACTGCCAACCCCCACAACAGACAGCAGGACTGCTTCCCACCCCAGTTAAGGCAGATGCTCCCCATCTAGGTCCCCTCCTAGGACCCAGGTGCTGCTCTTTCACTGCTGCCCTCAGCTTTCATCCATCCCCTGTTCTCACCGCCCCTTTTGCTGGAACTGCTCCCAGGAAACAGGTACCTGGGCAAAAGGCATTTTCCCTGTTTCTGTGCAAGCCCTGCAAGGGTCTTGCCTCCCACCAATGCAGCGCACCTACCAGCTGGGAGCTACCATGCTAAACATTTCCTAGCTGCCCCTAGCTTTCCTCTCTCCACTATTCTTATCTAGAAATACAAGAGTGCTGCTTTTCCTTTTTGTTCAAAGTAGTCCAAAGACATTTGAAGACAGATAAATTGTGTTCCCTCTCTTTAAATCTTAACAGTTTTGTCACCAAGTTATTAAACTTTGAAATGTTCCAACTATAAACATACACAAATATATCTAATAATTTGAATTATATATCCTGAATCCTATGTTAATGATTAAATTCAATCTACACAAACTTTCAAATTAAACTACGATAAGGAGTTGTCTCTGTTTTCATCAACTGTAAGTAAAAAATTCACTTCAGTTTTCAGTGTTCATGAAAAGGAATGGCTTTCATGCAGATAAATGAAGGTATATTCTATGTCCAGTTTAGTTTTCCTAAAGAGCAGCAAGTACCTGAGAAAAAAACTGAACAAGAAGAAAATCCTCACAGAAAGAAAAAGAGTCGCAGTTTTGCTTTCCTTTAAAAATAGAAACGTAATGACTGGGCTTCTTTTCCAAGATTACACTAGATAGCAGCTCTCAATATTTTCATCCAGAACAATTCATTTATTATTCTCTTTTTTCCTTTTCCACAAACAGCCTAAGAGTTTCCTTTTTCAAGCTTCAAGACAAAGACTTTCACGCGGCTAACTTAAGTCATGCAAAGTTCAAAAACAGTATAAATGCAGAAGAATTTTTAGAATGGCAATCTAACCATATATGAATTGTTTTCGCTACATAACAAAAAAGCTTATCCTCGATAGTCAAGAAAATTAAGGGCAGGTCTTTATTAAAACACAGTCAGAACCAGGAAATTGGGACTGTGTTGCTTCTCTATCTCTGTTTACAACTGGAAAGGATAACAAGTGATTATTCATTCAGATTTCTATTTTGCGCTAAAGTAGGCCAGCCAGCTCAGCACTTTTCTTAAGATTATGCATACTTGTCTGCCCTACATATGATACAGGCTGGAACCAATCAGATAAGCTGAAATATGCAGCAAAACCAACTATTTTCATGTCATTCAATTTCAGCTATAAAGAAGAAGTGCTCAAAACAGGTATAAAGGGATCAGATTTTAAATGGTTTTAGATTCGCTTTGCAATTTTGATCATTCACTAAGGGGCTCAATGATTTCCTCATTGGATTAACACTTAATCTAGATTCAAGAATAATTTATTATTCATTAATAACTCTTTAACAGCTTTTCTCCACTAGTTTGCATTTCATTTTTGTGCATCGATTATCTCATTCAATAACAAGAAAACTGAGCACCATCTGCATTCAATAGATTTTCACAGTACTAGGACATTCAGGATGCAAACACACTCTGCAAGAAGCATTAAATCAAAACTTTAAGGACATATGAAACAATAGAATTTCTTGAATTTTAAGTGAAATACTTCTATATGCTCTCTTCCCCACATGAGCCATACACAAGATTTTTGTTACTATTTGGAAGAAGAGAGTTAAATCATCGAAGGTTGTTTTCTTGAGCTCAACTCAAAACAGTGACACATCTTTAAACAAAGTCGGCTATTTGGAAGATCGTAATTGTGGAAAAAAAGCTTTGTTTAAACTGATTTTAACTTCTTTTTCTTAAAAGTTAACTACTCTGATTTTCTAAAGCTGCTAAGCACTCCTACTCCCCACGAAGCCAGTACCTTGAAAAATATCAGTTACTTATGAAAACAAAAGTACTTCCATGCTCAGTTTTTCCTTCTACTTTAAGATCTAAACATTGCCAAACCATTAGTAAGGCATTTCTGTCAGATTACACCGCTCAAAACTACTGGTAGGCGTTAGCAGCAAGGCAAAGATAAAAATAAAAGTTTCCAAAGCAAATTTGTTTAAAATGAAAACGATGCCCTCAGTATTTTGATGTATGAGACACAGTATTTTCTCAACAGGGGAGAAGCTTACCTTTCATCAGCTGCTGAACCTTGACATCAGGTGGTAATATAATCCGAATGGGTCTCAACAGCATTTACCACAATATCCATGAGTTTCTGCAAGAGGCTCTTCCACTTCTTTGGAGCCCATGAACTTATATACGAATCCAAACAAGACATTCAGCAGCTGTACAGTTTATACCATGTTAACCATCCTTGAAGAATCCCAAGCTGTATTCCACTACTCCAAGAATAATGCAATATGGCACCCATCACCGACTGACGTTTTGGCAACCATCCCATGTTTCGACCTGTTCAAATAAGAGGAAGAACTTTTAGTTCAGCACAGTAACCCCCAGCACCACCGGGGGACTAACAAACAAATACAAAGTTACATTCTTCTGAATAATTTCAAACACATATTTCTTCACAAATTTAGACACATTCTAATTACAGCATTTCACTCTAAAAACATCACCAGGCTGGAGTGTGACAGAAGAATTGAGCTGGATGCTGTCACTCTTGTACTTTCAATGCTTTAAGAAAAAGTCTTTCGTATTTCTCTACACATTGTACACTCTTGCACTATGGAAAGTGCTGAAGTGCCAGGAAAGGAAGACAATATTAAACGCCCTTCAACTGTCCTTGCAGGTATTTCAAAAGTTATGAAGATAATAAGTCGATAAAAAAGCCTAATTAGCAAAAACAAAAGTTCTCAACTCTTTTGTAGGAAACACATCAGGATGGTGGAGGAGAGAACTTAATGGTAATTTTTTCTCCCCCACTTAGCCTCAGCTCAACGTCCCCCCATGGTACCTGCACCAGCCAAACTGCTGCTGCAGGTAGGACTTGGGAATGAGGACCGCTACTGACACTTGGCCATTAAGGAGCAAGTCAAAGCAGCCAAACCCACGACTCTCTGTGCTGGTACTCTTGCTGTGCCATTCCTTCAGGAGTACCAACAGCAATTTTTTGCTTAGGTTGGGAAGGGGGAATATGAATATCAGAGAGAAAAGTTAGAGAACTCTGTACAGGAAGGAATAACAATGTGTAGAATAACAGTGTCAGGTCTGCCAAACTGGAGTGGGGGAAAGGGGAAAGAACAGACTTCCATACCAAGGAGAGGGAAGATACATATGCAGAGAGACAAAGACAAGAAGAAAGGAGAAGGTTAATATTTGTGAATGCACAAGAAATTTTGTTAGAATCTCTGTCTGCATAAGTAACATGCATGTAAGGCAGACCACAGAAGAGTAATTTTAGAAGAGGGAATGAGAAGAAACTTTCATGTTCGCGTCACATCAGGGGAAACGAACACATCTATGCAGGAAAAGAAAGATCCTGGCAAAAGGAACTTTTCATGGGAAATGCAAGCAAGTACACAGATAGAAAAATAGGTGGAAGAGGACCAGGAAAGGAGCAGAATGAGTGACAATAGAAAGCAGAAAAGTGGAGACTTCAGAAGTTCTGAAATGGATAGACCTAAGGAGGGAGAAGCAAATTAGAACAAGAAAATAACACAGGAAAGGCAAAGTAGTGGACTGGGATGAAAAAAAAAGAGGAAAAGTGGAGGTTGTTACATAGGACAGAAAAATGGAAAGGGAAATAAGGAAGACATCAAATTAACCAAGATCGTTAAGGAAAGTACAAAGAGCACATGAGTAAGTTCTCTGAAGTTCCAGTGCTTATTCTAGAAAGCGCAAATACCAAAAAGATCCTTTTTTCAAAGGATCGAAGCAGAGTGCACTGTGCAGGGGAAGACAAGAGGAGGAAGAACCAGTCTGGACTGACCCTTCCCATGTCCCCCTCTGCTATAATCAATGCATTAGGAAGAACAAAGTCCCCCATCTGGTCCCTCCCCTCCTAAAACGGTCCCTCCGCTCTTCTGCGCACCTGGCTCCCCTGGGTAGCTCCCAGAGCAGCAATGTGTCCCCGTTCCCCCCATCCCAGGCTGGCACCCAGCGGAGCCCCCACTTTGCCCCTGCTGCACACCGCACTGCCCAGTCCCACAGCCCTCGTTCCTTGGCCAGGACCCCCTACAATCCAAAAAGTTTTCTCCGTGTTCGGCTTTCCTCTGTCTCAACTCTTATAAAACACAACCTGCCCCAGAAAGTTCTCTGAGCCCGCTTCCCTCCCTTCAGAAAACGAAATAATGTAAAACACTACATTAAAATGCAAAGCAGGCACAAGGAAGAGGCAAGACTCCCCTTGAGCAGTGCCCCCCAACCTGCTTTAGAGGAGCTGGAGCGGAATGACTGCTCTACCCTCCTCGAAAATACCTGCATGGGCTCCGAAAAATACAAAAGAAAGGGCTCGGCTGGCCCGCAGCCTCCCGCCTCCGCGCCCTCCCAGCCCGGAGCGCAGCCTGGGGAGGGGGGGGAGCTGGCGGGCGACGAGGGAGCCGAGTAAGAACAATAACCCCCAAGTCCAAACGTACCTTCTCCTCCCTTTAAACTGTGAATCCCGCTTTTCTTACGAGCTTACAGAGGGACTGCTTGTTTGTAAGCGGCGGGATAGCTGGGAGAAAGTTGAGTAAATCTCTCTCGGATAAAGTTGCCGAAGATGAGATAACCCGGGAGACGAGAGATGGAGAGTTCATCCGAGTTTCTTCTTTTGTTCAAGTTGCCCGAGCAGACAAAGAGCCAGCAGCGGCAGCAGGTCCCCCGCTCCCCCCGCAGCCGGGGTCCCGCACTGCCTTCGTCCCCCGCCTCCTCCCACCGCCGCAACTTTCCAGCCTTCTCCATCCCTCCTCAGCCCGCACCCCGTCTCCGGCGCAAAACTTCCCTTGAACTGAACCTCCCAGAAAAAAAAAATAATAATTCAAGGCGGGGGGGGGGGTAGGGAGTGGAAAGGGAGAGAAACATCTCTCAAATCATTATTTCCGGTAGATGCACCTCTTTGTTTGGATTCCCCCGACTGCCAGTGAGGACAAGCCTCTGGGTATCTGGTTTCGGTCAGTTTGATCTCCCGGAATCAGACGGGCAAACGCAGGACACAAAGAAAAAGAAGTTTAAAATAAATAATACATAAATAAATAAATAAACAATAAAAAGAAAAATCTCCGGAGTTGCGAAACTAACTCCCTTTTTGCATGGCCACGGGAAGTACATAAATAAACAACTGAAGGAGAATTTGGGAAGACTGTTGCTTCTTCTCCACCTCCCCTTTGCACTTATACAGCAGACGGTAACAACAACAACACAGAAAAGCCCTCCGAAAGCTTCTGGCCGCGGCTCCGTGCCACCACCGCTGCGGGCAGCCCCTGGCATCCCTACCTGTTGCGCAGAGCGCAAAACCGGCGCCGACCGCACCCGTCCCGAAGAGACCCGAGGGGAAGGAGGCAGCTCTCCACCTGCCCTCCGGCCGTCCCCACGGGGACGCGGGCTCCGCCGGCAGCCACGGCGCCGCCCTGGGAGGAAACAGCGGCTGACCCCGCACTCCTACCCGGACCCTGCACCCCTGCCCGGTCCCGGCATCCCTGCCCAGCTCCAGCCCCCGGGTCCTGGCCCCGGCAGCGGCCGTCGGGGAGCTGAGGTCTCCGCCGAAAGTTTGGCGGGGCGGGGCGGGGGTGCCTCGCACCGAGACAAAAGAAGCGCGGAGCGGAGCCGCAACTCACCTTGGATGGAGAGAGGCTGGAGAGACACCTTCCTCCTCCTGCCTCCTTCTCCTCCTCTTTCCCAACCCTCAGCCACGGGACGGGACGGGCTCACGCAGCGGGACGGGACGTGGGTGTGTGCGCTCCCGGCTTGCCCGGCCAAGGGTCCTTTCCCCGGAGCCGAACAAAGGCGCGGGGGAACGGCCTCTCCGCCCCGCCCGCCCCCCAACCGGTCCCTAACTTTCTGGTGCCCACCCGGCTTTCCAGAATCCCAACCCCGCGCTCGAGGAAGGAAAGGGGGGAGGTGAGGTGGCCCGCCTGGAGCAGGACTCGCACGTCGGGGCGGTGGGTCCGGAGCTCCCCGCAGGGCGGGAGCGCTGCTGCCGATGTGGGGCGCCGGGGGGAACGGATCTATCGCCCTTTGTCTCCTCGTGTGTGTGTGTCTGTGTGTTGCACGTCGCGTGTCCGTGCAAGCACAGCGTGTGCTGTGCATGTGTGCACTGCATATTCGTGCTTAAGATGTGTGTGTCTCTTGTGAGCGTGTGCACCATGAGTGTGTGCAAAGTGTGTGTACAGCAAGTGTACCGTAAACGGTGTGTGCACTCTGTGAGTGTGTGCGCATGCACAGTGTGCATATGGTGAGTGTGTGATGCATGGTGTGTGTGTACTCCATAGGTTTGTGCACTGTGAGGATGTGTGCACTGTGAGTGTGTGCAAGGTGTGCATGCAGTGAGTGCACAGTGCATGGTGTGTGCGCTCTGTGTGGGTGTGTGCATGGTGAGTGTGTGCATGGTGTGCATACGGGTGACTGTATGGTGCCTGGTGCGTGCGCGGTGATCATGTGCATGGTGTGCGTACAGTGACTGCCCAGTGCATGGTGTGGGAACTGTGTGGGTGTGCACTGTGAGTGTGTGCATACTGTGAGTGCACAGTACATGGTATGGGCACTCTGCAGGTGTGTGCACAGTGAGTGTGGTGGCAGAGGCTGAGGGCAGACCTGAGTGCTCTCCTGCTCCCAGTGCCCCCAGCCATCCGGCCCTGCTGGAGCAGGCTGACCGGGTCTGAAGTTGCCCCAAATGCACCTTGCTTTTTTTTTAACTTAGAAACAGAAAAAATCTTGAAGAAGTTCCCAGGAATTGGGAGTTAATAGCAGTCCACACTCGACACAGTAGGGCTAGTTTTTCAAAGTGGAAAAAAAGAAGAGGATTATCTTGAGAAGTAGTTATTTAGAAGTAGCAAAAACTACTCAGTAAGGGCACAGTATTTATCCTTTAGTGTCCTGTTGCCACCTCATATACAGCCCCTGCTCACCTACATCTCTTTCTGTTTCTCTTTAGCTCATGCCAGGACCCCAACTTGTCCTTCTTCCCGTTCGTTTCCCCCATGCCTATCTTCCCTAGATTGAGAGCTTTCATTCACACCATTCTCTCCTTCCCAATGCTGTAAGCCTCAAAGTCTTGTTCTTCAAAACATTTAATAACTCCTCTCCCAGGATCAACCTTTTTATCCATCTGCCGCATAGAAACTGTCACCAGCTCCTCCCTTCTGCCCCCACCTCTTCCATCACTACGTGATGTGTGTTGCTCTCAAACTGTCTCTTCCTACTGCTGCAATGTACTTTGCTGTTGCTTTTCATTCTAGCTTTCTAACATGAAATGATAACACATAATGCTGCCTAACACCAAGCATGTGAAATGCATCCCTGTGTTCATTCTTCTTTACCACTCTTTTCACCTTACTTTCTTATTCTGCCCTTCTTCTTCCCATGCTCTGGTTCAACTGCCATAACACGTTTACAATTTCCTCCTAAATTATTTTCTACAGACTCTTTCTTCTTTCCCTCAATTTTTGACATTTTAACTAATCTTGGATTTTTATTCTCTCCATCTACACAATTTCCATGCTTGTTTTATCCATCTTTCTTTTTCTACCTCCTCTCTTTTATTTTCTTAATCCTTCAGTTTCACAGGGGAAGAGGACTGTTGGCTGCACCATATCCCCTTCACTACTTCCCTCCTTATTTTCTCTTTTTTTAACATGCATACTCCTACTAATGTGCATTGATGTCCAACTAATACGCATTCTTCTGCTGACACATATGTGGTTTATGGCTAGATCTCTTTCCCAGACAGCCCCAAATCTGGTGGAAGGATGTGCATTGTGGCACAACCAACAAATGTTTTATAAAGGACTAGTCTTAGCAGCGTTTTCTGGAAAACCAAAAATTGTACAAGCAGCTCCTGGTTTCATGGGATTTTTGTTTTGTGAGGCATTTCAGATACTTTGCATAAAAGTATTGCTTGATAAAAATTTGTAAGGATGACTCGTCCTGTTGCCTGTCAGCTGAGTTGGAGTTTTTAGGGCAGGTAAATGGGATCACCCATGTCCATTTCTCCTCCTGCCCTTGGAATTTCGGGGCAAAATGGTCCAAATAAAAATTACATATTATAATTCCCTAATGCAAACTGTATTTGAACAAGGTATGCCTCTACTTTATTCCTTCATTATAAGGGATGGAGATTAACTAAGCATTGGACCAGAGGCCAGTGGTTGCTTAAGGTCCCATAATTGTGACCTGATTGTATCACAATCACAAGTGATAGCATATAACTGAAGAGCTAACTAAGCAAGGATGAGAAATATTAGAAAAATTGATCAAACTCAAAAATATCAGAAACATTTTTTACAAATTTACTGTTTTTTATAGAAGAGTTACATTCAACGGATAAAAAGCCATCTGCAGTCAAGACAATAAAAATTGGTTAAAATCCCTTTGTGGTTCATTGGAAAGGCAAAAGCAAGCATTAAACATTAAAAAGGAATACATAAGAAACAAGAAAAAGGGGGTAACTGATGATAACACAAAATAAAAATGATGCAGTCTAGAATATTACTTGGAAAAGTTAAAAACATTACAGAAAAATTCACCTCTAGAATGAGTGGAAATCAAATAGTTTCACAGTGAGTGAGGAATGAAGCATCTTCTAAGAATGCTTGTAGCCTGTCAGTAGACACAGTAACATTTTAAATTCTGATACAAAATGCACTAATAACAATAACTCTGTTCTGTAACTGGAAAGACAAAACTTGCACACAGATCATGATTTACTTTTTGGTCTGTTGATCATTGAAAATCCTTTTGGGCAGCACCTAGTTCCGATGAACATTAAATCTTTAGATTAAATCCCAGATGCCTTGCATCCTAGCATCAGAAAATACGTGGTAATTTATGTCATAGTGATGTTCAGCTTAATAAATCTTGAAGTGTCATGGAAATTATGGGAATCTATTGCCAACGTTATGGCAATGTGAAAAAAGAGCAAGTAGAATGACCCAGATTACAATATTCCATTTTGCCTGACATCAGTCCCTTTCAAAATAATGGAAAACCTAACATAGGATTAAATTCAAAGGAGAGCTAAGGGTAACATTATAAATTGAACACAGCATCCATTCATCTTTAATTCATCTTTTTACCTTTATATTTAGGTTTCACTATGGCTGTAGGAGGGATCTGAGTGTGGATCAACTGAGAGCACCACGTGCTGCTGTCCAGTTTGAAGAAAAACACAAGGGTGAAGTAATTGCCCATAGTGCACCAGTATTTAAACATTTCAAAATGGTAGTCACTTTGTCTCTTCTGATTAACAAATAATGGGCACAAGTGGCCTAAACCAATCCTGCTTAGTTTTTAGATACTTAATTCCCCCATTGCACAACCGCATTCTTCTTTACTCTTTCAGCCTGAGATATCTGGTGTCTTTCTATCTCCATGCTTCCCAGACCTCCTTTAGGAGAAACTTCAATTAAATCCACTCTAGACATACATTCAGGACTTTTAAGATCAGTAAAAGTCATTAAATTATCATATAAAAGGTCAAACTGGACAGAGAATACAGTCCTCCTGTATTTATCCTGGTTGGCCATATTCTTCTGAAGTTTAACTTCCAGAAAGATTTTCCATTTTGCTAAAACACAAAGTGATATAGAGTCAACTACTTGCCTTAAGAACTAAGTCAACTGTAACACTTGCTGTTAAAAAGAACAGCAACAACAAAAGCTGTGCCTCACTATAAATTTAAATTTGTTTGGCTTTAAATTCTCATTACTTTTTCCTTAATGATTTTATGTCTCACCACTACTTTAAATTAGTGTACAGCTAATTTTATAAATGGGGGCCTGAAAGCAAGACTGGCTGCACAGGACAGGAAACCTTCCTGCAGAGATAATGCACTTAGAAGATTGTTTAAATCTCTTTGAGAGATTACTTACATCAACTTGTTTAGGTTCCATTACATTTACAGAGAAAACATACAATTGCTTCAGGTTCACCAGCTGAATGCTTTTTTGGGGCTGTGATACTCATTTGACATATGGTTGCTGCATGGATGGCAATGGTCATTTTGAAGCTTATATCAGTGCCATAGCTGTGATTTGAAGACTGGCACCCCCTAAGGCCCAGAATTTCACAAAGATGTTGTAAGCACCTCCTTTGTATACCCAATGTAAAGGGCAGCCCAGCCTGCAGTGGAGAACTGGGGCACTGATGATGTTTCACTTCCATTAAACACCATACATGTGGCATTTTTACTTCCTATATAAGTTTTGCTATGCTGGAAATGGGGGCAGTTCAAAAGCACATCACCTGCAGACTTCTCCAGACTAAACAGCTGGTGGCAACTTCCCCGTGGTTTTCAAGAAGCTGGATTTGAAGACCCACATGAACTCTTCTTTGTTCCTGGCTGTGCAGAAGAAATTCAGGCTATGCAAGATCCACAGAGTGCCCCAGAAGTGGAAAATTCATTTCAGTTCTTTGTATTTTAATAGGTGTCACACAGGAAATAACAAACTTCATGAGGGAACTCAAAGTATAGTTAGCACACTTCAGCTACAGTAATTGTCTTTGCTTTTACTCTGAGAAAAGCCTGGGCAAAAAGTGATTTGGTGTTGTTTGACCTTATTTGACTGAGAAGTGAACTGCCACTCAGTTTCCAAGAGCATCCAGATATTTTTAGTTGCTTATGAGCTTTTGGATGTCGCCATGTATAGGAAAACAAGAAACTCAGCAGAAGACTGGCAAAAGGTGGGTTTTTTAGCAGATAATTCAGGACACCTTCTCAGTTTCACTGTCCTAGCAATTTTTTGCATCACCTGCTTTTTTATTCTTCTGTTCACAGAGGCTGATTTCTGTTTTAGAAGTATGAGTGAAATCATTAGGTCAATCCATGCTTTGAAATGTAAAGATCAAGACAGACAATTCTGCAAATGAAAGAATTGTTGTGGCATGGGTATATTCTTGTCTGGAGACAGATATTCAAAAAAAATCATACAATGTTTATTTTGGAAAGGCATATACTGGAACACTGGCTTCTTAAAAAACAAAACAAAACAAACCCTTCCAAAAAGGGTAGACCTTTCAGCTTTCCATCACTGCATTCTTTGGAATCACCTGAAAGTTGTTCACAACATCCATATCAGAGAAAGAAAATACAATTACTGATGTTCTCAACAATTTTCATTTTCCATATGCTTTCCCCTAAGCCAGAGAAAGTATTGAAAAATCCTCTCTGATCTTCTCTTCCATCAAGTGTCCATCTTGATAAAGACAAGGAAAGTCTTAGCTCAGAGACTCCATTAACATAACTTCTTTTTTTTAGTGATGTACACCAGAGCCTCTTTGTCACCTCCCTTTATATCTTGTTCTTTGGAGGGGGAATTGCACAATTTAACCCACTCTTTATTTGTCAAACCAGTAGCACAACACAGATCTGTTTCTATCTTAACTGTTTCTTCCACTTTTTCCTCCAGAGCCTATGGTTCTTCCAACAGATCTTGTAGAAACTCAAGAATCACTAGAAAAGATGTTAATTATCAAACAAATCAGAAGTGTTTAGTTAAGCAATATGTTCATATATGATGGCTCCTATTGCAGTTGCTATTCCTCACAAAGGAAAACATTTATTATTTGTTATTTATTATTGTTCCCATTTACTCTATACACAATTATGAGTACTAATCAAACGGATCATTATAGTCAAAATAAGACTATGTTTAGGGAGTTCTGATTTCAGCCTCACATTCTTACAGAATCAGAATTGTTTGGGTTAGAAGGGGCCTCGAAAGATCATCCAGTCCAATCCCCCTGTAATGAGCAGGGACATCTTCAACTAGATCAGGTTGCTCAGAGCCCCACCCAACCTGACCTGAATATTTCCAGAGATGGGGCATCTACCACATCTCTGGGCAACCTGTGACAGTGTTTCACCACTCTCATTATAAAAAATGTCTTCCTTATATCTAGTCTCAATCTACCCTCTTTTAGTTTAAAACCATTACCCACTGTCCTAGTGCTACAGGCCTTGCTAAAAAGTTTGTCCCCATCATTCCTGCAGGTCTCCTTTAAGTATGGAAAGGCCACAATAAGGTCTCCTCAGAGCCTTCTCGTCTCCAATCTGAACAACCTCAGGTTGTTTTCATAGCAGGGGCATTCCACCCCTCTGATCATGTTTGTGGCCCTCCTCTGGACCTGCTCCAACAGGTCCATGTCTTTCCTGTGCTAAGAGTTCCAGAGCTGGATGCAGTACTCCAGGCGTGGTCTTGCCAGAATGGAGCAGAGAGGCAGAATTACCTTTCTTTACTTGCAGATCATGCTTCTTGTGATGTAGCTCAGGATGTGGTTAGCCTTCTGGGCTGAGAGTACACATTGCCAGCTCATGTGTACCTTTTCATCCACCAGTGCCCCCAAGTCCTTCTCCACAGGACTGCTCTCAATGTCTTACCTCCCAGGCTGTGTTGATACAGAGGGTTGCCCCAACTCAGGTGCAGGACCTTGTACTTCACTCTGCTGAAGCTTATGAGGTTCACATGACCCCAATTCTCAAGCTTGCCCAGATCTCTCTGGATGGCATTCCATCTCTTCCTTAAAGTCTTAAAACATAAATTTGGAATTCTTCCTTCCTGAAAATTCTGTGAGACATATTAAGTTTAAATATATCCACAAAAATGATGTGCAGTGTAAAGATTATCTAACGTACATATACCTTCAAAATTGTTAGAAAGAAATGGCAGTTCATTTTGAACATTTAAGACTAACATTCTGAATATATTGTTTGATACTATCCTTTCTTTTCACCTTCATATAACATTGAAGTGCTTGCTAGTTGCTTTTCAACTGATTTAATTAATTATCCTCATCCCTAGCTTGTATTGAAAATGCCAGCCTTTCTAGTTAATCACTTCTTTTAAGAAATCACCCCACACTAGTGACAACGGCACTGAACTAGAATCATAGCCAATATGAAGTCTTTGGTTCATAAATCTGTTTGAACAGCCAGCTGAATACTTGTAAGCACAGAGACTGTAAAATTCTTGTCTGAATTCCCTCATATAGAGAGATGATGTCAGGGCAAGGATTTGATTTCTACTTACAATCTTGGCCTGGTTTAACAGAGCTTTGTTATCATGTAAAACATCCATTTGTAGATTAATAATATATCTTTGTGCCTTCATAATATGGCAAGATAGACAAACAGACAGATAATAGAGAGGGGGTTTGCGGCCAACCCAAAATCTAATTTGGGACTTCCCCATTTCCACAGCCACAGTCCTCTGAAAATGTGCACTTCTGCTTCACGTGGCATGGGTGCAGTTACACAGTCTGTAGACCTCAAGAAAAAAAAAAAAGTCAGTCTACAACAACAACCACACTTCCCCTGCATGCATGGAGCAATAGGAGAAAGAACCAATTCAGAGAGTGCAAAGATGCTCCTGACTCTGGACATCCCCAGGCACTAACAAGGCCCAGGGCATAGGAGGCTTTGTTCAACCGGAGGGGTTGGCTGTTGCTGGGACAGCTGGAAAGTGCCAGATAAACAAGGGAGTGAGCAAGTAGCTGAGGAAAGGGAAGAGTACAAGGGACAGACTTTTCTCCACCACCCTGCCAGAGGCCATGCAAGGAGGAAAGCCTTCTCTGAGTGTGACTCTGCCAGGGTCACGCCAGGGCTGCCCTGCAAATTCAGCTCACGCCCACACAACAGGGTGCATAATAACATGTTCCCGCAGCCACAGATCCAGCAAGCTAGCCCAGCCTCTCTGTCACAATTTTGGCCTATTGAGTATTGACCTCCTGTATCTTTAGGTCTTATGACCTAAAATAAGTATGGCAAAATGTGGACATATACCTGCCATTGTGAAGGACAATGGAATATAATTTGTTTTTGCAGGAGATACCAAGGTCAGACTAAGCACAGAAATACTACACCACCTCTGGTAAAACCAGCATAGTAAACATAGACATGAGATTAACAAACTGTCTGGTTTTCCATTTGTCTGTGATCTCTATTACTGTTCTTTGTTCCTTTGCCTATAACCTCTATAATTGTCTTTTTGATGCTTTGGGTCAATATGGTTATCAGTCTCAACACTGTCACTGCTGTCAAATTTTTCACATGAAACCTCATCTGGAAAGTTACAACGCTATTCTGTTTGCGACTTATTAAAAAGATTGTGCCTTTGACTAATACAGAATACTTTCTTTCAGTAATAGATCCATATCCATAAAAGGGTAGCTTTTCAGTCTTACCTATTTATTTTCCTTTTTTCATCAAAATAATCTACCTACCCTACTAGCATTTTTCAAAGTAAACCCTTGTTTTAATAAGTGCTGTTTAAAATACAAATTGTACACTTAGAGTCCAGAGAAGAGCAACAAAACTGGTGAAGGGACTTGAGCACAAGTCCTGTGAAGAGAGGCTGAGGGAGCTGGGGTTGTTTAGCCTGGAGAAGAGGAGGCTCAAGGGTGACCTCATCGCTCTCTACAACTATCTGAATGGAGGCTGTAGACAGGTGGGGGTCGGACTCTTCTCCCAGGCAACCAGCAACAGAACAAGAGGGCACGAGCTTAGACTCTGCCAGGGAAGGTTTAGGCTGGATATCAGGAAAAAGTTCTTCACAGAGCGAGTAATCAGGCATTGGAATGGCCTGCCCAGAGAGGGGGTGGATTCACCATCCCTGGAGGTTTTTAAAATAAGACTGGATGTGACACTTAGTGCCATGATCTAGTAATCATGATAGTGTTGGATTAAGGGTTGGACTTAGTGATCTTAGAGGTCTCTTCCAACCCAGATGATTCTGTGATTCTATGAATTGTAAACCAGCATGTGGAGCAGTCACAGTCTTGAATAAGGTTACTTGGCATGAATGAAATACATGTAATAATATCAGTCCAATAAAAGTCAAATTTATCTCTGTATTTAATGAGTAAGGGTATATACAGTCTCAATGGGATATTGGTTGTGCTCCCTCAAGAAAGTTGAAGTGTGTATTGGTCAATATTGCTAAAACAAGAGATTATTATCCTTAAACTCACGATTTCTAAGTAAGGATTCAATCCAGCTGGATTCCAGTGGAATGATTGAAAAAATGTCGTTGACACCAGTATTGATAATGGCCATCTCCATGCAAACCCAGACATAATATGCAATTAGTATATAAAGAAAAGCATACAGTCTCCAGCCCCACTCTTGCAGTTTCCCATGCAAGTGACTTTATGCATGAAACTTGCATTTTGAGAGCCCCAGCCAATCACATGGCAAGCTCCAAAGGCAAAAGCTTGAAACATTAAAACTTATCCTGAGCCTCTTCCCGTCCCACTCTATCTTTTCTCTGCCTGGTATTATTTTTTAAGAAAATGTGTCAAACTGAAAAATAATAAAGCTCAAACAAGCCTATTCTCTTCAAATTTGGTGTTTTGCACAATATCAGAGGTCTCACGAAAGGATAATGTCATCCATAATATATGATGTTTTGGAATCAGATTAGAGACACCCATAATCTTTCAGTAACCTCTGCATGTAAGGTCAAATTACAAATTCTGTGTATTTTACATATAAACACACTACATTTCCAGATTTTGCCCCCACAGACACTGGGTAATTTAAACAGTCAATAGCTCTTTTACTTTATATTAGATTCCAACCATATGTGCATAAATATTTTCAATAATATATTCATAGGGACAGCAATCTTTTTTTTTTTACAAAGTGAAATAAATTGTGGGAGAGGGCAGAGAGGCTGTTTCCTCAGTGGTGACAGGAAAACCCTGGAGGAATCACCATATGCATAGAAAGAGGCAAATATTTACTAGATAAAGGCCAGGCAGAGGGGAAGTTTCTACAGAAAGGCTGAAGCTTATTGTCTCTGCAGATTTAAAGGATCAGCTACCGAGGCTGTAATTCTAAGAAAATCTCTTATTAATGGATAAAACTAAACTGCACACTGTTCAGTGCAGTCTGGGCTTTGAGAAACAAGGTATTCCTTAAAGAAGAGGAAACCTTTGGTTTCTCTAATTGCATGGTACTCAGTTTGTGTCACTGGCTGTAGCTTAATGCATTAGTGCAATACGTAGCCACATCCCGATGGCAACTGGTGGCTCCTGTCACTGGTTCATTTCATAGGTCACTAACCCACTATCAGATTGTAATGACTTCTGGCTATTTCTAACTGGGATTTAAATCAGTGACCTGAAGTAAAGACAGTCATCCTATTACGAGCCTCCTGAGCCATGTAAATTCCAGTAGCGCATTTTTTTTAATTCTTCTTAAGATTACTTCACACAGATATAAATGCTTACAGAAGATCAGAATTGATGAAGAGTCAGGCCCTAAATATTGATAGGAAGTCTCATTCATCTTTTCTTTAGTGAAAACTCTAGAAAATTCTGGTTTGCAGTACTCAATCACTAAGCCACCTATGCATGCGATGTGCGTGCGAGAAGTATTTCAGCAATTTATCAGCTTCAGTGACGGTTGAATATGTAGATTTTATATTCTCATCCATATATCAGAAACACCTGGATACAGATATAAAAAAAATCTTAGAATATTTCTTGTGGTGGTTTGTTTCATGCAGAAGTAATGAACTGAAAATGTCGGCTTAAACGCACTGGATGGACGTATGGGAAATTTCCTTTTCTCTTAAATCATCTACAGTTGCATTAATAACACAGTCCACAAGGTTTTCAATTCCATTGCCATAGCTACTTTAAAATAAATAAATAAAATAATAAATGCATTTATTTATTTATCCGATCTTCATTGAAAAGAATAAATTGAAAGTTTCATTCCAAAACAAAATCAGTTTCTGCTAATTCAGAATACGACTGACAGGGAATCCAGAGCATTTTTTTAAAAAAAGCTCAGAGACAACTGCACATGTAAAGTTTAGGTCATATTTAATCACATAAAATGAGCAAATAGCTGTGAAAAACTGAAATTCCTGGAAATCATGTCAATAGCTAAGCACGATCGGAGGCTGGAGAGCAATTATTAACCTACTGTTACTGAACTTCCAGCCACCACGGGACCATTAGACTATTTTTTAAACCTGTTTCAGTTACAAAATGTGTCTAGTTACATTGTTTGCTTCCTACATTTCTTTTTGAAAATCACATAGACAGGACCTTTTATACTCCTAATATAAATCAAGTTCTTATCCTAATAAAGAATTCTAAGGAAAATTAAAATTCTGAAGTTAGAATCGGTGCGAGAAGAGATAATTTCCTTGCTTTATCATCAAGGAAAGAATAACAAATGGTCTAAGGTCATGACTTTTTTAAACATTTAAAAATAAAAAATATTATTCATTTAAACTAATAATAAATATACCTGAAGAGGAAAATGTCCTTTGAAATGACCACAGACAACATGACTTTTTAGATATCACAAGCAGGAGACATTTTACGTCATGAGATGATGGATAGCAAATAGGCTGCAGACAAAGCAGATCTTTAGCCAGGCCTGTACTGATCTCTGCATATGAAGCATTATATACACATACCCCAGACAGTCACAAAACATTAATGATCTTTAAGACCCCTTCCAACCCAAACCATTCTATAAAGAGTTATAGGAACTTAAAAGACAGAGAAGCATTTAGAAGCATAACTGCAGCCCAAACAACTCAAAGTTCTCAAATTATCTCCAAATTCAGAAACTCAAGTACTGAGAGAGGATAAAATAGTAGCATGAAGTGATGGTGTGATTAATTTGCCTTAGCCAATTTTTTCCACCGTGTAAAGCTGCTGTTGCCCTTGGGTGCCTGGAAGAGGGCTGTCACTGGGAGACACATTCTGAGGACAGCAAGTGAGGGAAATTGGATTTATTGGCAAGCATCTGAAACCCTTTGAGTTCACCCTTTTTGGCAGTCGAAACTGCTTATTCAAGACTCTCTGTATTAAAGAGGACTCACATATGACTTTACTGTCCCCTCCATCATGCAGTGCATATTGTGAAGCCTGTTCAGAACTTTGCAGAAGAAAACACTAGCTCAGTCAGTCCAGTGCCTCCTGGTAAACACCTGGCTCTCTGCTCATGCAGTGTACAGGCACCCTGAACCCACACAAAAACTTCAGTCAGGGACAGGACAGATGACCTTGGAGGAGGAGCAACAGTGGTGACTGATGCTGTAGGATGGTCCAAGCACTGGTACCCACCATGGTGGCCTCCATTCACGTTAATCCTATGCATGGGTGCACAGAACTGATCAGCTGACAGAAACTCATTATTGTTGCAAGTTGTTATAGTGCTTCATTTTATTTGGTTTTAAAAAGGAAAGCCTAGGACTCTTGAAGTCATGGGATTGTGACCTGCTCCTCTCTGGCAGAAGTACAACCACTTGCAATAGAGGCTTATATTACACAATAGGATCTATTAAAAACAAAAAGATAAAACATACTTCTCTTTCTGAACACTCTTGCGCTTTCTGGCTTTAGCACATACATCACCCTCTTTCTTACTGACTCACACATCCCTAGCTAGAACTTCCAGGTGGCTCATATTACATCCCACAAGTCCTCCGGGAAGTTCTTATATTAAATTATTCCTCAGTTTTCAAATCATTCACGAAGAGAATTATCTCAGCTTTTACTGAAAAAAAATTGCCTTCAAAATCAGAACGAACAGATATGAGCAAGGCCTATTGAACAAAGTAGTCAAGTTCAGAAATTTAAGAGAACTACTTCAGAAGGGGAATACCCAAGCAGAAAAAGATTACTTCAGCAAAGCAGATTTAAATCACTTATGCCTTTTCCACTTGGGTTCAGTGCACTTGGCATCAAATTTAATAAAATATCACCTCAGATGTTCTCAGTAGAAAAGTGTAAAAGATTAAAAACCAACTAGAAACACCGAGGCATATTTTTGCAGTCTTAGGGTGCATTGTGGATGACAAGGTGAAGCTGGTTAATTAACATGTGAGCTAGTCTTCATTTTTCCCTCTCTGGTGTTGCTATTTAAGCAATTTCTGGGTCTCACAGTGCCTCAGTTAAAGTGCAGAGTAGAACAAATAGAGCAAAAAAGGCCTTCAGCTCTGCAGGAAGGACAAGGTAGAGCTGGGACAGGAATCGCTCCCTACTCCTCCGGAGCCTAGCAAGAACTCTTCAGGCAAAGCCAATACCCACCAAGAGCAGGGGATTAGGATTTTTTATTCATTAAGTCATGCCATTTCAAACAGTTATTATCAACTCAAGCCTAGCTTCAAGTCAACCTAAGACAACAGGACTAGAATACAGAATTTCATTGCCTTCTGAGGTTTTTGTTATCTGCCTTACCTATGGAATCCAAAATGTTCAGCTCAGTTTTACGTGTGGATAAGAAATTTGCCTCGTTTCACTTATTCAACAAGACTTCTATAATAAAGCCAAAAGTATGGTTTTTTCCTTCTTAATAAAAGACAGCATGATTTTGCTTATTTTCCATGATAAGAAATTTGAATACTTAAAAAAATTTATTTTGGAAATGCAGTTTCTAGGACATACTCACATTCCACTGAACTATGAGAAGCAACATTTTATCATCATATGTAATTTCTGTGAGGCTATCAGAGGCAACACATTATCCAATTTAATATTTATTACTATAAAATAATGTATTTCTTTATCCTTTAATCTGAACTGCTAATTTATTAAAAAAAATTTTTGCAAAAAGTTTCAAAATAAATATAGTGCCTGACATGACATTCAGTAAAATGGACAAGGACTAAAGCAACTTATATCCTCATTTATGTCCTACATTATTACATATGGCAGGAAACCTTAGAGTGCTGTTCATCTGTTCATCACTTTTTAATCACAACTCACCCTACAAGCAGGAACACTCTCAGAATTTCAGACATTGCCTATCTTCTATTTGTGTATGTATTAAAGGAATTCCTACTCCACCTGTGCAGGAGATCTTATGAAATACTGTCCTTATGGCTTGTACATGTTGGGTACATTAATTACTTGCAGAGAAATATTTGGGACCAACGTTACATTAGAGAGAGTGGGAGGAAAAGAAAGTGTGAGAGCTCTGAGGTGTTGCTTATAAAGATAGGAAAAGCTGGAAATAAATCAAGATCTTGAGAAAAAGGCACGAAATTCTCTAAGAGAAGCTGTTTAAGGATCAGAGGAAAGGGATGTTTTGAAGTAAAGACTATGTTTATTCCTTTACTAAATATAAAAATAATGCACTTTGTTGGAGAAATGGAGGTAATTTTCCAGCTTTGTAAAGCAAGATGAATACAATAGCACCACCACACACACATGAAAATTAATAAATTTCCTTTAAAAATTAACCAGTTTAAATTTGGTATTGGGAACACCAAAAATACAAAGTATAGAATTACCATCCTCAAATTTGAGAGACATAGTCATGGCTATGATGCATCAAGAGAGTCTCATTAACATAGTTTTCATCACCATATAAAAATAAAGAGGAATTTTGTCTTGTTTTCTTGAGTTGTTTTCCATGTGTCTCTTTCTACATCTGCATATTACTACATAGTTGAGATTGAAGGACCAGGCATTATGTGTCCCTGCCTTTACAGAGATAAGGTGCTGCCAGACACTTGGAACCATAGTGACAGAAATGCTAACAAAAATATGTGAAATTAGTAGCTTGGTCTGCAAGTGCTGAATTAATAGTTCCTTAATATCAATTTATGCCATTGGCTTTGTTAAATAATTAGTGCCATTAAACCTGAACTCATAATGAGTGTGGATGGCCAGATAAGTCTGAAATTAGATAGGACTTAATTATTACTTTTTTACTTTTCCTAGATGTGACTATCAAAATCATTAATAAAAAACCCAAACTTTCTTAAGCAGAACTCAAGGATAGAGTTAACAGTCTTTTACTTTGAAAAACAAACAAGCAGAAACCCCCCCCATCAAAATGAAACAAAAGCAAAAAAAGAATGATGTCAATTTGTGACCTTCTTCATGCTTAAAACTACCTCGGCCCATGCAGAATAAGAAAACCAACCCATTTTAGAAAGATAATTTTAAGGAAAGCTTCAAACAACTTTATTTAAGCTTGTCCTTTTATAAATCAACCATCTACTTTGCATACATCTTACATGTTTGGGATAAACACAGGGCATCTTTGCTGTGTTTAGTTTTGTCACATACCTAAAGGAACAGCAGGTGGTAAAACAGCCTACACTCACAAGTTTTTTATCAACAGAATAAAAGACTAAAAAAAGTTATTTATACTTTATTTCATTAAATCAGTATATTCTAGCTATCCCATTTATCAAAGGCAGAACTCTCTCTTCCTCATTACCTCATACCCAAAAGGCTATTAAACACCCTGCAAATGCATTCAAATCTCAAAAAGAAAATATCACAAAACTTTACTGCATTTTTGCTCATTACTAAATATAAATGCCTTCTTCAGTGCCAAAAATGAAACAAATTATGCTTCTTAGTATGGCAAATTAAGGACCTTCTCCAATGACCAGGTCTTCCAGGAGAGCATCGTGGTAGTGCCAAGATACACAAAGCAAACAACAGAGATTAAAAGTCAAGCGGTCCATTTTTCAGGTTCAATTAGGCTAAAATGCATTATGAGACACTGAGATATGTTTCTAAAAACTAATAGACACAGTGGCAGTTCAGCTCACTATCCACAGACCAGCCAGTTAAGGTACCAGTCAGTTAGGACTCTCTCTGCAGAAGTACTTTGGCACTAAACTCCATGGTAGCACAGGGGCAGAAATAACCTGCTTTGGTCAAAGCCACTGTTACAAGCTGCCTCCAGCAAGCTCTGAACTGGATCACCTTGATCTTGTCCCGGAGGCTCAGCATGGCTGGTGGCTTTTCTTCTTTCCCACGCTGTCCACTAACACCAGCTTGGATGGAGAAGCCACCACCAATAGTGCAGGAGCTTCTTTCCTTAGTGGCATCCTCTTCTTTCTCCTGGCCCAGATCTCAGCTTCCCCACACAGTCCTCGAACTCTAAAAGAGATCTGTGAAGTTTTATCAATATCTAGCCTGTTTGGGTGACACAGACAACAAATACCCCACTAAAATAACAGATCCACAGCAGATCTAGGCCTTGCTTTTCCAAGTAAATGCATTCTAACAAAACTAGGTTTTAGGTATCCAGCATATTTAACTAACACCTCCTTTTTTTCCCCTCCAGATTTTATGTATTTTTAATGAAAGATCAATAACCACCCAAATACAGTTTGAAGAAATGCATGAGTAAAAACAAACATAACTTAGAAAGTCAGAAAATATTCATTATTAATCTTTCGCAAATGATAAAATTGTATAAATTAAGATTCTCTGTAAATATATGTTAAACTACTTAAGTATATACAGGCACAGTACATACATAATCCTCATAGTTAGGAAAAGTAAATACTGAATTACATCAGCCCATGAGAATCAACCTTTACTTAGAAAAATACCTAGGAAGCATAAATGCAAAACAAGATGAAAATCAATTATTTAAATCAAGGTTTCCAACTTGACAATTTAAATCATGATTAAAATTGGCAATTTAAATTTCCTTGATCTAAGTCAACCCCCTCAATGTAAAACCAGCCCATTTTGTTTGTCATCATTATTGTTCTCAGAGCGCCCTGTTGAAAAAATCATTTGTAAATGAGCACATGTGGATATTTCCTTATGAATACACTTTGCTCTACATATTGGCAATTCATTTATAACAGGAAGAGCATTAACTACAACTTAGCATACCTATGACACAACTTTATTTACCAAGAAATATTATTAAATGGAAATTTTATTTTGTATGCAATAATATTTCCCATTTTTTCATAACATTGCCATTATTACAGGACAATTTAGAATTAACTGAGTTTCAGGTCACCAACAGACTTGCCAGTCACAAAGAGAGTCACAAAAGCTTTAGACCTGCCATCTGGCATTCAGCATTCTTCAGACAAGCCTACAAAACCCACATCTGATCCGTGAGGCCACAGGACACTAGGTCCTACGTTGAGCTCTAGGGTCACCCAGAGCAGCACAAACCCAACTCTCCAATGCCTCCACTGCCAATTTTGTCAGCTGGAGATAGCTATAGGTAAAAGGCTCTTCAGTCTTGCCTTTTTAACCTGCCTTCCTGATGAACTGTCGTGTGTGTTTCTCCCTTCTCCACCCAACCACAATTTTTACAGGTGGAAGCTGATGTCCTAGAGACACTACATTTCTACAGGCTTTACAAAGAGAGACGCCCAGAAGAAGAAAAGGTGGACGCCCAGGCCTCAGCTTAACTGAGGCAGATGGGGGTCCCAGGTGAGGCTGATCAGGGGAATGAGATATGCTCCAGGCCCTGCCAGACAGGTTGCAGCAGTGAGTAATTGCACAAAGTAGGTATCAGTGAGTTCACCCAACGGAGCTCTCCCAGGGTGCAAATCTGCAGAAACCCGGCTCCATTGGCTCACAAAATGATTTGGTGATATCCTCCCCTCAGAAGAGATTAAATCCTCAGCCTTTGTCTCTAACATGATGACTCACCCAGGTTGCATACTCTGCCTTGAATTAAACAAGGATAGATGTTTTCATCTCCACTAGGCTCTTAAAGCCATCTTCCTACCTCTTCCTCAATTACTGCCATAAGATACAAGCCTCTTGTTTGTAATGAGCAGTAATTCTTCTTTAATATCCAGGCTATGTTTCAACAGCAGTTCTCTTCTACACTTCTCTTCTTGAAGTTCAAATCACCATGGGTCCTAACTACTGCAGTAGTTTTTTCCTCCCTTCTTCCAACACAACTAGATTTCTGATTCAATCACCATTTTCCTGGCCCTGGTTTGATGTCAATAATTTCTTTGTTCTTCTCCCAAGACCTTCTTTCACAAGCAAGCCTGCAACACAGTCCTTTCCAGCACCACTATCACCACCATTACCTGCTTATGAAGTATCTTATTGTTCCCACACAGCAGTAATATGTTGGCTATGATGACCTCACAATCTCAGCTTCTTAAATGTTTGTGTGTCATGCTTTGTATTTTCTCTCATCATCACAAATACCATGGAAGGAGACCCTGTTCACCAGTACAAATTTACATGTACACTCTTCCAAATCTCTCATTAATACCTGTCTTCATCTGTTATACCTGCAAAGAACAACATAGCAGCTAGCTCAGGCTGGTGCTGTAGTGACATCAGTGCTGCCAAACTGAATGCTAAAATTACTTTGTTTTCTGATCATAACTGTGGATGGGTTTGTGTCCTACATCTAAACTATAAACAATCTGAAGTGGATCTTCTCTTTTTGTCCTGTGCGTATAGTCCACCAAGGACGTGAGCTGCTGATCTATGATAAAGGGCACCAACAACCACATAACAACAATAATAATATAATAGAAGAGGAGAAGACACTATGATTTCATTTCTATCTAAGCCTGGAACAATTTGTTAATGGAATCAGGAAGCTTCCTTCATGTAATTATGAGTGAGTACGTCAGCCAAATTTAATGCACAGTCCGTATCTTTCACTGTGATAATACCATATTTTAGAACTACACAAAATATACCATTTAGATAAGCTGAGCTGGAATTTATGACCCTCCATTTGCCACTGGCTCTAGAGGACTATTTTATATTTTCAGTCTGGGATAGGGAAAGGGAAACAAAAGTCTCCATTTATAAAACTTCATGTCTGAGTTCTTAAAAGTGAGAAGAGAGCCTAAACAAAGAACATTTTCACACTTTGTTTCCCCCCACAGCCGATCCAAGAGAAGAAAACCAAATAATTTAAAAATATACATGATTCCTCCTTTTTATGGAGAGTGTAAAACTGTGTTTTTATACTATTCCACTACTCTGTTTTCTAGAAACTTCATACATTTAAAATTTATTAATTAAAAAACCCCCAAACTTCACGCTTGCTGAAACAATTACATTTCAATATATCTACTTTTATATATAGCTCATATTTCACAGCATGAGAAGCCCATTCAAAGGAAAGCAGCATAACAAGATTTTCCAAGTCACGTTGAGTCTTGGACAAAGTTTGCAGGAAGACCAGGAATGAATCTGAAGATTCCTGTTTCCAACCTCTTGTTTTATCCACTGCACCACTTGTTTCCCTACAGCTAGTACTGTGCAAATTCTTCCATTAGAAAATAATCATGTTGTTTTCTTATTACAGAAAGAAATTGCTTTCTGCAGCAAAGTAGAGAAAATGTGTCCGTCCCCGGAAATGAAGCCCTAAAGTTATGTACAATTAGAGCACATAAGTACTCACAGGTAAACAGAACCTGCCTCACATAACATTAAATTGCTTTGTCTTTCTTCTCACCCTCAGTACGTCTGAATCAATGGCATCACAAGAGCAGCTGTACCTCAAATACCACATTTCTGAATCATACCAGACCCTAACATAAATTCTGTCGAGTCTGAGGACATCTGAATTTTTGCTTTCATGGAAGTAAACCAATTCAAATCCAAGTGTTCAAGTCTGCAGATACGCCCAGACTCCCCTTTAAACTGCCATTCCCTTTGTCACTCACTGTCTCCTACACCATCCTGTGTAACTTGATGTCTCAGCACGGGTTGCTTTATGTCCAGTCAGTGTACCCTCATTAGCAATCAACCCACTGCAGCAGTAACTTCAATTTAAGCAGTTATGGGGTACTAGAAAGATTTGGATATTTGCTTCACTTTTGAGAGGGACAGACTCTTGAGTGCATAGAGTCACAAACTTTAGGCAGGCTGCTACAGCAAAAGGTGACTCTATCCTGCTTTCTCTGACACATCAAGGATTTGCCCATTTGAAAGATGTGGGTGGACTTTAACCTGAGTATATGGGTTTCAGTGAGCTGTGCTGAGATCACACACTCAGATCTTGTCTGGTTTCATAGCAATCCCACTTGTTCAAAACAGCAAACCTGAGCAACTGCCTTTTAAATTATTCAGTTAGATACCAGCTGTTTTCATTTAGCTTTCAGAAACACAGTCACAGTTTGTACCCAGCTTGGTGCTATTTTTGAAGCAGACAATGTGCAGAGATACCCTCATCTGAGAGCCTTGGATTAAGCTCCGGATGATAACATAGCATGGGTACATCTTGGATACATCTTAAATTAGATTTCTTTTCATTCTACTACCACACATTAGGCAGTGTGCCTTTTGCAAGGGAAGGAGATGAATGCTGAAACAGAATAAAAATGGTGTCTGGGAAGAAGGGAAGACATAATGTTCTGGGCCCACCGAATGGGAATTTACATCTTTAACGTATTATTAGCAAAACTCCTCTTGAAGGAGGGTAGGAAGACACCCTGAAAGAATCAAGGTCAGAGAAAGGAATGTAAACTGGAGACAGGGCCAGGGGGAGCCCAGGAAGAGACAGAGTGAATGACTGAAAGAACAAAAACGGAAAGATAAGAAAGACCAGTCAGTGTAACATGCATTTTGTCTATTGTTTTGCTAGCTTAACAGCACCAAACAGGACTCAAAAGCCCACAGCTCCCCTTGCTGCTGTCAGGTCCACGCTTCTACTTCCACCTAATTCCTGTTATTTTCAAAGAACCCATATGGACCCCTTGCAACTCATCTGCCAGTCTTGCTCCTGTTTCTGCAATCCCTTTTTCTCCTCCTGTTTAAGCAAGCTAATGCTGCCTACAATAAGGATGGGACACACAGGGGTGCATAAAGAGACTGGCCAGCATTTGTTAGTTGTCAACAAATGGCATCAAGGACAGGCTATGGACAGCTAATCTCTGGCATAAACCAACAAACGTCACCCCCACCAGTAACCACTGATTATATTGTCCTTTGCTTCAAATAAGCTCACTTAAAAGGGAAGATGTAACAGGAGCCGTTAGAGGTTGGAGATGTTTTACCATCACACAGGAGGAGAATTAAACTTTGTTTTCAAAAAACATGGAGGAGCTATAGAGGCAGAGAAAGGATACTGGGAATTACTGCACTGCTACGAAAAAAGAGTGTAGGAAGTGACTCAGAATAGTATAATCTAGCCAAAGCTATATTAGGAAATGTTGCTTAGGCATGCCTATGAGTTATGCCTAAATCATATTCCATGGGATTTAATTCTTTTGGTGGTCTATAGGTTGGTTACTACAAGTTCAGGAAATGCTGCTCCTTGCTTCGAGATGCTTATGTACAATGTATGAAACACAGCAGTCACTGACCAGGTAATTATTGAGTCTTGAATAAGTCACCTTTTGTGCCACATATGCCCAGCTTGGAGACAATCACATTCCTTTTCCTTGTGTGGTTGATAAAAGTCATAGCTGATGTTTAGAGCTCATAGAAGGACCCTGGAGAGGAGAGGTTGAAATGAGAAGAGGTAGATAATAATTTTTGAACTCTGGCATATCAAGATGCTCACCACATCTGTAGATCCAGGAGGCCACATTGTAATACCCTGTTAATGTCTTCAGAGCTTTTCGGAGATCTTTATGGAGTTATTCTAATGGAAAATTAACCCAAATGTATAGATGTAAAAATTAGATCCAACACGCAGAATAAAAAGCCCTTGAGAGGTGTGTTAATCTGCTCCTTTCCCCACTTTCTTGTGGAAGCAGATGTTATAGAGGAGGAGCTTGCCAGCATGAAGGCTCTGCACTCACATGGCTGCTACTGTGTCATGTGTCTTGCAAGTGTATGTCACACCAGCTAAGGGAGAGGCTGGGGAGGCTTCTAGCTCCATACAGGCCTTTCCGCTCGGCCAGGCCATATCTGCTGGAAGTATAACATGGGATTGAGAAGCTTGCAAATGTAGTCAGCACCACTGACTCTGGGGGAAGCCTGTTTTGGTGTTAGAAAAGAAAGAAAATACAATACAGTCTGTGCATGCAGTCACATCACATACTGCTTCACAAGAAAGGGAAGGAAATGAAATGATACACAGGGGAGGCAGATCTGATTACTGAGAATTATATATATGCTCTTGAGGTGAACGGTCTTTATCTAATTTGCAGGTAAATTAATGATTTACAAAGAAGCACGGTCTATTAAAATAAACTCTAGTGACAGACATGTGGCCTACTATGGTTATTTTTCATTTAAATCTTCTAGTTCAATTATTTTCTGTATCTCTGTGCACTATGAGATGAGCTGATAGAGAAACAGCAACGAACTATAAAAATGAGTGGCTTAGCAAAAGATGAAGAAGAGACACAATTGACACAGTATAAGAATGGACAAGATTATCTATTCCAAAGTTAAAATAGAAAATAGAAACTTCACTCAGCACAGAAACAAATTCACTCAGCATTACAAGATGTTGTGGAGGCCACAAGCAAGAAGTGGATGCTGTGGAGAATAGAATAAATCAGTGGAGCAGGATTCACTGGTGGCAATGACCATGCATGGCTGTAGAAGCCTCTAAAATGCTGATTACTAGTAGCCAGGTGAAGGCATTGCAGGGAAGGAGCACTTTTGCCTAGCCTTGTCTGTTTCAGTATAGTTGTAGCCTCCAGGAGCGAGGCTGGGGGTCTGTCACACGAGCTGGGGGCAGAGGTCCCATCAGCGGGAGGAGACAACAGCTACAGCAGTCTTGAGTCAAGAGATTTCATGCTGTGAAAATATGCCTCTTTATAGGCACCTGTCACTCTGGCTCTTGTGGCTCTTGTCCAAGATAGGATCTAATGTTAGGCAAACCTAACAGTCAGACACGAGTTCCGATTCCTAAAATCTAATTTTCTTTTATTGTAACATAGATCTTAATTAAAAATCCTTGCAATGAATTTGCTAGCTTTCACCTTTGCTAATGGGCTACTACTTTTCCTTCCAAAACAATTCTGTCAGAAATATAGTCCACGTAAAAAAATAAAATAAAATAAACCAGTGTATTTGGTTATAAACTCTTGTGTGGTTCAGTTCGGGGTACTTCCTTTAGTGAGACTTGCTCTATGTTGCAGGCAGCAAGGAACATATGAATATTTTGTGTTTATCATAGAATTATAGAACGGTTTTGGTTCGAAGGAATCTTAAAGATTATCCAGCTCCAACCCCCTGCCATGGGCAGGGACACCTCCCACTAGAACAGGCTGCTCAATTGCATGTGTGCATATAGACACACATATGTAATGTTATGTACATCTATATATTTACACACATACATATATATATATATATATATATATATATTTTAGTCTGACTTCACTTAGCTCTCCGGAGGCAACAACTGGTGTCACCAGAGAGTCCCCAGAGAAACAATCCGTTTGGCAGCACTGGACTTCTATTCTGAGAAAAACAACGTGCGCAGGAAACCATAAAACCCCCCAAGTTAACTGTAGCCAACGGCAGTCAGGGCTGGAGCAGCAGCAGCAGGGATGAGTCTGTCTGCGAGTGGCTACAGTTTGGTGTTGTCACCTATCCCATCACCACCCCGGCCTTTTTCTTCCCTGATTTTGACCTGTGCTCAATCCCAAGAGCTAAGTTATCGTTACCCACATGACCCATACACAAGCATGCTGGTCGAGGCGGGAGGGGTCGGGTGCCTGCCCGCCTACCCGACACACCCCCCCGGGGGGAGAGGATGTCGCCCCCGTGCCCCGACCCTGGCTGGCGAGTCCCGGGGATGCTCCGAGGCCGCGGGCAGAGACATTGGAGTTGCAAATGGCCTTGGAAAGGATAAAGTGCGGTATGCAAAGAGGCTAACCAGGAAAGCTCCCAGGCAATGGGGTGGCGCGGGGCGGCTGATGGGGGATTTTTTTGCATGGCAAATACGACCCAGGAATTCACGGGGATAAGGCAGGGCAAACATTAACCTCCTGTGCCGGTGGCTTTGCGAAAACAGCCTGTACAACTTCTCTTCTCATTTGCTGCTCCTTTTTTCACGGAAAGTTTATGGCTCAAAGCCAGCTGTAAATTAGCAGCTTTAATCAGTTTACAAAACGCTGCTCAAGGTACGATACATATTCGTGGGCAGAAAGGGAACCCAAGCTGGTACCCAGGAGGCCAAGGTCGAAACCCTAGAGGGCCACTAGACCCGGCTGGGGCTCTCCCCACCTCGGCGGCCGACGGGGAGGTGGGCGCAGAGTTCCCCTCCCCCGCGCTCCTGAGCCCTCCGGGCCCTCGCCCCGCGCATCATTTACACGGCTGATGGCGCTGATGGCCAGGCGTTCGCAAACGCTTTGCATTAGAAAGGCTTCATTAAAGGTGCCCTGGAGAAACATTCCATGGGGAATGGGTGGCGGGGGGCCCTGTAGCTCACTGGCTCCGGCGGTTCTCACACAAGAAAACGCCAGAGGAGAAAGCAAGGAAAAGAAAAAGGGAAAAAAAAAATCTCTTAAAAGGGAAAAAAGACTGAGAAGAAGCAACCCTTGCACCGCCGGCCGCAGCCCCTCCCTAGCCGGACCCCCTAGTGGTTTCCCGGGGGGAGGTATGATGTGACCGCCCCTCCACTGGCCCCTCCCGGCTGGTACAAGAGAAAAACCCGCCCGGAGAGGGTCAGGAACGCAGCAATGATGACAAGAGCAGCCCAGTATTAGGGTTCAGTTCCAGCTGATTTTATTTCCTTCCCGAAAAAAAAAAACAACAAATAAACAAAAAAAAAAAAAAACAAAGCAAAAAAAAGGTTATTTACAGAAGGTATATCAACAATCTGACAGGCAGTGAACTTGACATGGTTTAGCTGGCATGACTTTTCTCTTCCTTTCCCAACGTTGCGTTGTGGGTGATCGTTAAGACACAAAAAAAAATTCTACACAGCATATTGCACAGGATGGATGACCAAAAAAAAAAAAAACCCCAAAAAAAGTTAAACCCTTAACGGAACCACCTCATTAGGCAGACGTCCTAGTGCCTGTCATGTTATATTAACATACATAAACACACAATCTTCTTTTTTGCTTATTATAATACAGACTTAAATGTACAAAGATGTTTTCACTTTCTTCATCTTAAACACAACAGCTATAAACCTGAATACATATGCTATCATCATGCCATAAGAGACTAAAACAATTATATTTAGCGACAAGTAGAAAGGATTAAATAGTCAAATACGAGAATGAAAAACGCAGTACATAGTGTCGCGAACTCAAACCGGCATTTAGATAGATCCAGTGGTTTAAACGGCACGTTTTTGCTTCCAAAAAAAGTGCAAAAGATGTGGTTTACAAGTTAAAGGTACAGGATCCCTTCTGTGTAAATGCACCAGTTGCTTTACTTCATTTCGGGACAGGTTTCTCCCAAACCGGCTGCATACAGCGTATATGCCTTAGCCTTCTTCTTCCCCTCCGGCTCCCACCGACCCCCTTGCCCCGAAGGGCAGGGGGTTGCAGAGCCGACACTGGCGGCGAGGGATGCTGTCACTTTAAGATGCCTGCAGATTGGAGTGTAAACATGGACAAAATAGGGGCTGATTCGCGGGTGTGTGAGATTGTGAGTGAGCGTGAGCGCGCACACGCGAGTGAGAGACTAACCAGCGGCCCTGTTGTTAAAATCAGGAAATCCAAACAGCGATTTACACCGATTTACACCCCCTTTATATATTTTTTACAAAAATACACTGAGAAAATAATCAAACGTTTTCATCTCTCTTCTCTTTTTGTTTTTAAAAGTGTCAAAAGTCTACATTTAAATATAAAAAAATTAAAAGTTAAAACTCTAGCCCTTCAGTGAAGGAGACATAAAAATGGTGCGGGTAACAACGAGAACTACCAAAAAAGGACAAAGAAATACAAGTAAAAAATGTTTGGCCAGTATAAATACGTCCACTTATAAAATGGCATCCGATTACATTTACAAGGAAAAAAACAATACGAGGATGGAGCATCGGTGAGAAAAAACAGTCTTTTCATTTACACCTATAAGGAACAAACACATACATACTCTGAGAAAAAATTTGGTCCTGAATTTTCTTTCTTTTTTTTTTTTTTAAAGTCCAGCACAGATTTGAGTTGCGTTTGAATCCTTTAAAGAGTTAAGAATGAAAAAAAGCTGGTGATATTTTTGTAGGAATCAAACATAGCGCCATCTATCTGCTTTTATATTATCCTAACGCTAGGTTTTTCAAACTGTTCAACAGTCTTACAGAAATCTTAAAAAGATAGACAGGATAACATGCTATATTAAACCCCACCAGTGAAATAATCCAACACCATCACGATTCTGAGTAAGAAGAAAAAAACTACTTTTTTTTTTCGTATTTTCGGGTCTTTTTTTTTTTTTTTTTGCAAAAGCCATCACCCTCCATTTCCGCTGTACCACATCAGGACATAAACTGTTCCCATTCAGTCTCTGTTTCCATAGAAGTTTTCAGTGTTCTTGAAGATTCGGCTTGATTTTCTTCCCTACATGTGACATAAGGTGACCGAGAAAAGCGCTGCCACCACCTCATCTGTACGTGCAAATCCGTTTTAGTTTATTATTATCTTGCTTCCACCGTATTTCCAAGTCAGCTCTCAAGTCTAAGCCTGGCTGTTCTCCACGCTTAACTAGGACCTCAGTCCAGCTCCCACCTCCATTCACCTCCTCCTCCTCCCATCATCGTCGCCTCCTCTGACCGCAGAAGAAACCGGGACGGGATTTCTCTCCTCCAAACGTGAACTTTGCAAGGGGTTGGGTGGATTTTTTCTTTTTGTTGTTTGTTTTTCTGGTTTTTTTTTAAGCAGTTCTGATCGCTCTTTCCCAAAGAGCGAATGCTCAAGACATCCAGTGTGCGTTCAAGCACAATACGTAGCACAATACGTCGCTCCCCCTCCTCTTTACTCGTAGAAAGTGGGCAATAACAAAGAACCCAGGGGTGTGTGTGGTTCCCCTCCCCCCCCCGCCCCCCCCCCCCCGTCTTTTCAGGAAATAAAAAAGGAAAAAGACAATGTCTCTCGCTCCCACCAGTCTCTGAAAAAGCACCGCCAGACTCGTCTCTCGGAGGGGGTGTGTGAGGGTCCCTCTCCAGCCTCCACGAGGAAGGGGACTGCTGGCCTTTCTGCGAGCAGAGGGCGATCCCGCTTCCACCGCCGCTCTCCCCGAGCAAAAGAAGCAGTCTCTGCAGCCCCTTCCCAGAGAAAAAACAACACAAACGAACAACAACAAACCAAAACCACCCCGAAACAAAAGCGTCACGGCGGGGTGGGCGAGTCCTGCCGACAACGCGCGTCTGTGCCTCCTCCAGCAGGGCCCGGCTCTCGCTTCAGTAAGTGAAGACCAGGTTGGAGATGCTTGACTCCAGCCAGTCCCCCGAGATCATCTCACTTACCTCCGGCGTGCAGTAGTCCGGGAACTCAAAGTGCGAGCCCGAGCCGGGTTCGAAGTTAAAATCCAGGTCCCGGTCGAGCACCGAGGAGCTGAAGCTGCCCAGGGACATGCTCTCAAAGCCGGGACTGGGGTTCAGGTCCAAGAGGTCGTCCTCGAACTCGTCGTCCGACGAAGAAGAACCGGAGGAGGAAGAAGAGGAGGAGTGGGAGGACGCGGAGGAGGAATGCGCCGTTGAGGGAGCCGGCGAGGAGGCGCGCAGGCTGGTGTAGCTGCGGTGATCTGAGGGCGAGCCCGAGCCGGGGGACGAGGGGCAGGCGGCGCCGCCGCAGTCCCCGTCGGGCTGGCCCGCCCCGCCGCCGCCCGCCTCCTCGTAGAGGCTCAAGGGGTCGCCGGCCTCCGCCGAGCTGCTTAGCGTGGGGCTGCCGGGCACGGCGCCGCCGGGGGAAGCGGACGCGGACGCCGCCTGCCCGCTCCCGAAGATGTACACCCGCTTCAGCTTCTTCTCGGCCAGCGTCTTCCCGGGGCCCGCGGGCGCGCCCCCCGAGCCCCGCGGCTTGTACAACGCCTGGTGCTCGGGCGGCAGCAGCGCGGCAGGCGGCTCCCCCGGGAACGGGGCAGCCTTGCCGCCCGCCGCTTTGCCGTGGGGCTTGGCGCCCGCGCCGCTGCCGCCCGCGGGGGAGGGCTTGGAGCCGCCGCCGCCACCGCCTCCTTTCTTCAGGGCGGGCTTGGCGGGGGCTGCGGAGCCGCCAGTGCCGCCGCCCGCGCTGCCCCCGCCTCCGCCGCCCTTGTCCGCCTTGTCGCCGGGCTTGGCGGAGCTGTTGCCCGACTTCACCTTCTTCCTGGGCCGGTACTTGTAGTCGGGGTAGTCCGCCATGTGCTTGAGGCGCAGCCGCTCCGCCTCCCGGATGAAGGGGATCTTGTCGCTGTCCTTGAGCAGCTTCCAGCGCTTGCCCAGGCGCTTGGAGATCTCGGCGTTGTGCATGTCCGGGGACTGCTCCATGATCTTCCGCCGTTCGATCTGCGACCACACCATGAAGGCGTTCATGGGCCGCTTGATGTGCCCGCTGGGCGTCTTGCACCAGCTCGGGTCGTCCGCTTTGCCCCCCGTGGAGGCGGTGGAGCCCGGGGTCGGGGAGGAGGCGATGCCCAACTCGATGCCGGCCCCGGAGTCGGAGGTCTCGGCGGCGAGCAGCGCCTCCGTGTTCTCCGCCGTGTTGGTCTGCTGCACCATCGCGGCGGCAGCGGCGGCGGGGGGTTCGCCGGGGCTCAGCGCCTCTCCGGCGCGGGGCAGGGCGCGCAACTTCTCACAGCGGCACTGGGGCGGCGCAGCCCCCCGCGGCCGCGCCCCCGCTCCCCGCGACACTTGTACTTCCACACCGGCGCCTCGTCCCCGGCGCCGCGGTCCTCTCCCCCTCCAGGCAGCGACGGGGCCGCGGGTGGTCAGGCAGAGTTTCTGCAAAAGCAGCGCCTGTCCAAGTTTGGTTCCCCCCCCCGCCTTGGGGTGTTTTGGGCTTTGGGTTTTTTTTTGGAGGAGGGGGGTGTTGGTCTGCTTTTTTTTTTTTCCCTCACCACTTCAGATCTCCCCTCCCCTCCCTGAAGCAGTTGGTCCAGTTCACGAGTGCTTTTCGCCTGCTCCCAGTGTTTCAGGAGAGCAGCGGCTCGCCCACCGCCCAAAGTCTCTGAGCGCTGGGCACGGCCAGCGTGCACCACCGCGGGGGAGGGGGAAGGCGCCGCGCCCCCGAAACCCCGAAAACCCCGGCTCCAGGACTCGTGGGGTCGGCAGCCTGCAGTTTTGCAGGTAGGATTTGGCAGTTGCGAGGTACTGAGCGAAAAGAGAACCCCTCCGGGATAAAAGAAAAAAAAAAGTAATAATTGGAAAAAATTCCGGTGAAAAAGAAGAGAAAAAAGAAAAGCGCTCGTGCGTGAACGAGTGTATACGTCCCCGGTAGGAAGAGCAGCGAGCCGGACGCCCGGTCCCGTCCTCCTCCTCGTTCTTCTTCCTCCGCCGATGCTGCCGCCGATGCTGCCGCTCCGCGCGCGCGGATCCCCGCCGCGCCGCCCGCCGCCCCCTGCGCCCGCCCGCCGGGCGATGCCCCGCGCCCCCCGCGCTCCGCCGGCTGCAGCCGAGAGCGGACCCCGCGCCCACCCCGAGCCGCTTTATCCTTTCGCCGCCCGCCCCGCCGCCAATCGGGCGCTGTATCCAACGCCTCCGCCTGCCAAGCCCCGCCCGCCGCGCGCGGATTGGCGGCCGCCGCCGCGCGGTAATAGTGGCCGCGTGCAATGAGAAGCGCCCGCGCTGACCTCATTCCCGGCGGCGGGGCGAACTTTTTAAAAGGGGCGAGGAGGGCAGCCCCGCGCGCCGCCCCGCGCCCCGCCGCGCACGTGCCAGCGCGCCCCATCCCCCCCCCAACGGAGAAAAAATTAGGAAATCAGCAAAAATAATCATAATACAAATAATTAAAGTGTGTGCGAGTTAACCCGGTGGCTGCAGGAGGAGGTGTTGGGCGGCCTCCGCGGAGGTGTCCCACATGTCCACACAAAGGGACGAGGGGGTGTGGTGTCCCCGCCGAGGGTTGCCGGGCTCCCCCCTTCCCACGCGCCCACATACGGTGTGTGAAACGGAGGGGTCGTCACCCCTCGGGAAGCGGCGGTGGAGCGATGCCGTCACGCCCCCTTGGTGGCGGAGCTGGAGCGGAGCGGCGCCGGGGGTGGGACGGACCCCTTCCGCGCGGGGCGGTGGCTTTAATGAATCACTGCCACCCATCTCACCTCCCCGGCGTCGTGGGAGGGAGAGGTGTTGCCCTTAGCGCCTCTTCACCCTTCCCGGCGCTTCGCCGCCTGCCGCTCCCGCATGCTGCAGCCCGGCCCCGTGGGTGGGGGATGCGGCTGGGGGGGATCTGGTCCCGCCCCACCAGATCCCGCGGGAACGGCTCCGAGAGGGAAAAGGCAGTGCTCGGCCGGCGGGCAGGTACCGGCCTCCAGGGCTGGAGGAGCTGCCGTGCCTGCCCCGCCGAGCAGGACCCGTCCCCTCCCCTTCCTCCCTCTCCTCCCCCCGTTTTTTTCAGACACAAGGTGCGTTTTGGGAATTGCTGTTTCATCTCATTTCTTCCTTTCTCTGCTCTGCGACGATCAATAGTGAAGCAAAACAGGGCAGCGGTGCTATGTGCTGTGAAGCAGCTCATGGCATTAAAAAAAAACCCCAAACCCGTCCAAATAGGTAAAGGGGGCAGTAAGGCCATAAAAATGGCAAAGTTACCCCTCTCCCACAAAGATTCCTCAAGTCATTCATCAATCCAAGGACCAAAAAAAGCTGTTAGACAAAACAACTGTGAAATTTTTTTGTTCCACACAACACCAGTTAAAAACACTTTTCAGAACAGAAAAAAATGGTTGGAAACAATTGAAATATCTAAGAAATCACTCTAAAAATAAGTTACACGTTTTTGCAAGAAAATTTATAATAGGATCCTTCAACGGGGTTGTGGTTGATTCGAGAACAAGCTTAGGATATTAAGATCCCACAATGGACTCAAACTATTACACTGTCATGAAGTGCTGAGAAAAATTCCAAATTCGAACATTACTGAGAGCTTCAGAAAAGAGACAATGTACATTGTTGCTTTGCTTGCAAAAACATTGTTTCCTCTTTCAGTATCTGATTAGGCATTGGATAAAACATTGCTTTCTGCTAGGTTGAAGACACCCAGTGACATCAGTGGAGTTTCTCACATTTACACTTTGTGAGTACTTAAATCATTCTGTGTTTTTCCCCTGGAACCCCAAAGATAACATCAAATCTGTTCTACCATACACCACCAATACGTATAAAAATGGAGGCTCACCTTGGTTTTGGTGTCAGGTGCAAGTATTGGGGGTCTGTTTACACCTTTTGTATTCATGTGCAGCGGTGTGAAAAACTGAGACTGGGTACAATCAGTAGCTTCTGGCTGGTTCACCTGTTAGCATGGTATCCAAAAGGATGTCAACCCCCAGCTATCATATTTTAAGTATAAATATCAATTTGTTTAAACTACAAAGCAAGCAAAATATTCTCATGTTTCTACATACAGGTTAAAGCAGAACAAATAAAAATAAACTGGTAGGCAGAAACGTAAAAAGAAAAAAAAGCTTTAGAAAAGCTATTCCTTCAGTTGTATTATGGTGTTCAAGATGTCAACTACTACAAAAAAGAATTACCTTCCGGGTGAGCTAAGTGTTATATTGATGAAAGCAGTCACGTGGATTTAATCTTGGTTCACAAGTGTGTATGCAGGGTGGACAGAAGAGTATTCTTTCCTGAATAAAATCTTTAAGAAATTGCAATTTAGACTGTAAGAATATGATGGGAAACTCCATAAAAAGCATTTTACTACAATTTCTTCACTGTTTCCTTGGAGTTAATTGCGTCCACCCCTAATCCTGCAGAGCTGGACTGTAGGGGCCTTCCAGCTCCTCAATTTTTCAGTCCTAGGTGTAAAGCGTGATCATTCAGCTTCCATCTAAACTGAAGTTTTAAGACCACTGGCAAGATTTCTCTGCTTTTTACGACTTAAAAAGCCTTGAAACTTCGTTCCGTTTCCTGCAGGCTTTAGAAGGCCGGGAGTGCGGAAAGGGACGCGAGGTGGCAGCGCTGAGCCTCTTCTGCTGGACGTGGGAAAGCGCGCAGCTACCGAACCAGGGTTTTAAAAATTATTATTGCTTCTTTTCCCCCCATGGTTTTATTGAGCCACAAGTTTCTAACTGAGATTCAGTAGGTTTGCGTACAAGAGCTCTCAGAGCGGTAGTGCCAGCACACTCACCTGTAACGCCCCTAAACACTACGCGATAGACCGTAAGCCTCAGCAGGGAGGTTTACTGGCACGGTCATTAGTAATACAAATCGCACACGAACGGCTGAGAATCGGAACCTGCGGTTCTCTTTGCACATGGGAGCAAGAGCGTGTTTCAAAGGGCTTGTTTCGAGGCAAATCTTCTAGACGAATCTGCAGCAGTGGTGGGCACTGCAAGAATTGGTTCAATGTTTTCGCTGTGAATCAGTCCTCACCAGCTAAAATGCCTTAAGAACACGCCGATTTAGCACCGCGGCAGATTTATTTTCCTCCCTCTTAAGCGGAGGATTACTAGCGCTCAGGCTTATTTTACTGCAGCCCTTGCAGTTGATCTTTTCCACACCCCCAGCTCTGTAGGCTGTGAGAAATGCTTTGGAGTCGACTCCGACTTGAGCTTTCGGGAGGCGAGCCTCCTCTCCTTCCAAACGTGTTCCTGCATGTCCCTGCAGGCACCGAGTGCTTCTCTCCCTTGGCAGCAAGCGCGGGGGGGAAGGCTAAGGAGCTCCCACAGCTCCACCTTTATCCCTCTGCATCCCCCCATCCCCCACTCGGCGCTGGTCCGTGGATGTAGTTCCCCGGGAACGGGCATGCTCACCCCTCCTCCGGGGTGAGAGGGTTAATTAACACGCATGTTAATTCCCCGCCGCTGCCTCGGCAGAAACCCCCACTGCGCTGTGCGCAAGGGCATCCCCCCTCTTTAACCTTGCCTAGCACAGCTCCCGACCCCCAACCCAACATTTCCCTTCACCCCCAGCGCCTCCGCGCCCGCGCAGCGTGGCCCTTTCCACGAACGGCGACAAACACGGGCGGGGACAACCCATCCGTTCTCCCGGGATGAGCCAGCCCGTACAGCGATCGGTTCCCCTTCCCCCGCGGGGGATGTGCGGGCGGGAGGGAGGGGCGGTGTCCAGCGTCGCGGGATTCTTCGCACCCCTCCCGAGGAAGCGAGGTCCCCGCGGAAGGACGAGGGCAGGTGACATCAGCGGGGCATTCGGCGGCCCGAGAGGAAATATTGTGGCTAATTCAGGCGGTTCCAGGGACATCTTGCTTCTCTGTGACAGGCATCCACACGGTAGAGAAAGGTGTCACCTTATTTCCCATAAAAAACCCATGTGTTACTTCTGAGTGTGTTTCTGTCTGCGACCGAAATTCACCTCTGTAACATCTATTTTGCCTTGACATTCTGTGGTACGTGTATGCATTTTAAATAGGTGTGATTTTAGCCTTCTTGAATTGCTACTAAAGAACACCTTCCCCGTCATCTATCTGTTGCCTATTTTGATCCAAGGAAAAACTGTTGATCAAATACTTGCCATTAAGGGGAAAAAAAGCCCTGACTTTTAGAATAACATGGTGGTAGAGGATAATCATGATCAAAGAAGAGCGTGCTAAAGGATCAGAGGTGTAAACTGAGACATGAAAGCAGGCCCTTCTTCTTTGTCCCGTTTGCAAGAAGAAAACTCTTTTGTACAATTGCATCATCTGATTCTCGGAGTACCTTTATTCAATGTGATTCATAAACACTTTGAACTCTCCCCGATAGCTTTGTTGAGAAGAACTTTTATTACTGGGAAGTGTTTTATAGCGGATATTATTTACTTAGGCATGAAAAATCTGTTGCCTAAAGTTGTACGTATTGCCTCCTTCAAAAACACATGTTCACTTACATTTTACTTGAATACAAGCCTTTAGATACCCAGTCCTCTTGTTATGAGAAGATCAAGACATTTCTAGATCCTTTAAAACAAGAAGTAGGTATGAAGTGATTTTCACATATGTATATATATTAATTCATATATTAATCACATATGGAAATGTTTGGTTTGGGAAGGCAGAAACACCTCTCTAGAGATTTTTAATAAGAAAATATGATAATACCTTCCCTCCTTTATCCACTTTGGTGACTTTTTAAGTTTAAACTTGCTTTCTAAGAATAACAAAAGTTGAAAAACTCTGTCAAAAAAACCCAACTTGGAAAACGCTCTTTGCATTTACTTAAAAGGAGAATTGCAAACCCTATCCAATCCTATAAGAGTTAGTAAACTTTTCTTCTTAAAAAAAAAAAAAAAAGATTTGTCTAATAAAAGCCTTTACTTAATTTTTTAAAGCTGTTTGGGCAAGCCTTTTCTGCGAAGTGAAAAACAACATAGCCACAAGGTGGAAGGGGAATTACCGGTCTGCTGCATATGTATCAGCAGATTGCATATTCATGAGCAGCAGCTGCCGCGAGGGCAACCCCATGAAGGGTAGTCCAAGAGGAGAGCCTCCGGAGAGAGGCAGCCGCTGGTGCTTTCCTGCTGACAGCCCTCTGTCAGGGCTGAGCCTTTGTCCCTCCAGGAGGATTAGGGAAGGAGTACCCGCTCCTTCAGTCCACCGCACTGCTTGGATGTGCACTTCTGTCCCGTGAGCTCCTTCACAGTCATCAGTAACTCGTCCTTCCTGCTTGCTCTTGCCTTCTCTTGCAAGCTTGTCACTACTGCTTTCCTAACGTTCAGCTCATCTTTTCCTGCCATCTCTATGAGCGAAGCCAACAGCTGCAGGGAGGCAGTTCAGCAGGAGAACACATAGTACCAAGAATGAAGTAATATTTCTACCCACTTCCACAACATCATGATGTCACTCATACTTGAGCATTATTGATAAGATGGAGCTACAAAGCCACTGTACATTTAATTAAATTTAGGTTGGTTTTAAATATAATTTAGTGGTATGTTGTGTGTGATTTAGTTCAGTTTGTGAATGTCTTCTTGTGTTAAGCAAAACTTTGCCTCCTGGAAAGGAGGCATAAGGTAATCCCTGTACACGTAGAAAAAAAGAGTCTTCTAAAATGTGAGTCTTCTAAATTGTTTCTTTAAAGTCCGTTTCTCAAGGGGTATATTCAAGGCAATTATAAAATAACTTAAAAAAAGATGTAGTTATGAACATTGTCTTTTTTTTTGTAAACTGTGGGTTATTCATGGATGCCTATCCACAGGATCCAACTCTAACTACAGCAAATGCCTTCAGCATCCCGTGAACATTTGGGGTTATCTATGTACTCTAATACAGTTCTGGCTGAGATAGAGAAACGTTGGAACAGCACCTGGCTTTTGACTCAGGAGAAGACTGTTACGCAGGCACGGCCAGAGTTGGCATGTAAGCCTTCTGGAGGTTTTCTGCAGAGAATCCAGAAGAGCCTGTCATCAAATAACACTGTTTACCATTCATAACAGAATGGTGGGGGTAATAACTGTGATTATTTTAAATGTCTTTAATTTTAGGATGTCCTGAGGCATGGAAATAACTGTGACTAAAACCAGCAACGTCATACCTTTAAGACTGGTCTATCATTTTCTCATACTTCAACTTTAAACATTTAGCACTTTTTATCATAAAATTTCCTTTGTACTGAAAAATTCATCTCCCTCATTTAGTCCTATGATCTTCAGACATAACAAATTAATTTTTGTCAAACAATTTTTACTTAGTTTTTCTGATTTTTTGTTTCTGATGAAGAGGTCCAAAAAGCAGCAGCAGGTTCTGGTGGGAAGAAGCAGAATATATTTTCATTTAAAATGAATCAGAGAAAAAAGGAGTTTTCTTACCATTTTTTCCTTTTGTGCTCAGGACAAATAAAATTCTGGCTTTCTTCCTGGTTTCCTTCGGTATAATTTTTCTTAATGATGGTGGTGGTATGACAATTAGAAAGTGGAGGATTTTTTAAAAATCTTTTCTGAATAGATTACTCAAATGATACCATTCTGTACTTGACAGGGTGTGTTCTACAGCTCTGTCACCTACCTTTCCATGCTGCTTGTGCAGAATGAGGTTACTGTTTTAATATTAAATATGAGTATTTTAAAAATATATTTTTAAAATATTTTTTTCTCTAAGAATTTTATCTTTTTGAGCAGAATGTCAGAAAAGAGGTGGAGTTCTACAGTACTCTTTGCAATCCTGATCTAGATATCACACTCAAGAAGCATATATATGAGTAATCTCAATGTGCAGGTGTGCTCCAGTGAGGCAGGATGTCTGAATTTGCATTGCTTTATAAAGTCTGTATTTAACATTGATTAACTCCTATCAGAAATAAATTGTCTGTATGGAACCTCAGGAAGCTAGAGTATTATACACTGGCAGTACAAGAATCAGGCATTTTTCATGTATTATTCCAAAATTTCAGTCATCAGCTGTTGTGTTTCACCAGTTCAGGAAGTCTGGTGTCTTAGCTAAGTATCATAAATTAAATTAATTTAAAAAAAAACATCAACAGTTGAATTTTTGCTATATTAAACTATCAATTTGTTGAATAATTTATAAGAGGATGCTGATGTAGAGGAGTTTTGTGGTTTATAAATATACTACTTGAAAAATATTGCACTCCTGATAATCAAAACACTTGCATAGGATGATGGTCTGCTTAGTACTTAGTTTTGTTGAGCTGGGCTGCCTTTGAAATCTGAGGTGTACATTTTGTTGATAGATCAGAAAATATCCTTGTATTCAGGATCAGAAAATATCCTTGTATTCAGGAACGACTATGCATATCCTATTAGTCTATTCTTGTTCCCATTTCATTTGAAGAAATTGCCCATTTATTTTAATGCCTGACTCTAGGATGACTTTCCCAAGTTAACGGTCTGCTCACAGCTATTAATAAGTTAAACCATTAGGTGCCAAATAAGATGCTTTAAAATGACCTTACAACCCAATTATCACCCAGATAATACAGAAAGTTGGCATTTAGGGCAACTTTGCTTAGACTTCATGGAACCTATTTCCACCAGGAGCCTGAGACTCGGTCGTTCATGCGTTTGTCCTGGAAACTGGTCTTTGTGGAGTCTCTGAGGTGGAAAGTAATGGTGACTGTGGGTGGGTGGTTGCTCCAACATACCCACATGCTGACTGTTTTAACCTCAGGGCCTGGATAAACAGCAGCTGCCCAGGTGTGACAGGCTTTGAAGCACACACTTTGTCTCAATGCAGATCTTATGGTTTTCCTCATGCTCTCTCACCCCTGTGACACAAAGTGCCTCCTTGTGCCTCTGCCAGCACGGCACGGAAGTTATGTGGTTCCCAGGGTAGGTGTTTTGCACGGGATACAACACTGCATCTTGTGTATCTTACACCTGGTGTGCAAGTAATTGTATTACTTGCTCATTCCAGAGGTGTATGGCTGTCAAGAAACACCTCTGAGGCACTGTAGCTTATTTCTAATATGAGCACTTGCAAATGCATATGCATTGTGCTGAAGATTTTGGTGTATGACCTTTTCTCCCAGTATACGTAAAGGGAGAAAAAACACTGACTGACACAAGTAGTGAGACCACTGGGGGGAAAACAATATTTAGACTACAGAGCTAAAAAAGAAGAATATCAGGTTCCTATAGAAGATGACACTGGACACGCTTGCTGTTTAGGATAGATGTACACTGCAGACGGTGGTGTAGTGTAAAAATACCTGAGCTAGCTGTAAACAAGCCATCTTAGGTATCAGAAACAACAGTAAGTGTTTGTCATCCTTGATTTATATATCCCATCAGCTGTGAGTCAGGGGTAGCTCCAGTTCTCTGAGGTACTTACACAGCAGCTGGGAATGAGCCATAGTGCAGGTAATGCTCTCCTTTGCTCCTGTCCTACTGCTTGTCTACGCACAGATCTGCTCCCAGCTCCGTCCTGGGGGGAAGGCTCCACAAGGCAGGTGCCAGCAGACTTCTGGCTCCTTTGCACAGCTTAGCCAGTCCACAGCTTTTTCATGTCTTGATCTTTCTGCTTCCCTGCTCTTGGTCTCAGTGTTTCTCTAATATAAGCTTCATTGATTTGTTTTTAACTAGGTAGAGGAAATTTAAACAGCATCCACCCAGCGCATAACTCACGTTCAGTCCAATAATGAAAAATATTTACCTATGGTAAGTTTGTTGGTTAAATCTTCAGAGTCACGTGGAGCAAGTGAGCAGGAAAATTGTCTACCTACTGATGAAGATAAAAATCATCCATCGTTTAAACTTTCTCAAGTAGTCTATTTTTGGTTTTCCATTTTCTTATCCCAGAAATATAATGTCATCTTTACTGCTATAAATGGAAGAAGATCTGCTGTTCTTACATAGATATATGCTGATGTATTTTGTAATCTTATATACTTCATGTCTATATTCAGTAACTGAAGTTTCAAAATGCATGCTGCTGTACATCCTGATGTTAATCGAGCTTGAAGCTGCTTCTCAGAAAAGCTCAACATGTAATGCCAAAATTATTGCAAACTAGGGGAGCAGAAGTGGTGTCTGACTGCTGTTTGGATTATTCACAGATTTCTAAGTAAATCCAGCCATGAAAGGATATCTGACACCCGACTATCTCACAGCCATGGTAAGCCTTCAACTCAGACATTTGCTTGTATTTACAGATTTTTTGCCTGCAATTGTTCTTGTTTTGGAATGCAGGGCAGCAACACTATATTAAGCACACACTGACAGGAGCAGTGGAATCTGTTATTTAATGAGGTCTGTAATATTGCATGCATACATAAACTTGCTGCATATGATATATCACCATTACTTGAACAAGAGACTTGCATAGCTGACATTTACAGTCATTTGTAACATGGACAAATTATAGCACAGGTACATTTTCAGCAAGATGGTAGAGCAGTTTTTTGGGTTTAGTTAGTATAGTACAGGATAGTACCTAGCTGGAGTAAAAAAAACCCAAGCCTTTGTATTCAGAGAGTTCCTTATTCCCCATTCTGTTTTTTATTTATTCAAATCAACTTCCAAGTATGTGGTCCAGTTGCAGATATGGAAAGCCTACACAGGGCTGGTGATCCTTCAGACGCCTCTCAGTCAGCAGCACTAAGTCACATCTTCCCACAATTAAGCAAGAAAACTTCCTGCTGTTTTGGAGGCGTGGAACCCTGCTGTCTGGTACCTGGGAATGGTGGCCAGTCACAGCACTGCCTGGCCACAGAGGAGCGGCTGCTAACTGGGAGCTTCCCAGCCGTCTGTGTGATCCCTTGGCTGAAACAAGTTTGCTGCCCCTGGAGTACTCAGGTGCCCTCCCTCGGGAGATTACAACCCCAGCAGTGATGAGCAGCTCCACAGAGTGTGTGTGTGTGTGTGTGTGTGTGTGTGTGTGTGTGTGTGTGTGTGACGGATGCTGCTTTTTGGGGGAGTGCCAGAGGTTTTCACACCTTGGTCTGTGTGACAACCCTGTACCATTCTTCATAACCGCCCTCCTCTTCCCAGCGTTTTGATTCCCACTCATCAGTAGGCAAAGCAGCATCTGTGCATGCAGTGAGCCTGCTTTTTTTTGAGTCATTTTTCTAGCCTAAAAATAAGGTGAGCTGTTCCTCAGGAGCTGTTGGTGACTCTCTCATGGGGAAAAAAGTGTTGCATCTGTCGGGATGTAACTTCTATTTATATTGTATTTCTGTTCAAAATCATAGAAAATCTTGCAAGGCCTTAGCAGTCCCAGAGGCAATTTCATTATAGAGTGCTTTTCCTCTCTCTTTCCATATGAAACAAACACATTCAGCTGAACAGTTCAGTCCACGTTGGTGAGATACAGTCTCATTTATTCAACCTACTCCTTCCTCTTTCAAAGCAGGAAATCGCTGGGCAAACTTTGCACAAACTAGAAAAACAAATCCACTGCATACAAGTTTTTCCTTATTATTTCCTCTATTATTTACCAAAGGAAAAAATGCCACCGCCAACAGTTACTCAGTATTTATCACAGTGACGAGTAGAAAGCATGTGATTCTTATGTTAAGCACCAATTTACAGATGGCCAGGTGCAATCAACATATCTAATCTTATCATGCATTTGTTTTATTCGCAGCTGCAACAGTTGGTGTCAGTTAATAGGTTACCAACTATAAAGTATATTTATTTCCTTTTATTCTGCTTCAGGGCTACAGACGCGATTTGTAAACTGTCCTCACTGTTGAATTTACATTTTTTTTGGTGTGTGCATGGCTTTTTTGTTATTTAGTTTGTGCCACTTAGAAAGTTAAAATGTCTTTCAGAGAATCCATTTTGTTTTCACTTGATCCATTTCTTTTTCTGTTGATTTAGAAACCTTAAAACCATGTGTTTCCTCTCTGGGTTTGTAATATAAAGTAGAGCACAAGTTATTTGTCAAGTATAGATTTGTGTGTGTGTGTTTTTCAAGAATGATCTGTCATCAATGAAGGCTCAGCTTTGCCTGTTTAGTTCCAACAAGTCATGCAGTGGATCCTTTGTCAACCCTCCCAAGTAATCAATCACAATCTGTATAAGCTGAATTTTTAATAATAGTCATAAAAAAATAAGGATTAAAAATTATCTTCTTAGCTTTACGGCTCACACTTTGGACCCTGGGACGTATAGCTATATATACAGCAGTAAACCAAATAGATAATCTCTGAAGCTCTCCATATTTTGTTACAAAATTAAACAGCCTGTTAAAAATAAGTATATCTAGACTTTACCAATGAGCCTTTTCCAGTTTTTGTAGTGGTGTGACAGTCTCAGTTGTGTAATAGTTTTGCTTTCACATACATGAAGATGTGTTAGATAAAGAGTGATACAGCAATAATTCCTCTATGACTTACATGCTTATATATATTTTTCTTACAAGTACATTCAGATCTGCTTTCCAACACAAGGAATTTCAGTAGGGTACAGCTATCAGCACATGTCAATGTGTTTATTACTTCCAAGAATAATGACTTATAAAGTTGCTTATATTGGTGATCTTAACAAAAAAAAATTAAGAGAAAAGAATCTGGATTTTGATCCTGATTATATTTTTAAAATGGATGGCCAGCAGTGTCTTGTCATTGGCACAGAGCAGCATGTATGCATAGTAATTGGCAACCATGTATTACTTAATAGAGCTGAATAAATAATTGCAGGGAATCATTTGCCTATTCAGATTAGCTCCTTTCTCTGCAAACATTGTTTTGAAGTGGATTGGAATTCCATCTGATTTTTTCTGAATTACATTTTTACTTTTTAATGCATTTTTCTTATCTGCTACTTAATTCTAGCACCATATTTGTATTACTGTATAAAATATTGAAAAATTTGTTTATGAAGCCTACAATCAGTTGTTCACAGATTGAGAATCTAAGATGAAGGCTTTAAAATATTTTGTAATTTGATATAAATGACTGGGTGCACGCCAAGATTTTGCAGAAACTGGTATTTTTTCTCTACTGTTCTGACTTCAAAGGCTTTGGTGTTCATTCTCCTTCTTATTGCTCATCATATTATTATAGGTGGGAAAACTCTTGTCGAGGTAAGACTAAAACCTTTCCAGATATATATCTACACCTGTTACTCTGTCATTTGGGTTGAGACAGGATTATCCAGATTGAGTAATGCATTGTAAAATGTATGAACTTACAGTTAGGCAAATAAGGCCATAATAGCAAATTTTAAGCTTCCAACTTAAGGAGGTTTTGTTGTAGGAAGGTGGAGCTACTGCCTTACCTAATTTAACTTGCTAAATCTAAACTTAACCTTCAGAGGTTGAATATTTGAACAGTTGACTGGTTATGCTTGGTTACACATGTCAATCCCAGTCTAAAGCAGAAGATACTAACGTGTGTACATGTGCCTACCCGCGGTAATGTCTCGTGCTTCGTGCTGAAGGGGTTCGTTCACTATTTGCACCACAGTGTGGGGATAGGGGTGCATCTTGCTTCATGTCATGAGTGTGGGGCCTGACTCCTTGGTAGCCTGCCCAGGGTTTGGTGCCAGCTGGCAGAAATGCCTACACGAGTACTGCTGAGCCCAGGGCTAGCAAGGGTGAATGTGTCTGCAAGGAGAGCAATCACCCTTCTGCTCCATGGAGGAGGGCACCAGGAGTGGCTCTTGTGGCGCCTCTTTTCACAGCTTTTTTCCAAGACATTTATTCTCCAGGTCCTTTCTTCACAGAAGCTGTAGAATAGCAGAAACATTTGAAATTAAACCTTCAGTAGCAGTGTGTTAACAAGCACAATAGTTTTTAATAGGTCCATGTTTTCACTATGCCTGTGTGTTCTGAGGCCACAGTAACTCACTGAGGCCCGGCTGACTGTTCTGGATGGCACTGCCCTTAGGGCTCTGAACAAGGCTCATTTTGCAGCTTTTCATCCTATTTTATTCATTACAAAAGGAGAGTAAATGGCTACAGTCATGATGATTTTAAAGAAAACTCTGAAAGGCTGGAGAAAAAAGCCTAAATCTTCTCTTTAGCAAAGCCTGCTGCTATCAGGAGGAGGACTAGACTGTGCTTTTCTTATTTTGGCTCTATCTCCAGTGCCCATCAATGTGATTTCAGTGTTGATACTAATAATGGTTTTACTGCTGAGCAAAGCAAAGAAGAAAGACACATAGGAGCAGTGTCCCATTTCTGTGCTTTGATAAGCAGATGTTTAAGCAAATGCTGCTATTCTCTTCCCCGGGTGAATCTGTGGAGCTGTATACGCTAGGGAGAAGCTCAGAGTATTGGAGGGTTTCATTGGCCACCCACTGAAGGGAAAAGAACCAGGCTGTTCCCCACTGAAGATCAGCTTCTTCTCTGGGGACCGGGATGATATGCTGGAACTTCCCAATTCTCATGATGTCTGCTTGCTGATGCAAGCATGCACCTCAGCATCTTTAACACTTAGGTCATATTTTCACTTTTTCTCCCAAAGCAAAGAGAGCGAGAACCTTTTCATTGTTTGTCAAGCAAATGCTGATCTTCAGACTCCATCACAGATTTCTGGGAATCAGGATTCTATGCGTTTGTTTATTATATTACTGATTTTGACCTCAGTGGTCCAAAAACCTAGTAAAAATTTAGACTACCAAAGGAGTGTTTAGTCTTAGGAAGTGCAGAGTTCATACAATTTCCTTCAGAAAAATAGGTGTGTGCGCAGAGAAATGGATGCAACATTGGAAAGAAGTGTTGCTTTCTGTCTCCCCATGCCAGTTCTGAACATAGAACAAACCACCAGGTACTAATGTTCTTACCATCCCTTTCTTGTTTATCTACTCTTTTAGTACTTGAATATAAGCAGCTTCCTAATGTGAGACAATATTCAACAAGACTGCCCAATGTGTTGTGTTCTCTAGGAAGTGTTATATTTTCTTTTGATTTTGGTAGTGCAGAGCATAGGTTTGACTCCTAACATCATGTAGTCAATCCTCAAATACTCCATTGTAGCAGCAGCAGCAGTGATCCTGGATTCACCGGGCTCTCCTTAGCCATGAGGTTTTTAGCTTTTGCCCTTTACTGTAGGTACACAGGGGTGTTTTGGCCCTAAAAGTTCAGAACTTATATTACTTATATCTTCTAGTCTTCTCAAGTCAATCTGTGGACTTTCTGCAAATTCTCCAATTTAAAACTTGAAATGAAATAGTGTTAATTTTGCCTTTTAATGACTAAGCACGCTATTAGTTTAATAATTACAGTTCAGGCACTCAAGTATTAATTATTCCTGACAGTCTACAGGTGAGCATATCCAGCTCAGAATATGTAATTAAACTTGCATTCTGGTAGACTTTGGAGCAAGCAAATACAGCTGATATTTTTTATTATTTTTTTTTATTAAGGACCATTTTGCCGAAGTGCAGCATTTAAATCTGAGAGGTAATCTCTCTGTTGGCTTGGAGGGAGGTTTATGAGGAGGAGTAAGAAAAGATCTTTCCTTCCTTAACCTATTAAGAGAGACCTGGATTTTGAGCCTTAAACAGAATGTTACTAGTCTCAGATGCTGCATCTGAAGAAAATGGGCATGAAATTAACATTAGCCTCAGTTGAGGGAAGTGAGTGCTGTCACTTGAAGGATACAGGAACTTTATTTCCCATTCACAGCAAAACTGTTTAGGAGAGACACTTCCTCCTGGACTCCGCACCATTTATTGCCCAAGGTAATGCGTAAGAGGAAAAACTGGCTTTTACTGATCTATAAAATATAACAAACCTCACAGGTATTCCACAGCAGGGACACTTCTGTATGTACTTCAGACTTCATACTGTCAGCAAAATCCTCTGCTGGAAATATGTAAGGAAAGGTAAGATGAGCTAGTGGAACCAGGAAACGCCCTTCAGTTTTTGCACTGACAGGTCTGAACCTCTGACACACTGAAGGAACAGATGCTACCATTTGTACCTTTGGTACTATTAATAATAATAAAGGTTTCCAAACAAAATCAGATCAAAAGGGTAGAAAGAAAATGTCTTTGATCCTCATCAATTCAGGCAGTGTAAGGCACAGATGGAAGTAAATAGTAGGTGGGACAAATACACTTTTAACATTACAGAAGGTCTGTTGTGGACAAATAACTCAAAAGCTGCATTAGATAAGATAAAATATTCTCTAGAAAAACAAACAGAAGTATTTAGAGGTCAGTTAAGTATTTGATTTAATGCCACATAGGAAATTATTAATTAAACCAGAGAAGATGGGGAACTTCATAGTGTTTGTGAGGTTACTGAGGCATGGCATCAGGGAGAACAGCTCCGGGGGCCGCTGAAAAGGGGAGGTTTGGGCTGGAGGGAGGCTTGTAGTGAAGTCGTACATGGGTTGGTCTTGACATTGTTTTGATTTGGTGTTTTCATTAATGATTGGAAGCACATAAGGCTATCTGTTCATAACACAAAGAGGCACTAGTGATAGAGAAGAGGATTGGGATAACATACGAAGAGAATGGGATTACTGCACGAATGTGGCAGGAGAAATGGGATAAGGAAGCACAAAGTGCAAGCCCAAGCTGGTACAGATTACCATAATCATTGTTACCGTGGAGCAAGTGTGCAGTAGTTGTAAATGACAAAGGCAAATGGAGCAGTTTGGATACACAAGCCTGTCACAGAAAGATTATCATCCACCAAGGTCCTGTAGCCACAGAAGCCATTAATTTAATCATTTCATAAATCATAATGATTTTAAGACCAATTTATATTTTTTTCAAGTAAGGTTGTAGGAATTATTAATACTGTTATACAAGGCCCTGATGAGATAATAATGAAAAACCTAGGATACTAGTCATCCATTTTCAATGAAGATTAATTCGGGCTAGTACAGGTTTAGAGAACCAAGGGAGTAAAGAAATCTGATCTATGATGTGTGGAAATTAGTAAAGACTGGCTTCTGTGTCTTGGCAGACTAAAGGTGGAGAGGGGATTGGTTTGGACTTCTGCCTAATTAAAATAAACACCAACTAGGGAAAACAGCTCTAAACCAGGTAAGCTAAGAATGGGGTTATCAAAAGATTAAATGGCTACATAACAGTTATGAGAAAACTGAGAAGTAATCATTAAAACCAAAGTTCCATATGATGAAATTATATAGAGAGAGCAGGACTATTTAAATCATAATTTAAAATGTCTCCCCAGCAGTCTTTAGACTATATTAGTAAAGCGTTTCTTTTATTTGAACCTTAAGCCTGGCATTCTGTAAAAACACTTTTTGCAGATATTTACTTAAAATATACATTTTCAATATATAAGAAAACAGATTTTTCACTTGCCAGATACTGTGTCACTATTCTTGGTATCGCAGCAGCCTTCAATAGCCAAGAATTGCAAGTGCAGAAAAACAGAAGCTCATGGTAGGAAAAATTCATAGATATTGAATAACTTTTTTACACAGATTAAGATATCACATTTTTATATGGATTATGAATAATTACATAATACAGTAATTATAAATAACTTTGTTTACACAGTCATTGATGCACATTATATTTCAAACCTAAAGGGCTCCAATTTGACACATTCAACGGTTTAAGCTTATTACCAAACAAATAATAACCATACAGCAATCTCACAAACAAAAAACTTACTCAAGACCCATGGAAACTGGAAAACCAAAAACTCACTCCATTTTCAAATGGTCACAATCTCACATCAGAAACCTCTCTCTGTCTGGGACCCTCGGTCTGCATGGATGTGCCAGTCCGTGTGGGACTGGGGCCACATTTGCTGCTGTTGTATTCCAGCCATTGGGAAATTGGTTCATTGATAGCAGAAACAAGTTCATGAATAATAAGATGGAGAAATGTGAATGAAAATTCCTGAAAGAGAGAAACCTCTTCAGAAAAGGGGGTTAAGACCTGTTTTAAGGATATGTTTAAATGTGTTAAAATTATTTTTTTTTTTAAATCGGTGAAATGAGGCTTTAAGTTACTTTTGAAGACATTTAGTTCAGTTTTTAAACTATTCCAGAAAGGAAAAGGGGATAAGTTCAACAAAAATGTTAATTGCATGTAATAACTCAACTAGAAGAACTTGTTGAGTTTCATTTGCTGATTTTTTTAAAAAAAATCATTCATTATATTGCTGTTTAGCATAACAGCACTTTATAGTTTCAGATACAATCAGAGATGATATGCTACATTTTGTGTTGTGTCAAAGACACACCAAAATATGATACCCATCCTCAAAAGTGTAGAGCAAAGGAAATAGTGCACATAAAATCCTGGCCCTGTTAAATCTGTGTGAAAAGAGAACAACTATCATGCATTTTAGATTTCAAAACAGAACAGCACTGTTTTGTTTCCCCCTCAAAGAGATTTAAATTCTCTTTTCTTTTTGCTTGAGCTATATTTGATTTACAGATAGAAGGAGAAACAAGTAATTTCCAAGGACTATGTAAAACTACAGAAATCATTGCATGGAACAATATTGAAAACTTAAAGCAAAGAAGTCTGTAAGCTCTCTGTAACTGTGAAGCACTTTCATGTGGCTCTTGAAAGAGATGTAGATTTAAATGCATATCTGCTAACTGATACGTGCTTAATATAATTGCGTTAGAGTTCCTCTGAGTGGGTGAGAGTCCATCAGGTATGGTTTCCTGTTTCCCAACAGCAGATGCAGATGAAAAATAAAGCATGAGAAACAGGGATTCCCTCAGATACACCTCTCTTGCCCTAGCAACTGGCAGTTTGCTTGTCCTACTTGGAGAGTCGTGAGTTTGTCTGCTTGCATTTGTGTCTTAGTATGAAAGGTAAATGTGGTTTACCTCCACCAAAAAGATGGAAGTTTCCTGGGTGAAGGATGAAATAAAGAGTGAAGGTCATTGGGTATGGGGTCCTTATCTTCACAGCAGCCTCCAGTGCTCCAGGTGCTCAAGTCTGAACTTTTTTTGTGTGTGCATCGTTACCCACGAACTGTACTTGGGGTGGGCCTATCAAAAATCCACATAGATATATGGAAGATGGTCTTCCAGGCAGTACCTTCTGGTGGATTTGTACAAAAGACCTTTAAGGATTACAACAGTTTGGTTGTGTTCTTCTATTAAGCTACGGTATTGATAGATATAAATACTACACAAAAGATGACAGTTAAATTAAACATTAAAAATTAATCATTGATTGACCTCTGGATCAAAGCAAATTTGCTTGAGTGTTGGGAAAATGTTTATTTCTTTGCACAGAAGCTTAAGCCTTCTCTTAAGCATATGCAATTTAAAAACTAAATCATAATGGTTGCCTCCTGCAGCTATATTGAAACCCATTTTAATTATCTTAGTAATTCAGAGCAAAAATATTCTACAGGCTACTTGGCTTCAGAAGAATGAACTACATAGAATGTAGTATTAAAGTGGTATAAATGTACAAATATTCTTATGGTTCAACAGTAAAATGAGTTAACAGTCTGCATGCAAAATGATTTCTACTAAGCTAGCAACCAAACTGTTGATTTGGTTAATTCTAAGTGCATTGCCACAGCTTCACAGGTCGCAGCAGACCAAATATGAGACCTGCTTTACATTACGATTTATTGCCTTATTTATTCTAGAATGTCAAAAATATTGTTTGCAGAGAAAGCTTGCTAAAGCTCATAAAAAATACATATTTTAGTGTTAGGAAAGCTAAGCTGGTGTCCAGGGTATGGAAAGCCCTGTGTCCAGAACACAGGATTTTGCAAGAGGCTCTGGCAGGTTTGTCTGCAGCCAAGCCAAGTTCTCAGGACATTTTCTTGTGACTGTTTGGTCTTTTCCTTTGAGGAGATGTGGATTAATAGATCCTTGCTTGCCTTGCAGCTGGGTGCTTGTCTTGATGCTCTGCAAGGCAGGATATTCTGACCTTGAATGTTGCACTACATACATGTAGGAGAACTTCAAGCTGGGACTTGCCAAGTCAACACACCTGCAGGAGTGGGACACAGTTCTGAGCTCTTGCCATGCTAGGTAGGAGAGGTCAGAACAAGTCATAGTTGTGCCTGAGAATGGGAAAGTGGCATGAGGAAGGGAAAGGTAAAATACATGCAAGTTAAAATGAGAAGAAATGCAATAGCTTTTAAGTGCTTATTTAGTAATTTAATGAGAACAGAAAAGAACAAACTATGTTAATTGATTATTTAGTTATATTACATCAGCCCATATAATATTTTTACACAGATTTTAAAAAAAATTTACACACATTCCCAAATGCTGATATTCTTTCAGGTATTGAATATTATGCTGAGCAGTTTTTTATCACATGAAGCCTGATTCTGGACACACTGTGGATGAGGGCTGGGATAGGAGTAGAAGATACAATGGCTGATCCTCAGTGGTTTTTTCATTGAAACCGATCAGTTTTATTTCTGGCTGTAAAATGGGAAGGGAATCTTTGTCTGTGGCTCTAGTATCGCTTCAGCTTGGATCAAGAGGGTACTTTTGAAGCACATCTGTCTGTTGTTTGCATTTACACTGCTGATGTTCACTGGCTTCTTTTTGGATTACGCTGACCTGGGAGATGTGCTCCAGAAGGTCACCTAACACCCATCTGCTCCCTGGGGCCAGACTTGTGCTAGTACAGGGACAATACTGGGTGTTCAGTGTCGACTGCTTTGTTCTATCACTCAGTTGATAGTGGGCTGCATCACTTGCTAGTGCCTGGGAGCCCAGCCTTTGCCCATCACAGCCTGTATGTGATGAATCTAGCAAGTTCCATCCTGAAGGATAATAATTTGGGGATTTTTATTTTTAACCCAAGTTCTCCTGACTGCAAGCTCTTCCAGACTCCCGCTGCTCCGCTGATTATGAATACTCCATCACCATTCCAGAAGCCTGCTTCCTTAGGGATAGATTTTGAAACTTAATGCAGAGTATGTAGAAAATCAAGTCAATACCTCTGTTTCTATCTAATTTTAAGTGGGTGAAAATAGGAGTCTGGAATGATTCTGAAGAAAACCACTAACAGCCATGAATCTGTGACCACCCAGTAGTGGAAAGGGGAGTGTCAGTGTGGGGAGGCTGCTTTAAATCTGGAACTGATTGCATTCAGTTTAGCACTTCTCTGCATGTTTTTTTTTTCTATTTGCAATTTCTAATTCATTTTTTATCTGGGTGTATTTTAAAGGTTTGAATAACAAATCTATTTATTTTCTAATTGCAAGCTATACTTATTGCTAAAACTGCATCTATCAGGAGCATGCTGATTTTAAATAAATTCATTACGTATGAAACACACAAAAATACAAGACCATTTAAACACTGATAAGAGCCTGGGGTTCTGAATTGAGGTGCAAATTGTTTTCATTAGGTGATTTGGGTCCTGAAAGTTTGGGGAAAATTTCAGGTTTCTGGGTGGGCTGTGGCAGATTGATGGCTTTTTATCTGCAGACTGCTGCATTTTGCCAATATGTTCAGTGCACTCACTCAGTTTTGTCCTTTTATAGATGTTCCCCTGCTTTATGCCATAATTTTTACTTTTTATTTCTTTCCAGGATTGTTTCCTCATTCATCTCTGGCACTATGGTAGCCTTTCTTAGCAAACAGAAATACCAATCGAAGCACAAACAAAAGTTGAAAAAAGAGGGGCCCTAAATGGATAATCTCATAGATTATTCCATAATTAATTATCCCAAATTTATCAAATGTCACATCCAAATAAGGCCAAACACGTATTTTTAATCTTCCTCAAGACACGCGGCCATCCTTCACACAAGCCTTGGTTTCTATCACAGAAAGTTTAAACTGACTTTCATTAATAATGAGAGAAAAAAGAAGTAGTGTTGATACATTCTGAGCTTTATACTCAACATGTCAAGGAGATCATTAGTGACTGACACCAATGATGTGCCACAAACAACAAGATGTTTCTTTCGTGCCTGTCCTTTGCTGACATTCCTGTCGCATCCTATTCACCAACTTTGTGCAGTGATCCTCTTGTGCTTTGAATCAAAAAATTTCCATGTTATTGGTAGTGGTTTACACATAGTCACCATTTTGTTCTGTTTTTCACAGTTAGTTTTGTTTGTATTTTAATCACCTGAACGAAAAAGGTGATTCATAGCAGAATAATCAGCATTACAATATGTTTATATATATTTATATGTACTTGGATGAATATCGTCTTTTTAATAGGTTATAAGCCCTAAGTCCCAGAGGGACACACTCAAATTCACTTCATTTCCCTGATTTCACATTTAGGTCTCCACATTAGCTATAAATGTGTAAAACCACATGGAGGTAGTTCCTATTTACTACATAGCTGAGGAGGCACACGGCCCTTTTTTCTTTCACCATATGGCTGAAGTAACTGGCACACAAGCAATTTGTTCTGTTTCAGCTGTTTCAGCAGGAAAGATTTGCAGAAGCAGGATTGGGAAATACACAAGATTCTCTTTCACTTCTGTGACAGGAATTATATTTTTAATTAGTCCATTTTTGTCTTCCAAGAGCAGCTTGTAAAAATTTAATTCTGTATCTCAAGTTTGAGTCCCACTTGATAAGGGTATTTTCTATGTGTGTTTAGGGACTAGTTCTGAAAATCTTTTTAAATTTTTAGAAAAATCAATTCCTTGACAAACTCCATTACAGGAAAGTAAGTTTTAGAGTTTTCTTTTCTCTCAATACTTATAGAATATATAGGGAGCAGGGGGTATCAGTGGATACGCTACTTCACTGAGCTCTTAAGAGAACCAGCTTTTGGGAGATCTTACACTACATTTATATATTATTTTAAATACTTGAAGATCCAAAGTTTGTACATTGGGAAGGAATAAAAAAAAATGTAACCTAATAATGGACAAGGAAAAACCTGTATATGTATAACCTGTTTTTTGGTTACACAACATTATCATTAAAATCAAATAATTCAGATTTACTAAAACCTGACAAGTAAAAGGAAAAAACTGAGAAGGTCCATTTGAAATAAATACTAGTTGATTTTAAAAGTATCATTTAAGTATATGCATTGACTAAAAATCATAACTAACATAAGAAAAAGAGAAAAAGCATAGAACATAAAACAGCCTTACTAATATTCAGTGGTGCTCTGAGATTTTGAAGCAACATCAGCTGAATGAACGTGGTGTTGCACATGTTTAAGAAGGGGGAACACAGCATCCAAAAGATTTGTAAAGCACTTTGAGTTTGTAATTTCACATAATACATGGGATATATTCGGTGATGCCTTAAAAAGTCAGCTCTAATACAGCATCCTGTCAGCAGTGCTACAGTTAAGAGCCTGTGAGAGAACATCCCTTTAATGTCATTGGCCCTTCAGCTTCCAGTTTGCTGTTTCTAATTATGTTCAGCTAAAACTTGGCATACAGTTTATAGGCTTGGATGCAATTTTCATTTTGGTAAAAAGGAAAATGGAGGAAAAAAGGCAAAATTTTAATCTGTTGTGTTCCCAGATTTGTTAAGCGGTAAATGAGATAACAGTTTTCATTATTCCAATATTTAAGTTTTCCCAAATTTGTCCACTTGTTGATTTCTTGACATAAACACAATGCAATGTAGAGTACTATAGTACATACACACGCATACATAGCTGAGAACTAATCAGAATATTCAACTTTGAACCTTCTGCAGCAGGCTTGAAGAAAACCAAATTAGGATTGTGTTCGCTGGGGGAAATGTGTGTGTTAATGACTAGAAAAGGAGCTCTGCACACTTTTCAGGAAATTGCATTAGCCTTCATCAACATCAGAAAACTAAAATGCAAGGTTGGTCTTGGAAACAAACCCTAATGTTCGTTTCAGGAAAGCTCCTGAACTGCTGTCAACAGATATGCCCCATCCTGCATTTCACACATGACTGACTCCCCAGGGCACTGCTGTCAGAGCCAGCCTGCCTTCCTCACCCTTTCCTCAGCAAACATTCGAAGATGGGTGTTGCAACTTTGCAGGGCTTAGGGGGTATAAAATGCCTCTGCCTATCTGCAAAGAGACAATGGGATTACAGGGGAAAACCTCGGGAGAAACTTTCAGTTTGTGATTGTCATAGCTGCAGTTGGACTCACGGAGTGGTGGTTGGGCAAGGGAACCCTCTCACTGCTCTCGTGGTTGTCGGAAACTTATTTGCCACCTACAGATCATCTTTTGCTTAGGAAGAGCTACTGCTTGAAAGGTCCCTGTTGGAAAAACAGCCATCCAATTTAACTTGAGGACATAAAGTGAGGTTCACTAGAAAAGGAGACTTTGTTAGCACAGACAAGAAAACACAAGTCATTCAGCAAATCCCGTAGGGCAGGAAAACTGGCATCCTTGGTTTCTTGGAGTTTGCTGTAGACTTCGTGCTTCTGCCAAGCTTCTATCAGAGGTGCCAGAATATCAAGTGTGGAGGCACAGTCTGCAATTGAGGAGTGTGGTCAGTTGGGTTGGTTGTAAGGGGGAGGAGACATCTCCCCACTTGATGTCTGTGCTGATTTGCTCATTGCAGGAACAGTGGCCTTGGGGGCATTTAATAAAAAATGATCATGGAAGAGACAAGACTGGGGCTATATTACTCGTCCATGCATGAGAAGAGACATTTCTCCCCCTGAAGCAATATAGGAACAGACATAGTCTTTGCATGGGTACCCTGCTCTTTGTGTTGTCTGAGAGAATTGCACCTTAAAGACACAGCACAGCTTTTACCATTTTTGTAGCTTTACTACAGCTTGTTTGCGTTTTGGTGGAAATACCTGTGTTATAACAGAATTCTGATTTATATCCACTTCAAAGCTGATGTAATTTAGCACAGGTAGAGTTATGGCAGTGAATACCAACTTGGTGTATAATGCTTGCTGGCTTACTTGACTGTTGATAAATTTCAGGCTAAGACTTCCTGAGTACTTCACAATGAATTTGTAATATGTCCTACTGAAATGCAGTCTGCAGTAGTAACTGTGAGAGCCGATTTTGTTCTTCTGGCTCTGAGCAAGTACAGCATTTCCACTTAGATGAAAGGAGGCTGATCTGTCCTAGGCCAAGGGTAACACAATATAATATAAATTCTTTCAATAAGTGATTGGCAAGTTGATTTATGGCAATTTCTAATGGAGCTTCTCTAGTTTTAGGAATAATTTAAGGTAGATGCGTGGTGATGTTCTTCAAGAGCGTGTCTCATGTTTCCCAACGGAACTCTCATAGTCCCAGGTGAGGTGGGGCACTTGACTCCAGTTGACTGTGAACTTTGATCAGTTCCCATCTTTGTTAGCCTCAACTTTAAGTTCTCCCCTCTGATTTTCCATAGGCATAAGAAACCAAACGTTCCCAGCGAATTTAGTCAGGAGCTACAGTTAGCCATGAAAATCAGCCTAGGCAGTTAGATGCTTCAATGAGAACCCAGAAACCTGCCCTCCTCAATTAGGATTTGCCTTTCAGGGGTGTTCACCAGGTTACTTTCTCCCTTTTGGAACATGTCCATTGTCACGGGGAAGGAGGAACTTAACACCACCTGGTTTTCTTCTAGAAATGTGGTTTACAAGCAATTCTTTTAACAAGGGTTACCCAACTACTGTTATTAATGGTAACTGTTGTCATCAGCTGTTCATGACCATATGGACTATTACATGATAGAAGAAAAACTCTTCAATAAATGACAAGTTATGATTTGTAAAGAATAAGGAAAGGAGGAAGGGAAAAGAGACCATTAAAGACCTACACATTCCTGTCGAAAATGCTATACATCACCCCCACATCGCTTGCAGTTGTACGTGAGTCTGGTTACTCCTTCTTGTCCAGTTTTTGTATGCAAGGTCATCCTCCTGGTGCTACCTTAGAAACTGGCCTTATTCTACAGAGGACATTGAATGATAACACTGCAAGTCAGCTGACTGCTGTGTCACAGAGCTGCTGCTTTCTACATTATCGCAACTGCCAGAGCTCTTACTGCTGCAGTTTTCTAGTCGCAGTGCGGCAAAGCAGACGCATAGAACCAGGCACAAAGCAGCATAGATTTTTTTTATTCTTGTCTTTTTCATATGAAGGATATTTTCCTGGTGTTAGCGTAGGAACAGACACACAGCCTGGATGTGTTGGCTTCAGCCTGGCAGCGTTTTCAGCTGAGCAGGGACTGCTTGGATCTCTGTACCCAAATTGCCTCTGAGGAAGAATGCCTGTTTTCCCGCTTTATGCATTAAGAGCATTTTTTTTTTAAGCTACAGTGATATACCTGCAGCAACAGGACAAAGGAGATGGTACTTGTCACTGTTTGTCCGACTGGGGCCTTTGCAGGCACTCTACTGCTGAAGCTGTGCCAGCGTCCCAGGGTCATATAGATCGGTAATACAGATTACCGCAATTTCTTACATCAGTTAGAGCAAAGCTCAAACAAGAAACCAGACTCTCTGACCTAAATCAGTCCCAGTCCTTCTGGATACAGGGCAGCAATCGACTAGCAATGACACAACCAGCCATCAAGTGGAGAGTCTCTGGGATTGCAATCTGTATCAGTTGGAGTCTGAGGAAAGGAAACCCTTTCGGTTATCCAGTCGCTTCTGCTTCTTCTAATACTACATTTACTACAACTACTACTACTTCTGTTTTTCTTGCCTGTAAGAAGCTATTAATCGTGCTTGGTGTCTGAGCGTATATTTGTGTGGATTAGTCTGTCTATAATGCAGTCCTTATCTGCTCCTGCTGGAAATCAGGGCATGAAGTCAGCCTGCTTTAACAGTTGTTTCTTTCTGCGTGATGCTATGCAGCTAGAATGGGTTACACTGACAACAAAGGAACAAGCACAAAGCACCACTTTCTTTGCTGGACTGTTACAGGAACATAACTCTTCTTCGATATGATGCCTTGGTCTCTTTTTGCTGTTTTTCTTCTTTTTTTATTCATCTAATCGGAGAGCTGAACAGACACCATCGTGGATGTGGGTTTTAATGATTTGGAAAAGACAGCCTGTGGAGACTGCGATTCGAGACAGCAACACATTTAGGTTATTGCCAATTTGAAATACTTGGTTTGTGAAGCACAGCCCTAAGGGACGAGCTCAGTAACTGAGAAAGAGATTGTAGATAAAGAAATAAAAATGACAAGCGTAATGGAGGCTCTGCAAAAGAGACTGTCAGAGAATCAGCTCATGGATGGCAATTTCACCAGTCTGAATCTGAATAATTCATAGATTGAAATTACCCTGCTTTCACCTTTCCATTTAAACCGGCATGATCTGAATCTCTAATAAATTTTCAAGATAAAGTAAAATGCCAATTTGAATCTGAAGAGCTTTTATAACCAGATGCTGCACCCTGAATCTTTCGATACCTTTCACAATTATTCTGTGAGAACCGCACTTCATCACGAAGCACCATTACCAGTGAAAATTACTGTGATTACAATAGCAACAATAGAATACCATCAAATGATCCCTAATTTACCTAATTTACCCAAGCTGACTGTGTGCCCATTGTGTTTCACTACGTCTGGCACTGGATCAATATCACAGTGGAACAAAAATGCCTTAGTGTGTGCTTCTTTTTGGTACCTTTAACTTTGACAGCACAGGAAAAATGTATCTACTGTTAAATGTTTTTACACATGCCTGCTGTAGGATCCGATTGATTCTCCATGATTTTCTTTAGTTCCTGGGTGTTGGATGTCATTGTGTTATTAATCTGTTTATAATGTATACTCATGCACAAAGACTGCAGCAAACGAGTACCAGCAGAGAGACCCTGCACTGCTGCTGCGGTAGCAGCACTCTCGCAGGGGAAGCCAAAATGTGAATAATTACTCGTGTCTGGGTTACAAGTGCTTTGTAGCATCACCAGTCTTGGTTGTACTACATAAAAAAGGTTTGCAAAATCCATGGTCAAGAAAAACGATTGCATGTAATACTAACAAGATTTTCCCCCTGCTCGGCAATTAGCGTGGGGCTGTGAGAGACAGGCTGCACCTCCTTCTGCAGGTGTGTGAGTGTAGGTACACCTGCACATACCTAAATGTAAAGATACTGTTCTTTCTGAATATATGCTGATCACTGAAATTAACAACTTTTTTTTCTGATGAGCCAGGTGCAATGTTTTACCACATTCTGCTCAGCTGCAACAAATCCCTGTTTTGGAGGCTCAAATTTCCTATAAGATGATGCGTGACTTCTGGAACAGTAAGTACTATTTAGACAATATGTTGGTGCCTATAGCTATGCTGCTGAAAAGTATTTTAAGCATAGTTTGAGTCCTTGCAGCATAACTACACCGTGGAGAAGTGAGAAACGTATAGAAGGCTAGAAACAGGCATTCTTCATGGAGACAACTGTATCTGCTTTCTGTTTATGTGTGAGTTGTATACTTCAGGCTTGTTTTTCATTTTATAACCAGATTTACACTGCCTTCAGGGAGTATTTTCTAAGGAAGGAAGGTAAGCAGTATTTCTTCTTATGTACGTGACTGTGTTGTATTTCTTTTGGGAATACAGCGTGATCTTATGACATTTAATTCAGTTTCAGTATTTGTTCATATTAAAACTGGACAGGAAAGCATATTTAAAATATGCATTTTATTCAAAATACTCTTATAGAAGTGCTGCGCAAAATGAATTTAAAGACTGGGTTTGTATTCACATTTGAATCTTTATTAACTAAGAGCCTATTATACCTGAATGACAATGTTCTTGAAACCTTTGGATTTTAGATATATTGTCTTCTTTAAACACAATTTACTGTAGTTTTAAATTTTCTGTATATGAGGGGAGCCTGTTCTCTAGAGGGAGAAGAGGCAGAAGATTTTACAGCTAGAGCTGTGACAACAAAGGAATCTGAAAGGGCACAAAATATCATTGTACAAAAATCTTGAGTTCAAATTATTCACTAATGTGATTTAGCACACTCCCAAGTTACTACACTATGTGGAATTAATTATTCCATACAGTGCTATATTTATATCCTTCATTTTCATGTGGCATTAAAAAATTAACAAAGAAAAATCGTTGTAGAGCAAAGACTGAAAGTCTGGTGAAAGTAAAACCTGTATTCTGTTATTGTGGTAATAAAATCAAGAAATGCAGATCAAACTTTCTAAAGAGAAGTAGGTATTTTGGCTTAAATGTTCTATGACGAGCATTTTATATTTTTGTGTACACAAATATAACATATGCTGATATAACTACTATACTGCAAGGATCATAAAAACAGAAATGTGACCCTTTCATAAAATATACAAATACTTGTTAGCATTCATGTTATTATTATCACCTCTGTAATTTTCTAGTATCATATACTGTTTTGAAATTGTTGTCTGTTAACCATTTTGATTCTGCAGAGTATTTGCATTCAGATTTTTTTGTCTGCCACATCAGTCTGTATAGAGTGGCTGATCATGGGGTGCTAGATGTCTTCATTAACAACTGCAGAGCAGATCAAATATGGAGTTTAAATGCTCCTGATGGCCTCATTTAAGGGCCTGATCCAAATCATGCTGTAGATCCACTCTGGAGTCCTCTAACTTATTCTATGTTTGTATTATTGAATTTTTAATGTGCCACTGGCTTTATCCCACTGCTCCACACAGACCTCATGGTCAGGTCTAAAACAGTTTCTCGATGTAATTCACTGTGTAGTTGCCAGAGGGTATTATGGCAGTGCCCTCAGGAGGTGAGGTTACCTGTGGGACTCTGTTATAAAGTACTCTGAAAAAGTTTGAAAACCTACAGGAAGTCAAATCTTTCTTTTGGCTGGTGTGTGCTTCAAAGAAGGCAGGACTGCAGTCTGACAGCAGGAAACATTGCACTTCCAATTGTGGCAAAAAGCATTAAAGTGAATATTAGCAATATTACCTCACAAAAAGCAATGAAATATAGTCAACTGCATCATCCATGTATTTTATGATATGGCTTTAGCTGAAGTGTTTAAGATGCATAATTGTATGTGCTGAAATAAATGTCAGATTGTGCAATATTAAACTTCTAACGTAAAGCCACTAATTTTATCAATAGTGATTCAACTTAATCTACATTATATCACAAGATGTTTTAGACTAATTTTGTCCTTATATTTTTCACTGTGTTTCACTTGTCTATAAATGTATCTGCAACGGCAAAGTAAGGGCCAAACCAATTCTTCACATGAGTTCCAAAATAAATGGAATTATTCAGTTGAGTGAAGTTCCCTCTGTGCAGCTGGTGGGCCCATGCTCTCATCTACAGCTAGGCAGTGATCTTGATGCAGTTGCACATGTGAAAAACATACTGGATCCCATTCTGCCATGTCTGAAGTTAACAGAAAGACTCCCTGTGCCATCAACATGAAAGACGGATTTATTATTTTCCTTCCATTACAGCCTTCCTGTGAAAGTTTTGCTGGGTTTTTTTTCTTGATTGTAGGAGTCCAATATATTTGACACAACACTGAATAGAAGATGCTTTCTGTTCACCAGGACAGGTGATCTGACCTAAACATACACTGAAACCAGCAACTCAGGATCGGTTTGTTCGCAAACTGAAAGGACCTTCTTGCCTGTGGTTTTGATGATAACATTTGTGCTCACTTGCTTGTCAATTCTGCATTCTTATCAGCTGCTATAAAACACATGAATTCTGATCTGTAATGGTTGTATCTATTTGGAGAAGAGCTCTGAGGACAGAAGAGTCCATTGTGGGCTTGTTTGGTATTATTTTTCGCCTTACTGTTGCTTTTGAATTAATTGCAATTGCCTATGGAAATATGTTCCCTTAAGAATGTAGAGGAATGCATTATTGATAAGTATTGATTGGCCATTGGAATGCGCTGCCCAGGGAGGTGGTGGAGTCGCCGACCCTGGAGGTGTTTAAGGGGAGATTGGATGAGGCACTGAGTGCCATGGTTTAGATGATGGTTGGTGTTAGTGTTGGGTTATAGGTTGGACTCGATGATCTCGGAGGTCCTTTCCGACCTTATGATACTGTGATATATAAAGCATCTCTAGATTCCTCTGCACTCTGGCCACTGTGAAATTCATACTATTATTCCCAGATAAAAAGCTTAGCTGTAAAGTAAGGCTGGAGTAACTTGAAAGGATAACAGGAACGTTTCCAAATGAACCATTTCCATGAAGGAAATTCAGACATAAACATAAGAATATCCAAGTGAGTTCATAAATAAAATTAAAATACTTAAGCAGCTTGCTCCCTTTTTGATGTCACATGATAACCACAGGATGTGATAGAGATAAACAATTTTGCTATTTCAGTTTATATTATATAGAAAGGATCAAACCCCACCATTGGCTTTAAAAGCATTTGCATCACGTTTCACGCTACCAGTTCATTTTCTTTGAGGACTATAAATGTACACCTGCTCTGTGCTTTTTGCTGCACAACTGTAACATAACCAAAAGTTCTTTAAATTGAATGATTTCTGACCAACTGAAAAGGAGAAATTAGTTCCAAAATGGGAATTGCAGTGGAGGCAATGGGTTTCCCAGGTCTCATGACAACAGAGCTTCTTGCTGTGGGTTTTCCAGATCAGGTTAAACTCCTCATTGTGTTAAAACTTGTGTTAACAAACACAAAGGTAAAAATGAGAATTCAAAATATGGCCCCATTTGTGCCTGAAAACTTTCCCCCTTTTTTAAATTACTTTTGGTACTATTTCTGCCACAGATCTTGTCTCAAAAAGAGAGAATTTTATACAAAAGCGTATTTGCAACCATATACCGCATTCGTAGCTGGTCGTGCACAGCCAAGAACAGACAATGAATTATCAGCTGTGGAAAACGCAAAACTGGGAGATGATGTTAAAATGGAAAAAAAAATAATGATAGACTGTAGGATCACCATTGTATTGTTCACTTGTACTCAATTTTTCACAGAGATTGTGCAGAAGTGAATGTACATTTAAAGTGCACACAGTTATGCGCGGTGAAACATTCAATAGAAAAGCCGTTTCTCATAATCACTCATTTCTGTTTCTTCTGCCTCCTACATTCATTTATAAACCATCTCCAATGGCAGAACAGACAGCAACTGGCCACCACTCCGACCTGTGGGTAGGAAGTGATGTGAAAGCTCCACTGGGAATTGGAAACGGATGAGAACCCACATTCTCTCCTCCTAATGACAATGCCCTGGTTGGCAGGGCTAGAGGAGGGAGGTATGCAGAGAGAGAGACCTTGAGGAAGGGACTCGGTCTATATGCTACATACTTTTGACTCCTATACTAAAACAATACCAGAAGAATGCCATTATTAAGTAATTAAAGAGGAATATGAGTATAAAGAATAGGAATATAAAGAGTTTCTATGTTTTCACAGGCGTATCTTCTGTGAACTTGCTGTATTTACACCTAGTATGAGTGTCATCTATCGAAACTCCAAGTCACCTGGAAAATTTAACTTGTCAATCAATATTGTGACTGAGCAAAAAGGGTTTCCACAACCCAATGCATCACATTAATGTTTTTTTCAGACATATAGGCACAGTCCAAGCATTAATCTTCAAAACCAGTTTTAAGGTCTTTTTATTTGCATATAAGTGTAGCTACCTGTCCCGCTGCACCTGTAATATCTATAAATTGATCATATATTTCATATTAGCTTAAACAGCCATATCCCATTAAAAATGACAAGCCAAAATAACATTTTTGCCTTCACTTTGAGAGGTATAGCATGGCCCTTATCACGCCTGGAATTAGCATGGATTACTGCAATCCCTTTTCAAAAAAGGAAATATTTTCTCCATATATTGTCTGTATTTAACTTGTCACTGACCATTTTGTGAGGGCTTGCTCTGTCTTTGGAAAGCTTATGGGCTTGATCTGTTTACAAGTTGCTTACAGTTTCAGCTTTTTTGGTGTTCTATGTTTGTTTTATTATATTTAGGAGCTGGCGTGCATCCTTTCCTCTGCCACAGAATTTGATGGTAGACAATTACTTAAAACAAACTTTTTAATGATATGCACTTTGTCTTCCAAATGCCTCATGGTTGTGTGTGACTTGCTGAAGTGCTGAGTCCTCATAAAAGTATCTGGAGACTATAAGAGTAAGCTTAGAATGGATTTATCTGTACAGGAGTAAAACCCCCAATCTTTCTGGTACTTCAGATTGTCTGCCTCAGTTTAGACAATACTTGTGACATTAATCTCTGTGTCTTTATTTTAGTTTTGCAAATAAGACTCTCTAAACTCAATTCTTTCACCTTACAGGGTACTTGATAAAAATAATTGCCATAACAAGTGTGAGTCAGACAATTAATAGGTAAGTGTTCAGGGAAAATCCTGCTGGAAATCAGTACTCCCATCATTGCTGCTGAGGGTCGTAAATTTGGACCAGGCTCGTCAGGAAAGAGAGTTTTTCTTGAGCACAGAGTAAGTTCTGTGTCCTGTGCTGTTGGTCATTCTGTCTATTTCAGAATTTTCTCATTTTGGAAAGAAACCATCTTGTCATGATCTCACTGCTCACTCAAATCACCTTTCCCCTGGCTTCCCACTCCTTTCCTAACAGCTTTGCATCCCTACCTCTTCCCACCATAGGTCCCAGTCTTGGCCTAGTCAATCCTAGTCCTCCCCTAATAGATTTGTCTTTGCTGTCCCACTTTACACGCTCTTTCCCGCCCTCTAGTAGAGTTTTTGATTCCAGTTGCTTGGCATCAGACTTGGGTGAATTTTCACAAAGAAAGCAATAAGAGCATCTCCTAGGGAGAACCCCTTGTTGTACCCCTTTTCTGCTGACTTCTCCCAGGCACACCAACACATGAACATATCCGGTATTTTTAAACAGGGATAAGGACAAGAGCTTACAAAGAGGGGATTAACAACAGTAATTAATAAGAGCAATGATAGAAACAATGAGGAAAAGAAGTCTCCTGACACAAATGTCCTGTGTGGAAACTACTAGTTGAGTGGTTAAAATCTGGCAGGATTATAACATCAGAGAATGTGGTCATGTAAATGAAAAATGCTGAGAAGGTTTAGCATAGTCAGAGTTACCTGCATATACTTCCTGTGCCACATACAGATTATTAAGTGTATACCTTCAGATATCTGGGGAGAGAATGGCTTTGGTATGTGGATCATGTCTTTAAGAGCAATAAGAACACCTAGTTTTGTATTTGGAAAATATATGTACATAGCTTGGAAGAATTTTGATCACTGGCTAATGCACAAAGATTATGAAATAGACTACTCAAAAGTATTTGAAATTTCAGTGGTACTTTGGGCATACTAGGGGCAAAAAATAAAATATAATTTTCAAGGGGTATCATAATTGTGTAAAAAAGACTGGATACCTAACCATAATATTTTTTTTGGTTTATTTATGGAGTGCTAAAATGCTGTCTTAATTTGGTACTGAAAAATTTCCAACCTTCCTACTGTCCTGGATTGGTAGAGGTCCTTCCATCTTCCACCACAGCAATGGCCTAGGGACTCTTGCCAGGTACATACTTATGAGGAGATAGTTAATCTTATTTGTAGACCAGTAGTCCACTTTCTTCCACAGTTTCTGCACATTCATAACAATAGACTGGAAAATATTTGCATTACTATGTATTTAGTCACCTGTAAAGAAAAAGAACAATATCATTGTGCAAAGAACTATATGAAGAGAAAACAAAAAATCTACACTTCAAGTTGGTTTTTATCTGGCTGAAGAACAGTCATTAATCACTTCAGAAAACCATGTGCTATTTTGAGATATACAGAGATCATTTTTAGAAAGCACAGTAGAAATAAAGCTATAAACAGTAAACTGAAAGATTCACCTTATATAAGCAAGTTTTTGAACAACTTCACGGAAATTCTCTTATCTATTTTTATCAAAAATGCAAACATATTTGTAGTGATGAATCGATGATTGGATTCAAAAGAAAATGTGACTCTCCCTCCCTTATAAAAACACCTGTTGTTTCAGGCCCTGGTAAGGTGTTAGAAAATATAAAATTTTAAATAAAAACAACAGTAATAATAATACCACCTAATCAATAATCTTCAAGCATTCATAAATTTACATATATCAGACTGTAATTTAATTTGCATACAAAGCCTTGAACAGACTTGCATCTGCCAGCACCAGTTTTTGAAGTTCCTTGTGTCTTCTACAAAGACTTGAGAACTTACGAGGCCTGGGCTGGAGTAGGTTCCAGACTTCCAATATTCTGTATATTTATCAGGGGTCACTTAATTATAATGCAAACAAATCTTTCATGCTCTTGTAACAACCTACTGTGTAGACAGAGAAGTTTCTGGATTTGCATTTAAATAACTGACAGTAAGTTGATAATACTTATTACTTACATATAGAACACTACATTTTTAAGAGAAAGATTTGAAATAAGAAAATCTAGAGAATAAACTATTGTATCCTGGAATATCAGGGTAGAGAAACTTTTTGGTTTAGACAGACATCCAATTTCACCATAAGAATTTGTGGATATTCCTATTATGTGTCGTTAATTATTGTAACTGTTATCATAAAAGTTGGGCTAGTGTTTTGTTTTAGTTTTTAAAGAGGTGATTATGAACTGCATCAAGGCTCTGAGCTTATTTACATTCCTTCACAATCCAGGTTTAGTCACTATGTCTGCATTAAAAAAATCTACTTAAATGAGTGAGATACACCCGAAGTTCGACGAAGGAACATAATGAGTTTTGCACGATTACGAACACAATTTTCATTGATGATGACAAATATCTAGTTACTTCAGAGGTGCCTGTCACCAGGTTTCTAAATAGCATGATACATTTACTCCTTCCCCCATCTTGAAAGATTTATTGCCATTTGCAAAGTACCAGATAGGCTTATTCAGTTTTCTGAGAATAGAAACTACAGAGACAATTGAAACTGTATTTAGTAGCTTCCCAAATATTACATTTTCTCATTGGATTAAAACATAGTCCTTTGGGAAAACTTTCTTCAAAATCAGCAAATCCAAATGGCAGAGACAGAAAAAGGACCTGTCAGAAATTCAAACTAGTCTGACACAAAGAGAAATCAGACATCACGGGTTATGGCCTCTTTCTCACGATATTTCCAGTGTTGATAACCTCTAGGAGCCTGGCAACTAATTTCATTCTTTGAAGCTCAATTTATTAGTGCAATCACGAATCCTTTTTGGGTTGGAAAACTACTTGAAGCATAACTTTGGGTCTTGCCTGTCCCTTTGTGTCACAGCAGAGACATGAGAAGATCTTTAGTAAAAACCTAGAGATTATCAATTTAGGTAAAAACTAACAACAGCAAAGAGAACACTAAGAGTGGAGTATGGGGTGCGGTGTTGAGAAATGAGGCAGAAGTTAGAAGGGATGGGACTAAAATCTGATCTTCACTGCTTCTTAACAACCCTTGGCAGGGTACTCTACCTAATATAAGACAAATAATCTCTTTAAATCCCTGCCAATTATCTAGTTTCTGCTCATGACTTCTTTCACCACCAGCAAAGGTGTAAAACCTAACTGAGGGACCCCTTTGCTTTCACCTCCCTGAGCTCTACTGAGCACTGACCATACCCAATGTGCTGAATTTCTTCCCATACCGTGGCTGCCTTTTCATTGTGCACACTGAAACACACAATAACCTGGCACTTTGAGTAGTTTTTCTTTGCTTCTTCTCTCTGGAAATTGCTCTTTCACTTTCAAAAGCTGATTCAAGAGCTATTCATTTACAAGCTATGGTACAAAGTCCCACCCACTGACTGGGTGCTATTGCGATGGGCAGACTGGTTTTCACTGAGCTAAAACACATTCCTCAGGAGTCTCTCGTAACTCGTTCAACAGACAGGTCATGGCATCCTCCTGAGAGCTACATATGAGGAGAAATAACAATTCCTCAGCAGAAATGTGCCCTTCTAAACCAAACCATAACTATTAAAAGCCTCATTTGTATTCCCCAAGCAGAAGTAAAAAGGAAAGGAAAAAAAATGACAATTGGCAGCTGTCTCGTAAGTGTCATGGCTGGTATCTGAGAGGCAATTCCAGATACAAAGAATTTGAAATTGTATTATTAATGATAATAATAATATAATGAGCTCCTTTTATTCTTAAAAACTAGGCTGTTGCAAAAGCCACCGAATACAGTAGCTACTAGCTATAGGTAAGAAGGGGTTAAAAAGGAAGAAGAGGAAAACCAATTTCACACAAAGGTGAATTAACCAAAAACTGAGTTTCATACTTGAATTATTTTGCATTATTTTTACTACACCTTTGCATAACTTGGTCAGCAACAAAATGGGAAAAATACAGAAATGTCTATATTTGCTTGTTTATTCAAATTTCTCTGATTTCCTTCTGTGGCCATTAGGACTATTATATTTTTTTGGCAAATGGAGTGAAGTCTGTTTACAGACAACCCATGTAACAGTTCCTCTCCCTTCTCTGTGTGGTGCAGGCAGATTCCTCCAGGGTCTGGTCAAATACACTTACCCATGTGATTTCTCGTATGTTATGTTCAGGAGTATTTTCATAATACTTGATGACCATCTATACTAATAGCTGTACATACTGAAGTTGATAATACAGTTTCTTTCATAATAAGCCTTTTTTAAGTGGGCTTACAGACAATATAAATAAATACTTTATGATAAAAATACATTTATAATTATATACACATGTGTATACCTAAACTTGCAAATAAGAATTTTTAACATGACTTTAAGCTACACACATGCAACAATTTCACTTTGTTTTGAACGGGGTTCCGTCTCTTGTTTATATTTTGATATCTCTAGGGAAATATCTCTATTTTGCCTATGCTAGTTTTTGTTTTTCTTTCTGCTGCTTGGCTTTGCTGACAAGAGAATGTAGATTAGTTTTCAAATAACCGTAACTCTTCAAATGGCATAGTGCTCTAGCACAGATCTGGATTCCCAGAGCCACTTCAGTGTTGGGTGAGCCATATTTATTAGCTATTAACTGTGTGACTATTACAAGGATCAGAGGCTGCAGAAGAAAACCTTAAGAAGTGCTTTAACGTGGAGTCTCTAGGCTAACTCTTAACCGCAGCCTCAGCAAATTCTTTCTATGTTTGTGGAAATTAGTTTTGTAACATTTTCCTTATTTTCTTTGGACGCCCTTCCTGAATTTTAAGCTCTTTTTCTAACTCGAATGTGTTTGGTTTATGTTTGCTTCTTTCTTTCTGATGTTCAGATTCTATCTTTCCACGGTCATCATCAGGTTTTTACTTTTTCCTAATGCTGTTTTAACTAACAGCAAATGCTCATCTGAGGATCTCAGCAGCCATATTTAGCCAGATTGGTATAAATAAATAATCAGACATTACTTTCCAGCTGTCTCCCATGGCTGTCCACACACACTGATAACACAGTTACCTAGAACTTTAAACACTAAAAGAAGACCATAAAGCAAAATAAAAGTAGTAGAAAGATACACTATAAATCCCAGGAAAATTAGCATGTGACAAATTGCATCTTTCCATTAAAAAGAATTAGCTTCCAACCACTGAAGTACAACCTATTTATCAAGTTAAATTGTTTTCTTGTAGCAAAGCACAAACTTAATTGCAGAGATCATTTACATATGGATGGCATTTGCTTAAGCAATATTTCTAATGCTGTATGCATAAATATTTTCAATTTTTTTACCCCATGCTTTCAGAATATAGGCAAACATAATGCTGGAAACTATCTCCTGGATGATCAAAATGCAGTGCTTGACTTATACAGGAAACTATGCCTGTAGCATTTTCCATAGACTGAAAAATTTTCACCATTAACCAGCTTGAGCTGTTATTTTTTTTTTTTGTCCCCACTACTTGTATTAAAAAACTACTCTAGAACCTCACAACTTCTATGGTCAGAAACCTCCTAAATTTATTCATGGCCAAATTACACCCATTTGCTCTTGTGCCAACATTGTCTGCTAGAGTAAATAGTTCTTTTCCTTGCCTACTGTTTACCACCCTATTGTGTTTTTAGAGAACAATTATTTCCTGTATCAGCTTTTGTTTCTGCTAGACTAAACAAAAATTTTGCAGCCTTGCTCTTAAAATGAGGCACCTTTGGTAATTTTTGCAGCTCTTTTTCCTTTACCTCTTTCATATTCCATGAACATGGTGAAAAACGCCTGTGTGAGCTCTCTCAGGCGCCTGAAGCAACTGCACAGGTATTTTCTTTTCATCTGCTAAGAAATAGTTTAAGTGGTTCATCCTTGGACAGAATTTGCTTTTTCAAGACTGTATTCCACCAGCAACTTAATAAATCTGCAGTCCATTAATATGTATATTTAGGTCCAGCTCCTATGTTGTTTACAACTGATATGCCTCTAGTCTATAGCAGATTTTCTTTTATTAATCCTTGAGTGCTTATCTCCTCTGCCAACATTGCACATTAAGGGTGAGTTTAGCAGTGTGTATTTTTAATGTGCTTTTTCCAAGGATAACATGTGTTTGATAAATTGATGCCAAAGATAACAGAAAAATAAAAAAGGAATAATGTTGAGAGATAAAGAGAGACCCTTAGCACACTGACAGTGCTGGGCACAATGTATTAAGGAGTAAGACATTTTCAGAAGTGTTTTACTGTAGTATGATGGGATGTACTAGTTTGACATGGTATGGTGTGTGCATGCAGTGCCTTGAGAACTTCTGTTTTGGTGTTTTGTGTCTTAGCTGCTTGAATTTGTTGGCTTTGGGAAAAAGTTTCTTGGATGTATTTGATCAGGAGGCACCTACAGAATCTTTCAAGCTGGTGTGAAACAAGCGTGGGGGAACATGCAGCCCACCACCTCCACCCCAGAGAAGCTGGCAAAAGGCTTCTGGGTTGTATTTGGTGCCCAAGCAGTCAAATATGTTTTCTGGTGTGTATCTGAAGCTCAGCCCATAGCTGGCAGCTATTATGTCTGCAGACAGGAAAATGATGGTGGTATCTAAAGCAAAGTATCACAGTATCACAAGGTTGGAAAGGACCTCTGAGATCATCAAGTCCAACCTATAACCCAACACTAACACCAACACTAACACCAACCATCATCTAGACCATGGCACTCAGTGCCACATCCAATCTCCCCTTGAACACCTCCAGGGTCGGCGACTCCACCACCTCCCTGGGCAGCGCATTCCAATGGCCAATCACCCTTTCAGTGAAGAACTTCTTCCTCACATCAAGCCTAAACTTTCCCTGATGAAGTAGTTCAGACACTCTCCGTATTAGAGTGCTCTGTAGTGGTAGTATTACTCACAAGCCATTTCCCAGAAATCATATCACTGTAGATCTGTCTTTTTACTTGATATTGCTTATTTTTTAAAGTTGGCATAACAGCTCAAGACTTGAGACCTTCCAGAATCTGTATCTTTGAAGCAGCAGTGCAGTATTTTCCTTACATGACCGTTTCAAAATAATTAGGATCATTACATCAATACTTCTAGAGTTGTTCACAGTAAAAAAGCTTTGATACCACCTGGTTGTAAAGGTTCTGTTTAATTGCCATACATTTGGAATGAAGAATATATAACTCTTATGTTTATATGTAATCTTAATGATTTTGGACTGCAAGTTCAACTAGCTAGGAATTTGGGAACTTGGAATCCTTAAGAAAGGGGTTGAAATTTCCTTATTCTGTCATGGAAGCCACTAATTTCTAAACCAACTTAGTTATACAATTATAGAGAGCAGAAGACTGGGGTACTAGCCAGAGCTTCACCATCTATTGGACAGATGATCTAGCTTTGTGAGGGATTTTTTTTTTACAGGAATGAAGATTAATTTTTTAAAATCATGTGACAGATTTTTTTTTATTTTGCATAAGAGTGCTGGAATGGGAAAATTTATTCAGAAGAGTTGTCTGCTATGACATGGCTTTACAGAATTCTTGAAAAATCTTTTTGTCAGTTCTAAATTTGATGGGACTGTGCTTATTGGGAGGGCAATCTGTAGCTAGTCAGGATTATTTTATTAAGTCATTAAAAGATAGTTTTACTTAATGTGTGCTCCTTGACTGTCACTATATAATACCTTCTTTGATGTTGAAGTGGTGAAGTGAGCATATTAACTTTCTGGTGCACTATTAGTAGCATTTAATATGTTGTATTCTGTTTAGGGCATCCTGGTGGAGCTGATAGCTGTGGACTAATGACTACTATACTAAGCAGGTAAGCTTTGAATGTCTTTCAGTGGCAACATAATGACTTTCACCAAAGAAGGAAGAAGTCTTGATACTTTTTTATTTTGTTAAGATGAGTTTGGAAGACTTTGTTTTTATAAATCCCAAGATCTGTGCCTAGCAGATCTTAAGTAAGCCTACCATACACAAATAGTGGCTTCAAAAAGTAAAAGAATTTATCATTCTGTTAGAAGATTATTTCTCTTGACCCATAATTCACTATCTTTTTGGAAATATTTGAAACATGTTCAGGCATCAGAAACTTGCAGGACTCCACTGCAACAGGGTGCAACCAAATGATCATTCTGACTTGACTAGATTAATTTTAAAGAGGTTCTTTCCTCTAACTCTCCTCTTTCTTTTTTGCTAGTTGTAGCTAATAAAAGTATTTCCCAAACTGGCACAAAGGTTGTCATTAATCTCTTCTCTTTAGACAGTCATAAACTTATTAAATTGCTAAAGGAAAGGGATTTGCAATGATGCACCTTACAAAGAGCAACATGTCACAGAAAGTAAAGCATGTAGTGGATGGTAATGCTGCCCCACTGATTTTAATCTGATAGAGGTGTTAGGCTAATTAAGAAAGAATTAAACTGCACATGATGGATACCAGTCACATTGTCTAATATACTGCTGGGGGATACACAGAAATGAAAGCATTGCAAGAACATAAATAGAAGAAAAATAAAATACAATTTCTGCATGTAAGTATAGTGGGTTTTGCAGGAAAACATGGTATACTCATTTGACAAGATGTTCTACAGAGAATAATTTTGCCATTAATGCAGAGTCTATCTAGAAAATATTTATTAAGTTATTTAAAATTGCTTGGGGAGGAGTCAGTGAAGAGCAGGGAATCACACTTTAGCAGTTATTTATATGGGAAATGTTTGCATCATTCTCTTGATATAAAATAGTTATTTTTCCTTTTGTGCAATACCTTCTGGTGATATTTAAAAATTAAAATCAATAGCATTCTTCCAAGCTAAGAAAATTTATACTTCTGTGAGAAGCTGGCCTCATCAATAAGTTAATATAAACTACTGTTTGGCTTCTACATGAAAAAGCATTCAGAAAAATATTTTCTATGTAAAATGGAGAGAGTTGTTTTTTTTTTTTTCCTGAGTTGCTTCCTTTGCATTTCTTTTGTTGGGTTCCTTTCCACTAGATTTCTTGGAGCTCTGACTCAGACCAAAATAGACCTGTTGCTTCCTAAAAGAAAATTTACTAGTATGGAGACATAGAGAATTTGTCTCGTATTTGTTTAGGCACACAATTTTTGGTCACAATCTTCATTTTTTTATACTACTCCTGTTTCTTTATGGACTCATATCAGTCTATTAGACCACTTAGTTAGATATCTCAGTACCCTGACATCAATAAGATTAATCTCTTTTGTGAAAAGGGTTAAGAAGTATTTTTATATAAAGGGGTGCAGATAAAATGTATTTTGAAACGCTGAAGAGCAGAAACCATGGTCCACTCTGTGTACAGCAGGAGGATACGATACACTTCAATTTCACAGTGGAAGGAGAACCGTGCTGATTCAAGAGTAAAAGTGAGAAAAATCATCCACTCTGGGATTTAGGGGGCTGTGTGTCAGGATGGATGCTCTGGCGTTACGCGAGATAACGCAGGCTGCATGGCATGTGGCAGCTCAAGGGACAGCCCCCCTGCTCCTTGCCCCAGCAACGGCTTCTGCTTCAGTCTGAGGGGGGAGAGGTTTCAAATCTACCATGGAAGGCTTTTGGCAATTAGTTCCTGCTTCAAAGTAGTTTAACACAGTGCAGTTCTATACCCGGTGAGGATTTTCCCATCTTTCAAGTAACTGCTTAAAATCAGGTGTTCCAGGGCATATCCTAACTTGTGTAGATGACAGTGGAGTGTTGTACACGATTACTTGTTGACTTGTGGATCAGCTGAAGAGAAGGCAGTCCAGTGTGTCGTGCACAGTACAAGCAGGTGATCACTGAGGTTGTTTAGGAGGTTGTTTAATAGAGCAAGTACTCCCAGGTGGAGCTGAGAACTGAAGGAAACTACAAATCAGGAGCCAAAAGGCAATAGTGAGTAGGATGTAAAGACTTATGGGAGATGCTGCAGCTCATGGAAGTTTATAATATTGTAGGTTACTGTAATTTTTAAAGAAACAGGAAATAAATAAGCAGTTCCTCCCTTCCAAGCACTTTATGTAAGTACATAAGACATCTGTAAAATGGTGGAATTGAAAAGGAGATAAGGCTCTTCATTCCCTGCACTTGAGCTGGATGTGGGTTACACCCTTTCAGGTGTGTGGTCTAAGCTTCAGGTGATGGGAGCGGTTCCAGGTTTTTTGAAGTTTTACTTTTTCTTCTTTTTCCATCTTCCTCCTGGCGTATCAGACTGCTTTCTCATGAGTGGTGTCACCAGTGGAGCAATAACCAGATGTCTCAGCAGGGCTGTTTTCATTTTGCTACCATAGTATATACTTAGCCTGGGTCAACATGCTTTCTTCTGCAGTACACGTTTTCCTCTCTGTCTCAGTTTCAGCTGAACAGTCTGTTCATTTTAAAAACAATATCAAAAACAAGAGAGAAGAAAAAACTTATCCTCACAAACCACTTGCAAATTCACCTCCAAACTGGAAGTTGCTCTCTATGTTTTTTCCAATCCTGTGACTTTATTTTCAGCTTTGTTGAGCCTTTTGTGGGCTTTGTGTCACTTCCACAGTCCTGAAAAGAGCATTACTCTAAATGAGAAAAAAACTCTTAGAGGCAAGTATCCAGGTTGAAGGTCCTTTTAACAAACTTAATCTGTTTAATTAAGAAAATAAAGAATCTTCCAAACCATCCTGCCTTTAGTAGCAGCACAAAACCTCCAGGTGCTCAAACAAAAAGAAAATAACAAGTCCACTTATTACTTAAAAGCACAAAATGTTAACAGAAAGGGTACTTTTGGAGTAATGTGTGTGAGTGCTATACACACAAACATTGAATATATTCCCTTAAAATCATCTAGTAAGGAAATAAAATATTCACTTGCATTTTACTCTTGCCCATAAGTTTATTAAGATAATACATATATCTTTTTATTTACTGAGCCATTGCTTTGCCTCTGCCTCAGTCTGTTCAAGGTATATGAATATTGACTCTTTAATGTATGCTCCATGGTGTATTATTGCTTACTTAAAGCATGACCTTGTTTTTTCTGTTAATTATATTTTTCCCTTGTAGGAAAGTAAGTTTACTCATGCTGAATTGTGCCAAACCGCATAATCTGGGAAGAAAAATTGTGGCTCTACTTGGAAAGTACTAATTGGGCTTCAGCCATCACTGGGAAGCTGTATAGTCTTTTATTATTTTAACTGGCCAAATGCCCTTTGTTACCACATTAACAGTCTCCCTATGGTGCCAGTAACTTTGATATTATTTTCAGTTTTACGCTAAATTTGACCAGATGAAAGATACAAACCCTCCAATTTTGAAATAAAAATATAGTATGTTTTGTTAATCCTGTATTTCAGAGGGAAAGCCTGTGAAAATGATAACCTATGTCTGCAGTCCAAAGTTTTTGTTCAGTAAACCAATCCTGCCAGCTGGTCTCATTGGCAAGAGGAAAGATAATATTTTGGTATCTTTAATTTCTCCATTTCAGAGCAGAAGATTTGCTTGTGTCATCATTTAAATCATGCATGTTAACATCAGTCTGGCAAAGGATACTGCACTTTATAATAAAGACCTCAGTTTGGATGGTATCACTGCAATGTTGCAATAAAGCTGTCTCAAACTATTAAACACAACTTAAGTCACTTACTGATATTGCAGATGCTCTGGACTGTGGTGCTCAAGAACCGCTCTGAAAGTCCTAAAGAAGACATCGAAGCACATGCATAGGTGCACTTTAGTCTGATGTCACCAGGAGCTAAAGACACAAAATACCTCAGAAGACCAGGCTCTCATTCATGTGCCTTTGGTCCTTGTCTCATGAGGTAGACTGGACAAGAATTAGGAAATGGTGACTTAGGTACAGTCCTTAGTAAATGAGGAATAACGGCCTCCGGCAGGAGACAGCAACACTGGCATTTCCAAGAGACAAAAAGCAGTCACCTAAACCTCTAAGCTTAGCCAGATACATTTCCTGCACTGAGAATATCTGATTCAAAATATGTACAGCTTATGTTCTTTCTCCAGCTCCATTTTTGACTGTAAACTTTAATTTCTGCTGAAACAGAAAAAGTGTTCTCATCATGTCTTAGAACAATCAAGACCGTCTTTCTCAATTTGCAGGTAACCTGAAGCCTGAGTGTTTACAGGTTTATTGGATCCCACACCTTGGCAGAGAATTATTTCTGCATATGTTCCAGGACAGGTCAGTGCTGAAAACTTACAAGTTTAAAAAAAAAAAGGAATGAAATCTTGATTCTGCAACAATTTGGTTGGGTTCTTTGAAGGTTTCAAGGATTTCTTAAAGTCCTCAAGGAGCAAGACAAGCACATTGATCAGAATAAAGCTAGGCTTCAAGTCTTTGCTTGTCTAGATGTAAAACCTCTTCCTAAACTGGAGCATGGGTGAAGAAAAAAGTCTTTTAAAACAAGAATATCATTCATTTGTGCATTGTTGTGGTTATACTGCTGTTTTAAACACCCCAAGGCTGGTGGTGCTTGTGACCTTTCCTTTCTGTTTCATAAAGGTGACAGTATGACCTTGCATTGCCCCAAGACAGAACTGAGTTTTCCATATGTTAAAGCTGTCTTGGGCCACTTAGTGAACACAGTAATGGCTCCTTTATAGCCTTCCACTTGTACTTGATAGTGGAGTGCACATTCCAAGGAAAATGAGGATAGTTCCTGTGATTTGCCTACTTACTGCTGTTGTAAAAACTTACTGTAAAGGCTGATGACAAAATATATTGTGCATTTTGTTAGCCCAACAACAACACTATTAATATTGTAATTGTACCAGAAATGCAAGGCTGCTTTTAAATACATTTCCCTTGGCATCTTCACTATGTGAATTCAGAAAAAAAATAAATAAATTTTTTTTCAAGTTTTAATTTCTGTCAGAAGCATATAATAATTCCCTGCCTTTTCCTCTCCTTCAGGTTAACTCTCATGGCTGCAGATACAGCTACAAGTATATATTTTTATCTGAAGTTTTCTTACCAGCTGAATTGCCAGAGCCTTTCAGGGTACATTTCAGGAAAGGTAAGTCCTTTAATCAAGTGCAAAAGCACTAGGAAAATGTATTTTAAAATGGCAAATACATTTTGGCAGAACTCTCAGAAGTTACTTCCTTGAATTTGTCTTTTTGCAGTTAGCATGCCTCGTGTAACAGCCTGTCCAGTTCCCATATGTCTCTACGTCATTATTAATGTGTACAGAAGTTTCAAGAAGGAGTTCTGGATGGTACTTGTCCCAGAGAATTTGGTCAGAGGGAAACTGCAAGCCCTGGCCTCTCTGGAAGGCAGATGTTTCTATGTTCCTGTTCCAAAATGCTGCAGTGGGTGGCTGAGCAACCTATGCAATGTCATCCACTGCAGCACACAGCACAGCAGCTGTGGGGCATCACCAGGTGACACTCTAGTCCCTACCCTGCAGGTGAAGTTACTGACACTTGCCAGCTGCTGGTAGTCTGAAAGAACTTGAACACCTCCCTCTTCTCTTAGAAAAGACAAATATTGTAAATTGTAACACTTATACCAATAAACAATGGTAATGCATTAAGAGAAAAAGTAACATCTTCATTTTAAAACTTTGTTCAGAACGTCTTGCAAAACATAGACAACTGCATCATCTTAAAAGTAAGGAAAAATAATTGGGCAAAATCCCAACCACATCCACAGTGTTTCAAGCAGGCCAGAAAAGACATCTGACCTGTCATTTGAGTCTTTCTGTATCGAACAGCTATGTTAACAGCAACTGTAAGGAAATCAGGCGACTTATGCACACATGAGCAACAAAAAGCCCCCAAAACCAAACCAACAAAACCAACTCAACCAAACAAGAATTCCAATACAGTGGTGATCAAATTAAGACAAAGAAAGTGGAAGCTTGTAAAACACGTATCAAAAATGGCAAGCCCCGAGAGCAAGTTACTTCATAGAAGCTCAAAGTCTCAAAGTAAATATTTTGGAAAAAACTGCCATTGTTAAATAGAGAAAATTTATTAAAAATTATTACATCCCTCAAGAAGTTGAAGATGAAAATGGCATAAAACATAAACACATCATATTCCCAAAAAGACATTGATGCCACCAAAAACTTTTAGTTAATCCTTTTCTGTTGCAAGCAGAACACCTGTAAAAGTGTTAGCATGAGTAGTAGATTACTCAGATATGAAAGGATCATGCAGGAGAGAGAAGGCCATGGCAGTGAACTGCATGAATTCTTTGCATCCCTGCTTGCTAAAAAATCATAAGTTTGGTTGTCAGAAGCCTTCCTTATATAGCATTAATTGGAGAGATCACTGAAAATTATATATCAGTAGGTTTCTAATAAATAGAGAAACTGAGCAGTAACAGTTTCAAAGAACAAACAAAACTAGGATTAGCGTGCACAGAAAAGGGAAGATAAATAAGAGAGCTCTCTAAAATCATGAGTGCCAATGACTTGTCAAACAGGGAACAGAATTTTTTATATCATGAAAGGCAGTAAACAACAATGCATCAAATCCTTAGTTGATTCAAAACAAATAAAGCCAGAAGTACTCCCTCATATAGCACGATTGTAACTTTTCATTTCCTTGCCACAAAATGAGGTTTACAAAATTTGACATGAGTTAAAGATCTCTTGGACAAACATTTGCACCAGGACCTGCTAAACAGAAAGACCAACCTCTGACTTCGGAAGTCCTACCGCTAGAAGCTGGTACCATAAGGCAGGCTGCTATCACTACATGCTTGTCATTTTATAATAATCTTTAGCAATTATCCTCCACTTTTCAACAATTTTCAACCCTTTTGGAGCCAGAATACTGGGCTAGATGGATTTTTTTTGGCCTGAGCTGGGACAGCCCTTCTTATATCCTGCTTTTACGTAGCTCCTGCAGTTTGTGGAGAGCCTTGCGTGGATTCATTTGAGACAGCCTGAACAAGAAGAGTCAGATAATGGACTCTAAGCAAGAATTAAGAGTGAAAATACTAGGAAGAGATAATTAAGAGAGCAGATTATCAAGTAACGTAAAGAAAGATAAAGCAGAATTAAACTTGCATGTAGTTTATCCCTGTAAAGAAAAAAATACTCTCTTACTCCCAGCAGGTGAAATGACAAGAAAATTACAGAGTATCCTTAAACTGAAAGAAGCTTAAATCTCAGATCAAATCTGTATTAACACAACTGAAAAGAAGATACCTCTGCAAGTAGATGAATAGGTATACATAGAAAATGAAGACTATATTAATACACAGAAGTGCAAAAATGATAGAAACTTGGCATTGTCTATCTTTTTTTTTTTAAACTGATGTAATCCCATAGCTACATAACCCATAAAAAATGATCTTGCTCGTCTCAGTCCTCTGTCATGACAAATGACTGAATACAAAATGTTCTTCCATAGTCATTCTTTCAGTGAAATCCTCACATAGTACAAATCACTTGGGGTTCACTGCAAATCACAGAGGCTGAGGATCTGCCCAGTGAGTGCCATGTTGGCTGACACAACAAAGTTGTACATCCAGCCTTGACAAAACTGCAGTTTTCGGTGAGCTCATTTCACGAGTCTGTTAACCGACCATTTACTGAGGCTCTCACACATCAGCCTCCACAGGCAGAAGGCAAGGTGAAGAGAGAAGCAAGGGTACAGAGCGTGCAGTTTCCCTTTCTTGCAGCCCTTTGCTTCCTAAGACTTCCACAATAAAGCAATAAAGTAAGCCAGTGCTGCTGTGGGTTCTGTAGCTCTTGTCTTCATGGATAGCAGCACACTATTCAGTCCCCACTGCCTTGGGGCTGAAGTAACTCAAAGCCTCTCTGAACCTAAGCCAGCAAGATAGGACTTTCTCCCCTACCAGTACCTATGAATGAACATTGTAAAATCCAGTTGTCAGCCCTCTCCTTAGTGAAATGTTGGAAGCTTTATTCACAGTTAAACTCAGATGTTTTCCAAATCGACTGTCATCACAAAATTATCTCAGCTGAGAGCAAGGTAGGAGTGAGCTGCCGTCCAGTGACCTTCCCTCTCAATCACCTTCAGAGGTTCTTCCACCTGACATACTGGTGCAGAGATAGGATGCTCTCATGAGATTCATAATTTTCTTCAAAGTAACCAGGCCTTGTCATAATTTCAGAGACTCACAAGAAATTAATCTTCTAATTGTCATTCTCTGTTTATCCAAGAATTTGCAACTTCTGTATGAATTCCTTGGCCAAATTCAGGAATCTTGTTAAACTCAACCCCCATATTTCTATTTCTTTCAACTTCTACTAGAAAAAATTCTCATAAAGCTTTCTGAAGAAGGGCAGAAACCTTAAAGAAAATATCACTAACCATGCATGCTGCTTCTACATTACTTTCCAGTGAAACCCCTGAGTCTTAAATAACTCATTTCCAGTTGCCCGCCCCCATTTTCTTTCACTCTAATTTCAAATAATTGCACAAGATAATTTCAACTTTAAAATTTATAGGAAAAGTTTTGCTTTGAAATAAAATGCAAATTTTGTTGCATTTTCAACCTCTGAAGCAGAACTGTAGTCATTTAGCAGACATCATAACTTGTAGTTAAGAAGTACATATTTTCAGGATGTAGAGCCAGAGAGAGTTTTTCCATTGTAATGCAATTCCCTAATGAAGCATAGTTAAATATCAGGTTGCTTTCTGTGTAACCTTGAAAAAATACAAAACATCTTTCATTGTTTTCTGAGAGCTGTAAACATGCAAATATTTCCTGTCGTTGTAAGTTTTAAGGTATTCTGTAAGCATTTATCTGTAGTATATCTAAATTAAATAGACCTCCAAGAAGGAAGAGTAAACATTTTGTATTCATTTAGTCATTAAATAGAACCAGGAACAGTTGCTACAATAATAGATACCGATCATTCATTGTCATTGTGCTTTGGAATAGATACCTGATAAGAGTTGTACCAGAGCTATAGCTGTTAATGAATGATTAAAGACTAAAGAGCAGATGCAAAGGAAAAGTAGAACAACAATACCTCTTTTTTTTTTCTGGGGACGCTTATGTTGTTCTCCTTCATTTACTTCTGCTGAATTTCACTTTCAGATCTCTATAATGGACTGAACTAGGACTAAAGTTGGACTCTTTGCCATCTTGTGAAAAGATCTCTTTCTCAAACACTGACAAAAACAAATCAAAACTTTGACAAAGTTTATGAACTAAAATTGTAATAATGTCAAAAATATCAATGGAAATATTTTATTTAGGTGATTTAATCCCTTTTGGATTCTACTAGAATTAGCTTATGTTTTGTAGCTAAAAGCTATTTTACAGAAAAGCAGCTTTGCTGTCTGTTGTAGTCCATACAAATATCACAGAAAACTTCTGGTATATGCAATGGCTTAATCAGCTGGAACTTGAATAACATGCAGACACATATCTAACTGAACCCCAGATGACTAGGAAATCTGTGTCCCATATGCTGTTTAAAAAGGGAGGTCTTAAAATTTAATTAGAAAGGAGAAAAGCTTTTTTTTTATTTTGAATCATCTTTCCATTTCTTTCACTTTAAATCTCTATTTAAACCCCATATATTCACCTAATCTACTGATTGCTCCACAACTGCTTGCAAGCTTTGTCATGTACTACCGAAATTCACCTAGAATTTTGTTTTATTGGCACCCCAAGAATTCGGGTCACAGAGAAATCAACTCGAGAATCCAGGAGATGAGTAAAACTGTCATGGACAAACACACATGGGAAATCAGCATGCAGTTATTTACAGGACAAATTTATACTTTATCAAATCGGTGTCTTTCACAATCTACAGCAGTCTGCATATTCCTAGTTTTCTTTTTCATCCCATTGTAAGTGCTGAGTTTTATGTAGCAAACTAAAGCTGCTTGGCTCTTCCTGTGTACATTTTCACATATCTCTTATAAAAAGCTCACAGACCTCCAGGATCCATGGATTACATATGAAAGCAACAGCAGCACCAGCACTCCAAACTTGTTCCCACATAGAAACTTCTTATAGTGCACAAAGACTGTTAAGTACCTTTATACTGCTTTCAAAAGACCCATCTTTTTCAAATTCATCTTATTTCTAGTTACAAACAGACGTCTTTACAAGTGACTTGTCCATGTGACAACATCGTTAGAAAGATGATTGATTATATAGTGCCATACTCCTGTGTTTTATGGCTCTAATTCAAGGGATTTTACTCAACCAGTTTGAGAAAATTCCTCTCCTGCTTGGTAAAGAATTGTGCTGCTGTTACAAAATAGAAGTGCTACTACATTTCTTCGGCATAATGAAGTGTTCATGACACCAGCAGAGAGTCTGACTTTACACAAAAGCCTTATTAAGATTCAGTTACCTCTTAAGGTGGTAGGAAAGCAAGCATACAGCATGAAGTGCTCTGCCAGAGCAGGTTTATCAAACTCTACAATGGCAGTTCAGGCTGTGTGCCTTCTGTTAGGGGGTGCAAGGGATGCCAGCCCTCAGCTGCTCCCATTGCTCTCCTGACTGCACGAATACAGATGGGTCTCCTTACGACAGCCACACATAAAAAGCAAGCCTGGAAAAGACCATATCCTCAGTTGCAGTGTAAAGACAGTAGTTGTCCTCCAGCAAGTCTAGCCATAGTCATCCCTGCACTGGGAGAGCTGGTTCAGGTTAAAATTAACCAGAGCTTTTCTGCAGGCTGGTTTTGTGGGTGTGGAAGGGCAGGGTTTGTATCCAGGTTGTTGCAATGCCCCATAAAGATTTTTACAAGAATAACTGAAGGAGGGCATAGGCTGGGAAGGAGTAGCTGGGGGCTGTTAGGATGGCACTGTCAGTGAATGGCAGTGCTTCCCTGAATCTGCACTGAAACAGAGCTTGAGCATTCAGATAATCAGCTGTGACATCTGATATACGGGAGCAGCACCAAGCAGATGGGCCAATACCTGGTTAAAGTGCTCTAGTTTGAGTCACTGAAAAGGACATCTGTCTCTGCTCTCAGACCGGGTGCCTCAGTGACCCCGCCGCAGCTGGGCACCAAAAATTCTTCTGTGTATTTATGAACTGGTATTTTTCAGAAGCTTGTACTCCAAAGGTTATTTGAAAGAATTTTCTCAAGGCAGCCAAAAAGCCTCTTGCAGTCAGTGCTGGATACCAGGTCCTCTAGCAACACACGGAGGTACTACAGCTCCTCAGCAAAACAGGGGCAAAAATATTTTTAAGGTGTCAAAACCAGCAACCGTTTCCCTTATCCCTGTTCAACAAAAGAATTTTATTTGCAAATTTCCACTCTGAGGCATACGTTAGCTTTGGAAATTTTGGCCCCCAGAATGCAAGTTTAGCACAGTTAGTGGCATTTGAAAGCTGAAGACAAATGCTGGACACCTGTAGCTACATTACCCTTCAGTCTCACGTCTCTCCTTTTTTTCTTGTATCAAATCCTAGACCGTCATATTTTTCTCAGTAACACTCACGTCAGCATACAACACTAAAAGCATATAGAAATGACTAATATGAAAGGGCTGAATAAAAGGCATTTAAAAATAAAACAAATAAATCATTACTTAAGAATAATTGTTTTGTTTTCTTGTTGTTAGACATCTGCTCATAGATATTGCAAACATTCCACTTTGCGTCTGGGTTTAATAGTAACAACTTTGCAGGGATGCCTTCTTTCTCATTGTTTTCACTTGGTTTCTAGGGCAAACAAACCCATTTTTTCAGCCCTTTAATAAATTAAAGCTGTTATAAAGTTAGAAGTACATAACTGCATAGTACAGAAATGTAAATCCAGCAAGCCTCAGAATGTATCAAAGGTCACTCCTATGCACAGTATCAAACTCCTCACTCCCTTCCCCCATGGTAATCCCCAGGAACTCTCTGTGGTGAGTGAGTAGAATTCAGGGCAAAACTTGACCTGAAAAATGTAGAGCTAGCTGTCCTCTTCCTCCCCTCTCCCTGTCATCTGCTAACATTTGCAGACAACTAGTGTACTGAATCCAAAGTGTTTATTTTGCTGGGAACGCCATCTGCGTGATGGCAGCTGGGGTGGGAGGGAAGGCACATAGACGAATGAACAGCGATAAATATAGACAGTAGACAGAATCAGGAGAAGTTCTGCTGCTTTCCAGTGTTCTGGATCTTTGCATGCTTCCATTAAGTGGATGCAGCTCTTCTTAAACTGGTTGAATATCTGGATCATTTAGCAAGCCAGCAAATTCAGAACATTTGAACAGAGACGTCAAACAAGCCAGTTTGGGCAACATGCTAAGACTACTGAAAATGTTGAAGTCATTTTTGGTTATATTTCATTTTTAACATATTACAGTATACTGGAACTAGCAAGTGGGAAAAAAAGAACATGAGAGTAAGTACTGTCAAAAGGAATATGTCATAAATCATCCAAAATGAAAAATCAGTGAAGATCTGGAGAGAACATTTCTTGCAGACCAAAGATAAAATCATTGGGTAGATCATTGACAACTGAAAATTAATTATTCCAAGGGATTGCTGAATTTTAATTTCCCATTGCTATTCAAAAGAACTGCTTACATTTGGATAATCCCTTTTCACTGTATTTTTTCACTGTATTACAGAAAGGATAATTCGATAATTAAAACCCCCATCTTAACGTATTCAGTTCTGTAAATCAGATGATGTCAGAGGACACTTCAGAGATTGAAATTTTGCTTATAACTCTTCACTAGCAGCTTGCTAACAAGCTGTTGTCTCCACAGAACCACAGAATGGCTGAAGTGAGAAGGAACCTCTGAAGATTGTTCCACAATGGAGCAGGTTGCTCAGGGCAATGTCCGGTTGGGTTATGAATTATCTCCAAAAACATAGACTCTGCAGCCTCTGTGAGAACCTGTTCCAGTGTTTGAGCAGCCTCATGGGAAAAAAATTTCTTCTGTTTAAATGGAATTTCCTTTGCTTCAGTTTGTGTCTCTTATCCCTTCCCTGGATCCCAGTGAGAAGAACCTGTCTCCACCTTCTCTTCTACCTCCTGTCTGGTATTTATACACATGGATAAGACCCTCTTAAGCCTTCTTTCTCAAGAATAATATATTAATAAGTATTAGTATAACATTAATAAAGTATTTAAAAGTACCTGTTTACTTACCTTGGAAATGCTTCAGAAGTATTTTCCCTGATTTGTCCACGTTTTCCACATTGGATCTATCTCCCAAGATACTGTTGAGGCAACTGCCTTTGCTGATAGATGTTTCATCAACCTCAGCAGAAGTCCTTATTTCAGCAATGTACCTAGGCAAGTCATTTGGTGAGACATTCTTCTCTTCCCTTAAGTGTTTAATTAGGATAGACATATGCTTCAACCTTTTTTATCTTCCTCTTGGAGTTTCTCTTAAAGTTCATGAAATTTAAGAGCAGTCAATAACAAGAATAGAGCTCAGTCCTTGAGCAAGTCTACAGCTGCACTACACCTGAAGGAACTAAACCACACAGACGTCTTTTAATGCACTTAATTTATGTCTGTCCTTATTTAGCCGTGTCTGGAAATAAATTTTTCGTGTTCAGTGCTGCAGTCCTCCACGTGCAAGGCTTAAAGAGAAGGAGAAGACATCCTACTGGTAAACCATTTTAGCCAATATTGCTCCACTTTAATAAAATCTGTCTAATCAGAAGTACAAAACCACATACACGTGTCTATTTTAATAAGCTCATCACTCAAACTTCTCTTCAGATTTTATAAAATGTAGTTCTACGTTGCAGCAATAACTACCCATAGTGTAAGATAAGACATTCTCTGCCATTATAATGCATAGACATCTTATATTCTCATTTAAACATTAAATCTTTCAAATATAATATGACACCCCATGCTCATAAACAGGTTTCTCAATAGAGAGCATAAAGTGCACATTACCAGTAGAACATATCTGAGCTGGGTGTGGAAAACCATGTAGTAGTTACCCCTGCAAGGCTGCAGTTCAATGTCCCCCTTCAGGTGACTTAACTGCTAGGTATCAAGGCAGCTCCCTCCTCTCTACTGATAGAGTTGTCCTACCTTCATCTTTGCATCACCTTTGACACTCACTATCGAGACATTTCTGCGTGGGCACCCACCAGAAAACCACAAGGTCTCTCTCTGCTCGGTCAGATTCCTGTTGGCTTAGCACACTGAAACAGTTCAGTGACCAGAGTGAGCCAGCTGCAGTGTCAAGACCTGACTGGTTTTGCACCCCCGGATGACACACCTGGAATATTCCAGGGGTATTGGGAAAGCAAGGAGGAAGTGCCTTGGTTCAAAAAATGGGTGCCAAATGCCCAGAGACCCATCTGAAACAAGAGAATGACATGCTAACAAATGAGCTAATTGTAAACATCAGGCAGTTTATAAACACTATGCAGTGTTTTCAAAGGATTTGTTTATTTGAAATACAAACCACAGATAATTTTTTATATATGTTTCGGAGGCTGATTTCTGAAAGTAAATCATATTCCTGGAATATCCTAAATATGTACTATTACACATAGTTCTCCTCTGCAGTGTTCATGATGGATGAGTAAACAAAGATGAGATAACATCCATCACATAAAAATAAAGAATAACCAACACTGCTGTTCTTCTATGGGATACAGATTACAGCCATTCAGCTAATTCCCATGGCCTCAATTTCTGGCCTTAGTGGAGCAATTCTCTTTGTCCTTAGAAGTTTACCCTCAAATCTTCTAACTTTATTGATAGCTTCTTAGAATTTTTCTTGAGGAAAAGCCTAGAACCACAGGCCATTTGCAATAAAAAGGAAAAACTTTCCCCACCAACCTCAGTGAGTTGTTCACATAAGAGCAAATATAGCACAAGCAAAGTGTTATGATAAACCTAAAAATATTGAATCACAGTAGTTTGCCAATATTTTTACAGAAATTCTTAACGTCTTGAGTAAGCATCTGAATTCCATTTAAATAAAATTAACCTTAAAAATTGTGGTTTTAATCTCATAATTTTTCAGTTATCTTGAAATTTAAGACACTCCCTTCACTGAAATGTTCAAATACATTTATAAGAATTTAAAGATTATGGTCCTGTCTAAAGTTATGTAAGAAAATGAAGAAGATACCTGACTCTTGAAGTGTAACTAAGGGAGAACCATTTATGTCAACTGGTTCTTATCCTTCAACCGTGCATACTGTTCATGTACTCCCAGTAATGAAAACAGGGTCAACGCAATGCATGACAATAAGCTTTTGATAATCCCAGACCATTTACATCGTGTCAGAGATCTTCAGCAGGCACTTACACAAACTCCACAGCCACCTTCAATACTGCAATTTCAAATTTGCAACAGAGGACCTATGACAAAGCAAGAGTACTATGTGTAACCTAGTTTTCTCAAACTCTTTTCTGACACAAAAGCTTTGGTCTTCAGCAAACATTTTCATGTATCCTGCTGTTTGTAGATGATTTTGTTTTAAAGTGACAGATGCTATGCATCTGTTTTGTACTGGAAGAAATATTTGCCAATTCAGAAATGGAGAAATGGTTAAGCTGGGGTAGCTACTTTATTAAACGAGGGGATTTGTTAAGAAAGCAAGTTATTGAAATGACCACATAATTTTTCATGGAGGTCCCAAAGGACTTTGGAAGTGCCTTCTCTTCCTCATCTGGAATATTGTGTACAGTTCTGGGCCCCCCAGTTTGGGAAAGATGTCAGGATACTGGAATGTGTTCAGAGGAGGGCAACGAAGATGGTGAAGGGGCTGGAGCACAAGCCCTATGAGGAGCGACTGAGGGAGTTGGGGCTGTTTAGTCTGAAGAAGAGGAGGCTCAGGGGAGACCTCATTGCTCTCTACAACTGCCTAAAAGGAGGTTGTAGTCGGGCAGGGGTTGGTCTCTTCTCTCAGGTGACCAGTGACAGAACTAGAGGGCATGGACTCAAGCTTCGTCAGGGAAAGTTTAGGCTTGATGTGAGGAAGAAGTTCTTCACTGAAAGGGTGATCGGCCATTGGAATGCGTTGCCCAGGGAGGTGGTGGAGTCGCCGACCCTGGAGGTGTTTAAGGGGAGATTGGATGTGGCACTGAGTGCCATGGTTTAGATGATGGTTGGTGTTAGTGTTGGGTTATAGGTTGGACTTGATGATCTCAGAGGTCCTTTCCAACCTTGTGATACTGTGATACTGTGATACTGTGATGGTTCATTTTCCACCTCAACCATCTAATGGTACTTACTTCTAATTAAAATGCCGCACGTGGTGGTTAACTGGGAAAATAATAAACCTAAAAAGAGGCAAATTGCAACTTTAGTTCTACAGAATGAGCCTATTTCTGAACATCTTAGAGGACAAGTATAGCATTGCTTCTTTTACAGCATTCCCTCCTCACCAGAACTCCGTGCCGGAGAAAAATAAAGCAGTGTACATTTTATGCTGTAGACAGAGATCAAAAAAAATCCCAAACCAACAAACAAAACCAAAAACCAAACCAGAAGCCATTCTTGCCATCTGAAAGATCTTGGTGACAATCTAATTTTCCTGGAAGAAAATCTGTAATAGCTCAGGATTTCCATAATTATTTTGAGTTCCTGGGAATGGAGGAGGAAAGTTGCTGTGTTTCTTACGGTTGTAAGTATCCCAGAGCAGGAGTGCTGATTTCCTAGCACTGTTTTTCAAATGTAGGAGAATACTCACTCACATACACTTGCAAGGAAGATAGGGAGTAAGGAGAGAGATAACAGCCTATCCTCCTTCTCTAGCAATCCTTGAGAAGCAACCAGGGAGGACAGACACGTTTCCTGGGATGGGTTACAGAGATACACAGTAACACAACAGCCACTGCAGACATACGGGAAGAAAACTGACTACATCCACAACTGAATGCCTCAGTCAAGCTCTTTCTGGTCTTCTGGCTCTGAACTTTGTGTCTGTAAAGTGCAGCCCTATATGCACTTTCATATAAAGCAGTTTTTTGTATTAAGGGAATCCACTAGAGATGGATTTGAACTTCTGTTCATCCTCCTGCCACTGATGTGCCTTCCAGGCACAAACATCACAGTCCACTTATCTCCATTTTCTTCCTTCTTTACACAGAAAGCACATATAATGTGCTAGCAGTAGTTCAGAAGTGGTCAGATTAGTGATTGAATAAGCTTTTAATGTCATGAATGAGCCACCATTCAAAACCTGATTTTTTTAAATACTCTTTTCCACTACTCAGTGAGCCTTGATAAACAGGTATACCAGACACTAGTTTATATTAGAAATTAGCTCCAAGCTGAATTTACCACTTCATCTGGGAGGTTGCAGTTTATAGAAGAAAAAGGAGATAAATAGGTTGAAAAAGAAAAGATGGGAATATGATCAACAACAGTGAAACGTAAATTCTCTAGCTCAAATGAGTTTCTCTGTTGTTCTCCTGGAGAAACATTTATTGAACCTGGTCAGAGATTCCTTTGTTTTGCCTGCTTAATGTCTTCTGAGGTTTCCTCTCTAGCAGATGGAATGCAGTCCTCCAAGAGGCGGTGAGAGCAGAAGCCTGAGGTAGGTGAAATGAACACTACCTGGAGGAACCTTTCTCTTCACACAGTGCTGAAAATTAGGAAATTGTCTGGCTAAGTGGAGTACTTCACGTTGGGTGTTCCACATTAAAAAGATTCGTTAGCATTTTAAAAAGGAAGAGAGCGGAGAATAATTATTACCTGAGAATTATTGCCTGAGAAATATTCATGCCTGAGAATAATTGTAACAGAATCCTGGAAATTCAAATGTTTGTTTTTACACAGATTCATTCCTGCAAATATGGAACCTGACCCAGAAATTTTATTCGGGTGTGTAACATGCCTTTGACTTCAATGGGATTCTACTATATACGAACAAAGCAATCAAGACAGGTTTTGCACGTGCACAGTGACTTCAAATGGGGCTTTATGTTATAAAAACTCCTAAATCATACCAACTTGTCCAATGAGATTTCAAATCTCCTTTTTAATATTCAGCTCATTTTCATTAGAAAATTCTCATGAATACCTGGGTGTTGTCCCCTGTCCTGTGCTAGATACATCATCTCCACAGTGCAATTAGTTACACAAACATTGAAAAATACGTTTATGACCTGAAATGCAGTTTTGATAAACCCTTCTGAAGAAACACCTGGAACACAGCCCAGGAGAAACCTCAACAGATACAAATTCTTTATGCATAAACAATAGCAGACAAAGTCTCTAAACAAGCTGAAGACCTGCTAAGAGCAGCAGTAATTCTGCTTTGAAACAAAGAATTTAAAAGAGACCGTAAGTGAGAAATGAGGCACTGAATCCTCCAACAGGGGAAAAGGTAAGTAAAACACTAATAATTCGTGAGATTAACAACATTCCTGTGTTCCCTGATATACAAAAACATGAGGAAGGAGCACAGAAGAAGTTTGGACAACAGGTATGGAAAGTTGCACATCAACAGTGCTCTGCTGCTCCCTTATTTAGGAAATTAATACTTGGTCTTTTGACCCCCCCACTGTATGAGCTACACCACTATAACAACAGTGATGGTAACACATTCTTTTTTATGCCTCCTCTTCTGCATAAGCTGATTGCTGACTCTCTCACTACCTTGTTTGCACTTGGGGCAACACTGGTTCTCCTGTGGCTGAAGTTGTAGCTTCAAATTGCAGCAAGTTGACATAGCAACCAGCTGCCATAAAAAGAGGTGTCCTCACAGAGCTCTTTCATGTTGTCATCTCCTTCCCAGCACCAGCTCCTTGGCTGCCTCGGGGTGAACTGGTTCAGGGAGATGAACAGCAACAAGGCAACCCTCCCCTAAAGAGGTGGTTCTCAGGACGGTGTTGTTTTAGCCAAGTTAGTCATTAAACAGCAGCAAGCACAAACTGCTAAAAGATATTGAGTGTTTTTTCACATGTGGGCTAGAAAAGAAAGAGGCTGTGGTATTGCTGTAGGAACCAAGAGACCCAAAATACCTAGTCTGGTGAGCACCATTCAGAAAATATTATATTCTCTTATTCCTTGGAGTGAAGCTTAGAGTGCCTCATATTGAAAAAGAAATATACTAAACAGTAGGTTAGGAGCTGGAAAACAAAACCATAAATAAATCATGGACCTCTCCTAACATAATAAAATTCTTGAGTATTGTCATTTGTTGCTTATTACAGTTTCATTTACATTGGAATTTTCGTGCAGTTTCCCTGCAACTTTTGTGTACTCAAATAATTACAGTTGTGTTACTGTATTATTTTAAATCTACACAGCAAAGTGAATAGAAGAACCTATCTCTGCATTACTCTGGTCAATATTGCTTTCTATTACATAAGAAATGGGAATTGAATCAATTTTAATGCACCACTTTAATAAGAAGACAACCATAGTTCTAGATGGCAATTATGGAGATAATTACAATTTCATTGGTACTGCCTAAGATTAAGAATACAAAATTTACCTTGGTTGAACAGTTCATTATCTAAGATGAACCCAAGCTATTTTTCCTCTAAATCATATCTTGGCTTGTTTTATTTCTTAACTTTGATTCTTTAATAAAGGCATAAAGCATTTTACAGGTAGAGTATATCAAAACAGGCTAGCTGGTTCGACACCAAATTACTGCACAGTGATTTAAGAAAAAAACATTAATTTTGAAACAGCTCTGGAGGCTGAGTATAAAGATTATTAAACATAAGTTTTATATATGCAGAAAAATTGCTTTTGCATGAATTCACTTTTAAAATGTTAATATATGCATAAGAAAATTGTGTTTCTTAATCTCTGAAGAAACACTTATCACTAGGAACCGCTTAATTCTTTTCCTGTGCTTGATTTATTAGCTTATGAAATTATGCTAATAGTTTGCATGTTAATGGTTTTGGGGCTCAAATGACCTGATTTTAATAATGAAGCAATTTATGCAGTAAGTGTAATCAGCATCTATGAATCTCACTTAAAAGAACATATCAGTGATTACCTATGCTAAAAACAAATGGTTCTCAGCATGGTATACGCTATACATTATGACAGAGCTGTGTGCTCAGAGCAGCACACCCTTTAGGCTGGCCCAGTCCCACTGCAACAAACCACACTAATGTCTGCCACTGTAACAACTGTTCATGGATGCTCAGGTGCAGACTGACTCCCTCACGTGGCCATCTTCTGAGGAAAAAGCCAAGGGCAAGAGATGGACAGCATCAGAACTGAATTCTAACCTGGAACCAGCAGGAATTGCTCCATGAGTAGGTGACATCTGGGGTGCAGAGACCTCACGCACCTGGATGATGGGAAAGAAGGGAAAGCATGTGTTTGGGGAAGAAGTTGTAAGTTTTACAAATTGCTAGAAAAATGGCACTTTTATAAAGAATTTGACCTTCATGTCATATAAAAGATGCAACCCCCTGCAACTTTTGGGAAGCCTCTGAAACACATCCTTGACAAAGATTCTTCTGTAAAATATCTGTATTTATAGACCTGCTCACTGTCAGAGGGTATTTGCACCATGCCTCCTTTCCCCTGCATTGTTTACTGTGCTGGTCCCTAAGACAAGAAGAAATCCGATACAGGGCTTTGAGAAGTAACCAGAAATGCTTTCTTTGCAGAAATATAAGCTTGTGTTTTGATAACCTGTTGAACATCAATATTCACTTTGGTACAAAAAATTCAGAAATACGTTACTAGCTGCCAAAAATGATTTAATGGTTCAATCACCCAGACAGAAGCTGACAGAGGTCAGACTGGACATTAGAAAAAATGTAGTCAATGGAAGAAAACTCATTGATTCAGCAGAGCTGGATCATTACTTCCTCAAAGAAATGCCTAAAGGCCAGAAGTCCTCTCCCCTTCCACAGACCAAAACTGAACAACTATATTTTGTAATTAATAAATACCTTGCTTACAGCATCTTGAGCATATGATACAAAACTGCCTTCAAACACTATTGAGTTTGCTGTTTGTTGAGAGTTGTTCCTTTCATGAAGCAAAAAGGTGATGTGTTCTGGAGTGTGGCTAATGCTTTTTATTCCAGAATCCAGGCTATTAGCTTTACACAATTTATTTCATATCTTAAAGAAGAAAGCAAGCAGATGTACTTGACAGTTTGTATTTTTTATGTTTTATCCTAGTCATAAATAGATTCTATGTAAGCCCAAGATGTGTATGGTTCATGCAAAAATAACTCATCAGAACTTGTTCAAACTCTGTTCCTTCCACAAACCACAAAGGCCTCACTGTGTATCCAGGTGCACACAGGTCTCTGAGAACTTCAGAGGGTTCTGTGGGGGCTGTGGTTGAGAAGACAACATAAAGTCCAGGCTGCTGCCTGCACATGGCTTCAGAGGATGGCAAGGCTGGCCCTCTGCATTAGCCCTGGATAATGGCTGAGCACAGCAACAAGAAGCCTGATGAAAGCATCCTTGAAGAGGCAGAGACAGGACTTATTTTGCAAGCTGCAAAGTCCCTGGCTCCCAAGGAGCCCAGGCTGGGCTGAACTCCACGAGAATAATAAGAGAAAACTTGATCAAAGCCGGCGTGTGTGCTTTAGATGTGGATGCCATACACACTGTTACCATAGAGCTATGACAGCTTAATGAGCTATCACCCATCAACCAAGCTGCTGTTACTATGCGCACGCCTCTACCCTGCCCCCTCTCTCCAGAGAAATGATCTCGTTCAGTCTCAGGGAAAGTCTCGTTGAGGAGCCCCAGCTGCACGGAGCTGCCTGATGCACTCCTTCTTACAGGTCCAGACATCCTTGTCTTGCCAAACAGGATTTCTGCGAGGGAAAATTCCCTTCCTCCATTTCCCTGTGTTGTGCCTGGAGGACACTCCCCTGAGAAGAGGGATCTGCTGCCGGTGGTGGCAGGGTCAGGAAGGCAGAAAATAAAAGGAGAAATTTCAAAGTTCATACGGTTTTCTTGGTGAACTGCAGCAGCTCAAAGGGGCACCTATCTGCTGTTTACTTGGAAATCTGACAAGAATAACTTACCGCTGACGAACTAGGCTCACAAACACCACAAGCCCAAGCCACAGAGCCTCAAATGCTGGTGCACACTTCCCATCAGACACACACAGGAGCACCGCTGTAGCCAGCGCCTGTGTTTCAAAAGCAAACAGGAAAATCTTGGTATGGTCTCTCTTCACTACATGTGGGAATCTCGGCTTCGCTGGCCCGGGGCCCTGTGGTTTCCCTGGCCATGAGAGGAAAAGGGGTATTACCATAGCTGCCCTCTGTTCCCAAGCAAGGTCTGGGTGCTGGAAAGATGGCAGTTTGTGCTGCCCATGTGTGGGGGCACTGCCTGCCACAGCCTCGTCTGCCCAGCTCCAGCTCTCTTGCAACCAGAGAGTGCCATCACAGCCCCTTCCGCAGAAGCACCGAGGTATTTGTTGGTGCAAGGACACACGTGGTTGTCTTGCTGTATTGCATTCACTCTGCTGAGAGCTTTCTGCAAGAACAGGTAAAGGGAGGCTCGTGTTTGCTGGAGGAAGAGTGGGGAATCCGGAGGGAACAGCCTGTGGTCCTTCCTCATCTGCTGCGGCTTGGGAAAAGAGGCAGAAGAAGAAGGCATGGAACCATGGCTACTTGCTGCAGCATGGAGGGCTATCTGTCAGGTTTCATATTGACATTTAAGGTCCAAAAAAAAGCATGGACACACTGAAACACAGTATTTACAAATGGACACCCATTCTGCATGTAACTCGAATGCTGCAACTCTGGAAATTAACTCGGTAGAAATAATTCTTGTATTTACTTATCTGCATAAAAGCCAAACAGAAACACATCACAAACACACAAAATGCTAGATGATTTGAAGCTATCAAATTGTTCATTAGCTGACTTAAATAACAGCAGACTGTTAGCACAGCCATCTTAATTTCATGTTACTCTTGTTTCTTACATTGTGTCTTGATTTAATATTAGGCTTTAAATACTCTGGGCAAGGATTTGTTTCCCTATATATTCATTCCACCCCTACTAAATAGGCCCATGTTCCAACTAATGCCTGCAGTTTCTAAATTGCAATCAGCAATAATATTTATTGCTTTTTTGTGTGCCCATCCAGAAAAAGAAAATTGTTACCAGAATAACACTCAGAACAATAACAGGATGCAAATGTGCACCCTTTTTTTCCAGCTCGCATTCTTTACTCCAGAAACGTGCCAGTTTATGTGGAAGTCAGCGGGAAACCTGACCAAATGAGGACTTCTGATTTGTGTCTCAGCCATCGTTTTGCTGGATTTATCACAGTTAATGACTTTTCGCTCGTCTCTCTTCACATGCTAGGAATGTAAGTAGGCCATAATAGTGAATCTGCACATTTGGTCAAAAACATTGCTGTGATTTAAAAAATAGGTGTGAAAAACACCATGTTGCAAGCAGGGAGGAGATTCAATACGGGACTCAATGTATTCGTGATTTTTAGAAACAGGAAGGAGATAAAAAGCCCATTTTCCAGAAACATCATGGAGCCTTTCCTGAGACTCATCACTCAAGATTTTAATTTTAATTCCTGGAATTTCAGCAACCCAACATTCCTGTATCAGTTTGTGCTCTCACAGAATCCCTGGATCCTGCCTAGGAATGGTTAACCATAGAGATATGGAGTTTTGCACATCTTTCCCTCTTTCTCTCCCCTCCTCTCTGCTTCTGAATCAAACATCTTCTGCCTCATTCAGCGCAGCTTCACAGCTCTTTGATTCCTCTCCTCTGCCTGTGCCCTGCCTCTTAGAGTATGTATTCAGCTCCTCCTTTCCCAGCAGAGCAGCCCCAGGCCAGGGTGACTTCTCCCTTGGGATCTTTTGTCTCATCCTCTCTGACAGAGTGGAGTGACAGCGAGCAGGCTCCCCACCCCAGCGCTCCTCTAATCAAGCAGCACTCATGCAGCTCACACGCTTGCCTGCAGGCTTCTCTCTGTAATGTGACATTGATCATCATGACACAAAATGGTCACAGATATCACTTCCTAAAATTCAGGAATGTGACAGGTAGAGACTGAATCGCTAGTCTATGGCCTGAAGACTATACGGATTATTCAGGTCAGGATAAATCAGGTTGGATATTTGCCCTACTTCCATATTCTAGCTATTAATAACCAAAAGCATGCCAGATTGCAGCTTGTTCTGTGTGACTGCACAAGGGAGCTATGCTCCCTCCCCCACGCCTCCACATGCACATCGCAGACTGATATTCTTGGTTAAGATTTGAAAGCCATTCGCAAACCCAGCTTCTGAATTCAGAGTCAAGTCGCAAGCACGTGGAGGCCCTCCTTCACCAGGCAAGAAAAGGACATCAAGGCAGCCTGTAAAAAAGGTACGGGGGACCCCTCCTGGTCTACTGGTCCCAGAAACCCTAATGCATACAATTTGTTGCTCTCTGCTCTTTTCTCCAAGCTACAGCACAGCTCAGTCAGTCAGGGCTCAACCCTCTTGCCAAGCACACTGCCACAAAATCACCATCCTTCTGAAAGGATCTGGTAGAGAAGTCACTGAACACCTACCCACAGAAGCCCAGCCACACTGCTCCTGGAAAGCTTTCTGTCCATTGTGCCTATCCAAGATTTCAGTATGAAGAAGTAGCACTTCCTCCTCAGTACTGAAACAGAGATCACACAGTGACATAATTAAATGAAGTTGTACCAAGTGGATTATCTTCCAATATCGAGTCACCACTCACCTTTTAGAAGGACGCAAGATAGAAATTGTACAGTGTCTCTTTGCAGAATACTGGCTTTTATGAGCCACCATTAAAATTTTGGGAGATTAAATCCTCAGAAGCTTGAAGTTCTTCTGTTTTTAAGGTACTCGTTCAAAAGTCAGCTTTTGGGTTTGGTTGCAAAGGGAAAAACATAAATATTTTTTCCGTCCATTGACATGGAAGAAGAACTGCCCTGACAGCTGAGACAGCTTCCCTGAATAGGATCCCTCTGCTCCTGGGAGTTGGAAAGCTATTCTCTGCCATCCCTTTTGGGTCACTTATGCAATCTGCTCTAGCAACTAGTGCCAGTTCAGTTCAGCTACAGACCAGACTCTCTGGACTGTCTAAATGTCATTCCCTGGATTTGCCTAGGATTTGCCTTTATACTTCCCTCCACCACCATATTCATGGCCTGTTACTATAAAGCATTAATGCTAGTTCCAGTCCATACAGTGCCACTGGTTCCCATTATAATTCCAAAAAGATAGATCTTAGGTGGCAACTGCACCACATAGCAGTTAGGCAGTAGTTGAACTCTCTTCTGTCTACGTTTCTAGACATTACTCCATATTTTATTTATCAGCTAAAAGCCAAGCAAAGTAACAATAATGAGTAGGTCGAGTGCCAAGAGCAGCATATGAGCCTCAACAACACTCCCCTCTTCTGCTTCTCCCATTGCTCTGTCCACTGTTGACTCCAGTCTTACTTAGTCGACATGAGGCTTCAGTGATTACAATTCATAATCCCCCACATCTTTTTTCCTCTGCTGAGCATAGTGCTATTATTTCTAAGCAGTTTCAAACAGGCTCTTCCTGTTCAGCTCATTTAACAACTAGATTTGCTAGATCTCTAGCCATCACTTGGCAGAGGGCATAATAAGTACTTGCCAAAATCTATCTTTGGTTACTCTTCCAGAGATACTTTCTGCTGGGGAAATAAAAAACATTCTTCACTCTTTCAATAAGAAAACTTTTTTTTTTCCCTGCTTCCTTTGATTCTAATCATAACACTATCCCGGACAGAGGCATCTTAAAAAAGATAGTGGTCGGTGGGTTCCTGAGTATCTAAACTGAAAGCCTGTTAATAAAATCACAGAAAGCTCCCTCTAGACTCTGCCTGCATTGGATTTTCAGCTAAAGTAACAGTACTTTTGCCTATGAAGGCACAAATTAGATGAAATCCGCAGCAGCAGTTCAGGAACCTTGTTGTCCTGATAATTGTTCCAAGTTGCGTTCTGATTACAGTATCACAGTATCACAAGGTTGGAAAGGACCTCTGAGATCATCAAGTCCAACCTATAACCCAACACTAACACCAACCATCATCTAAACCATGGCACTCAGTGCCACATCCAATCTCCCCTTAAACACCTCCAGGGTCGGCGACTCCACCACCTCCCTGGGCAGCGCATTCCAATGGCCAATCACCCTTTCAGTGAAGAACTTCTTCCTCACATCAAGCCTAAACTTTCCCTGACCTCCTCACTGAAAACAAGAATAAAAATCTCCAGGTTTGTTACATTAAAACGTGAGTGAGGAAATGACAGACAAGTTCGGGGAAAGAGAAAAAAAGTGTAGCATTCTTACACTACAAACATGATTTTAAATGGACTTTCAAGGAGGTATAAGAATGAAAAAAGAAGACTATTTCCGCCTCTTTGTATCCCTGCCAACAGGATAAACAACAATCTGGGTTGCTGATCTTTCTACATTCAGGGACTGAAATACATCATTAAGGGTGATAGAAGGAATAGTCCTTCAGAGTAAGTACAGAGAAAAGACATAGATAGCCTATGGAAGTAGATAGGGTCCAAAGGTTTTGAATGGAGGTAATCTACAAGCAGAGAGAGAAGATGAGTGGAAGATTCCTCTTTTCCTGTCCCTATCAGTCAAAATCTGAAGTAGGAAATATAATGCACCCTTCCAACACTGACACTCAATATCTCACTAAAACAGACTGTGGCTTAACAGCTATGATAGAGCCTGACTCTGCTCATGGGGTAACGTTCAGACCTAAGCTACATAAGTTAAGAATGATTGTAGGGCCAACAGCTGGAACTGTAACAGGAAGTAAAAATAAAGAAAAATGGGATCATGCCCACCTAGACTTGAGACTCAAATGTGGAAAAAGCTTATTCCTGAGCTACAGTCAGCCTCTATCTATTATAGATGCTTATTGCCTTATTGGGGCCTACATTATAATTAGCAAATGAAGCAGCAAATGATGAACATCTGATTTCGTTTGCAAACATATATATATACACAAGATGATGACTCGTCAATGCAAAATACAAAAGCTTAACAAATTGTGTAATTATACATTTCCTGCAGATTTTCTGCTACTTTTCACTTAGTATGTGAACATTTCTTGCCATGTTATCAAGATTTTTTATTTATTTAAAAATTTAAGCAGCTGATTGCCATATTTCTGCATTACACAGCTATGAAATTTGGTGCTGTCATATAAAAGGTACACATATAAAATTGACATTGCATGTGAGGGCCTTTTGTTCAATACAAAATTGGCTTTGTGGATAACAAAAACATACAAAAATGAGTTTATCTATAATCTTTACTTATTTTTATTATTCCCTGTATTGTACAACATGTGATAATATTTAGGGAGGCCTGGAGTTCTTAAGGAGTTATTTTTTCCTGCCTAATGTTACCAGTGTTATTTTCCTCTACACTTTATTCCTCGTTTCTTCAGAGCAGCACTAGTCCAATAAAATCTTCCTGAGGGAAATTCCCTTGCAGAACACTGTTGGCAAGAACTGATACCAGACAAACAGGAGGAAGACACATTGGAGTCAGCCTCCTGAACAAATTTATACTCACCCTCATGTTCCTCTACTTAATAAGGCAGCAGCTCTAAGCTTGAGTGATGTGCACAAGAGATGCAAATGTATTAACGCATTTCCTGGAAGACTACTGGGAGACAACTAATATTTTTGCAGCAGTATACAACAGACTTACCAAATATATACACATATTTAATATGGTAATGTTAAAAGAACAGACTGCTTCTTTCACATGTCTGTGCAGCTTGTGCACAGTGGGAACCTCTTTCTCTTCAGCGTGCCTGGGCACTATTACTTGATCCCAAAAAAAAAGCAGCACAGCCTCTCCCTTTTTCTCCCCTCCCATGAGTATTAGAGATTCACATGGTTTTGTTTGCTTCACTAATAGAAAAAAAACACTAAAAGGAGGGTCAGACACTCACAACAGTCTGCTTTTTTTTTGTTCTTATGGAAGGGTGATATTTACATATGTAAAATCATTTTATTTACTCATATACAGAAGGTAGGAAGGACTTTGGAGGCAGAACATAAAGTCAAATTTGGTTTTGCAGAGGCAATCAAGAAGAGCTCTCAGAATATAATTCTGAGAGATCAAAATCAGTTTAGCTCTTGGACACAACTTAGGTGTTCTAACAGACAAACATTGTCAGACAATTCCTGGGAGGATTTCTTCAGAGTTATGACGAAAAGCAATAATCTCAGTTAAAATGCCTCCTACAGGAAAAACTTCTTCCTCCAAGGAACTGGTTCCCTAGGAAAGTTTAATTCCTCTAACCAAAAATCCAAACTCATACTCATCTCTGATACATGTTCATAAAAGATATGTATCTGACACACACGTGCATGCATTTATTAGTTGTAGCTATCCCTACCTGCTAATCCAGGAATAATGTATGTTTCTATCGGACCAAATGAGAAATCAAGGTCTATAAGAGAACTCCACGTTGCACAGCCATTATTTAGCAGCCTTTGGATCCTGCCTAGGACACTTCATATACTTCAACATTTAAACATGAGAACGTTCTGTGAACAAATTTTTTATAAGTGAAAAAACATTGAGATTCTTTATTAAGCACCAGCCATGTCTTGATAGTTTGTCACACATTTTTACAGTAACTCGCCAGGCCCAAGTAAAATATTTTACTTATCTACCTCGGCTTTGAAGCTGTAAGCAGTAAAAATATTTTTCTTAAATGACTGATGAAGAGTCTGTTTTGGTCACAGCAGGTTGCTGAGCCAACATGTCAAAATAGCAAGAGCATCAGCTACCACTGCGTGCTGGGTTGCCCAGGAAGGATTTACAAGGTGAGTTAAAAGCCTGGGATATGTTTGGTACAGAAATGAAACACAGTACCTCCAAGCAGGTGGTGGGATTTTTGGGGAGCTTTTTTTTTTGACCACATCAATCACTAGGAATCCAGTCATCAATATTTAGTGACTCAATCACTAAATATGAAGCAGAGGTAGTAATGTATTTTTGGACACTATAGGAATGCATAGGTGAAATGGCTACAGTGGAGAATTTTATTGTTTTTATTATTAGACTACTTCTGTACAGTTATTTTCCACCCTTCCTTAACCCTAAGATGCATGTAGGGGGTTAGAATAACAAAACTAACTTTACATCAAAAACTAGAGTTGAAAAGACTTTTACCTGCATCTTTTCCTCCTCCTCTGCCCCTCATGACATGCAGCAGAGTAGGAAAAAAAAAGGAAGCAATAACCAATCCACCAGGCAAACAATCTCAGCCTTCAAAACTGCTGTGCGCTAGAAAAATAATCTTATACCAAGTATGCACTCAGACCTTCTTGCACTGGGAAAGAGACCATATCTGGTACCATGAGGTCACGTCTTAAATAGCTGATAAAACAACGTCTGTATATCAGCTGGCCTAGCATCCTGGAAGGCAAACTGGGGAACAGGAATGGGAAGTCAGGAAAAAACCCTGTTCTTGAACTATCATTGCCTTGCAGATAAACACACTTGGTAAGCACACTGGTTAAGCTTTTTAGCCCAGCTACACTCCAGTTCAAGGGTTTAATAGTGATTTGGAGATGCAATTATGAGTCACTACCTTATAAACTGTAATGATGCTGTAATGAGCACAGATCACTCTTAGTTCCAGTGCAGAAAGAGACAGATGGGAAAAACAACCCATATATCAATGGGACAACCAGAGAATAGTAACAATAGTATCTTTCCTTAAAAGCTGTTTTGGTTCTACTTTTTTCTAGTGGAATAAGATTCAGAGGCACATAACTCACCCAGCTGAAATACCCTTAAGGACTTCCATGTTAACCCAGGTATATGGACACTACATGGTACGCCACCTGCTTAGGGCAAAAAGTCTCCTTCTGAGCAAAACGAGCTCAATTTCAAACCAGTGGTTTGGATGCCCACCCACACAGGAATGAAATCATTGAACCAAGGTCAATGATGTCATTTGGGACAGCCCCAGACCACAAGCACAGACGTGACTAGATTCTCTTAAAATTGAGGCGTGCCTGGAAGTGCTTGGTGCCCAAGTTGGCACGTGAACTTTCTTCTAAAGTTAAATTTCAACAACAAATGTGAAAGTGACCAGGGGTCAAACTGTACAGGGAAGGGAAGGGAATAGGGAGGAAAACCCAAAAATACTAGTAGTGTACTGGAACACTATTATTGGAACACCATAGAAAGTACACACAGTTGGGTAGAGAGTCTGTGTGACTTTGAGATTTGAAGTCGAGCATCCTAGAAAGGCCTGTGTCTGGTATCTGAGCTAAAATCTTTAGCAATAAAAATAAAATGGAAACCCAAACTCTTATTCCTGAGCTAATTTCCCTGAAGTTTGGCTCAGGATATTTAAAGGAGCCAAACTTTTATGGTTTTAGGCTCTTTCGACTGGGGGCATGAAAGCTCGATAATGCTCTTGGTAGTTGTACAACAGATTGCACCACCTGATGTGCCACAAAATTATCTGGTGAGCTGCACCTCAGCTTGCAGCATCTATCCTGCAGACATCCAAGATAATAACAGTGGAGGCTGCTGAACGATGGCAATAGGTGTCTTAGGAACAGCAAAGAAGCTGTAGGTACCCTCTGCCTCTTCTTGTGTTGAGTTCAATCCAGTTACTATCAGTTCATCGGGATTATGAAACTTTATTACACCCACCCAGAAAACCAAAGAATTAAAAAAAGGGAGGGGAAAAAGTTCTCTCTTGTTCAAACACTGAAGATAGAACAAGAACAAGCCTGGTGCAAACATTTCAGTCAAAGAGGGAAATTCAGTAGATGCCAAGAAATTTATACTGAGGAGTCTCACTTAGGAGATTATAACAGCCTGCATAGTAAGCTTCAGCACAGTATTTTTGTATGACACACTAACAACAAAACCTGATGAAATTTCACATTGTTCACAGTGAAAAGAAAACATTAGTTTTATTTCCACTGTCTTTGCTTTAGTTTAAACTTGCCCCAGTGTATTTTAGCCTAAGCCAATTTGGGATGTTAACAGCATACAAATATGCTTTTCCAGTGAGCTGCGAGGAAAGGTTATTTTGAGCTGGAATTGTGTTAAGCTGATTACTTCTTTTAATTTCTTCTTAATAATAAGGCATTTTTAATTGTTTGAATCCTAACAGCCGATATAGCTGTTTAGAGAGTCAGGGAATGCAAATGAAGACCAAGAAATTCTTTCAATATAAAATCAGGACTCTCTCTATGCCATGGCAACAGCAATTTTTCATTACATTATAGATTCCTCAGGGTAGCTCTCTCCATATTGACAAGATCATTTCATAGGGAGAGGAGGTAAGGGACGAGAGAGATCTTGCTGAAGAAACAGAATTATTATGACGAGCAATTAACAACATATATCCCAGCATGTCACAGTGGGTCTTCTCTTTTCATTCCATGAAAGAGACTGATTATAAAAATGTTTCCCATTTGAGTGCTTCAACCCTAATGTAGTTTGCACCAGGCTGCACTTTCCCTCAGGCTGAGAAATACTGGCATCAGCTGGAACATGGGATATGTTGAACCTGCCGTCACCAGCCTGAAAAACCTCTGTCCTCACTGCTGCTCATACACTCTAGAGAACTGCCTGCTGGCACAGATGGGGCTGACTCAGTTCCACTAATGAGTGTGTCATCACACAGATTCTTACTTTCCCATTTCCACAAAATATTTGCATTTTTCATATGCTGGGTGGTTTTTACTGCCATCTCTTCCCTTTTAAAATCCATGCAAACTAGTTAGTTATACCAAAACCAGTCCAGAAGCTTCCAGACCTTTCACTCCACAGGCACTTCAGGTAAATTATCCAGAAGAGTTGGTAATAATGTAAACTCACACTGACACCACTACATTACCTGCATTTGCAGATCACCACAAATGTGTTGTTGACAGTGCTGTGTCTTGGTACATATGTGATGCTAAGTTTTTGTTATTGTTTTTTCTTATTTTCATTGCTTATAGAAGCTGTTGTGCCTTTCCTTCTGAATATTGCTACAAGGTTTCTTAAAAGAAAACTAAATGGGTCCTTGATTTTCCCCTCTCCTTTTCCAAAATGCCACTCCTGGCCATAAAGAATTATCCTTTATACCAATTAGTCAAAGAATGAAAGCGTTTCTCTTTTAATTACATATCCCAGAGTAAGAAACAATACTGAGCACCAAATCACAGCTTTCTAAAGGACTTTTGTTTAAACAGAATGTTATGCAGTGTAACCTTGAAGTGCTAACAGTGGCCCACAGTCTGGATTTGAGTGACTAATCTGGTTACAGCTACAACTGGTACTATTGGGAGCTTTCAACTGGAGCAAAAAGTTTACACAAACTCTACTGCATTACTTCCTAAGCTTCTGTCTGCACTGAAGCACTCTGTCTAAACCTCAGTTCCAAAGGGCTTTCGGGGGGGGGGGGGGATAGATAAAAATTAACCCACACAGTTTTCTCTACTTCCAAACTCCTGGGGTAACTTCCATCTTTGAAATCATGGTTTCTTCACCGCGGTTTAAACAGCTGTATAACGTTTGTATGAAAAAGAGAGTGCTGAAAGAAAAATCTAACTCAGAATTTTTCTCATTCTGATTTCTCGTTTAATTTTAAAGATATTTAAATGGCACAAACTTAGAGGTGTTATAGAAAGCAACCATGGAAAGGAGAGCATACTACTTATTTTTTTGTCTAGGAAAACAACCCCATTTCCAAAATCAAAACTTTAACAAGACTTCATAATTTATTGGACTTAGTAACTGAACACACTGAAAGAATAGAGACTGTACTCCTGATGCTGTTGAGAAAATGCTTAAAGGAAATCCCATACATGATAACAATCAATGATGATTTATACTTTGCATGTCAGGATTCCCAAAACCTAAAAGCACTTAAGAGAGAGCATAAAAATAGGAGAGACGGAACAATCTGATTTTCTGTTTGCAGTGTTCAGATTCTAGTAATGAGCCTCAGTGATGGGGCAGTGTCAAAGGCCTTAAACATCCCACGTAAAATAGTATTTTTGAAGCCCATAAGCAACAGTTTACTAAGTTTTCCTTCTCGATTTTTCTTTAGATTATCATAGCAAAAAGGCCACATCCTAAAGAGAAGTTTACCATAGTCTTAGCTATAAAAGCTACATCTTCAACAGTCACAAATTTCACTAACTGAAACATTTTATCTTCATGCACAGAAGAACACCTGTGAGCAATGGGCTCTCTAGTACAACCAAGTGCTGGCCTGAGGTTATAACATATGCACACACACAGAGCCAGCAAGAGATATTGTCAGAGGTTTCTAAACATTTAGACAGGATTAAATGTATTTTTAAAGTTAGGTGCTCCTTTTTGGTACTGCCCTACCGTGGCCTCCCTCATCTTTGAAGCTCTTGCTTATGAAAATCTGATTGTGGATTTCCCCATCACTGTATCTTAAGTCTACCCCTAGACTCCTTTCTCTCATAATAATTACGTGGGGCTTGTTTGGGGTTTTCTGTTGTTATTTCTTTTGGGTGGTTTTTTTTGTTTGCTTGTTTTCTAAACTCCCATCAACCTGTTGGTGATTGATAGGCAATGCCAGTAAAATGATCTTGCCCCATGTTCACTGTCTTCACGACACATCCACTTATCTCCTGGGAGTACCTGGGAGATGAGTGTCTCCCGCTGCCAGCCAGTCCTACATGGACCAGGGCAGAGCATCAAAGAAAAGTATTGAATCAACAGTTGGTTAGTGGTTAGCAGAGTCCAGTCTTTTCCTCTGATTTCTGGGAGAAGGGAGGAAGTGCAACACATTGCTATCAATTTCCAACAAATCCTTCATAGCAAGGAAAATAACATATATAAACACGTACAATGTATTTCTCTCTTCCCTGTGCTTTCCAAATGCAGGTCTTCCCCATTTTCTAATCAAGTACTCAACTAAAACCAGTTTATTAATGAAGGAGGATTTACTGACATGTTTGGAAAGTATGCATTTGTCACATAATGAATTTCTCTCTGTGTTTTACATCCAATGAGTTAATTATTTTATTTGAAGGTTGGAATTGACTTCAGGCAGAAGCACACATGGGCACAACTGTAGATGAAAGTAGTGGCTTTGCCTCATTTCATAGGTCAATCACCCAGTACTTCAGCCTAACACCTACTCAGAATTATGCATCTAACTTCTGCTTCAGTTTATATTTGCTCTATTATTTCTACAGAGCCACGGACAAAGTTTCTGGAAGCACCAAGTTGGGTGGCTATCTACTCTAACAGTATGTATGTATGTAAATGAGTGCTTTAGCATATGAACTCTTCTCAGGAAGATTCACTGACTAGAGATGAAAGATAAGAGCAATGAAAAATAGCTGTTATTTAGATAACAGAAAAAAACAGGAGAGCTTTGCTAAAGGATCACTTTTAAAAACTGTTTTCTAAGCATCCCTTCTACCCAGAGTACAGGGGAGTCAGCTGCCTGTTGGCACTGAATGTTGTATTTAATGTTTCAGAAAAGTAAGGAGAGGAAAAGCACAAGCCTGTTGCCCTCTTTGGATTTATTCATCATGGAGAAAAGCCACTGCAAATGGGGTGTGTTTTTCCCAGACTATTTTACATTCAAAACAACAGCCCTGTCTGCACTGGAAAATTCCACAGTATGTGGAGGGAATGAATGAAGGGACTTGGAGAAAGAGATACATGTTTTAATTAGATTTAATTAAAGTAACTATGTTCAAAATAAACCTTCTGAAGTTCCTCCATAAAAATCAGAAAAGTCAGATTCTGATTTATCTGATATTTCTAAGATTAATAATATTGCCAACAAGCCAATACAAGCCCATGCTTCTCCACCTGTCATTTACTTCTTTTGAGACATTCTCATACAAGTAAAACAAGTATTAGAATGGAGAAGTTACATAGTTTTAAACAATCTGTTTTGGTGGTCGGTGATGTCTGTTAAAGTTGGTTGTGCTCAGCTCTCTGCAAAAATCAGTGCCATTACACATACATACAGGCACACACTCTCTTTAACAAAGATATAGATGTATTTTTTCCCTGTTCATCAGTATTCATGAACTCTTCCATGCTAGTTCAAGCTGCATTTCTGTGAAATCACAAGCAAATTGAGGAAAGGTTTTACGTGAAATATATGTGCATTCAGTACTCTAATGCTTTCCATAAAACACAGTTATCAAAACACAAACACATAAACACAAACCCTCCATGTGGGAAACATATGCACTATGGTTATTCAAAAAACTCGTTAAAAATTACATGGCATCTACAACTGTATCTAAATCTTTGGTTTGTTCTTACAATTCACATGCTAGCAGAGCTAGAAAAAAAAACCCTGAGAGCTCTAAGAGCATTCTGGGAACTAGACTGAAAGATAACCAGATCTTCCACTTTGCTTCTAGAATAGCCAGGTTATAAAAATTTTACTCTGAGTAAAAGAGCCTTTCCAGATGTAGCTAGATAATACTGAACTCTGTTTTCACCAAGAGCTTTAGGAATAGTATTAGCTCAGATGGAAATAATTTTTTAACTAGCTGGGAGTGGTTCCCTAATAGTTCCTGAAGCTGTTCCCCCATGCTCATATCCCCTCCTCCCTGGCTCATTTTAGGAGCTACACCCAGTGTGCAAAATGACCTCTGCACCTAAAGAGGCAGGGACTATTTTATGCATGGAAAGAAATTAATGTCATGACTGACTGGCTAAAAAACACCCTGAAAGTCAAAGCAGAGCTTCGTACAGTTTTAAGCTGACAAAGCCCAACAAGATTAATCTATCTTAATGATGTTGGGACAAAATACAATGACTTTAGCTTTGCAGGGTCCTGGGACACTATAAGAAATGCAGCTTCCCATGTGATTATGTAAGATGCTGAGAAGCTTGGTAAAACTGGACTTGTATTTTCTTGAAATCTGTGAATTTGAAAGGTTCTCTTCATATAGTCTGGTCAGAAAAATAGAGGATTATATGAAAATCAGCTATAGGGGAAGAAGAGTCAATTGTATTTAGACACTACAGCAAAGATGCAAATACTTTAGCCTTTGTATACTGAACCATCAGTATCACTCTTTATTGATCTTTTTCTCACCCTGTCTCTTAGAAGACCCTTTGACCTGTTTTCTTAATTTTTTTCTGCCATCCACCACAGTATATTTCTGAGACATTAGACTCCAAATTTTCACAGTAGTCAGAAGAGTTTATTCTGGGAATAGTTTATAAAGAATGAAATACATACAAGATGGGGACAGGAGACCTTCAAACTCAGGTGAAAGACAGCATGTGAATGACAATCCCAATACTGAAAAACAAAAAAAAGGAGCCAGAGGATCAACTAGAAAGAATAATTTTCTGCAGAAGAGTAAATACACAGAATTATTTACCAAGTAAAAGACTACAGAGGTAGGCAAGACTAATTGGGCAGAAGAACAGAGTGAAGGAAAAAAATACAAGAAGAAAAGAAAATGGGACCTCATTCCCTCTTCAGTTTAGGAATTATCTTAACTACTCTAAGACGTGGATCCTCAGCCTGCCAGTCACATACCAACCCATTTCATCCATCTGTGAACTCCAGGTTTTGTTGCTGTAATGCAGTGGACCAAGTATCTTTCACCCTGCTTTGCCATGAAGTCCAGAAGGTGTAAGAGACTGAGTAACTGCTCCTGACTCCTATGTTGGTGTAAGAAGAATACTTCAATAATTCTGGCAACCTTGTGCTGCCAAAATATTTTATAGGCTTCTGTGGATGCTCAGTGGAAAGCACTGAGCTTGCCCTGGTCACAAACAGGAATGGGCATGTTAACTGGTAGGAAGGCAGTTTTATCTACGCTCTTCTCTATTTAGGATCAGGGTCATTATATGAAGCCATATACCTCAGGAAACCACATCCACTTACCTTGCAAGTGCCCTTCTCTGTTCTCTACCACTATAATGGAATTGGAATTTCTATGCTGACATTTTGTGCCAGGTCTATATGAAGGGCTGTGACTCTGTGGCCAACCACAACCTCTGTGTTTCACTATGAAAACAAACTCATCACCAAACGTAGGACATGGAGCAGACAGAGCCTACAAAGACTCTGGGCTTGCCTCATTGATCTAATAGTACTGTGACCAACACCACGGTGCAGCCACAGCACTGGTTGACATATATTTCCCCAGCTTAAATTCCCTTGAATGCTTTTCTATATGCAAATAAAAGTGACACAAAAAACCAAAATTATTCCTCCTACAAGCTAGAAAGGATGAAAATAAGCCATTTTGTTACAATTATTTTAAATATTTAGGAGTAAGTCCCCCACTTTCAGGGCGAATGAATGGATAGAGATATTCAGCCCAGTTATGTTATTAATAATTTACACTGTCTTTCAAACTGCATTAAATCTGCCCAATGCATAGCCCCTACTCAGAATTTAAAATATCAAATTAGTTTGTCGATTAACTTAGTCTCTTGCTAGACACAGCACCTTCTTTGCATTTCAGAATAAGGTTTCATTACGTTTGTATCTTTGTTGTTTATCTTCCACTAGAAAACTGGCCCCAGAAATTTCATTATTCTGTAATAATATGTAGCATTTCACCTATTTTATTCACAATTCTCAGAATGCAAATACAGGAGCTGACATGGTGATTTAATTGAATTTTACATGCCAGTTTGGAGTCACTTTCATTTAAATCCAACTTAGATGTGGCTGACAGTTTAAATATCACTATGCTGTAAGCCAAGAAGACAAACCAGCCAACCACGGTGCTGCTAACTATATGGATTTCCTGTTTTGCTAATGCAATCCCCCCCAGTTTTCATCTTGTAAGTGATACATTCGGAAGTAAAAAACTGGTGGAAGAAAACACCAGATTCACAGACCACTTGATTCATTCTCGTTGAAGGAGGTAGCCATGAGAAATCTGGGGACACGCTCTGGGAAGAGCAGAGCTGGCAGTCACAAGGCCTTTATTATGCTTATTTCCCTGTGACCTGCTAAAGCACAGTTAACTCCAAAGCCAATAAACACAAGGTAGAGCACCCTGCTACCCTGGAACCGTACAAGCCGATGACAATGGGCATGGTGGATGACACTCCAAAGTGAGGGGAGTCTTTGCTTCCCCTTGTCAGAGTGGTTTAATTCAAATATTGATCACAAGCAGCCTGTTGAAAAAAACCAGGGAATCCTTACCACTGTACACTAGGGAAATAACTGCTCCTTCAGAGCTACATGTACTGGAACCATCTCCGCTGGCAGTCCCTCTTTTTACCCTCTTCACCTTCCTTTATGATCAAAAACTTAATTTTTCCTATTTACTTTAATGTATGAAACAGCTGCTTCATAGTAAGACAAACTTGGCAAGTCTGAGGCATCAAAGGCTGACCAAATTTTGCAAGGTATGATTTATAGCTCCTTATTTTTTGTATAGTGTGTGGGGAAGCCAAGAATGAATAATGCTTTTGGGTATCAGAAATCCAAACGCTTTGTCTCCAAGTGATAATCAGTGTGAGGCAACTGGTCTGCACAGAATTTTTTTACATTTTGGCAATACTTTTTCTTACCAGGGTCCATCTAAACCTGTGGAGATTATGGTATGTTCTTGCTTCATATAAGTAAGTGGCCTACAACATACAGTAGAATTGGTAGTTCACAAAAATTAGAAAATGCAATCAATGCAACAGATGCAAACATTTTTTAAAGAGAAACTTATTTTTAAAATTAAACCTATATATAGTAACTCCCATATACACCTGATTTTAGAAACAAGGGGAAAGTTACTTGTTTGGAGCAGATTTGCATACCCACACAGCTTAGATTTTATTAGCTAGTTTGTTTTTATTTAAAAAAAAAAAGAAAAAAGGTTGGCTTTTGGCTTTTGTAAAAGCACTACCTTTACAAGTGCTCATTCATGTTGTCAGGCAGGTCCCAACCCAGCTGCCAAACGTTTTGGTTTTTTTTTTTTACTATAATGTCCTTGTTTAGCTCCTTTTTGTGTGCTGCTCAGAAGAAATACAAAGCGATTCCAGCTGATTTTGGCTGCAGAGATTGAACATATATATATATAGTATTCTATTTCCAGTTTATTTAAAAGCAAACTAAGCAAAAGAAATCAGCAAATCCAGTACAAAAATACACACCAAAGAACCAGAATATGCAGTTTAAAGCTCATGATATTAGTTTTGGCATCTAGTGAGAAGTTTATTTCAAAAAGGGTTGTAAACCACAGGAGTCAGTCACAGCCTCCATGAGTACCAAATTCAGCACTGATGCTATTGGCTCATCATTGCTGGTCTGGTTGCTGAAACATGATCCACCTTGCAGACAACATAGCAAAAGCACAGCTCACAATGGAAACAAATACTTTAAAAGATTTTCTGTGCTGAACATCACTCTGTAAATATCTGAGCATGTACAGCACAGAATATTCTCCCGTGTTTATGGTGTCAAGGGTCCTCACCAGTCCACTGAACACATCAAAAAGTGCAACACATTGCTCAAAAGACTCATCTTTAGTCTGTCTGTAAATCTGGGTGGGGCAACACAAGCAAAGCTATTCTCTGCAAATTCCCAATCAGTCAGTAGAAAATAATTTCTTAAAACTCAGGATGTTGCAAGTACAATGCCCCGTTTTGTTGAACTTTGAAGAGTACACCTTATATGCAGTCCTTACCTTTTTACTTGGGTCTATGTTGAGCTCTTGATAAAGAAACATGATTTCCCATGTGGATGGAAGGAAGATTTATGCCACTAAAACAAAAATCTTCATGGGGATCTCTTGTAAGTAGTGATTCTAAAAGTAAGCCTGTATTGCTAACAGCACGGAAAGGGATGACACTTGGAAGTCAGACATTCTGACATGAATTAAGAGCAAGGAAAAGAGCAGCAAAGAGCTTTCACAGTTGCCAGGGAGAGTGAGTAGAGATACATGGGAAGAAAAATGTAAATTTGATATGTCTGTGTGGATGTATGTAAACATTCTGACATCTCAGCTAAAAAAATAATCAGCTTTTAGAGGATAGGGATCATGTTCTTTCTCTACAACAATGAAATAAAGACCTGGAAGGACAGAGCTGCATCAACCACAGCAGATACATAAACCTGCAGTGGCTGTGTGGAAACTGATTTCCTAGTTACCCACTCAATGCTTGATAATATCAAATCACAACAAACATTCTTAGAAATCAAGCCCCTCATAAGGTAGGAAAACTTCAAAAAAATACCCTCTTTTCTACAGTGAATCTCCACTTCTTCAGTAAAATGAATTTCAGTCAGAAACTCAGACTTCACGATGAGATAAAAGTGGTGCGAAGGGGAGGAAATGTAAAATTTGGTCACCAAGGGAATTTGCTTTTAGGTCTTGATTTTTACGGTTCATGAATAGGTATTTACACCTTTCCCTGCCAAACATTTAGCAGGGAAGCTGGCACAACTACCATACGACACAGTCTCTCCATCTGAAGCACCTGGTGACAAAGTATATGAAAAAACAGTGAGCAAGTCCACAAATAGGACACAAGGCACCTGATAGTAAATAAAAGTCTCCCACTCCTCCCTTCACACTCACACACACACACACACTTTGGTCAATAATTGTGAAAATAAGGCAATTTCTGGATCAAAGAAAAGGATTATTTTTTATAGGAAAGATGGGTAGAGTATTAAAAAAAGAAATGAAAGTAAAAAAAGAGCAAAATATTTAGTTAATTAAAAAAGAAAACTAGCAAAGATGGGGACCAGGAAATAGCAGTTGTATCAATCTATTTTACTGATGGATAACAAGCTCCAGAGGGAGGAATTAAACTAGTTGTATAAGCCTTCGAGTCTCAGAAGAGAATTAAAAAGCATAATGTCTCATGTTGGCAAGATTGAACTTTCCATTTGGTTTAGACAAATAAAATTTATAGCTTTGTTTGGCAGCAATAAATATTGTTTTAAAGACTAAGATACACGTTTAGATTTCTTATTTGCAGTTTTCATAAAAGCAAACTTTATGTTTCCGCTGATGGGAACGCTTCAAGGAATAATATTGCCCTCCTCCTACAGGTACACAGACAAACACACAACTGCAAGATCAGCAGCTTCCCATCTTTCTCAGACTTCTGTGACCACAGTCGTAGAAGTTGTCCCACAAAACCACATAATTGAGAAACTTTAACAAAACACACTGAAACTCAGACAACTGAGAAAAACAAAACTTCCCCAAAGAAAAATACAGGCATGGTATATAACCTCTCCTCCTTTTTATGGTGGCCTAAGTGTATAAAATGTCACAAATCCACTCTATCTAAACACAAGTGGTGAATGTATCAATGCTAGATCTCTTTAGACTGTGACAGGAGGCAGCAGTGAGAGTAAGCAATTTTTGCTGTTAATTTAAGGCCCCTTTTAGCAAAACAGTGTGAAGCAGACTTGGTGCAAACGAAAGGCCAGTGCAATCAGACACACTTTGCTCCTCCTGAGCCAAGTCACTGCTGAGAATTCATCAACAATCCATAATATGCAAAGAATGATGGAAGTGATTCTATACTGTCTATGACACACAGGTGTCTTTAATTACTTTTTCGAAGCATGAGAAACAGCAGTCACTGGCTTGATACCATTAAAAACAACTAAGGGAAAAAAAAAGGCTAAAACACAAGAACAACTGAAGTTTGGCAACAAAGAACTCTTGTATTCCTAAAGAAAGAGGCACATTTCTCCTTGGTACTGCCTGGAGAAGTACGCACTCTTCCATTTAAGGTTGGGATTGTGAACACACTGCTTTTTTTTTTGCACAAGTTTTTCCAGATGTCCCTGTTATCCCCCTACACGTGAGGAACGCATCTATCTGATGTGGAGAAGGATGAAAATAAGGAGGCTCTGTAAAACCTCATTGAACTCTGCCACCGAGAGATGGACAGATTTGCACCTAAGTTTATCAGCGGTAAAAAAAAAAAATTAAAAAATCCTGATATTTGCTTTTTATTAATTACCTGGAGAGCAAACAATGAACAAGATGCTATTCATAAACAAACACTGTCTACAACATTTTCCTGCAGTAAATCCAAAAATTAAAAATGCAGCTTACACAAGGACTAAGCATTTTTTTTGCTGATAAGGGGGAAGCAGAATTTTTCTTCAGCGACTTGAATGTGTTCCAGCTACAGAAATCAATAGTGTCAGAGGTCAACAATGCAGAGGTGCTGAGACTGAATCCTGAAGTGAAAAGCCATCTCATACTGGAAAAATGCCAAAGCTACATTGACATAATTGGTGGCACCCTGACCTGACACAGCAAACAGAGGAGGAGAGGTTGGTTAAGCTTTCAGTAAAAACATCTGCAATGCTGGAAAAATGCAGAGCAGTGGCAGAAAAAGCAAGACATTATTAGCACTTTCAGTCAAAATTAGTTCTGTCAGGGCAACACAACTGCTACAGTCAGAAAGAGCATTGCTTTCCCTGGCTGATACAATCTGTGAAGAGGAAAACCAAAGAGAACCAAGTAGTACTTCAGGATTTTTGAGCTACGAAACTTAGTAAAAACCATCTGGGTCAAACAGCAGACAAGAAAGCCCCTTTTGAAAGAGTGCATTTATTTAAGAAAATTAAAAACTGGGGGGAAATGAGGAATGGAGGCAATAGAAATGAACAGGATTAGAAGGGGAAAATATCCATTGCTGTGGGACTCCTTGACTAAGTGTGTGATAGCATGGCTATGTGACACGCTGTTTTTACAGTGCTCTGCAGAAGGGACACTACTCATTCAGGACCAACTCTCCTGCTAGAAGGTTCTCTCAGCAACCTAATGCCTGATGTCAATCATCATGGCAAAACAGCTAATCCTGTAGGATGGTAGAATCATAAGGTTGGAAAAGACCTCTGAGCTCATCAAGTCCAGCCGTACCTGTCCACTTCCTAAACCACATCCCTAAGAAACTCGTCTACCCGCCTTTTAAACACCTCCAGGGATGGCGACTCAACCACCGCCCTGGGCATCCCATTCCAGTGCTTGACCACCCTTTCAGTGAAGAAATTTTTCCTGACATCCAGTCTGAACCTCCCCTGGTGCAACTTGCAGCCATTTCCTCTGGTTCTATCACTTGACACTTGCGAGAAGAGACCAACACCCACCTCGCCACAACCTCCTTTCAGATAGTTGTAGACAGCGATGAGGTCTCCCCTCAGTCTCCTCTTCTCTAAGGTGGTATCAAGATGTTTAATTCTGGGCTGTCCTCCTCCACTGAGAACATGAAGGACAGTGCCACAGCCCTTTCCCCATGCCAATACAAACCCCTTGCATCTGTGTCATATGACTTTTCTGAATATCCAAGAGATCACCAGCCTTGGTCAGAAAGTCCAACCAGACACATACATGTGGAAACTGCAGGACAGTCAGATCCTTACCCAGATATTGTCCAAGAACAAGAGAAGGACTCAGCTGCTGTAAGCAAAAGAGTAATTCATGCTCTTTCTTTCAGCCACCACCTTTGCAGTTGTTCATGAAATCTACATGGGGAATATAAATTTTCTTCTTTCAGCTGGGACCTTTCCCAAGCTCACATCACCCAACATGATTGCTTGCATGTTCCTCAAGCAGTAAGGGAGGAAGTCCCCAGGAGGATGGTGGTGGTTAAATAAGGGTGGCTCACTTTCACTGAAACGACCCATTTAATCAGACTATGGAAAGAAGAGGTGGAAAAAATTACCCTAGTGGGCCAAAGTGATCACATAGGACATAAACCAGACACTCCAGCTTTAAAAGATATCTTCAATTAAGAAGTAAATCTACGAGAAGATGCTTTTGCCATCTTAGTTAAACTGAGCAATACCTTTGTAGATCCATTGATTTCACTAGGATTTCCCCAGAGGATGGATAATACTTAGCAGCACAAAGACAGAAAGTGTGGACTAGGACATCACAGCCACGTGATGAAGCAGTATTTATGGATGCCTCACAGATCAAAGTTGCATTATACTAGGCATTGAGCAAACAAACCACAAGGCTCACCCAATGAGCTTCTACTTGCACATTTGCAGAAACACTGGGGAAAGCACTGGTAGTAACAAATTTGCAGGGTAAGCAGCAGTCACAACATGCAATTGTTAGATCATGATCAACTATTTTTGCCTTTGTCTTAACAGAGAAAAATATAATCACCCTGATTTTCTTTTAAATACATATTGATACAAATTATTATTGCCTTCATTCTTCCATTCAGCCAGCATTGAATTAATTCATCTCCTCAACACATCCTTCCTATCCTGAACCCTCTCTTTTTCCACTCCTCCTCACTTCCTCCCCTGACAAAAAACAAGTCCTTTTTTTTTGTTCTAATATTGTGCTAATGTTTAAAATTTTCTTTCTGGTTCCCCCCACCAGCGTGTATAAAAATGTTGTCGGAGTGCAGCTCCATTTCAGAATCTGACATTTACCCCTACCAAGTCACAGGTATTTATTTCATTGCTAAAAATACAAAATTTGTCCTAGATAACATGACAAAAGGTTGGCTCTGTTAATAAAAGAGACACTGTTTCTACTGATTAAGCAAAGGCTTATTTTCTCACTTTAAAACTCAATATAACTAAACAGAGAGGTTAATATTGGATTCCTAAGCAGCATAGCTCTGCTAATGTCAATTATTCTTTCCAAAAACAGTATGAGTTTTGATTAACGAAACAAATTAGTTCAACCTACACCAGTGCATAAGCCCATTGTACTTCATATAACCTTGAGGTGACCGACTGCATGTTCCTTTCCCCAGAGTATTTTCAGTTTTTTGCTTTCTTGTTCAGCTTTTTCATAACTGTGGGCTGCACAGAGTCAGTTATAACAGTAACACCCAAAAGGGAAAAAAAAAAGGCACACAGAAGGCTTTTAAGCTCATGCATCAGGACTCAGATCTCACTAAAAAAAAAATCTTCCTGAAGCAAAAGTCCTGAATGTCAAAGAAGAAAATAATGTATCCTCCAGACTAAGAGGCAAAGTGGGAGGCAAAACTGCACAGACAACACCTGTTTTCCCTCCTGAAGCCTTCAGACTCTCTGATTGTCTTCTCTGATCCTATTTCTGCTTTCCCTGGGGAATTCAGTGCGTCGTGCGTATTAAATTCATCACAGAGCTTTTCCTGCACAAATGGGCCTTGCTGCTAAAGTGCCTCCAGGAATAGTTTGAGGTAGATGGCTGCACCTTGGCAATATTTTCAGCGTTACCCTACTGGGTAGGAAAGGGCAACATCAATTCTTTTTTTCAGAGGCTGCCAGGAGACTATAGCACTATGCTACAGAAATTATATGTCTCCTACACATACAGCATATCAAAGACACACTTTTACTGGGGACATTAGCATTTTCTACATTGAACTCCCATCAAAGTAATGTCACAAAGAGGTAGAAGAGGTCCTTAATTTGATTTCTTCAATAAAGACCTAGAAAAGTCTAAAAGCTTTAAAAACAGGTAATTTTTTACCACTGAACAGTCAACTTTGTTTTGGAGAAAAGAAGCTCATTTGTATGACTGTGTTCAGTCAGCATGAAGTTTTGAAATAAGCTGAGAGCCATACCACAAATATGCTAATCACAGCTACCTGAAGAACTATATATATATATTCTGGGGCTTATTTGTTATATAGGACACGGGGCTGATAGGATTACCTGGCACTTTTCACATGCACATAACCTTACTGAACTCTTCCAAGTTTCATAAAAATTGATTTATTTGAGTTGTCCAGCCAAAACAGTTCAATAATCTTTGGAAAAGCGCTAAGGAAAACCACTCCAGCCTTGCTGTTTTCCCATTTCTCTGGGAGAAGGGAGGGGAACGTTCACACTGGTACTGCACAGTCAGTGCACTGCCTGATAAATTTAATTCAGCAATACAAATTTAATTCAGTTCATGAATTTGCCCAAGATCATATTTCCATTTGATTAGCCAAATCACGTTGACTTTGTGCTCACTACAGAAAGACAGACAACGACTTGATCTGATAGTAAGGCAAGAAGTTGAAATACTAACCTCTCAACATTTTGGAACAAATTTGAAATGCTAGTGTGAGTTAATACTATGTCAGCACTCTGCATTACATGGCCAAGGCATTTTTAATCTAAAGACATCAAAATTAGACTTACTGCCAAAACACAGACCCATACTGCACCTCTACTGCTATTGCTCTTAACCATCTCTTATCGATTTCTGGACTGGACACCTGGGAAAGGAAGACTTAGAAGGCTTTTGTTCATCAGCATGTTGTCTATGAGCATGTTCTTCTTCTGGCTGCCCAAACACCTCAGCAACTGAGCCAGAGAACTGAGATATGCAGTTCCTTTCAACCTCAAGAGCTCTTTGTTCAACTGAAACTGTGTTTGACAGTGTCCTAAAGACTTCATTCAGAGGGAAAAACGAACGTGCACATTCACAATGCAATTTGTGCACAAGAACTACCTCTGTTTCTTTCCAGAGAATCCCAGGTGAAAACATTTTCTAGAGCACAGGGAGAGCCAAATCCACCTACAGGCTGAGAGACTCCACAGATGAATATGGCTCAGTCTGCTGTTCTCTGCTCCCCTCCCCAGGTTCCAATACAGTGCCAGCTGGGCTCAGAATGCTACAGTGATATTTTCTTGGCAAGGCTCTTTATAAAATGTTTAAGAAAACTAATTATTAGATACACAGCCCACCTGCTGCATATGCTCTTCCTCACTCCAGAATTAGTTGGTATATCAGACAGAAGGGAAATAACAGTAGGATCAACTTCTTACTTGCAGGTAATAACAGCCTCATCAAAACCAAGTCAAAAACACTATCATGGATAATTAGATGAACCAAGCATACCCCAGAAAAATAACAAGAACACATGAGCTGTAATCTTCCTAAAAATTGGTTTCCCATTGAAATAAAAGCATTAGACTTCTAAACGGTAGTTTAAACTAAAGGCAATAATTTGTTTCCAGCTGGTACAATCATTTAATAAAATGCCTGCTGTGTCTCCAAGAATAATATTCTTTTTTTTCCTTGGCAACAAACATAATTACCCTGGTTTTGGACCACCAGTTAAGTCCATCCCCGAAGTGTTCTCACTCTAAGTACAAGATATTTTAAAAGAATAATTTGCCATATGGAAGACAAAGAATTTTAAAAGGCATTCTGAAATGTGCAAATGATTTGGGGGAAAAAATAACAGAAGCTGAGTCACTTTGCTATTATAATTATTCATCTAATGTTTTAATAATAAGAAAAAAAAAGCAGTCTTTCTCTCTTCTCAACCAAATCCAAACTCCATACTTTGCAGGTGTTAAAATTAGCACTTTCAAGCTGCAAGGAGGCAAGGAGAACCGACAGCTTCCAAACAGCAACAGTCTGGATGCAAATACAACCTGGAACTGTAGTTAATTATCTTCCTGAAATCAACTGGCCTTGTTTGTCAACACCCAAAGAAGAATGAGGTGCCAGGTGTTGTTGAAGGGTTAGTGTAACACTGTTTGTAAGCCTGTTTTCTTTAAAGATATCATTTACATAAGAAATAATAACTATTTCTCTTCTCCAGGCTGCAGAGCAAATATTTGAGTTATAAAAAAAAGTGATTATATTGCTTTTTTTTTCTTTTTCCTAAAGCACAAATAAGAGAAGAGAGAGGAATAAAACTGCCTATGGTAGAACTGTCCCAGTGGTACAGTAGATTTTTCAACATTTTGATGAAGCAGTTTGTTTGGACAAAAGAGCTGTGTGTTTATGAAACAATGTTATTTAGCACTTTAAGCCTGAAGCTGACATGCATTGTTCCCAATCAGTGTCATCAAATTTGAATAGTAAAAAGAACAAATTTTGTTTTCCTTTTCCCTGTGTATTTCTAAAAATGAAACATAAAATAAGGAGAGATCCATCTGATTGCATTTCTTGGAGAACCAGTCAACAGCAGCTTCATAACAGCCATCATGTAGCAAGGTGATCATAGTTCAAGTACATACGCCTAACAATGATATCCAATGATATTCAATGATATCCAATGATATTCAATGATATTCAATGAGACAAGAACATCATGAAGTTCAACAAGGCCCTGCCTGATCAACCCAGTGGCTTTCTATAATGGGGTGAGCACATCAGTGGACATGGGAAAAGCAGTGCATGTAATCTATCTAGACTTCTGTAAAGCCTTTCACATGGTTCCCCACAACATCTTTCTCTCTAAATTTGATAAGAATGGATTTGATGGGTGGACTGTTCAGTTCAGAATTGGTTGGATGGTTGCATCCAGACAGTAGTGATCAATGGATTGATGTCCAGTTGGAGATCTGTGACAAGTGGTGTCCCTCATGGGTCAGTACTGAGACCAGTGTTGTTTAGTATTTTCATTAATAATATAGGCAGTGAGATCAATTGTACCCTCAGCAAGTTTATAGATAACACCAGGCTGAGTGGTGTCGTCATGCAAGAAGGACGAGATGTCATCCAGAGGGACCTGGACAAGCTGGAGAAGTGGGCCTATGTGAACCACATGAGGTTCAACAAGGCCAAATGTAAGGCTAACTGGGCTGGGGCAATTCACGGTTTCAGCACAGGCTGAGGGACGACATGATTGAGAGCAGTCCTACTGAGCAGGACTTGGAGATGCTGGTGGATGAGAAACTTGACATGAGCCACCAACGTGCACTCACAGCCCAGAAGGCCAACCGTGTGCTGGGCTGCATCAAAAGAAACATGGCCAGCAGGTCAAGGGAGGTGATTCTCTCCCTCTACACCACTCTCGTGAGACCCCCACCCGGAGTATTGTGTCCTGTTCTGGAATCTCCAACATAAGAAGGATATGGAACTGTTAGAACAGGTCCAGAGGAGGCCACAAAGATGATCAGAGGGCTGGAGCACCTCTGCTGTGAGGACAGGCTGAGAGAGTTGGGGTTGTTCAGCCTGGAAAAAAGAAGGCTCGGGGGAGAGTTATAGCGGCCTTCCAGTACCTGAAAAAGTCTTGTAGTAACAGGAGGAGGTGGAACAGCTTTAAATTAGACAGGGGAAGATTTAGATTGGACATTAGGAAGAAATTCTTCACAATGAGGGTGATGAGACATTGGAATGGTCACCCAGGGAAGTTGTGGACGCCCGCTCCCCAAAGTGTTCAAGGCCAGGTTGGATGGGGTCTTGAGGAGCCTGGTCTGATGGGAGGTGTACCTGCCTGTGGCAGGGGGTTTGGAACTGGATGGACTTTAAGGTCCTTTCCAATACAAACTATTCTATGATTTAATGTTTCTGCCCTTCTACTCAGCTCTGGTGAGACCTCATCTGGAGTACTGCATCCAGCTCTGGAGCTCATAGCACAGGAAAGACATGGACCTGTTGGAGCAAGTCCAGAGGAGGGCCACAAACATGATCAGAGTGGTGGAACAATTCTCCTATGAAGAAAGGCTGAGAGAGTTCGGGTTGTTCAGCCTGGAGAAGAGAAGAGAAGAGAAGAGAGGAGAGGAGAGGAGAGGAGAGGAGAGGAGAGGAGAGGAGAGGAGAGGAGAGGAGAGGAGAGGAGAGGAGAGGAGAGGAGAGGAGAGGAGAGGAGAGGAGAGGAGAGGAGAGGAGAGGAGAGGAGAGGAGAGGAGAGGAGAGGAGAGGAGAGGAGAGGAGAGGAGAGGAGAGGAGAGGAGAGGAGAGGAGAGGAGAGGAGAGGAGAGGAGAGGAGAGGAGAGGAGAGGAGAGGAGAGGAGAGGAGAGGAGAGGAGAGGAGGCTTTGGGGAGATCTGATTGAGGCTTTTCAGTAGTTAAAAGGGGCTTATAAGAAAGATAGGGACAGACATTTTAATAGGGCCTGTCACAATAGGACAATGGATAATGTTTTGAAGTGATAGAGAGTAGTTTTAGACTAGATATAAGGACGAGATTTTTCTACCATGAGTGGTGAAACACTGTCACAGGTTGCCCAGAGAGTTGGTAGATGCCTCCTGGCAACATTCAAGGTCAAATTGGATGGGGGTCTGAGCAACCTGATCTAGTTGAAGATGTCCTTGCTCATTGCAGGGGGTTGAACTAGATAATCTTTGGGTGTTCCTTCCAATCCAAATGATTCTATGAAGAAAGTCATAGTCCTCAACAAGTGCGCTTATCACTCCTTTGGGAGGAATGCAGCAGCAATGTGAGAGTACTGGTAAATAGGTACTTCAGGAAATGTTGTTGATCAACAAAGAACTGTACTGTGAAGCAGCATGTACATAAAAACAAAGAAATATATTCAAAATCCATCTATTTATTACTGACTACAGCTTTACTGGAAGAAAAAAAAAGAATATTGTCCTGCTCATTGTCAACGAGAAACCTTTTGATTACATAACTGGTCTGACTTGTCACGCTCCTAGTGGTATGAGAACAGCAATGATTTAAAAATTTGCATACATTTCCCCAAATGAGTAACACTTAGGTTGTTTCAGTAGCCCCGTTAGAGACGTACGCCTTTGTCAAAGCAATGCTTGTTCTCACAGCATGTCAATGCTGCAGATAACAAAGATCCCCAGGCTGTTCCAAGCCAAGACTCACTGGAGAAAGCTAATGGTGCTCTACCCCTTGCAGTGCTCAATCTCTTGGGTTGGTTACACTGGGGTTGCCCTTGCCACTTTCTTAAAGGCTAATTACAGAAACCCAGAAAGGGCCTACCTGAGGTGGATTGTGCTTCCTTTAGCTGGTCCACAGCAATGCTTGAGAGCTGCGGTTGAGAATGGTGATACCCAAGCTAGCTAGGAGTGTGGAACCTTGGAGCTCTAGGTACATCTGTCCAGCCAAGATACTCATGGGAAGCTACTCCCACTATTTGAGCTTCAGCACTGAAAGCAATCTGGAGTTTAGAAATGCCCTCAAAACCCAGGGCAAGTTCACTGTGATCTCAGATGAAGAGATATTTTCCATAGCATAACCTTTTCTCCACAATCTCTCATATTCCTTTCCAAAATGAACTTCTCACAGGCCTATGCCCACCACTTTCTGTCCTTGTAACATGGATACAGATGTCACCTCTTCCTATATTATTCAAATTCACTCCTCCTTAAACTGAATCGCATGTAGAAACACCAATTGACATAATATGGAGTAACCTTTAAGATAGAAAGGTCGGGAAGAAATATCAAACTCACAGTTTTACTTATTCTCAGTGACTTTCTGTTCACTAAGTCTCTTCAGAGTAGAACTGGCCAAATGGGAAATAGGAATTTGGGCACAATTAAAATATTTCATGGGAATGTATCCTTTTTGTCTAAATTCAGAGAAAATTATATAAAAATGGATATTCTTATAAAGGTCAAAATATTTCCTTTTGACATTTAAAGTCTTTAGTATAAGTGACATATTATTGTGGGGGAATCACAACCAACTGTACTTTGTACATATGAAGAGGTCATTCTTTTTCAGCGAGTTCCAAGTCTAAATGGACAAGAAAAATAAATGCAGATATAACATCCAAACATAGGACTAGATTGTAATGCTTTCACTCACATTAAAGAACAATTTTTTAATATAAATAATCCCACCGCTGTCAGGACTACTGATGAAATAAAGGACCTTATTTGCCCCAAAAAGATGACAGTCTGGCTTAACTCAATCAAGTTTGGGAAAGGAAAATATCCTTTGTAACCTATGATTTGAATATATTTGATAGTTTTACTTGTTTGCTACTTTCAGTTTCATCACAGCCCCTAAAGATTCCTCTTTGTATTTACTTTGGCCAACTTCTGCCAGAAGCCTGAGGTTTCATCCCTTCCTAATCTTTCACAAAGTGATGAGGCACAGCTGTTCAGATCTGTTTTCCAGAGTTTTGTTAGTCCTCCCTCTACAAAGTGTCTTCTGACTGTGATTGAGGAGAAATAATTGGAATTAAATAACTTCAGGGAAATAAACTATTCTGGACAGCTATAACTCACGATCATCTTACAAAAGGCACAATAAAAAACCAGCCACTTAGTGAGAGAGGGATAGTGAAATTCAGCTTTTGCAAGTAATTTTTCAGAGACTCTGGCATCCACCAACTCTCTAATTCATCATAGGCTTAGAGCTGTTCCATAGCTTTTCACATTAACAGATATATATGTTCTGCCCCTGATAGGGTTTTCCAGTCCAAGCCAGTGGCCCTTCTGGAGAATGACTGATCTTTTCCAGGAGCCTTTTTCTCTCACACTTGTATGGACTTGATGCTCGTGACAGCACCATACTTACAGTTCCTTAAACCAAGCCTTTCTTTCCTTGTGCTAAACAGACATTGCTAGCTCCAGCCTGCTCCCCTGCCTGGCCTGGAGAAGAGTGGAATCTATAACAATGATAATTTAGCTCTTTAAAGCATTCTTTACACTTGCACATAGTAGGAATAAATACAAGCAAGTGGCGATGCCACCATGTCACTATAACAACTGAAATCTTCGGCTCTGCTGGTGAGTTTTCAACCAATTTCTAAATGAGTGCTGTTTGGTAGGGACTTCTGTTCAGTGGGAAGCAGGTATACACATCATCCATCTATTTCACAGAGGTCAAGAGCTCTAACGTGGCAAACAAGCTGCTGAAGCTGATATCCATCAAAGTCAAACCTGGAACATTTAGGGCCTTTCACATCCAAATTGCTTTTCCTCTGTTGGCCATGACTTCTACAACCAGCACTTTCAGGGTAAGACTGCAGCTTCACTGACATCAAAGGTGAATGGAGCAGAGGTTTCACCTTTAGTGCTCAAAATGACTGAATTATTAAGCAGACGGGTTTGGGGGGACGTCCCAAGGTCAGTGGGCCCAGACCCCCTGCTCAGCAAAAGGAAAATTTGAAGTCAGCATAAATTCTTGGCTGTAGTAGAAGAGAAAGAAAAATGGATTACTTTGTCTTCCCAGAAGAGGCTTCCAAATTAAGGCAACATTTATTTATTTATTTTTTTCCCCTGTTACCCAGTCTTAGGTATAAAGAAACTTTAACTCCAAAATCACTCATCCTCTCATTGCAGTACAGGCACCTTCTGAAACAAAATTTCCACAGCATGTGTTTTGCACACCCTCCTGCCCCCAGCACTCCAGCAGAAGCTGCTTTTTGCCTCCAGCCCTCAGCAACAGAGATCCATCCTCTCCACCTGCCCACGGCGGCTTTCCTTTTCTGTCCCTCAGGCCCAACATCTAACTTCTGCCCTTCCTCTCTCGGGTGCAGCAACATCACCGCAGAGCCTGAACTAACAGCAGATTTATTAGGCTGGCCTCTGCTCCATTCCAAATTCCACTTTTAATATTAGAGTGTCTCATTAGTGTGCATACGTGGCCAGCTGAGAACCAAAGGAAACACAGGAATCACTCAGCACTCCCTTTAACAGACATTTGAAAATTTAGCCGTAAGTACAGACACAAACGGCAGACTAAGGCATTTTATCTGTACCTAAAGAAATCAGTGACAAAATTTGCCAATTCTAATCTATGCAGAATACAGGTCTGTTATCTACTGCAAAATGCAAGATAAAACAAACAGCCCCCAGCAGAAATGCTGTGAAGAAACCCTCCAGTGAAAAGGGTCAGGAGAAATACAGGAAGAAAAGGTTTTCCCCAGATGAGGGGAAGGACAAGAGTGTAGAAAACAGAGGTTACACTTCCTTATTTGGGAATGGTTCACTGTGGTTTTAAGGAACAACAAATGTGGTGTGTCAGCCACTGGCGGAGGAAAATGGTAAGTTATACTATTTTCAGCTATAGATCTAAACCTTTGTTTAGTTTGGCTTCTTCCCCAACCAGGTTACTCCTTAGCCTCCCGTTCTCAGCAATGATACTCCCTCCTTTTCTGCTAGACAGCACAGCACTTACTTAAAGCAGAAGACATCCCTGGGGAGGTCATGCTTTATGGCTCAGAAAAAACCAGTTCATTTAAAAGATACCCAAAACTCAGGCTGAGTTCTACCTTCTGCATGTGCTTGAGGAATCTCTTCTGATAGTGTTAGGCTGCCTGCACGTACAACACAAAATACTGGGGTTTCCTCATAAAGGCTGCAGAGTGATGCCATATTTATATTTACCCTAACTGAATTTTGAATACTGATTCCACTTACGCTATTACTACAGGTCCCCAAAATTAGCACCTCTGAATTCTCACATTCACAAGTCTGGCAAGCGTGTTTTGGGGAAAATATTACTGCTTGTACCACACATAAAAAAATTGCCATCCATGGAAATTACAGCCAACTTCAGCCTCGAGGCTAAATAAAGCAATCTCTTTGCAGGAAAATAAAAGGGAAAAACATTGGAAATATTACAGAAAATCACCTTCTCTTGTGCTCTTCCCTGCCAGACATGCTCTTCTCTGTCTTTAACCATGTGCTTAGATTCTGATGACACCAAAGGAAGAATTCCTGCTGCTACTTCTTGCATGTCAGTAGCATTAGTAACATCACTGTCTCATCACTGTCTGTAATCTTCTCTTGTTGATGACACCAGATGCCAGTTTTATACAAGCATTCAATTAACTTTTTATATACCACAAAGCCCGTAGGTACTTTTTAAATGTAATACATACACACATTCTCAGTAAGTTATTTTATAGGCTTTTATGTCTGGTTTTGAGCTATCTATATCTCACAAGCAAAAGAAACGTGCTACAAATTGGCCATGTGTAAACACAGTGAAACCCACAAAAGGACTTTAACATTAAAAATGCTTCTATTGCCACATTTAACTCCTGGTGTTCAGCTTTCCTGTGGAGCCATTCTCCTCTCCAAGTTACATGACCTGCTTCAGGCCTTGGTTTTGAAGACAAGCCTCCGAGCCCCTGGGAGCAAACATCTCAGAGTAATGGGCATGTGGGGGTGACTACACTTCCATTGCTCATAGAGGAACCTGCTTTGAGAGGTTTAGTGTCATCAAAGAGAGAGATCAGTTCTGCACAGCAGGTTTAGCTCTTCCAGTAACAGACCACCACCTAAAGCAGGGGTCCCACCTCCCCTGCGTAGTGCTCCAACCTCCTGCTCCTGGTGTAAGCAAACTTCTGAAGAGACACAGACCTTCAAACAGTAAGTCCTTCCCTGTCAGCGTGACTCCCTGCACTGGCTCACTACAGAAAGAAGTGGTACCACGGTGATTGCCTCTTTGAAGGCCCTAACCCTTTAGAATGGTTTCGCATTATCCCCAAAGTGCACTCCCAACCCTTTGTGGACTTAGTTCTTTTTTTCTCCAGTCAACATCTCTGGCCCAGGAGATTTCTAGCCAGTCCAGCCCTGCATTGCAAAGTTAGCTACTCCGAGGTGGGCAGCACTAGCACAGGAGGGGTTTTATTCTTGTTTCTCCTGCAGTGTAATTCTAGTTTTTAGAACAGGGGATACATTTATTCTTCGCATTCAGGTAGAAGAAAAGACATTTAATAAAAGGAGGGCTTGACATTTCTCTCTTATTTTCTGAGTCTCAGAAACTTCTGACTCAGCACATTGAGTCATTGTCAACTACCTGTGAATTAAGGACCGACGTGATTTTAACCAGATCCCTCATGACCTGAATGGAAAGCCCCATGACAGATCAGTTTTCAACTCTTATTCTTTCTTTTCCTTCCTTCCTTCCTACCTTGGAGGCTTTGCATATCGAACATTTGCTCCTTTTCTTTAATTTAAGCTTCTCCTGTGTTATTGTTCTTGCTAGGACTGGTTTTCATAGCTGTTTCTGCAAAGTGCTCTGGTGGCATCCAGGAGATAGATACAACATCATCGAACCACAGTGACAAAGACATGGTCAGGCCTCCACTGCTCCATCAACAGATTAAACCTCAGGAGCATTTCGTTCCATGTGGGACCTCCATGAAGGCTCCACATAACCGGCATTCCAGACAACTCATATGTGAGACTGCCTCCCACAGAGCCTGCTGTGAGTCAGCTTGTGTGGTGAACACTGGAAACGGGGCATGGCCTGCATTAACATGGCCATGCAGTGTGCAGTTTCAGACAGGTAACTTGCAATGGCCACTTCTATGTATAAAGCTCTGGTTTGAGTTTGGCAGTATTTTTCAGGTAGAAATGTGATCCTTCTGGGAGGGAAAAGTTGTCAAAAGAATACTTACAGGTTGTGTTCCAATGATAAAAAGGCAGCTTTCACAAGACCACGAAAGGTAATTCTCCAAGGTAGATGGGATCCTGCCTTCAGAACAAGTTGTCTCATACTGTCTTTGAGAAGGCAGCCATTATGCTGATGGAATGTGCATCAGGCTATCGCTGAGTAGTGGCAGGATAGTGGGAAGGGGGGACATCATCACTAATTAGATGAGGAGAAGGATGTCTTGAACATCAGAAAGGATGGGGTGAAAACCAATATTCCAATATTAAGACCACTACCTCCACCATGGGTCACAACCTTGAGTCACCAAAATTGAGCCCAGCACGTGCTTTGCCTCCTTTATCTGTCCTTTAGCCCTAACACATCTTGAATAAACAAAGTACATGATTAAAATTTCTCAAGTCTAGGCTTAGGCTGCATCCACAGTGTGGGGGAACAGGGAGCACATCTATTGGCCAGATCGTTTGCTACACTTGTAGTGTAACAGGGTCTACTGCATGGGAAAAAGGATGCCAACCAGGAAGGTAGATGCTGGAGGGCTGATGATACAGAGCCGGTGCAATCAGCACTAGGGTGTATAAATAATCTATTATGATCAGGAAGACTTTAGAGCCTGACAGAAAAAAAAAATCATAGTGGTTATTAATAATTGAGGCCATTCTCAAAGTGCCTTGGAGCACTATGTGTATTCACTTAAGGACCATGACAAAGTATGGCAGTGATACTGTCCTGCACATCTCAGGCACTGACTAGCCAGTAATCTGCAAGAGACCGATGCTGGCGCCGAGGTTATCATGTCCCAAAGATAAGGCGGCTGACAGACTCCACAGCAGCCACTGAGAGGTTGCTTCTTGCTGCGATGTGTTTGCCTTTCTGCCTGTCTCCTTCTTCTCCCCTTCATCCGGAGCTGCCTCAGCACACTGGCACATATGAAGGGTGTCAGGCTGGATGTGGCGGATGCAGCATGCTCGTGGTACCAGGCAAGGTACCAGGCGGTGGTAGCATCACTGTCCAGTGTCAGGGTAGAGCACAGGCAGCTCTGGTACTGCCAGGGTGCCTCGGTAGCTCCTGGAATGCACATAGGTGAGGGAACAAACAGGGGGTAACTGGCATAGTGTGACCTGAAGTGGCAGTGTGGCCATATACATACACTTCCCTTAGCTGTGTGTCTTTGCTTGGCTTAGTTGAGAAGAGACCCCCCTGTGTCCATTCGCTCAGTTTACCCACTCAGCTCAGCTCTCCAAATACATTTATTCATAAACTCTCACTGACATACTGCAGTGGGAAGGGCACTGCCCTGCCTGTCACAACTAACAGGTACATTACACACAGTAAGGTCTGAACACCAGGCTCAGGCTTAGCTGAAATCTGCAGGGCGACTCACATCTTTGTATTACACCCAAACTAAGTTTTCCTCTTTTCTGTCACCCTTTATTAGTTTTCCTCTGGTGTTGCTGATTTGCTTTGTACTTTAAGTACATTTTTTTCAGGACAGAGGCAGGTATTTTTTTTTATCAGAAAGGGCCATTGTTATTTCAACAACCATTTTTTCCCGGTGTGCCCTAACAGCCTCTCACAGCACTGTCATTATGCAATGGCATCTCAGGATCCATGTGCAGACATAACAAATTTAATGGTCTTAACTACCAAAAAGACAAAGGTTTCCCCACCCCTCACCCTTCTTACTGGTTTTTTTTTCATTTGCTATCCAAATGTCAGTGTTCATTGTCTGCAAAATGGGTGTTGAATCAATGATTACGCTGTGGCGTATTTCCTTTGAGTGACAGTGCCTGCACAATGAATTTTCTCCAACACACTCAGCGGTCAGCATTAAATATTCTTGGCATGTAGCCTGAACAACACCACACACACTGAGACCTGCCAGCACTGGAAAGTCCCTAAGTCCCAGGAGCTAAGATTAATTGCCAGCTATTCTTAACATTTTCTCACCACTCCACCCAGTTTCTCGGGTCTTCCCACCCACTGCAATCTTACAACTGCCTTTATGGAGTTTCATAAAACTTCCTGAGACAGTTTCAGATGAGTGGAGAGCACTCAAACCCCTCCTTGAATTGAGTGGCTTCACACTTCACATGCCAACAGTACTTTCCTTGACTTTACAGAATTTAAGCTAGTGGTGGAAGATCATCGAAGGAGTGATAATAATAGCACCTATTTCTTAGTTCTGATGACGCTTTTGCTCATGGAATATTGCGCTCTGAATAACAAAGAGGTTTCACATCATGAACCACAATCACCTTTTCACCAAGGTCTCTAAGCATGATGAGAAACAGGGGAAACAACCACATGGGAAATGAGAAAGTCCCTCTTCTGGCATTTCTAACTAAAAGGAAAGCAGGAGGTATGAAAAACCTTCACATACATGCAACTTTGGCTTTCTACCCACAGTGGTTAGGATTAGCTTTGAAGAACCTCCAGAGTTTTTGATCAAAGTTTTCTGGATAAGATGACTTGGCCCATTAATGTAGAATAGCATGTATTTTAAATTAAAGGTGTGGGTTTTCCTTCAACAGATGTCTCTAAAGGCATCTAACTCCTGAAGGCTTGAGCATCCTGGTTTAACCAGTTTTAGTCAGAGAGCCAGTTCTCTGATAAAGCTTATTAAGAAAAATAGAGCTTATTTTCTCTTTCTCTCACAAGATTCTCTCCAGCGTTTCCTAAGTCACCTGCTATTATATTCAGGTCTAATCTGAGCTAGAAACTCTAACGGAGGCTGTATATTAATCACCAAAAAAGACTGTTATGTTGCCTGTTTCTATTTTAGACCTTTGGCTCCAAACCCAGGCTTTCAGCTCTTAGAGTGAGCAATGCCAGATTTTTGTTTTTCTGTCAGTTTTTTATTTTAAGGTGCCTAAGAAGCACTCGCAAAATATTTCAAGTAGCTACCCATGCAAAACATATTCCCTAAGTGTATAATCTCTAAGTGTATAATTTCAGCTGCCTGACTGCAATGCTTATAACTGTGTTTGTATCTGTACATAACTTGAACATCTACACCTGAAAAAAGCTCTCTCAAAATCGAACAAGCAATGAGGCATCATCATGCCAACTTCCAAGCAATTTTCCAGCAGTTCCCATGATGCTCTATGTATGCAAGCAGATGCAGATCTTTATTGTTTTACTATTTGATTGAAATACAATGCCTTTTATAAAGGATAGCTGATAGGTAAAGAGATGTAGCCACCAAAACTCTCACACAGTCTTGCTTTAACCTAGCTAGTGTTCTGAGCATATTGTCAAACGTACCAGATCTACTTTCATCCTTCAACACTTTAAGTTAATGCATTGTTAATCACATTTATCTAAAAGGAGCAATAGTCACAAGATATTATTACAGCATAAATATTGAAGCAACTGGGTGTTGATTAACATATTTCTTTTAAGGTTCAGTCATTAAAGTTAAGTTAAGGAAACAGATTTCTTCTTGTGATCTTCATGAATACGATGAAAAACTACCAATGGAGCTTCCCTGTAAAGCAGCAGTGAGAATTGCCTTTGGAAGGCAACCAGGTTGAAACAGAGCAGTAAAAAAAAAAAAAAGGAAAAAAACCCCACAAACCATTGTCAAAAGCTAAAACTGTAAATTTTAGAAACAAAATGTCTCAAATATTAGTGTGAACTGATGAAGAAGTCATGGTACCATAATGATTCAAACTACTGGGCACATTTTGGAAGGGGAAAGCATTTTTGCAGCAAACTGAGCAAACCCATGTTGTATTACTAGGACTAAAAATCAGCATTTTGTGGCGAGCACTCCCATTACCTACCTGCTGGCCAGCACGACGTGTGTTTCAATAGCTTCTGGTGTTTTGGAAGTGCCATCTTAGTTCACTGAAGCAATTTGAAGCTCACTTCAATATTTCAAGGAATAAGCAGCACCTTATTTACAATGACAGACACCCCTTGGCAGGGGTTAAAAACATGGGAAACAGGAAACTTCCAGTACACTGCCTCCCTATCCTCACACACACACACAATATATTAACAGACAATAATAGGCACCACACATTTAAACTCTCATTTCACACTTGCCTATGGCAGAAACTCCTTTGTTGCTGCCTCGCTCCTCCTCAGCTGGTGGAGAGAGGAGCGTAGGCCCAACAGCTCACCTGGGTGGGCAGTGGATGTGCGTGCTGAGTCACAAGCCCCTCACAAGTGGTGCTCCAAGGGCCAGTGGGCATCTTGGAGACTGCTCCAAAGTAGCTGCCCATTGCTTATGCTGCAGCACTGCTCTTGCGGCATCTCCACAGCTCTCTGTCATCTTGCCAGCTGAGAAAAGATTGTCCAAAGCTATCAGAGAAAATAAAGCACAACACCTAAAACTCTCCCAAATATATTTCCATATTAGTTCAAACAGTCGATTTTTAAATATAATATTCTTAAACTAAGCCAATTAACATATTACTTCTTCCATAGTGGCGTTTTCCTGGAAGAGGTCTCTCTCTCTCTCTGTTGAAGACCTGAGCAGGTTTGATTGAGCAGACTTGCATTTTAGGAAGGAGTCTTCCAAACATCTGGCTGTCCAAAAGCAGAGAAGGCTTGCTTGGAGCCAGGGCATTGTGGACTCATATACCACTGACGTGAAAAGAATGGACCTCATGGCAGTTCACGCTAGAGAAGTGGTTATTTCATGCGCTGATGCATTTGAATTTAATCTTTAAAAAAAAAGGGCAAAAATGGGGGTTTTTTTGTGGTTTTCAGTTTAGTGGCCATTACTGCTCTTTTAATAATAATACCACAGAAGTTTTCAGGCCCATAGAGTACATAAACAGTGTCATTAAGTGTGCAACACAACTTCTCTTGAAATAGCACTATTACTCTAATGAGGCACAAGTTCAGGAACCTTGATGATCATTACTGCAATGGAAGATGGACACAATCTTCCTTACAGAAGGATTCAAATATAAAGCAACTCACTACCCACAACTCTAGGAGTATGTGAATGTAAAGGACAAAAGATTTTTGCTCATATTAAAAAAAATAAGGAATGTTATAATTACAAGCAAGGTCACCTTCTTCCTGTTCACGTTCTTTGTAAGTAATACAATGTGAAAAGAAAGTATGAGACCTCAGAGTCACTTATCCTCTGGCTCTGTTTTTCTCTAATTAATTAAATGGGTGAAAAGCAGGAGCTCAGGGCTCATAGATCAGTATCAGCACAATGCATTTCATAACTGCTCTGTGAGGACAACACCAAAAGCCAGTCACAGGATATTTATTAAAGAAGCCTTCTGATGTAGCCCTTTATAGTAAAAACCTGCTGAATGCCCCAAATTACTCAGTTACACCTCATTAAACTGTATCAGTTGTTTGTTGCCAGCATGTTCTCCATGCAGCCCAATGGCTTTGTAACCAAAGCTGCTGGAAACCTGTTTAATTGCTCAGCTGTTTTTTTTTAAACTTCTTAGGCAACGGGTGGAATACTGTAATTCGATAGAAAAAAACACAGAGAATATATTCAAACACAAGAAGAGGGGAAAAAACCAACAGAAAAACACAAATCAGAAAATCAGTGCCACTACATTAAGTTTTTTACTAGGTTTCTTTCAGCTACCTTTGCTTTCATGTTCTTGACCAAAGAGCTCTCGGGTAAGGAAACGTTCATAAGTTGCTTCCTGAACAAGTCTCCTCAATTACTTTGCTGCCTTTGCAATTCAAACACAAAATTCTTTCTGGCAGCAGCAGCATTAGCAGAGCAACCGGGGTGGTCTTGTTACTTTAAACCTCTTTGAAAATTCACAGCCTGCAATCATCTCACATGCCAGTGTCCACTCTGGCTTGGAGGCAGAGGAATTAAAAAAACTTTGGAGAGGGCTATTAAATAAACGCTGTTTTCACAACAGTAAAATCCCTAATAGTTGTGATTCACTGAAGCAGTGCTTCTAAACAACTCCCTTAGTTTTCAATCACTTTTATAACAGTCTCAGACTAAAAAGCTAGACCAGAATACCTGTCTCTGTGTGTACACACACATAAATTATTGCAACAGACTGATTTTTTTTTCAGACTTCTTGTCAGCACAGACTGATATTTTATTTTTAATGTTTCAAGAAAACTTATTTGACTCCAAAAATAGATTTGAATCTATTTGCTCCTCCACACTCAACAGTACTCCTTTCTTAGCATTTCTATATTACTGTGAAGACACACATCGCTTACCTAATGAAAAAAAAAGAAAACAAGGACCTTGGAGTTGCGTTGCTTCTGATCCATTGTCAGGTATTTATTTCATTTGAGAGTGAGAAAAATAATCTCTAGTTTCTTTTCACTATAAACTCCAAATAAATTTTTTATCTAAAAAAATAAAGTTTAGGGCCAAAATGAAAATTGTTTAAAAAGGATGAGCACCGAACACAATGCATTCAATTCAGCTTTTGTTCTCATGCTTACCAATCTCCAGCTGAAACATTAAACAACCCACAAGATGCAAAGGTATATTGAAAGAGCCCTCTTCAGGGGCAGAAATAATTATCTCCCAAGTTTTAGGATCCATGGGCTTAGATGTGGGACTGTACAAAGAACTAATTAAACTAGAAATGGCACCAGAGCACAGTCTCCTGAAAAGGTGAACTTGTTGGCTGCAGCACATTGCTAGGAAAGGACATGCACTGCTTGTGTAAAAATTAAAAAAGCAAGCTGGAAAGTAATAGATTTGTGTTCTTATCCCTCAAAACTACCACTGGAAACATGCTTGCTGGAGACATAGAAGAAAAATGTTAGTAAGAGAAAGCCTAATTTTATGGTTTCAGGTAATCCTGAAGGAATAGAGAGGAAACCCCAGGAGACAGCCCTCCCCAAAAGATTATACAAAGCAGCTGGATGACAGGTTATCTAGAAAACCTTGGTTTGCTGGCTTACAGCTAGCTCTTCTGAATCTCTCTTTCCCACTCTCCAGGGTCCCATCTAGTAGATTAGCACTAAGGAGACATTCAGATAGCTACAAAAACATTGTTATAAAATTAAAAGCGCGCTTTAAACATACGGAGAGAAAAAGAAAAAGGAAAATAGAGATGTTCAATGGATTGCTTTTTACACCCTCTCCCAACACCAGATAATGGTAAAAAATATGATGTAAGAGACTGGCAACAGCTTCTTTTACATCCTTACATACATTTATGCACGCCACATGTATGTTTTACTGCAGAACCTATGTAATGAAGTAATAAGTGTATATATTTAATTCTATTTCACGAAATGGACCAGATCCCTGGCTGAAACAGTACAGGATCATTTCCACAAGGTTTGTTATCAATTCTCTGTCACGTTCTTCAGATTCACTGCTTTTGTTAAGCTTGATGGGCAGGGGGAAAGAAGCTTCCACTTCTCTTATCAGTGCAATTAATCATCACACTGCTTAAGCCAATGAAAGCTAACTAAAACTGGTCAGGAACTGTTGGCCATAAACTCACTAAAGATCAGTCAGCTATCTTCAGTAAATATCTAATAGGAGGAAGAAGGGAAGGAAATAGAAATTGGAAAGGGACTCAAAATCCTGTGGACTTCCGCGATAAATTCCAGAGGCACATTGCTTAACCAACTTTTCGTAGAAAGTATTCTGACATTTGTTTATAATTAGACTTTTAACTGTAAACCATGTCAAAATTTACAGCATTTAAGTAGAAGGCTTGAAAATTCTGGGGGAAAAGGCATTGCAGATTGTTGCCCATCAATACAGTGAACTACATGTTCATGTGATACTTATGCAAGATTTCTAGTTAAAACTAAAGTATAAGAGAAAGAGCATCTTTGTGCTGGAGACAAAAACATGTTCAGTATGAATCTGCATGGAGCTAGGGGTTAGAAGAAAAGGAATGTCAGCTTGAATCCATTTACTTCCAGTTAGGTGAAGTCTCAAAGTCAAATTTAACTAGAAGTCAATAAATTTCACTTCCATTGGAACAGTACAGGCCACAGCAGTTGTGTAAAATCACACACTGGGCAAACCACTGTAACAGATGTAAATAGCAATTTGCTATCAGCTGGAGATTAGTCATGACTTAGAGCCCAAAACATGCAAAACAATTTTATCTTCAAGGTTTCACAGAAAGGCACAGTGTGGCAGGAAAAGCAACTAATAAGAACAGGGAGCAAAAGTGTTGCAGTCTTGTATATACTTTTGCAACGTGGCTCCATTTTTTTCTCTACAGCAAAGCTTTGCCATGGATCAAACGGGAACAACACTATTTAGATAAATGTTGCTCATTACAGGAACTCAATTTATTCTCCATACTGTACCAAAAAAGCCAACTGTTTGAAGAGTGACTCATGTCTGTCATTCTTCTGTACACACCTGCTTTCTGACTAGTTTCCAGTGAATGACGTTTATACAGTTATTTACCTCATTATTAAAACAGCCTTCCAGAATCTCAAGGGTCACCAAGAGTTTGGAGGAAGTAAGTAAAATTGTTTGAGTGAACCAGACTGCCAGCTCTCCACCTAGTAAAGCTTAAATAGCTGTGGGGTTATTTGTGGCACTATGATTGTGTCTTCTTTTCATCTATGCTTTGGTGAAAACATCTTTCTTTGCTTGGAAAAAAACCCCCACAAACAACATATTCTGTCCCTATTGCCTGATAAGATGTTAAAAAATTTAAGTAAATACAGGTATGTACAAAGGGCAGGCACAAGACCCTGGACATTTAACAAGGTTTTGACAAGGTACTACCAATAGTTCATGACGAGACAAAATTATAATGCTGACCTTTCAGCTGAAACAAAAGGCTAAAGAATATTTAGGGCAGCGCAGCCAATGACTCCTCTGAAAATGAGAAGCACTGATTATTATCCTAGCCTAGAGGGAAAACTGCAATTCAAAAATTGCTTGTTCTTGTCACAGTAAATCTTGAATGCTTTTAATGAAGGTTTCTCTCTTTCATGAAGTATTTCTTGCTTAATAAAAAGGACAGTACATTAATACAGGGCTTTAGATATCCTTAAAGTCAGGTTTAATTGGGGCAATTCCCTCCAGTGAATTGAAAGATGACATTCGTCTTCATTGCCAGGTTGGAATGCTAAACTGAAAGCAGGGCTGAAATGTCAAGGTAAAATAATGCTAATAATTATTTGGAATGTTACATTCTCCTTGACCTTGGAATTTAAGAGGCTGAGATGAAGGCCTTTTGTTGAAAGTCAGGAAGTCATCTGGAGACTTCATTGACATTTATGATTAATACAATCTGGCAACATTAGGGAAGGAGATACAAAATATGTGGTTAGTTTTCCAGCACACAGGTAATTTCATCTTATATTGTTGTGGGATCTAGAGATAAAGAATACAACACATCACATGTAATACTACTAGTACTGTTAAGAACATGAACAAGCTTAATGCAATAGCAATAATCTCTGTAAAATAAAACTCACACAACTGCCACAAAAGAAAATAAAATATTCTCCATTTCATACAAGTAATGATTTCTTGTAAGACACAAAAAGTAGAGCACAAAGTCCCCAATTCAATTGTTTCACATTATGTCTTGTTATCACAGAAGATTTTCCACTTCATTTGCAAGTTAACACTAGAATGATATCTCTGTGGGGTAAAGGTATTATGTATTAGTGTCCTGAAATGACTCTTGTAGCCTTTATTTGCACCCCACAGGTGGCAGAAAATTCCTCTCCCACTGTTGGCAAATGCATGGCAAGGAAAGCCTTAAGGCTTTTATGGTCAATGTCAGAGGTTATTCTGTATGGGTAGCTTCCATAAAAAAACAGTGGAAGGGAACAGTGCTCCTTTGTCCTCCTCTTTTTGATCAGATCACACTCCAGGCAAAAGGAAGAATGAAGGCAAGTACTTTTTAACATCTTTGCTGGCATTTACAAAAGTCCTCCCTGTAAGTCCAGTTTCCTAAGAATTCAAGGAGAGAATTTACTGACACCCCAATCTTGCCAGGTTACTCTTTTAAAAATCTCTCACCAAATTTGGCCATTTTTTGTTTATACACATAGGTACATTTGAAGACATATTCCTATTGAAGATGTTGGCAAGAAAAAAGCCTCAGAAGAACGTGCCCTAACAATGACATGCAATATGGAAGGCATGTCTCGTTCTCTGTCCTGTTTCAATGGCAGACCTTAACTGTTAGGATTGGAAACAAAATCAGAGAGGGAAAGAAGGGCAACACAGGTAGTCATAGTAAAAATGTAATTTTCTCAAGTTTGTTTGGTACTAAAATAATTTGAAGCACTGGAGATACTTCACTTTGGAGCCTGCCTGCTGGGCATGTAAAACCCAACACATTTTCTCTGTCAATGTTTTTAATTATGGTCCATACAAATCGTAAATAGGTATTCGCATAATGAACTCCTACAGCTCACAAAGCCCATTATAGACTATTGAATAAATGGTAGAACTTTTAAAGATGGTCCAAATAATGTTTCCAGTCCCTAGATGGAGTGTTTATAGATTTTAGTTTATTAAATACTCCATGTGAGTATCCTAAGCCACATCTGAAAAATCCCATTAATAAATTTTATTAAAAGGAGTTTGTAATTAGTCCAGCATATTGAGGACTCTTCCACCTGAGGTATCCTCTCTGTGTTAGGCATCTTTATGAACTTCTTTTGCAAAATGCTTTCCTCTCTCAAAATTTATTATTCAACTCATGATTTTTCTATTAAATGCAAACAAGATGAGACCACAGAAATGGTAAGTATGCTTCAATTTGTGAAAAATGAATTCATATTTTGACTTATGAATTCAGTAAATATTGTACAGACATTCCAAAAAGAATAGTAATACATTGCCTAAATAAATGAAGCCAGATTTTTTCATATGAGCAAAACCATACAGAGTGTTACATGACTGTTCAATTTTAATATTCAGTTACTGTTACCCATATACACACGAAGCATTTATCTGCATGTGCCAATACAGTGGTAGACACTAAACCAGCCATCTGTATATTTTGTATCCTATTTACATGATAAATATAGTAATTGCCCATTTATTCTCTATGAATAGGTTCTTTGACAATGGGTTGTCCTACAGGCCAGGCCCCATAAGGCCTAAGGACACTCTCCAAGACGTTGGTCAGACTACTCAAGAGGCTTTTAAACTAGATTGGAAGGGGAGGGGGACATCACTGGGCTCAATAGATTAAACCATAGGAATGACACCTCAGGCTCTGAGGGACAGTCTGGTGGTGACAGCCCCTGGTCTGCCACCTCGGTGGAAGTGGAGAAGAGCACTCCCGGTGGCAGCCAGAAAGGTTATCAGTGGGTTACAAACCACCAATAGTAGACAGTCAGGACTTGAGCCTATTCCATTAGGAAAGGGGTGGAAACAACAGCCCAACTGAAGTGCATTTACACTAATGCACTCAGTGTGGGCAACAAAGAAGGGGAGCTGGAAGCCATTGCTAGGATAGAAAACCATGATGTAATTGCCACCACGGAAACGTGGAGGGATAATTCGCACAACTGGAGTGCTGCCATGGGTGGCTATAAACACCTCAGGCTAGGAAAGAGAGGTGGTGGGGTTGCCCTCTGTGTTAGAGAAAGTTTTGATTGTGTAGAACTAAAATACACTAACGACAGGGTTGAGTGCTTGTGGGTTAAAATCAGTGGAACCCACAGTAAGTCAGACATCGTGGTGGGAGTCTGTTATCGGCCGCCCAGCCAGGATGAGGAAACTGATGAGCTCTTCTACAAGCAACTCGGAGAAGCCTCATGATCGCTGGCCCTCGTTCTTGTGGGAGACCTCAGCCTTTCAGATGTCTGCTGGAAGTGTAACACGGCAGAAAGGAAGCAGTCTAAGAGGTTCATCGAGTGTATAGAAGATGATAACTTCCTGACACAACTGGTGTGTGAACCGACCAGAAGGTGCCCCACTGGATCTGCTGTTTGTGAACAGAGAGGGCTTTGTGGGGGAGGTGACAGTTGGAGGACGTCTGGGGCTCAGTCATCGTGAGATGATAGAATTCTCAGTTCTTGGAGGAGTAAGGAGGGGGGGTCAGCAGAACCCTCACCTTGGACTGCCAGAGGGCAGACTTCAAATTGTTTAGAAGGCTGCTTGATAAAGATCAGTGGGAGACAGTCCTACGAGGAGCGGCTGAGGGAACTGGCGTTGTTCAGCTTGGAGAAGAGGAGGCTGAGGGGAGACCTCATCACTGTCCATGGCTGCCTGAAAGGAGGCAGTGGCAGAGCGAGTGTTGATCTCTTCTCTCAAGTGACAGGTGATAGGACAAGGGGAAATGGCCACAAGTTGCGCCAGGGGAGGTTCAGACTGGATATAAGGAAGAATTTCTTTACTGAAAGGGTGGTCAGGCACTGGCACAGCTGCCCAGGGAGGTGGTTGAGTCACCATCACTGGAGGTGTTTAAAAAACAGGTAGATGAGTTTTTTAGGGACATGGTTAGCAGAAGATTGGTATGGTTGGACTCGATGATTTCAAAGGTCTTTTCCAATTGGAAGATTCTATGATTCTATGAATATTTGCATGTTTTGAAAAAAAAATTCTGCATAAATTCAGTATGTAACTGGATGAGTGTTTTAGTACAGACAGGTCAGAGTTTATAATTTAAAATTTGCATTGAAATATCAATGATATCAAGATTTCTCCAATGGAGGACCAGTCTCTCCAAGGACAGATATTTCTCGGCTCACAGAGCCACTCAAAAATTAAACATGAGCTGTAGCACTACCATGTGCTCCCCTTTCCAGTACTGGAAGCCTGAGGGTTTGGAATACAGAAGAGGACAACTGCACCTTCACACTTCATTCTCCAGGAAACTGAGCAAGTTAACGGAAGGATGAAAGGATGAGATTAACTGGAGTTGCCCAGAATCTGTTGCAGAAGTCATTAAGCATAGAAAAGAAGCTGGCTGGCAAAATACACAAGCTCCTGAGTGAAACGGTCCACCTGGCCTAGCCTGTTGGACATGAAAGACTCCTGGAAGCCAGGCTTTTTACTAATCTCTCTCAGTTGGAAAAATGGCCAAAGCAAGGCTTTACAAGAGATGGCTCTGCCCATAAGAGACTAAAAGCTACAAACACACACATATTTAACCCGTGACGGTTCCTGCAGCAGCAGGGACTGCCACTGGGAAGGCAGCATCGATCTCTTCTCCAGACAGGTAGCATTTTGAACACACTTGTGTGCCACAAGCAGCCAGCATATCATAGCTTGGAAACACGTGGAGATTCAACCAAGAGTAAAAGGCAGACATTTGAGTCAACAACCAGTGCACCAACTCACTTGTTGCCCAGATCAGAACTGCTCTGGGCTGAGCAGGAAGTCATGTGAAGGAAGTACAGGTATAGTGACAAGTGCTCAGTCAAGGATCACGAGCATGCCTTCTTCAACTACTGCTAGAAGCAGTGCTAACGTTCCCCATCGTCTCTGATTCAAATGTTGTGTAATATTCACACATGGGCATCTTACCTGCAAATATTTGCAATACAGAGAGAACAATATCACAGCTGCAGACTTTCATCAAGCATCTGCAAGCATATTTTGATATAAAATGAACATGGTCTTAAACAAAAAAAAGTTAGTAAAGGGATGTGATTGTTACAGTTTGTAGGAATGGAAGAGGCAGATGAGAATATGAGGTTAAGGTCCTCTTATTGCATGGGGCAAATACACTGGCTGGGATCCATTTCTGAGGAGGAGAGGCTATGTGACAGAAGAGGGTGAGGAACATCTCCTCATGAACATGCAATAAAGGCAGCATGGGCCAGCCACCTCATGTGGTATCTGTGGCTGTTGCCATCTATGGATGCTATGGGTACATTTGGCCACTGCTGGTTGCAGTAACTGAGTAAATATTAAGATTGAGAACTGCAGGCTTGAATTTACAGAGGTAGATATTTCAACAGCTCCCTCAGTAATTTCTCCACAGGGCTCAAAGCAGAGGCAAGAGGAGAAGGAACAAAAGTATTGGTACAGCACTTCAGAATACAGCAAAAGCCGGGCACCACCACCTCCACAGATGATGAGAACTTAACCACAACAGTGACATTTTGCTGCATGTGAAGAAAAGTTTCATCGATTTAGCTAAGTTCACTTGGTTGGGAAACAGCCCAGATAAAATGAGAACTATAAAAACATTTAGTATAATCAGTCCTTTGTGAAGTTCTTAAGCACCAATTTTACTACTGAAGGTGTCATTCAGACATTTCTTTCATTGATGAATCTTATGGAGTTTCCAAATAGTACACTGGGCCACACTACTGTAAGAAAATAATGTACCTTTTCCATGGAGGCTAAAAACACCTCTTGTCCTCAGGACAAGAAAACTAAGCAAGTCAGTGAGAGACCCTGGAGCTTGAATTTTCTGCTCACAATCCTGTGCTGTAATAGGTACAGGACATTTCTACAGTCAAGAAAACAACCTTTGGGACTTACAGTCTACAAATCAGAAATTCACCATTCTGAAGATTAGTTAGGAGACAATAGTGTCAAAAAGTGCCTGCATCTAGTCAGCCACATCTTGCTTTAATATCTCTGTATAAAACAGAAAATAGCATTTACACATAAGAGGTCCACATTACAGAACTAGAATTTTCTTCAGCATAACCAGTCCCAGAGCATACAGATTAATAAAAACCCCCAAACATCATTTAATAAAAAGATATCAGTGCCAACAAAGGTATTAAACTCTAAAGAAATGTAGACTGGGATTTCTGAAAGATGTTGCATGCTTCTACGAGTTCCCTAAACCAAACCTATCCTGGAGCCAAAAACCTGAAACCATCAAAAATATATGAAAATGAAAACAATGCCTGGAGGGCTTCCCAAACATCCATGCCCTCCACAGTGTCCTCATTGCATCTCCTCAACTGACAAAACCTGAATCTTCACCAGTTCTCCCGGGAACTTCCAAGTTATTCTCTGCTTAGGCTCTGGTATGGGATATAATGGCCTAGATGTCAACAGGGCTTAACCCATGTGGGTCTGACAGGGTTCAGTACTTCTGGCCCTTCCCTTTTTTCTTCTGACAAAGAGTAAGTACCACAGTACCATCTGTCAGAATTGTAAGAACAGGACAAAACTTCAAAGAAAATATAGTTTAAGAGCTATAACCAGTCTCTCTACATAACTCTTCTACCTATTCATTTATGTGAAGAGAGTTCAGGAGGTCTAGGCTCCTCAGACTTTTCAATAAGGTTTTTACATGAAGAAATAGCTTCTTAGCAACTCCTTTACCCTGATCTGAAAGACATGTTAAATTCTTTATAGTCCTTCTGCTTTCCAGTAAAAACTAAACAAGCCGTTTAACTTCATTGCAGTCTGACAGTTAATAGCTCCTGTACTGTCTCTTAATCACACTAAAAAGTCTGTTGAAGTATCTATCATTGTTTTAACTTCCTGCTAGCTTTTTTCTTACACAGCCTGCCATTAAACTAAATTAACTGTATTAATCCTGTAAATATAATTTACAGCTTTTTAAAGAGACATAACACAGATCTTTAAAATCTGTGTTAAGGTGAATGAAAGAAGGGTCATCCTATGTCTTTAAAAAGAATAACATCAATGGAAAAAAGCAGATCGGAATTTCAAACCAAAGGGAAGGCAATTCCTCTTCACATAGTGCATAAAGACAGTTGATGCACACTTCTTGCTGCAGAATGTTAAAATTTACCCAGCTCAGAAGAATCAGGAAAATTAATGGAAAAGAATTTACACAAAGACCTTCTTGAGCTCAGAAAGTCTTTGAACTCCAAGTCAACAGAGGCTCGGAAAATATTGCTGTGACATATTGCTGCAAACATGTCTTGTTTACACACTTTTCTCCCCACACCCACTAGTGCTCACTCCTCCCATCATGCAGTGCTGTTCCTGGGGGGCACTGTGAACCTAGGTCAAGCCACAGAGCAATTTCCAAGTCCACCTCCCACTGCCCACATGCATTTAACGTCAAGTGTTTAACCTGAAGATGTATGTCTGGGATAAAATTGACAACAACGTATACTACACTTGATTTTGGCTAAAAGGCCAAGAAAGTATATGGAGACAAGTTAGTCTGATCCAGCACAGCAGTCCCTACGGTCTCATTATGGAGCTATTCCATGCCCTGTCTGTGTGTCTGTGCAGAAATTAAGGACTTCACAACACAAACCATTACCGGTGTGAGATACGAATGAGTGGGAGTATTACATGTTGCATAAAATTGTATTTTATTTTGTTATAACTCCTTTCTTAATTTGCTGAATTTTCTTTCCATCCTACCTATTAATTGTTTACTACTTTTCCTTATTATTCCTTAGTTCTAGGACATCACAACACAGCCTCCCATTGCCTCAATGAATCTCTCAAGGCTTCTATAAACACAACTCTGCTAGAGCTTCTTCAATCTTAGACTCTCCTCAGATCAAACTATGAATATATTGGGCCTTTTGATATCCCCATGAGATTTGTATCGTATCAATCCAATTCTATAAGTAAGTTTTCATCAGAGCATAAGCAATCTAGGTTCCTGAAGAAAGCGAGGAAGCTCAACGAGCACATCACATCGTTTTTGGAAAAAAACCATTTTAACCCCCCTATAATTTTAGTGACTGCTTGGTAAAATACTATACAAATCATAAATATCCTAACACCATAGGCCAAAGCAATAAAATGTAAGAACTCTTTCATTCACATACTCACAAATGCTTCCATACTCTAGGCTGAAACAAATGGTCATCAAAGATGGGATGCAAGACAGACCTGAAGCATCCTTACTGCACACCAATGATATTGTGAGACACAGTTAGATGAACCTGCAAATTCCATACACCCACCCATGGAAATAATATAATTAGCTCCATTCCCTGTGAATGATGTGAGGCAAAAAAATTCTTCAATAACATCAGTACACTTCATCTTTTTGGTACCAGAGAGTACCAGACCTGACAGTAAATAATTCCTGGATGTTCCTTCTTTGAGATACTTCTCTACTGAGTAGGAATGATCTGCGGATGGTGGTTACCTTTAGATAAATTCTGATAGGACCCAGATATTTCCAGTCACAGTGCCATTTTCATTAAATGAGAGAAGACAGACATCCCATTTAAAAGAAAATTAATAACTTCTGAGAAAAAAGGAAGGGCTTGATATTGGATGATACCATACTACAAGCTTTTGTTGAATCCTATAGTTTAAAGTAATTATCTCGTCAAGTTCCACCTCATTAGGATTGAAACTAGACAATGAAATGAACAGTGGCCTAATAATTCACCAATAAGAATCTGGTCTTAGTCCAGCTTGCTATCTTTTTTTGTAATATATTTGTTGGTTTCAGCTCATCACTCCCAGCATCACCGGACAAGATGACACACCTCTTCATTTTCTATTCATCATAAGCCGATGGGTGAATTAGTAAATTAGATTAAATTTCCTTTCCCAGTGCCAGAGGGGCACTGGGAAATTTACATGAACTCCCTTCCCAGGACAGGACGTGTGGAGAAAAGGGAGAAGCAGGAATTGTCAGAGCAAGTTCAGTTTTGCCCCCTGGACCTTCTGCATTTTTGTGGAGGAGGGCAGAATGTATCAATGCACCCCCTCTTGCACTCCAAAAAGATAGTGTTGGGATGATAAATGGGAGATCACTTCAAAAATTAAAGGTAGCTACAAAGTGTTTTGGGACATTAAGTACTATCTATAGAAGGACGACTCTGTTGTAGATGGGAAACGGCAGAGTAGAGATTATGGAGTCATTAGTCATGCTGTCACTCAGAAGATTAAATTTTAATACTTTCTTTTCCTTCTTTTCTTTGCTATGCTTCTCCCCACTGTGATTTTTTTAATGCCTGCACCTGCCCTCTAGATGTTAGATAACCTGAACATGAAAGAGGAAAAACCTTTTGGAGAGCAAAGCTGAAATCCTCCTGTTTTGTCATGCATTCAAATGGGAATCACACCAACTGAATCCTGACCCACTTATCAGACTGCAACTCCTGCTGAGAAGTACCAAGAAAAAGGCCTATTGGGAGGTCATTCAGACTGGTTATGGTTATGCTGGGAATTGTGAAAAAGAGAGTAGCTATCCTAACAAAAAATAACTACTACTTCGTAAGTATTTACCTATGCGAAGAGTGATAAATCTTCATTGCAGTTTTGCTTTAAAGTAAACTTACAGGTCGACTTCCAGTGATATTAAATAATCTGCTTCATTAATTAGGCTAGAGAACTTAATAGATCACTTAATGGAAATTGTTTCTCTGAGGGTGGCCAAGGGTCTTCACTGGCAGTGAACACCAAAAGATGAAGGTCTGCACAGCATCCTATCATGTTTACCACACTCCTTAGAGTAAGTAAAGTCATTACAGCACGGCTGCAAGGAGCAGTAAAGCAGGCAGCTCCACACCAGCTCTTCACCGTGCCTCTGTCTCGCCAGCCTATTCTCACAGTAAGCACAAGGAAGGAGTTTTCAACTTCCCTGCAAAGGGCTGAGCGCCTGGCCTGTTTCTGCCTTTTTAAAATGATCCCCAACCGAGAAGTCTTTGTCCTGCATTACATTTTTGGCAGTTTCCTCAGGGTGAGGCAAGTTGTTTCTCTCTGCAGCCCTCTAATCCTTCCCTGTGCTGAGTTAATATGAAGTATAAACACATCAGCAGAGAAGCCCATGAAGAGTTGCATGTAAAGGTGATGCTACCTTCTGCCATCCTTTTCTTCTCCCAGTTTTCCTATATACCCTTTTAAATCTGAGGTCATCTTTATGGCAGTGCCAACTATTATTACAAGTGCAATCCATTTTAAATGTGTGTCTGCACACACACCTATGTTATTTATCTATATACACATGCATATTCTGAAAACAAAACATAAATTAAAATTACAGTCTCTTCATTTTAACAAAGAGCCAGGTTCAGGCAGCTGAACGCACTGAGGGATCAAAAGAAAAAAGAAAGGAATAAATTTCTCTCCACTTTTGAAAACTGGCCCAAGGGCAGCAATCACTGAGTTAAATCCTCTGGTCTGTGTTATGTAGAAGGTCAAAGTACATGGCTGTAATGTTCCCTCTCAGCCTTAAATACCTATGAAAAAATATGGCACAGCTTTGCTTTGCAGCGAGACATTTGCTTTACCCCTCATGTTGGGAACCTGTGCCTGAAATCTGCCAGAGCAACAGATATTTTTATTAGTTATTTTAGCTTAAAAATATTAAGCACAACAGGCAAGAAATTCATAGAATCATTCAGGGTGGTTTTTAATGCCTTTTTCTATGATCTCATCGTTGCTACTAAAGCTAATGCTGTTTCCATGGCATTTCTGATTAACCAGTGACTCAGCTTCTAAACCGTTTAATTTTTTATTAGCATAAATTGAAATATATTTGTGATTTACACCCTTTTCACTCACTTCTGCTAAGCAGAGCTTATTTAGAAGCAGCATGTTCCAGTTTATTAGCAGAGGGCACTGTACATGCCTTTAAGGCAAGACACAGCTTCCAAAGTAAGAAACCCACTCTTTGTGCAACACGGATAATATCTGACACAGCTTCCATGTGTCTCGTTTTATACATCTCATGTTGGTAAAACAGGTTTAGCTGAAAATGTCCCAATAGCACCTAATGGTACACATTTTGCCATATACTTTAAATGGTTCTGTTCACAGGGTTGTTCTAGAAACAAGGAAGGTTTCGACAGAAAATCCAAATCCAGCTTCTTCTCTTCCAAAAGGTCTCTGGTGGCATGAAACAGCACTGCTGGCTTGTGATTTGGCAACATGATTTCTTGATTTTGAGTGATTTTATATACACATTACATAAAGATTTATCAGCATTTCATCAAAGATTTATAATTTTGCACCTAATTTTAAACATCCTCCTCCAGTGCACTCTGCCCCAGAGGGATGAGCATACCACATAAAGGTAGAACTAGTCGAATAGCAAGAGAAAATACCACAAGACCATACACAAACCACAAATACAGAAGATTTTTGTGCTCAGGGGAAAGGGAGAGAAGTGGAAGTGATAAGACCTGCACTGGGGCCAATATTTAGTTTAAAACATTTCTGACTTTCCTTTGGATTTTCAGAAGTGGGAAACAATATCCAAAGCAGGTGGGTATGGGTTGTGTTATTTGAGAAACACTATTTAAATGCTATCACTCTCAAGTAATGTTACAGCACAAGGTAATGGAATACATTCCAGAAGTACAGTATCATCTTGAAAGAGATGTTCAAACATATTTTTTGCCTGAGTCTTGGAAGGAAACTTATGAGTGGTTATTAACATATTCACTCTCAGGTCAAAATTCTTTCAGGGATAGGACACACTGCTTTGAGCATCTACTAGTGACACCTTCTCATGAGCTTTACTTCTTGGTTACATGTATATTGTCTCCTCAAAGTTCTTTGTGAAATAAAGCTGATAATCAGGGCAGATCTTGAAGTGATTTAACACCTCATATAGCACTACTGCCAACTCCTGGCATTCAAATACAATGAGTCAGTCTTTCTAAAATCGTAAGATTTTATTAAATGAAAAAGGTAATTACGCTGTGGTTTTGTATCTTTTTTTGTGTTAATTCACTTTAAAAGAAAGGAAAGAACTCTTATGTAGACACTTTAGCAACATTTCCAAGTATTTCTTGGCAATCACAAGGCAAAGAAAAATGTTTCAAGAAAGTGCAAGCTAAGATCCTCATACATTTAGGTGATAGGTACTGGGACTTGGTCAAAAGGGTTCTGAAGTCATCCAAGCTTGCACGGAAATATGATGCACTTTCAGCGGGAATAGCTACAAAACTCAGCTCCTCTAACTCCCTTCATCCAGCAAAAATTTCTATTTTTTCTTCTCTTATCTCAGCTAAGCAAATCCCCTCATTTCTGGGAATTAGAGATAATTAGGGAAAACCCAACAGAACTACAGTGGCAATGCCAGCCCAAGCTTCCCATGAAGTACCACAGCTTTCTTACTGAGCGAAATGATTTGAGTCGCAAACACAGGTATGCTAAAACAGCCCTTTAGACTGAACAGAGCACGTCAAGAGCCTTCACTCTTGCAGCTGATGGGCCCCAATGGCCAAAAGAGAAGGCAATACAGCAGATTAAAAATGACCACTTAGCATGAGGCTTATCAGTGACACCTCTAAACTGCTTATTGAGGATGCTAGTAGCTTTTCCAAATGGAAAGTGCAGCACATCGGTGCACAGGGAGCACCTCCTTTTTAGATTTTCTTTTTTTAAAAGGACTTGCTGAATTTTCTGAAGAGCCCTTGCTGAAAAACTCGACTTTTTTCTACATCTCTTTATTTTAACCAAGTTGAAAAGATGAGATAGAGAAAGAAAGAAAGAAAGAAAGAAAGAAAGAAAGAAAGAAAGAAAGAAAGAAAGAAAGAAAGAAAGAAAGAAAGAAAGAAAGAAAGAAAGAAAGAAAGAAAGAAAGAAAGAAAGAAAGAAAGAAAGAAAGAAAGAAAGAAAGAAGGAAAGAAAGAAGGAAAGAAAGAAGGAAAGAAAGAAGGAAGAAAGGAAGAAAGAAGGAAAGAAAGAAGGAAAGAAAGAAGGAAAGAAAGAAGGAAAGAAAGAAAGAAGGAAAGAAAGAAAGAAAGAAAGAAAGAAAGAAAGAAAGAAAGAAAGAAAGAAAGAAAGAAAGAAAGAAAGAAAGAAAGAAAGAAAGAAAGAAAGAAAGAAAGAAAGAAAGAAAGAAAGAAAGAAAGAAAGAAAGAAAGAAAGAAAGAAAGAAAGAAAGAAAAAATAACTCCTAACAGATAGGAGCAATTATAGACTACAATTTTAAGGTTGTTTTTTTTATTGTGATGGGTTGGTAGGTTACATTAACTGTGAGCCTTATTGACTTAGAGGTTAGTGAACAGGCTGTTCTCAGGTTGATTTTTGTTGTTGTTTCAGAAAACTGCACAGTGCAAGCGGGACTTCCCCCCTCATAGATTTGTTCTGCAGTCCTCCAATAGCAACTGACTGTTGGTGCAGAAGTTTTTAACATATCTGGCAGACACTGTGCCTGCGAGCAGGACTTACTTGCAAGTCCTCCTGGGCACAAGGAGGCAGGAAGCAAGGGTGGAAGTAAAGCCACCCTTTTGTCCTCAGGTATTGGAAGGGTATTGGAAGGGTCTGGATAACACCACACTGAGACTCATGGTGTCAAGAAGACTACAACATTGAGTCACCTTTCTTACAACATCTTTTCGATGTCAGAACCCAGAATCTCCAGAGGATCAAATACGCCTTTACTAAGTCTGTTGTAGGTGGGCTTCTATTGGGAAAATATATGACCAGGAGTACAGCCATAACTGCTTCCTCAGTGCCATATCAGTGAGGCAAATAGATGAAAACCAGTTCTCTGTCAGAACCATTGGCATTTTGATTGTGGGGCCTCCATTTCACAAGAGATCCAAATGAAATGAAGGGATGGTGAACAGAAAGGCCATTATAGCATGGGGAAATCATCTTTACAATGCCATCCAATCAGTTTTACTGACTACAGTATAAAAACAATGATGAAAAAAATATGGAAGTAAATCTTAAGGAAAAAAAGAAAGCTATTTTCTTTAACAATTATTATCAGAAATCTGAAATTGAACCACAAACCACTGTTTCAGGCCAGGTAATGGACTGGAAGGATAGATGAGGAAAGCAAAAAATGCCTAACCCAGTTTCATAGACAGAGAAATCCTCAGCTTTCACTGAGAAGAAAAGAAACATAGATCAAATCTAGTGCTAGTGATGAGGAGGAAGAAACCGGAAGCACAAGTCTTGAATAATTCAAACACTAATAATGATAAATCCAAAGGAAAGATGTTCAGTACCAATGCTATTTTCTTGTGATTATCTTAAGAAAGATACCATCATATCGAGGCAGGTTACTTTTGAACATAGAGCACTGGCCACAACGCTGATTTAAAAAACAAAGAGAAAGGAATAAAGGTAAATTTTTCATAGGATGGCACGTTGTGTTTCTCATACATTGAAGACTGCATCTGTTTCCCAGATCAAAATGGGCATTTGGTCTCCACACTAGCTGAATCACTAATTTGTAAAGTATGAAAGAAACCTCAGTGAGGGTCAAACGGATTCCTTCTGGCATCTAGCTAAGTGCTACCCAAAAGCCTCCACTGCTGAATGCTCATGTCCCCAGTGCAGCCATGCCCCACATACGAGTGCAACTGCACATGTCACTTGCCAGGGACAGGCTCTACACTCACTTTTAGAGTGCAAATAAAGGGCTTTGGCTGTATAAAGCCCAGCTTCTTTCCCAGTCCTGCTCCTGTTCCCTACGCCCCCTTTCTCTCTCTTATTTTTTTTTTATATTTATAACTGCAGCACTTATTTACTGTTGGATAAGTGTAAAGCAGGGTGTCTTTCTGGGTTGTCACCAATCTGCCAATGTGAATTTAGCATATTAGTAATTACCTCATTGTTTAAGTCAAAAATGCAGCAAACAGAGATTGCTTTTGCAACCTTGTTACTTCAGAATACCTTGAGACAGCATAAAATAATGCATATCAGTAGAACGTGTTTTCCAGAAAAGGAAACTCTTTTCCTTGCATATTCTTTTCAAGACCTTTATCCCCCATTTAGCAAAACTTAATATAGTCTAAGCATTTTGTCACTGACTCTTTTAACTTATATTATTACATTGAACTATTGCATAGCTTTCACCTTGAGAATAAAAAATATTCTTTTTCAGTTAAAAAAAAAGTTTGTTTATATCTGTTTTATTTCTTAGAGGCTAAGATCATATTGAAGCCTAACTTTTTGCTATTGCATTTCTGCAAAGAACATACAGGCTCTGATTTCTAACTTGCTTATAAATACTTAACAGAGAAGAAAACAGAGAAGGAAGAAGTAAAAAAATTGGTCTCAAATGCTGGTCACAGAAGCACAGCTGGGTGTTGGATCAGGATCTCTTGGCAGCCAGCCACAAGAGATGCACAACAGAGAAAAATCATTTCCTGTAAGGAAACATTTGATTTTCAAAGTTGCGTGAAATGTTCACAAGAAAACCATGTAAATGCCCACTGGGGTGGGGGTGGGGGTGGATTTCATTAGAAACTGGAAGCCCTCTCTTGTTTCACCAACAGATTTGCTCGTCACAAGCATTGCCAGCTAGCCTGAGGTGATTTTCATGTTTTGTATCAAAACCAAGGAAAATTAAGTCTCTAGCAGTTTCGGTGTGAATTTGCTTTGAAGTTCATTTCAGTGCATCACTAGTCAAACCCCATGGAGAACGAAGGATTTTAGTCCATACAGAAAGGAGGCAACACTTTCCCAAATCTCTGCAAAAGTAAAGGACTACATTTTCTGAAGTACAGGGATGCTGTAGATACATGCTTAGACTGCACACAGCTGCAAGAGCTGAAGACATCACAGCTGCTCCTCCTCTGCTGTTTGCCACCACCCCATTGCCAGGATTTACTGCCCCAAAGGTGCCCCAGCGGGTCTGCGCGTGCCTCCCAGTCTGCCATAGTACACACCCAGCTGAGCCAGTTTAAGCTACCAACAAAGCAGTTTGAGATAATCAGATGAATCTGCTCTGAAATAGATGAAGGAGCGCTCACACCACACTTTCCGTCAACATAGCTGGAGGGGGACAGCTACTGAGCCCTTAACTGCACTAGTTATATTGGGAAGTGCTCTCCCAATACGCAGCCTAGCCAGAGGTGTCCTTCAGGTGATGTTCCTAAAACTTGCATCCTCAGGTTTCAGCACAAGCTGTGTCAGGTAGGAGCAGAAAGAAATGTGATCTCTTTCAAGTGTGGAAGAGCTGAGTGTGGGTATAAAGATACAAGCCATTCTGCTTTTCTCCAGGATTACTTATTTCACCTGGGGGGGTGACAAATTTGCTGTGTTATTGCTATGTAACTCTTTGCTTTTACAGGTGCACTCCTGCTGCTTAAGTATTTATTACTGAAGTGTGTAGGAGCCCTTTTCACAAATCACACTCCCCTTGTGCTATGTGCTGTACCTCAACAGAAGGGCATGATAGTCTTAATCCCAAAGCGTTCATGACTTGTACATCAAATGTCGGGGCTGTACGACCAGGGAAGGGAGTGAAGTAAGACAATGCCAGCCAGCACACTGGCCATACATAAAGTCTTTTAAGAGACAATGTGGAAAAGAAGAGTCTTCTTAATGGATGTTAAGAGCCAAAAGAAGCTGCTTTGCAGAGCTTCACAGAACACTCTTTCCAAGTATGAAGAATGTTTAAAAATTGAACGAGTGCTCAGAGGAGGCCAGGACTGTGTGTTATTAGAGGTGGCAGATAACTCTTCCATACGGAGGAGGTGATGATAGGTAGAGAGAAGACAGGCCATAATAAGCCTTGAATTTAAAACAAGCAGCTTAAGTTTCAAGAGCAAAACAATGGGAATGCACAGAGAACAGACAACATGGTCAAACTTAAGTGTTGGGAAAGTTATCTTTGCAGGAGCACTAGGGATGGGTAGCGTACATCTGTCACATTTACGACAGGATGAGTACAGTGATTGATCCATAAGATAACAAGAGCTGAAGCTGTAACAGCAAAGTTGTAGTTGTCTGGCTAGAGAAAAAAGGATGTATTACATAGATGGCATGTGGAATGAACCTATGACACTGGTTATAAATGGAAGGGAATGTCAAAAATGTGAGGCTAAAAGAGGAAGAGGTAATCAGATTCACAGCTTTCTTAATGAGGAAGGTGCATGGTAGCCTTCACGTGGCAATGTGCCTTGGTTGTGCAGGAGGTGCCTTGGCTGCCCACTGGAAACCAAAAGACCCAGTGGTAAAGGAGTTCTGTGGCTCTGAGGCTGAAGAGCATCGTTTCATCTCAGTGAGATGAAAGAAGGAAAAAGGCTGGGAATATCATGAAATACAAGAGTAGAGACAGTGGCACATGGAGGGACCATGAAGGAAAGCAAGTCAATAACCCTGTTATGGATGACAGTATCAGTATAGAGTTGTAGAGAAAAGGTGCAGAGGACAAGCAAAGGAAGGGAGGAAGATGGCACATCTACTCCCTTGTCCTTATAAGAAATTTGCAGAACCACATGCAAAGGACCTGGTCAAAGGGGCCAGGGTCTGAAAGACTATAAGTAGCAATAAAAATGCTTTGCCTGTGTAATGAGTTTGTAGTCCTATACCTGTAAAGTTCTCCTAGTGAAGGCTCACCTTAACCTCTCTGTTTAAGATTGTATGTATCCCAGCACATTTTTCCTGATACAGAAACACCAATACACAGAACTGTGTACTGTGTTATCATGGGCTCCATCGTACATGTTCCAGCCAAGTGCCTCTGTGCCTGGAGACACAGCTTGTAGACCCCTGTGAGAAATATATACCTCAAGAGTTCATTAGTGCTGTGATTAATCAGGACACCATGCACGTGGTAGTCAGTTACATCAATATTAAGCTGAATTCTGGAGACTTGGTTCTCTGCTTCAAGAAACAGGGCTTCCAGCAATTTGTCCTCCTCTTCTCCAATGCTGTTCATGTTTTCCAAAGCTCCCCGCCCTATGCTTACTTAAGCCTGATCCCAGCTAGAGAAAATAGAGAAGGGAAAACAACAACTTCAATGACTAAATAGTTTGGATGCAAAATAAAGAGGTTGCACAACATTTTACTTACCTCTTGGTTAAAAAAAAAAGGTCTGAAAATGGAAAGTTTTTCCTTTCAGTAGAGCAATCTCTTGATAAACCTGAATCCACCACGCTACTCTTGGACAGAGCACAGGCATACCTGAGTTATCTGCACCTTGACTTATGTTTCCCCAGCAGCCAGAACCCCATTCCCCTAAGTTCTTCTGCTACCTCCTGCAGCAAAATGGCACCAGATGACACCTGGTTATACCCAACCTCCAACTTCTGCCGGGAGGATGAGGAATGGAGTACAACGCCGAAGGCATTGTGCTTATGTAGAACAAGAGATCTTTCTTTTGATTGCCTTGTATTTTTGCTGGGGTGTGAAACAGGAATCTGCCCATGCCTGTTCTGCTTCCTGCTGTTAAGAGGCTGCTCAATAATTCAGTTATCTCTCCCCCAAGGAAGCTCCCTGGCCTGCTGCTCGCTCAAGCCAGTTACTGCTGCTCAGCAATGAAGTCTGAAGTGCCACAGACTTCCAGGGGCCCCTTTGGCAACAGCTCTTTCATATTCCAGTGGCCAGCAGCAGCTCCTTAACTCTTCGGCAGCCAAAGCTCATTATCATTTTTATATAATTAAACAGTGCTGCTCGTTCTCCTCATTAGATTATCACAGCAAATTGATGGTTATTTGAAGGAACTGCCACAATAGGAGACAAAGGACTGGCAACAGATAAAACAAAAGGATGCACACACAGCTCTTTAATTAAACTCTGTGAAGGGATATGAATTCTAGCAGAGATTTTAGTTACCCTGCTGAGCCTCTTTCTGATTAGCTACTATGCATCTGCTGGCTTTCCTAGTATCCATCTGTACTGCTAAAGAGAAATTTATTCTGGCTGCAGAAGATGACCTCAAAGGTGTCAGCTGTGGATAGACTAATAGCTTATACATGTTGAGAAAGTGCTTCTGAATTCTTCTTCACGTGTTGACACGAAGAACCATCCTCTTTACATATAACAGTGTGCATATTATGCACAAGTAACACTGAGAGGCTAATGTGAAAGCCAAAAAGAGGTTGGAAAATTGTGAAGAAAATGATTCTTTCTTCAAGTTACCAAAACTCGTCATTGTCAAAATTACTTTTTATTTTGGCATGCATCATCTATTACCCCCATAGCCCTCTCCTTCCCTTCAGCATCCAGGTGCAGAAGCTACAGTGAAGGCTAACGGATGGAAAAATTATATTAATCATAAGATAGGCTGTTACTTTGAAGTTTGATTTTAAAAGAAAGAAAGAAAGAAAGAGAGGAGAAAGAGAGGAGGGGAGAAAGAGAGAAAGGGAGGGAGGGAGGGAGGGAGGAAGGCAGGGAGGGAGGGAGGGAGGAAGGCAGGGAGGGAGGGAGGGAGGGAGGAAGGAAGGAAGGAAGGAAGGAAGGAAGGAAGGAAGGAAGGAAGGAAGGAAGGAAGGAAGGAAGGAAGGAAGGAAGGAAGGAAGGAAGGAAGGAAGGAAGGAAGGAAGGAAGGAAGGAAGGAAGGAGTGATAAGGATTGAAAAGTGATCTGTCATGGAGCATTTGTAAGAGGCAGTGCCCCCTTTGGGGCTTTGCATTCAGGTCATGAGGGATCTGATTAAACTCATGAGGGAACTGGTTAAACTCAGATTGGTCGTTAATCCACGGGTAACTGACAGCACAGCTCCCAGTGACTCAGTGAGCCATACTGCCACAGTGCTCACTACCTCCGCAGACCTTTAGTCGGTATATTTTTAGTCACATGCACCCTGTTGGCTCTGTGCAGCCTCGAGATACAGCCTTTTGTACACAATTTGCACTTTTATCATAATTAATTACCTGCTGACATACTAAAATCCGTAACCATCCAATTCAGAGAAACGTATTTGATGAAATGAGGCCAAACTATATGATGCACACCTACAGCCTCAAAACACTCGTGGTTATTCCCCATGCAGGTTTTTTTTTTCTCAGAGCCCCAGGAACTTGTGTGGATGAAAGACCTTATCCTTGTCCCTTATAAAGCTCTGAAAACATCTCAAGCTCTGCCTAATTTATACAACTCATTCTCAAGAGTCCTCATCAGTTGCCAATGTCCTACTGTGCAGGCTCCATTAAATCTTTTATTTATTTGCCCACAGAGGCCATTGAAGAATGTCACAAGGTATTTCCTTTTCCACAGTAGATGAGGCTAAACACAAATGAGGTCTCAACATCATTCTGGGTAAGGGTGTGTACTTGTATTTTGCCAGTCTTCTGACAGTCTGCAGAGAGTGTTCCTGGGCCTGACTTCTGACCACTTTGTGTGCAAGTAGGTGCAGATTGTTAAACCTGTGACTTGGCAGTATTTTACATTTATGCTCTGTAATGTCAGATGCAAATGAACACAAAGTTCATTTGTGGGGAAAATTCACTTGTGGGGAAAAAGGTGTCATACCAAATGTCCCTGATTATACCACAGCCTCTGCTGCTTCACTGAGCAAGTTGAAGTCTAGGGCCAGATTTTTTTAAATTGTAATTGAATAGTAATTTAAAACAGACAGTTCCAGTATAGTACTGACAATACCATTTCATTGTAGCATTAAACAGTAGGTTTACTGGTAACTTAGACAACTGTCCACCTACAGCAACTCTCTTTTTAGCTCAATCATCGCCAAGGTTGTGTGTCCTGACCTGTGTCCAGAAAAACAGCTGAACAAGACATTCTGGCTACTAACAAGTACCACCAGAAAAGACCAATATTTTCCCATTATGAAAATACAACTCAGGAAGACTCTATTTTGAAATAATCACATGCAACTCTTTTTACAAAACTAATGTTGGCTTTGCATTTGACTCAGTCTGAAAAGGCAGTCCTCAGCTGAAAAGTTGCTAATGCTCAGCTGACTCAAAAACTAGCAGTTGAGTTCAGGTATCACGCACAGCCAACAACTCCACCTCGCACCCAAATGCCCTAAGCACGTTCAAGGTATGCTTTTAAGGACTGTTTCCCTTGCAGTTTCTGTCTCCAACTTCTTATCCTTTAAGTTTCTTAACTCTTGGCATCTCCTGCCTCATTAGGTATATCAGTACAATATTTGAAGGAGGGATCTAGGCACTGATACTGTAAATACCTGGAAGCCAGCATGACAACTGGTGACTTGAATTTACTTAAAAGTGTTACTGTGTGGCATTCAAAGTCTGTTGACGTGGATCAGCATTGTGTTCTGCAAAATGCTGTAAAAGCAAGCAGAGAGAAAAGCTTATGTTGCTGACAGCTAATTCTTTTAAACTTAGAAAGTGATAAGTTAAGCGGTATATTGCCAGGTCACAGCAACCTTCTGTAACAGTATGAACTACAAGGACAATTTTCTCACATCAATCAGTTTAAGGAAAATGAATCTGCTTCTTTCTCTATTTTCAGCATTATTGAACCATCATATAGAAATAAGCTAATAAATGTACATAGCCCACAAACATGCTTGTAATCTGGAACAGCTGAAGCACTTGATAAAAGCATCTGATGACTTATGCATTATGTAAGTAATAAACTTTCCATTATAAGCTTTAAAAATCAAACCATATTGCTGTAACAGATAATGGTGTAGATGATGTACATGACTAGTGGCCCAGGCCTTCCTCTCGAACAAATCTCTTACTGCTGTGGAGCATTATAAAATCCCATGAGCTGTGAAGAACATGAATTGTCCCTGGGACCTGAGATTCTGTGGGATGCCATTAACAAGATAAATACATTAGGGTTTGCAGACTCTGAAAAGTGGGATTGCAATGTATTAGCCCAAGAGGATTTTCCAGAAGGAGGTTCGAGTGTTGCACTGAACTGAGGTTTTGAAGAAAGGGTCGACCTTGTTGTCCTCTTAGTTTACATATCTTCCCAAGAGCGAGAGGAAGGAAAAAAATCAGTTCAGAAATTATGTGATACGGTTAGTTTCCTCCATCCATAGCACGTCAAGTCTGAGTACTTCACCTAGGTGAAAGACTGTCTGAAAAAGCACTTTCGGGAGGCTTGTTCAGTAATTGGTTTTCCCTGTCTTCCTGAAAAGGAGTTCCTAGTACTTCTTAAAAGTTGGCATGGAAGTCCCCAGGTACTTTGATACTTTCAGTAGGTACGACTACAAGGGCTATGGAAGGCTTTTTTCTATGGAAATTTGAGTACCTGAGGCAACAACTGCTCTCTAGTTTGGAAACTAAGCAGACACTTGTCTGTGTTTGCTCCTAAGGGAAAGTAATGTGACTACTATAAGGATGTGAGTTACAACAATTTTAAAAGATATTGCTTTGAATTAACAGAAAAGTTAGTAGAAAAATCCTTCTGCCTGGCAATCTAGTTCTCAGTTCGTTATTTATGTGTTGATATTCATTCTTCTCAAGTAAACAAAGTAATAAGCTCTTCTTATGAGCCAAATGAATCAACAGTAGTGGAATGAAAATCATTCTCTTACATAATTGTTTTTCCCCTACCTCCAAGCCCTTAAAAAAAGGCCAGAAAACCCAATTTAGAAAAAAAAAATTACTGCAGTGACCTTGTAAATTAGAAGAAAAGGAGTCATAAAATGATACGGACAAAGGATTTAATTTTCCAATTTTTTTTTTTTTTTAAATACAAGCTCTTGAAAATGCCTTACAAAGAATCCTATATTCCAAAGGATATTTGCAAAGAAAAATTATGAAAACATGCCTTAACTGTCTGGTGGGCAAAAGAAATACGAAATCAGCAGATGTATAAAAAAGTATGTATATATTAATATATATACATAAAAATAATCTTGCATGCAGTTCTGGTGCTGCCTCCATGCACCAGGAATCTAGTCAAAGTAAGAATCCTTGAGTCATATAAATCCACCTTTAAAGTAAGAGGGAAGCACACCCTTAAGTCACTTTGCTACATTGGAATTAAACAAGCCTACTCAGTTCTGCTTTCAAGATGGACTCATTTTAACAACAATCTCAGCAGCAACTGCTGTCTTAAAGAGCAACATGCTAAGTGCAGACATGGACAAGTCACTAAAACTCATGCAATTGTATTTGAAGTAGATGCCAAACAACCACCACAACAATGAATCTGTTGGTGAGTGATTTTTTTATTGTCTGCAATATAAAAGTCAGTATTAGTCCCAGATATTGGTAAAGTGGCATTTACAGTAGACACAACAAAAGGGGGAATTCACACTCTCCAAGATGCAGGACAACAAAGAGAAGCGTTTCTCCTCCTAAGACTAATGGGGAGAGAATCGTCCTTCCAAAACCTTACAAGATGAAATGGCATCTTAAGATGCCAAACTTCTTAGCGCGGTTCCGCTCCAATTCTGTGACAGCTGATTATGAAGGACACTACGTACAAGCTGTCTGTGTCATTCAAGAACACCACAAGGCTTTTTATTTCCTGAATGAGTTCAGAGCAACAGGCAGTGTTATAACATAAATCAGGAAGAGTTTTCCAGTTTGTGTTCTTTTTTTTGTGAGGAACATAAATAACTTCTGAGTTTGCCAGAACTCCATGATCAATGATCTTCCGTGAAGAGCTGTTCCGGCCTAATGCAGTAACAACGCCAATGGCAGCCAAAGCAAAGATCACCAGCTCACCAGCACTGTTGTGTTCTTCTGCCATATCTGATCAACCTGCTGACTACTATTTTAGCCCTTATGCCTAAGGCAGCTCTTGTTCTTAAAAAGGATATAAAAATCACCACATTCACAGCACTAAAACTGAAAAATCTGTAGGCCACTCTACAGCTTATTTTCAGGCCTAGACCCCTTGAAGAGTTGTGACATCCCCTGGAAAGCCTTCGCAGCCCAACTTCATCTAGTCCCACCCCAGCCTCAGATATGTGCAGTCTCCCAGCTCAGTATTTCCACGCCCACGCAGCACCAGGTCACCTACAACACACGTGTGTTGTGTCTGCCATAGGTACATAACTGCGTTCCCGTGGAATTTGCTCAAGCAAACGATTCAAAGCTTATGGCAGCATTAGGTTTTTAGGCTGCCTGTGGAGGGAAAAATGATGCCTTATCTGGCATAAAGCCTACTGGTAAAAAGTTAACTCCTCAACGTGTTTTGAACTAGCAGAGTGAATGAGTTTACCCAAGCTCGGTGCTTTGTGTTTTTACTGTACCACCAAAACATGGACAGAGAGTACACAAGTCTTATCATTACTGACTGCTTATCTTCAAGATCTTCTACGCGTATTTGATCCCAGTTCTTTAAGCACCCACTCAGTGCATGCAATCCTGACCTCCCAAGACTGGTGATATTTACACACCACAGAAACAATGAAGCCATTTGTCTTGTAAGCAGGCCTGGGCACAGGGGAGGCAGGAGACAGCTCTCTCCCTCACTGGCCCCAACTGGGGCAGTTATTGCAAGAAATCAAAACGACTGAATTTCAGAGCCTTAGAACAAGACACAATATTGATTTTTAAAACTTATTTTCCTCTTTCTAAACTCAGGCAAGACTTCTCAAGCCACTGACTACAGAATAAACAGAAGAAAGACAAAAACATACCAGAGTATACACTCTTAAATGACTGCAAGCTAACCCATGAGAAAGACTTACAAAAAATGTAGTGTTAGAAATAGCAGGATGCCCATAATACTCAATTAAGGATACTGACGATAAACTGCTTCTTTTCCTGATGTTTCATCATTTAAATGTCTAGTCACTTGCTTTCTACATGCTTTGTGAGCAGTGGACAGAAGGTCAAGCAAAGACCATTTCTATTCTCATATATTCCAACTAACCTCTCACTAAATATCATTATCCTAAATTGCTCCCAGAAACTGAATTAGCATTTAATATCAATCCTGTGCAAGTACAGCTTTTCCTCCTTTGCACTCATTTTTTTTTTTTTTAAAGATGCTCTCATAATATGCATGACAGAAACTTCTGGAATGTATCCCTTGAAATGTCCTGCTGAGTTTTTGCTAACATTTGGTAACAAATCTCATGAGAGCTTTTAATGAAAGTTAACATTTTTTGCATGTGTTATATTAAAAGTCTTCAAAGCAGAAGTTTATAACAAAGCCTTAATGTGACTTTAAAGGTCCAAGTCCTTTTCTAGATACCTGCTTCATGTTTGCTGACATTGCTGACTGCCCAGAATTTGGCTGGCTCTAACCAGATCTCAACACAAAGGCAAAGTGGAATAACGCAGAACTTACTTTTTCCTCCTTTGTATTTCCTCAACAAACAGATATTTAGCAGCATGTGCATAAGGAAAGTAATGCAACAAAAGAAAAGAATCCCCAAAACCACAACCAACCCAAGCCACCCACTCACATGCAAGTCAGTTTTTAAAGTGATTTCTACAGCTAACAAAAGGGACAGAGTGGAACTCTGAAACACGAAGTCTGTTCTACCCACAAGAACAGCAGTTCCTGGGAGGTAACCAGCAGGTTGTGCTTCCATAAAAAAAGAAAAAAAGGGAAGAAAAGAAAAGTTATATTATGCACATACTTCTAGAGATCAAAAGGAGAGCTACTAGCCTAAAGGAAAGGACAGTAACCTTATATGGCCTTTATGATTTACTAATCCTGAACTGATCAAAAAAGATCACTCAAGTACCGTGAAATCCTATAGTCCAGCGACATCCCGCCTGCCTTGCGGGCCGTGACCTTAGCTCTGCAGTTCCTGAGCAAATCTCACCTCTGAAGCTATGTCTGAGATCTTCAGAAAATAACTGTATGGCTCTGCTCTACAGAGCTTGCACAACAGTACTCTGTTTTCCCTCACATATTTGTGTGGCCGCAGCACGCTACTGCAACTCTGTAACTGAACTAACGTGGTGGAGCCAAGGCCGTTCCAAAGTTGTACCAGCAAGAAGCAGTTCAACCTGTAAGACTCATTGTCTTTGGCCCAAAGTGTGGCTCTCTGGTAGCTCAAGCCAGTATAAACCAGCCCTTTCCTTGCCATGATGCTCATGCAAGTCTGTTCAGTAAAAAGAGCCAGCTCAAAGCAAACCCTGTCACGAAACTCTTTCGGTTAGATGAACTACCTGAACGGCTCCTCAGGTAGCCTCAAAGCACTACTGCTTGTGCAAGGAGGTAGGACAGAAAGGCTGCAGCCTCAGTTTAAATCTCTTTGGGACACTGCAGCTACTCCCTGAGGGCTGCCACCTTGATTCTGGTTTCTGGAAATTAGCTTCAGCCTACAGGAACTACTGTGACTCAAACCCTGTTTTTGCTAAGAGGGTCATATGAGCTGCAGCTATTGTATTTTGAAATGAAAATGTTTAATTAGCCAAGAACTGAACAGGGACATAAGATTTAAAAAAAAAAAAAGCCAGCAAAATACTATAATTGGTCTTTACAAGGAAATAACACTTAACAAGTAGCTTACTTTATAAATGTTGTTTATTTAAACTTCTCTCTTTGCTTAGGTCTTTTTATTATTTAAAGCTTGTCTCATACTGACGATTACAAGGTGTGGAAAGAACCATCTATGCCATTCCTTCTCCATAAGGCAAAACCATTTGCATTCCAACTAACTCTGAAGTGCTTAAGAGAAAAGTTTTATGCTTGTCAGTGGCCATCACAGCAGCTTGCTTGTAATGCCTGAAACATGAATAGCATGTCTAGATAACTGAACTCTGACAATCGGAAAATCAGACTAGCTCGTACACTGTCATTTCATTTAAGCAAGGAGACCTTGTCAATTCTACCTGTCAAGTGAGTTTGGGCCAGATTGTTAAACATTTCAAGAAAACAGAATAAAACATATTCCTTCCACGGATTAGATTTTCATTTACTTTCCTTGCTCACAAGCACACGATTAGAGACCACAGTACAAGACTTTTCTTCAGGACTAGACTTTATTACTGAATCTATTCCAGGTCTTTTGCTTAAGCTACTGCTGTGAATGGGAATCACTAGAATTTCAGTTTCATGGATTTCCTGGCAGATAAGAGAGTATTTATGAGTTGCCTCAGCTTTCCTACATTTGCACCAATACGAGTTATGACTGGCAGCAACCCAATTTCATTATTCTTAGTTCGATGAGTCAGTAAGTGTGGAAAGAGAAATGAAATAGGCAGATAATCAACAAAACAAAAATCAGATATTTTGAGGCCAAGAAAGTATTTATATGCTGATGACTCAACTTTTGCAGCACTGTAGCAGCAAGAACAGGAAATATACTATTGAACCCTCTTATGACAACAACTTTGATGTGAAAGGCCAAAGTAGCTTATTCTCCCTGCTGTGGTTCAGAAAGCTTGGAACTGTAATCCTGGATTTCTGCAGCATATACTCACAAGAGCCTCTGAGCTCATTAAAGGACATCAGAGAACACAAGGCTTCTGCAGGATACATGGCAAAGTTACTGTCTTTCAAAGACGATGGAAAGAAGCACAGATGCCAAAAGACTGGCCTGGAATCTCTGTCACTGTTTTGACATACAAGGGATCTAAGGCTCATCCACCTCTACAGATTGCTATTGCTACAAAACATGGAAAGAGTTCCTCCACCCTCTCTAACGGCACGAACACTTATTATGTTTGATAGTGATTTTGCTCCTTGTTTTAAACCTGTCAACCCAAAACCAGAGTTTGCATTGGAATACAGTTTATAGCTATTCCAGAACAAACTTTCTGAACTCAGAAACTACCATTTATTGCATCATTTTTATGAATATTAGTACAGAAGCACGACAGCCACTTCTTTACAAAGTTTAGGAACTTCCTCTTATCTGATGTTTCTGGTTTGGTTTTCTTCTTGTGTAGCAAAGGTTCTACGGAGGAGGTGGTGAGAGCAATGTATAATACTACTGTCATGCAGCAGTAATTCTTCAGCAGATATATACTGGGGCAAGGGTATGAAATTATGTTTTAGCTTGATTTTAACATCATTGTAAATTGGCAGAAACTGAAAATTTATCAGTGGATTTAGATTAGTCAGCTTCAACAATTTTCAGCATGCAATTCTGGTAAATCTGTAAATAGAGACAGTAAATATAGCAAATTGACAGCCAGCTAGGCTTCATTTTCTTGATCCACTTAGTAGTGCTCTACAGGCAAACTGAAAACTTCTCATTTAGGTTCAAATCACTACAAAAATGAATCCTGTCCCTGTATAAGTCAGGTGGCAGTTGATTCAGGCTCACAGGTAACGTAATAAAACAGAACCCAGCTTCGTCATAAAAATAAAAGTGTAAGTAAGTGAATGATTTTGTTCAGTATTATTTCAGAGTCAGACACAATCAGTTTTGGGAATAGGAAAAAAAAAATCCAAAGAAAACCAAACCCAAATGAGGAGGTAATTTTTTTTAGAGCTAAAGGAGGAGGAGATATGGAAGTGTGGAAGGTTCAAATTCGTACCAAACAATTTCTTTCTCACAGAGTCAAAGCTGTTAACTGCTGATAGGCTCTGCTTTATCCTTCTGCTGGAGACTTGTCATTCAGATTGCCCTTTCTGCCTATTAAACAATCCAAGCAGGACAGAAGCAAATTAAGGCTGCTGCAGCAGAACCAAGCTGCTATCTGTCCTTTTTTATTTCCTTAATATTTCTGCAACACGTGGAGATTAAACTGTCCCTTGAGTGAGAACATCCTTCTCTCTGTCATTAGTTATCTGTGTGGTTGACTCAGTAACTTGCTCACCTGTTTCCTTCTGCCATCTCATACTAATACTGTGCAGACCATGTCACCACGTGGCCCTTTATTGTATAGAGATCTTGTAGTTAATGATTGGTAGATGTTGACTTTTATGCCTCATAAAGCCACTAGTGGATATAAAATTTAATACATTCAACTGACATCAATGATGTATTTTAGCTCTTGCTTCGAATTACTAGATTTCTGGGGTTTGCAGGAGAAAAAACCAAACATAGCTCAAGAGAAGAGGCCTTTTAATACTGTTCAGCGAATGCGAGTTTCTGACATAACCCAAAGGCTATGGAAACCAGGCACCACACAGTTAAAGGGGAGACACTGCAACACAATGGCTTTCCAGCAAGGACACCTCTAACAAAACTGCTCCACAGGAGAAGCAGCACTCTTGCTTTCAGAGAATTAGAAGACAGAGTAATACTTATCCATCTGAAGACACATCATCTTCCATAAGACAAAACGAGGTGCTGATAGCTTGGGTGAAGCAGGTGGAAGAACAGATAAGAGAGAATGCACGTTTATAGGGAAGGAACAGAAAGGAGGTACTTAAAAACCAAAGAGTAGAAGCTTGCAGTCATTGAATAGCATGTATTTACTGAATGCCATTGGATTGAGCAAGTTTCTCTGCCCATCAGTTTACCCATTTTCCCTACTTTGCAACAAGAAAATGCTTTGACAAAACTGGGTTATAGGTGACAGCTCACTGAAGCACCCTCCTCCATGAAACTGTATGTGCCCAGCTGGCAGTCAGAGGCCAGGTGAGCTGGGCTCTGATACTGGTGTGCAGTGAAGCAGACTGCTCTAACCCACCACAGCAACCCCAAAAGTTACAAGCAGCTGGGAAGGGTGTCTGCACAGCAAAGCCTTCCAAGCACCACAGAACAGTTTTACTCTTCAGATTACACTATAACAAGATCCTAACTATGCAAAGTCAAACTTCCCATGATATCATGATTTCATCACATTAATTTCTGTCAGACCTCCCAACTCACACTATGTGCCAAACAATCTTGACCATTTTGGGGCACATTGTGTAATCTACAAGCTCCTCCTGTAATCCATAACCCATTGCCAACAAACCATTTGTACACCAGACTCCACAAACACCATCCAGGAAGGGAGCAGACACAATATTTTCTGCCCAGTTGAGCACAACTAGCCTGTTCTCACACTCCAATGACAGATGGGACATTCAAAGCATGCAAGCTGTAGGCACAAATCAGCATTGCACTGGTCACCAGCATGGAATTTCACTCCATTACCTAAACCCAGCATTTAGCAAACCATCCAAGGTAGATTGTGAACTATAAAACATGATAACACCACTTTTCAAAAAGAACAGCTAACATTGCTGGTTTCCAATAAAATAAAGATGGTTGAAAGATACTCAAGAATTATTCTTTCTTCATTCATGGGACACGATTCTCACACCTTACCTGTCCCTCACAGTGAAAAAAGTGCTAAATCACCACAATAAAAAAGTAGCCTTTGCCCCTCCTCATCTGGTTAGGTTTTGTTCGAGGCATCTTCATCCCTCTAGAACGCAGGTTAAGTGTCTAGGAAAGAGAAGCAAAAGGTGCAAAGAAGACACTTGGGATGTCGCTGTGTAGTATTCAGCTTCCTTCTGAACTGCCACTACATTCCTCTGATGATGTTAGATAGCAAATAACACACTCCTGTATTTAAACAGCACTAGCCAAGCTTGGGTTGTTGTTGGGTTTTTTTTTAATTTGCTTTCCCTCTCCTTCTGCTCTCCTTTCCTATTCAATGGTAGCTCTCTGCACACAGGGGGATTGCAATACATGGATTATTAACTTTTATGTTAAGAACAAGGACTTCCTGAAAAACTTCAGCTGTGAGTGCCAGAGGTGCACAACGTTGCACTGGCTGCTGGGTTTTTAGGACTACGTATTCCTGCACATACATTACTGCTGTTCTTCAGTCTGCCCTAGTACACGTTATTTAGTCACTCTGGATTTTTTCAGCAGTACATGTGAAATGCAGTGTTAACACAAGTGGGAGCAACTAATGATTACAGGTAGAGGAAGACAAGGATACCGAAGACAGACCTATGATCCATTTTAGATGATGATGTAGCTGTCATATTGTGGCACAAGAGTTTCTCATGCTCTTCAATCCTCACACTACCTTCATCAATGGACCACACGTCCTTAACTTCCTCTTTCCTACCTTCCTTTCCTCAGAGGATCACATGGAAACCTAAACATGTTATCTAACTGTTCTTTAAACTCCTGACAAAGGAGATCTGAACGAGAAGAGAATTAGGGACTAGATAGAAGTCTACGCACAGATGGTGAAAAGGCGTGAGAGAGAGGTGAGGAAAGCAAAAACAAAGAGATCTGAAGATCTGTACTGCCATCAACCTGACTAGCTTTTTGACTGGAATAGAGACACTACCATGATGTTTCAGACACCCAACTTGTCACAACACAGCACAAAGAGACCTACAGCATAAATGATTGAAATCCATAACCACAACTTCCTAAGTGGGAGTTAACAGGCTTTGGGATACCAGCAGGTGCAGGGACTTGATTATTTGTTACAATTTTTTTTTTATTGGGCTTTTTTGAAATTAAGATAGGACTATTCATAATTTGTCTCCCCTTCACTAGCTCCTGAAGCATCTTCATTTAAAGTAAAAAGCATTCACTTCAATGTTAAGTGCACGCGTGAATGAATTATGCAACTAAAAGACATCTAATGATTTTTGCACAAATACTTCCCAGCAATCATTCTAATTTTAATTATCTTGTGGATGAACCCTGCTGCAGAACAAGTCAATTGGTGTTTTGCAGCCAGCCCCTCACTCTGTGGGCTATCTCTCCTAGTTCAAAACTGCTTTGCAGCTTTTCCACTATTTTTGATTTTGCACCCTAGCTTTACAGCCTCTCAATTTTTTTCCTCTGTTTATGATTTTCAAATGCTCTTTTCTTTCTATCTATACAACCAAACACAGTGCCTTCAAAATAAAATGTGGGATATAAATATGTGAAAATGAAATGTGGGTTATAAATATGTGAAAATAAAATTTGGGAAAGTTGCAAGCAATTATTCCAGAAAAAAATATACATGTTCAAAAATATATAAAGAGTCAAATAAGCCTTAGCTGAACAGGCACATCCTACTCATTCCTCCAAACTGTCAGAGCTCTTGCATAAGACTTCTTTTATACTTGTCTTAGTCCCTCAAGTTCCACACATCTTAAAGTTAAAAAAGATAGACTTGTTAATAACACACAAATGTTCATAGACATAACATATTTACAGATACCTTCTGTGAGGCAAATCAAGCCACTCTCCATATGTATTTAGATGTAGTGGACGGCTGGAGTTTTTAAGTTGTCAGAGCTGTGCCTGGGTAAGAGGGGCTCTATTTTCACTCTTCAAGCAGGAAGAGATTAGCAGCTTGAAATCACTTTGACAGTTTCAGTTACTCTATTGCATACCGCAGGGAATTTTAATTCCAACCTGTGAAATTGTAATTGCTTCTCAAGAAGAGTGGAAGGATTCTGGGTAATGGCCACAGCCATGCTCAATGTCAGAGCTGCCAGTTGCTGCCACTTCAGATATTACTTGCTGTTATTCAAAAATCACTCTAGCTTTCCATATGGGAAGTTGAACCGCAGAGTGAAACTAAATTAACAGTAACTGTCAGATGTTCAGAGATGTGCACGCAATGATGTGACAGAGGTGGATGAACCCTCCTCAAAAGATACCTTCTCCTTCTTTCTCTCTCCTACTTCATAGAACAAGCTTTACATAAATCACCACTTTTATTTCATATTCTTTTTTTAAACTAGTATACCATTCATAGAAAGCTACAATGAAAAAATGAAATTACAAAGTCCTCCAGCATCCAAAGCCATACATAAGTAGGACATAAAAAAATGTGCCTTTAAAGTTCTCCAGAAAGGACTTAAGATGTCTTTGCTATTCAAGTCTTGTGGTTTGTAAGATTCGTCATTGAAAACAGCCAAAGGGAACTCAGAGCTACCACAGACATTTAAGAAAAGCAGTTGAGGCTTCCCTGGTACCTAAATAAAGACATTGAATTAGCAGACACATTCTCTAGCAATCAGCGTGTTCATGCACATGTAAGAGTGGGATCAATTGACTGTGGAGAAACTCTTCTTGCAATGACCTCACTAACTTGGAGTGCAGTAGATTTCTCACCCACCCTGAGTGGCTTGTAAAGAGAGTATACTTGGTGGAAGTAGGCCTCAAACATAATGCCAATGTCAAAATTAAAGATGCCACCTGGGCATGGCAATTAGAAGCATTCAGGGAGCAAAAATCACAGATCAAATGTGTTCGGGTCAACCTGCTCCACGCAGCAGATACACTGCTACAGTTCACTGTACACTCCCTGAGGTCTCCCAGCCTTCAGCCACAGCCCCAGGCAGCCTGGAGTCTGGGTTTTTTTTTTGGGCAGAACTGACTTGTTCAGCTCAGTGGCTTTGGAAGCTTCAGTTGTAAATAAACAAAAACAAATTATAAGCTCTATAGTACAAGGTGTCAAAAAGCCCTCTCAAAATCTAAAGGAAGACAATAAAATACTTGATAAACAACACTTCCTACTTATCAGATTAAAGCTCAGTTTAAGAATACACCGCATCTGTGGGCAATGTCATTTACAAAGTCTTCTTCAGCATCTTTATATTGCATTATTTCTAAGAAAATAAGCTGGTCCCATTAAAGCCAACGATGCACAGAATCTAAACTGCAAGCTTCATAAATCTCTGTAACAGCTGATGCAATGAGTCTGTAATTGCTACGATTAGATAAGCTGGAGTGGCTGACAGAGAGTGCTAGAGGCGTAGAACGTATCTGCATAGTTTATACCATCAAATGCAAAACATTTGGCTCAGCTATAATGATTTTGTCAACTCATAGTTTTCTTGAGAATCTCATTATATGAGGTACTTTCCTGAAAATTTCAGCTCCCAGGGTCAAGCAGGGTTTTTTTTTGAGAATTTCTCATTTCTTAAAAATGTAAATTATTGTTTCATACTACTTGTTGTAAAGAAAAGCCTGAAAAAAACCCAAACAGAAGCAAATTAAGAGCACAGGGTATTTTTTGTTGGTTTTTTTTTTTTTAATCTCATGAATTTTGAGTTTTGGCTCATGACTTGCAGTGGTTGCACTAAGAAATATAATATTCAAGTCATTACACATCTAATTTCCTGAAGACAGTTACATTTGTTGTTCTAATTTACAGGCTGTACTGAAAGCATCATGGTGGAACTTCCTGATTAATTGCCTGTTACTTAGGAATCCTCAGCTTATAGAGTACAAAGCATTCTTCCTAGGGAATTATTTACTTGCACTGTAGAGCCACCATACCAGTTTGGGCTGGGACGAAGTTAATTTTCTTTGTTGCAGGTGGTATGGGGCTCTGTTTTGGCTTTGTGACCAAACATGGGGATGCTTTAGTTACGGCTGAGCAGTGCTTGCACAGCATCAAGCTTCTCACACCACCCTACCAGTGAGCAGGCTTAGGGTGTACGAGAAGTTGGGAGAGGACACAGCTGGGACAGCTGACCCCAACTGACCAAAGAGATACCCCACAACATATGGCATCATGCTCAGCATGAGGAAAAGAGGAAGAAGTGGGGGACGTCTGGAGTGATGACGTTCGTCTTCCCAAATCACAGGTGAAGCCCTACTTTCCTGGAGATGGCTGAACACCCGCCTCCCAATGCGAAGCAGCAAATGAATTCCTTATTTTGCTTTGTTTGCATATACAGCTTTTGCTTTATCTATTAAATTGTCTTTATTTCAACCCACGAGTCTGCTAACTTTTACCCTTCCAGCTCTCACACCCATCCCCCTGGGAGGGAGTGAGCGAGTGGCTCTATGTTAGCCGCCTACGGGGCTAAAGCACAACAGCCACGTACGCAGCTCCGCTCCGTCTGCGCTGGGCACGACTCAAACACACCCAAAACAAACCCTCAAAACCCCAGTCGCTGCTCTTAACATTTTAAACAGATGTTGTAAGTGGAAATTTGGATGAAGACCGAGAAAAGTGACAAGGCATGAACAGACAAGCAATATCACACAGTCAGCTGCTGGCAGAACCGGGCACAAAGTCCAGTCCCTGACTGACCAGCACAATTTCAAGATGTGTGGAGATCCTGTCACGACAAAAATGCCTTGAAGAAAGTAATCAGAAATTTGCAGTTGGCAAAATATAAACACCCCACTAACAGAGCAATAGTGTTATACACAGTATGGCCCAATGCACAGATAATACAAGATTCACATTTAATTCTCTGACCATTATACAAAATCTATAGAGACTGTATTAAATCCTTTTTTTTAATAGAACTCTACCAACAGAACTCCATCCTCCCATTCAACAATAAAACCCCCCTTTAAAACTATTTCTATGCAAAAAATAATTCTTGTTGTATTTACAAAGACCAGTAACTCACTGTGAAGTTGAGGGAGGCAAGCTGGCAGGCCAAAAATTCTTTCAGACATGACAGCAAAATCAATAGGAACAAATGACAAACTTTAATGGCCCAGCCGCGTTTGATTTTAATGTAAAAAGACACATCAAACCATCACACTGCATTAAGCAAAATCTTTAGGAAAGCTTTAAATGTTCTGCCCATAAAAGATTATCAACATCACTCAATGGAAAGATTTCTTATAAACTTCATGAGTGTCCTGCATGCAATTTTACCTGCTAAAGTAGTTATGAAAAGAGTAAGCAATGCAAACTTTGCACAATTTTAGGAAAAAAAAGAAGAGGAAAGATGCAATGAACTGTCAACCAAGGTTCTCAAATTTTGGCAAGATAGGTCTCCCTAGAGCTTATTAACATTCTCTCCTATGAATGACAGGAAAGGCATAGGGTGAGTACAAATTATTGCCCAATTTATATTAGCTTTTTTTTCTTTTTTTTTAAAAAAGAACTGTTGGTAAAAGCGTTTCCTTTGAAGATTTTAAACAGGCTCATTCAGTTCACAGTCCTGCTTTCATTCCTCCACAGAAAACCACAACAAGAACTGCCAGTAGAGCCAGGCTGACAGACAGTATCATCAGTCCACCTCCTTCTTGTTGCCATGGGAGCTGCAAAGCCATCCATGAGCCGAGTGGTGTTTTCACTGGGATCTCAGCAGAAGAGTGTGCTTTCCAGTTCGTGCCATTCTGTCGTTCACGTCTGAACTCCTGTGAAGAAATGCACGTGGGAAGGTTGAAACTATTTTACATATTTACAATTGTACACACCAAATACAAATAAAATCTCTGCTTTATACTGAGGTTCAAATGAACATCGCTTTTCAAGAGAAATAATTCAACCTGCACTGCATCATCATCATCAGTTTTTCATACAGAAATCTTACCAATGCTATACAAAATCAATCCTTCTAATGAAATTAACTGCCCGCTCAATGAAGCAGTTGGCAAGAGAAACAAATCTCTAGAACTCAACAACATCAAAGAGAGGTGTTTGATGATTATTTCTTTATTTGTTTTGCTGCTATCTCACTACTCTCCCATTTTTGGCTTCTTCAAAAGAAATATTTAATTGGTGATAAAGGGGACCATAACACAACAATCTTTTGCATAGCAGGGCTCTTCCAAAGTCAGTCATGGTCTCCTGGTGTGCCAGCTCAGCAGTGCTTGAAAATCCCCCCAGAGGGCTTTTCCTTTCCTCTGACCCTCAGGAGGCAGCTGTGCTAGAACACTCACCTTCTCGTTCAGCATACTGCATTAGAGTTCCCTGCTGTGATTGCTATTACCATTCTCAACCTGACTGCAAGCACCAAGATCTCCCAGAACAGAAGGACTTTTAACTGCAGCACAAGTTACAGATGCTGAGACACTATTTCAGCTGAAAATCCAAGTGGAAAGAATAAGAAACACTTCTCTCTTGCAATCTTGTTCAGTGCAGCATGCTAGCACCGTAGATACTAAAAAGTAAAAACATCTATTAAAAGAATAATCTGGTGACATTTGCAAGAAGCAAAGGTGGTAAAGGTGTAATTAAACAAAGATGTAATGATCTTGCTTCACAAGATTCAGTATTTCTGTTCATAATTTCTTTTTCCTTCCCTCTATTTCAGTAACCTCTTAGGAATTTCATGGACCTCCATTGGATTTTTAATCAGTGTTAAGTTTTTAAGGGTTTTGATTCACCTATTTTATATCTTTCCCTTCATACCTCATATAAAACAAGACAGAGACCCAGAAAGTACCCATCTGGATAACCTTGTGTTTTCAAGTAGCTGAAAGAGAGTCATATGAAAATACAGACCAAATGCTCGACTCCCTCTTTTACCAACGTACTTCTGGGCAAACTCAAATAAATTCCAATGCTCCAAGAAAGCTGTCTGCTCATGGAAGTGTGACAGCACAATTCAAAATATCTGTAACTGCCTCTTGTTTTCCATGTCAGGAATCAGCTCCGTTATAGTAATTGCAGAAGGAAAATGATGATTACTACTGGTTAGGTAAGTCAGCATCAAAGGGCCAAATGACAGCCTTAAGTAAGTGGTAATCTACTATCTGAGGTATTGTTGATTTAGACCACAACTCACACAGGCAAAGGGTTACTGAACAAGTGACCTATGAAATGAGGATGACTTCTTACATACACTGCACCTAGAAAACCATCAACTGGGTGAACAAAAGCAAAGGAAACAGGTAGGTAAATTGGGGTGTAGTTCTCCACAGCGTAAGGCACAACACCACCACTACTCCAGGACTTCAGTCGATATGTTAACTTGATCAACAACTATAAAACTGCTTCATATTGTTAAATTATTAATTAAAACAAATTTCTTGGGCATCTGAAATTTTAGCAACTGGTCACAGCTGTTTTTATCCCCCAAAATCAAAGTTGATTAAACTTTGCCTGCCGAATAAACTAGAAAACATAGAGTATTAAGGATTTTTTATGTATGAATCAAAATCAATTCGCAAATTGTTCTTTCTAGACTTTTATAAAGCCTTTCTTTTCTTTGCAGGTCTCACAAATCTCTACCAATCCAAGGTGTGTAATTGATAGCCTTGACCCATTTTTCCATGTATCACTGGTGCATTAGCACAAAGTCTAAGATGATTTAAAAAAATGAATTAAGCTGTAAAGTATCAATACAACTGAAGACTGATTTCTTCTGATGTTTATTTTTTACCAATTCATGACTGACAATTTGGCTGCCCACAGACTCCTGGCTCCTTATTAAATATTTCTACACAGCCTGATCTTTGGTAAATTCCAGAATATTTAGTTGTACAAGACTAGATACTACCCTTAGAAAACATACAAAAGGGGCCAGTACCTCATAAATTACTTTCTAACTTCCTCCTCAATTCTTCATGCTCAGCTTCAGTTCCTATATACTTGTTCCTGTGAGACTAGGGGTAACCAGCAAAACACTCCATGCACAAGTTACAACTTGTGAAAACTTCTGAGGGACTTATTTTTCCCTCTTTACTAACAGTTAAATACATTACTATTTCACACAGTCATGTTTCAGTAGTTTTCAGTAGCGATTTCACTGGTACTTCATTTCTGTTCCACAGGTTTTTTTTTGCTTTCCAACATAACCAAACAGCCTCATCTTGGTCTAATTTTGATCCTGAACAGTCTATTCTGGTTTTTTGTTACCATATAGTTTTCTTAAACCTCTATTGCAACATGCAAAACATATGCATTAGGCAGTGCTTGCACACTGCTAGAAGGACAGAACGGCAAAAGAGATTTTAGCAAAGTTTACAAAGTTCCAGTGGTAGGGAATGCCACTGGCCCCATGGCCCCTTATCCTAGTGGTATTTCATCTGAGTAAGTCAGCCTGAGAAGTTGTGAGGACCATTCTCTTCCTTTATCACGTTTTCTCATGAATTAATGATCATATTGACACACTAAACCCATTGATTTAATTTTCTTTCCATAAATGAGATTTTCTATTACAGTGTTTTATTAATATTAAAATTAACCAAGTTGGAGGTAATTCTCACAATTTCACTTTGCTTTTGTTTTCCTTCTATCTTATATTCTGGACTCTGATGCAATTGCTTCTACTGGTAGTCACATTTTCTAAACTGCTAAAAACTTTCAGATATTCACAACATGTCAGGTCATATAAGAGACCGTCAAACAAATTAAACCAGAAGTTTTTCTCTGAATACATGCATACATGAAATACTACTACCACTACCTTGCTAACCTGAATTGTTTACAGATCTTTCTACTAGATTAAACTGCTCTTATATAGACAAAAAGATCACAATTTGCAAACTAAAGGGATTTTTTAAAGATGTATTTCATAGTTCATTACTTAAAATACTCATGCATTTCTATTTGATAATGTGTTATCTCTTCAGATGATCCTGCTAAATATTTTCTTTCAAGAAAACTGACGAATATGTTTATCTAATCCATGTTTTCCAAGAACCATGCTATAGTTCGCCTCAAAATTCTGCCTTGCAACACTAATGCATTGGTAATACCACTGTCTTCCCTGAAAATTTCCATCATCACTGTCACAGAAGATGCATTTATTAAAAAAAGGGTACATCTGGTTCCCTGCAACTGAAAGACTCCTTTAGAAAATGGCAGTCTTTTGTATCCCCTGCAATTCACACAACAGCTTTTAAAGCCAGGATAATCTCTCAGAGACACCTGCAGGTAGACGCCTCTTCCTAAGAGTCTGTTGTGCAGCTCTGTAAGATACGGCACAAAGCTCTCAGTGGGAAGAGGAAGAACTCTGCTAAGCTGACCACATCTTGTACTCTCTTAAGCCTGAGCTCAGGGCTGAGGGCCCCACACTGCAGCCAGGACAACACTGCAGTGCCTGTCTAGAACACAATCAGTTCTTACTGACACACAAGCATCGTATTGTCAGCTGTACTAGTGAAAAACACTGTATATGTATTTTTATTTGGGCAAATATCCTCCTGAAGGCTCTGTTTGAAGAACCAGTTTTCAAGTAAAGTATACAGTATATATTGTAGGGTACATTGTGTGCACAGAGAGGGAGAAGATGAAGTTGCAGAAACTAAAACTAAAATTAGGCCTTCTAGGGTAGATGGGCAAAATACAAGAACTCTGGGCTGCCATGTGAGCTTCAGAGTTTGCAATACTGTAATGCTCCATTCTGAGATCCTCCCATATACTTTGCCTTGAAGAGTTATCCAAAACACCTGCAGAAAAGACCTTTCATGTTTTATGGGGAGGGGAATTCACAGAAAACAGAGTTTATTAGAGCTCTTTTATGCAGCTTTGGTGTAAAAAACCTGGGTGGAGACAAAGATCTCACTTATTGAACTAGCACTTACGCTGGTCCACTCTCTGTGCTCTCACTTTATAGAAGTTTTAATTCTGAAATAATTCTTATTTCTAACTCCAGATAAGATATTTGCAGTGCACTAGATTTTCAAGGAAATCTTCAAGGCATTTCTGTAATATTCTGAGCTGATATGACTGGTGATATTCACTATACACAATCCCTAGTCAGTGTGCAACAGTTTCTTAAGCTAAGCTCAGAAATCACACTTTTGTAGCTGCAAGACTTGGGAAGATTAGCATAATGAATCAGTTCAGTGGAATTTAGTTCCAAATCCAAAGCCTCTTCTACCCAAAAAATACTTGGAGGAAATCGGAAATCCTAAGGTGAAGAAGTTTCCAGAAACATTTGTTTATACTAATTTAAGTCTTGATAGGCCATAAACGTTTTGGTAGACTTGTTAATAGGGAGCACTGCTCTCACTAAAAAGGACCACAATGAAGGAAAAGGTACTCTAAGATTTAAACTTATATAGTACTAATCAAAACGAGGGGAGGAGGGGAAATTATCAAACTGAAATGCAAAGACAGACCCTTTGAGCCAAGCGTCTTGTATCTCCATGGAGGCAGCCTTTCATCTTGTTTTGGCAGCCACAAAGTAAACATAAGACTTTGCTAATAAGGTATAATATAAATTATTAAACCATCTAGTGTATGATCAAATGCATTTCAGATTATTTTTTTAATAATTCTGCCTTGACGACTGCCAGGAGTAATATATTTTGTGTACTCCTGCACAGCCCCATTGATTGCTGTCTTTCTGAAGTTCTAGTCCCAGACTTACACTGCCGGGTATGAAAGAAATACATAATCACATCAAAACCTAAGCTTTGGCATCTGTCAATCACAGCCGAGCTCTTCGTAAGATCTCACTTCATGTTAGTCAACAAAGACATGAGAGCAACTCTTTAGCTCTGAGACGAGGTTTTAATTGATTCAAAACATTTCTTATATGCAAATTTATTTTACGGCTCAGGGGCACTGTTAGAGCTTGAAGTATTAGCTAACTGCTGCGAAAAAATACTTGACTGAGCATAGCTCAAGATAAATTAGACTTCTGAAGTTTTTCAGCCCAACCAAGTACATCTTATTCACTTGTACTACTGGGTTTAAAAATATGGACTTTTATATAATCACGCACAACAAGTCTGTGTGACAAATCAAAAGAAAACATGTTAAAATATGCATTACATATCCTACTGCGCCATTTGAAACTCCAGGCTATTACACTTTGGGGGCATTTTTCAGATTTTAAAAACAAACAGTTTCTGAAGGTCATATAGATTACATATCCAAAAAATATGTAAATTAAACTTTATTGAATAGTTCTGGAAGACACATTTAGTTCTGCAGGTATTAATAGCTCCTTTGATTTATTACTTATAAAATTCTACTAGCCTTCTGCAGATGTGGAATGTTGATTTGAAGTAGAAAATAAATGGCATAGAAGATTTTTTTTCTAATAGAATTAAAATGCTAACTCCCATAAGAAGCATCCTTGCTACCATGTATTCCAATGAACGTACAATACCATGTTGTTAAGAGAAAATGCTGTCTGCAAGGATGCTTCTGTCAGATGTCATCAGTTGCTCACCACTCCTAGGAATTCACTACTTCCAATTCACCACACACATGGAGTTTACTTACTCATTCATGGGAAACTTTGAAAAACAAAAAATAAGGGAGCCAGGCACCGTTGCAAAGCAATTTCATATTGTTTCTTCTTTTTGTATTCATATATGCATATGTGTTTATGTATGTGTGTGATGCATGACCATATTTTATTATATAAGTGAAAGAAAAGAACCGAGCGGAAGGATAAATACAGATTTATTACTAACTTCCCAGTAAATGGTCGGAATTTTAGTAATAATAATCAACCCCAAATCAGCAACACTTAAGCTATAACAAGAAAATAAATTAATCAAAGCAACTTGCAAATAGCTGCAGTCACTAAAACTGTCTTACAGTCTGTCTTAGGATCCTAGCGTAGTTCAGACTGCATATGGTCCATCATCCTGCTCAAAGAACGGTCAGCTACGGCTTAGGTTGCTCAGGGGTTTAATTAGCTGGGCTTTGAAAACCTGCAAGGATGGAGACCACATAGTTTTTCTGGGCCTTTCTTCTACTGCTTCACCATCTTCGCGGGGAAAATATTTCTCTTCATATCTAGTCTGAACCTCTCATTTCAACTTATCCCCAATGTCTCTTGTCCTCCCATGTACACCACCGTGAAACACTTGGCTCCTTCTTCTCAATGACCTTCCCATAGACACTGGAGGGTTTCTCTTAGGGTCTCCTGAAACCATCCCTTTTCAAGGCTTGAACAGGCCTGGTTCCTTGGGCTTTCCTCACAGCCCAAGTGCACCAGCCCCTAACCATCTCCGTGCTGAGCTTGTTCCAGTTACCAATTCCTAATTTATACCAAGATCACTACACGTGACCCAGTCCAGAAAGGTCAGCAATACTCCTAGCAGCTGGACCGTGACCAAGCAGAAACATAAAACACATTTAATAATGGGAGGATATGGAGATTGACTGAACTTAAGCTCAGCTGCATCAAATTTGACATTTTCTTCCAGGTTTGTCAGCCCTTCTGGACATCATCTTTAGGTAGGGCCTATCCCTGACCTGCACAGCAAATCAGGAAAATCCTTTTTCTTTCCTAATAACATGATGTGACTGATTCCTTTGGTCAGCATAGAAAAAAACCTTTCCCAATACTCAACTATCTCTCACCTTGATTACTACTACAATCTCCTCTTGTCTGTTCTGCTTTCCTTCTACTTCTCCAAATTTCCCCTTTGCATCATCTGAATGTATGGCCTTGCCTAATAAACAAAAGCAGAGATGCCAACAGGAACTCAAATTTGGAATGAATGACATGCCACATCATGGCTTTCCTTCCAGATGACACAGACCCACCCCTGGAACTTAGTCCTCCTACATTAACATTAAATTCAAACTTCAATATTCCTATATAAGAGTGTAAAAGAAATCAACTATCTCTCTGTAAGATAATGTACCATTACTGTAAGACTCCACTGGTATTCTTCTTGGCAGACATCTCTCTGCTCTATTCTTGCTGCTCATCTCCTTGCTTCCTTGCCTACTTTCCCTGTTTTCCTCCTCCAAATAGTCTTAAGGATTATTCCCTCAACGAGCTCTCAAAAGTCATAATGCAGTTAAAAGCTAGACAGATGGCTGAGTAACAGAGGTTTATTACATGACTTCCTTTTTGATGTACATTTTGGGGAGGAGGGAAACAACCAAAATATCAACTAAGAAAAGAAACAAAAAGAAGAGAAACAAACAACCAAGCAAACACAAGGCAAAACCACCTCCAAAATGTTCAAAATCCAGTCTTGTGCTGCTTTCTATTATACTTACTTGTTTTCGCTTGCTTCTTTATATTTACCTATAAATGCTTCCAGCCAGGAGTTGACTCTTTTTTTTTTTTAACATATTTATATTTTGTGCTGCTATTAAACTTAGTAACTCAGTATCCTCCCGCTACACAAATAATGCATTGTCAAAATAACCTGTCATTCAGCGTCAGAAGCAACATTTTTAAAAAAAAGTCGGTGTGATGCCTGGATTCTGAGCTGCTTTTTTAAAAAAATAAAAATAAGGTGTGGAGGGTGTCAGTCACTATGCCAGAAAGAAGTGACATGCAAGCCAGCATTCCAGTTAGCGCCTGCAACCACAAGAGAACCGTGAGGCCTTCTGAGCACTAAAACTTGGTGATTCAAAAATCACAGTGGTCCAAGCAATGACTTGAAACGAAGAATGAACATATCATCACAACGTGGACAAATTCAAGATGGGGATCTGTCACTATTTATTTCCCTGTGCATAGCACAGTTTTATGAAAGTGGCAGGTGCTTCCTCTGGGCACTTATCTGGTAATTAGTTGGCTAAGAGACAGATCTGTTTCCTAGAGATCACCAGCACAGACTTTATGGCTTTGGAAATATATTACAGTGAATTACAGGATATACATTTACTTGCAATAACACTAGATACCATTTTTCAGTGTGCATACCATGGCCAGTCCTAGCAGATATCATTCCACAAGATTCTAGCTTTCTCCTTCATTAAATGATCACACAGACTTGTTTTTTCTTTTCAATAAGTATTTTAAGGTTGCGTTTACAATATGACAATTTTTCCCAGTTTATTTTGTTGGATGATGAAAGCATGACAAAAAGCTAGCAGCATGTGAATGTTCAAAGACTGTTCTACAAATGAGATTATTAAATGAAATGCAATATACTTTTTTTATAACACAAGCCTTCACAGATCATCACCTTTCTGCTTTCCTTTTAAACCTTGAAATAACAGTGACAATTATATAGAGGTCAATGGTAGCTGCAGGCAAAGACACAAAAAGGTTTCAATCAGAAAGAGTACTCCAGTAAAATGAATAGCTGGATCTGAAAAAATATATTCAGGCCACAAGAGCCACCAGTATAACTGAACGGTATTCACATATCAACAGTGAAATGAATAATACTGCTTTTACCTGGAGGTGAACTCTCTGAGTACACATTAAAACACTGTCTTTAAGAGGAATTCTATACTCCCAAATGGTAGAAAGCATAAAATACTAAAAGCCTTTCTAACCATTGATATTTGCAAAGACCACTGTGATAAATATGCAAGAAATATCTTGAGGGACGTTGTCTCTCAAAATGAGGAAAAGCTTTTAAAGATCTTTCACATGTAGAAAGTAGAATAAACTGATATATACACATATTCTTGTCTAGAGCCTTCCCCTTAATCCTAGAATATGCCATAATCCTGAATTTACAGTGTTTTCATGTATTCCTACAGAACTGAGCGTTACTAATGAAATATTCTACAGAGACTTCAACATTGTATTATTTGACAATCACAGAGAATCACGGATAATAAACATGGCATAAAAGGAACATTTTTGGTACTTAAGATCAATACTAGTTTCTACAGCAGTAGGTAGCTGTGAGATCTACACGCCTCCCTCATTCTACAGGTAGAGAAACAAAAAAGAATATTAAAGTGTCTCCAGTGCTCTAATGCAAACCAGCAATTAGGTCTCTACAGTTCCTGTTTCAGATTTCAGTTGTCATCAGAAGCCTCTAAAACCTCAAGTCTGAGTTTTAAATACATTTTGGTAGAGCTAGGCAATGCTTTTGTATGCAGCCTCCTGATAACTTCTCCTACATTTATTTTCACAGACTTTTCTTCCCAGTATTAAACACCTCCAGCTCCTGGAACTGTAGATGCTCACCAAGCACAAACGGAATCAGATCTTGACAAAAAAAGAGCATTTCATTTAACAGGTAATAAACTGTGACTGAGCTTGACTAACTTCGTGGGTTCAGTGATAATACAAAGGTTTTCTTCTCATATTGCCATGGCCTCTTTCTTTCAAGTACCCTTAGTTGTTTTAGGAGATCTCCCACAATGCCAGTTAGCATACTTCTAAGCACCTGAGGGAGTGTCTTGAAATCTGAGTCTCCTTTTTAATTTCACACTCAGTCAAGTTCAACTGCAGTTAATGGAGGACTCTCTCATGGAAACATCAAACAACGGTTACTTTCTGTGATTAGCAAACCTAACTGCTCTAACACAATCTTTGTATTCCCAGACTCTACAAATGATTTGTCTGCCCTTCTCCACAATAAAGATTACACGAGAAAATCTTTCTTGGCTTGTTGTGTATTTTATGCTAGATAATCATGATAGCACCTTGGCGCTCTGTCTAAGACATCAAAGAACAGTAAGTATCCAATCTACAGGTTGTAATGAATTATCTACCCTCAGGAGAGCATTTGTATCATTCAGAGGGTGGTCTGACCAAACAACCAACCTCTGTATCTGTAAGGATTGAAGTGTATAAGCACAAACTAGCTTATCATAGTGAAGTACTGGCAATCTGGACCTCAGCTGACAGTCCCCTGGACCTCAGTCTTCTCCCACATAGGTTTTACGTGGTATGCTCTATCAGGTTATATTGGATAATTCTTAAAATGAGCTCATAAGGAAAAAAAATCAGTTCCTTTGGAATTAGCCATGAAGTAACAAGCAGTAATGTTCTCTTTTTCTCTGAGCCTTCATATCCTGGAGTTAACTTTTCTTCAATGCTGAACAGTCATCCCTACAATTTGCTTGAACACATGCCACAAAATTTTAATAATTTGTAAATATCAAGTTCCAAGCATTTTAAACTCACCACAATCAAATTTGTTCTCTACCCTAATCTTGTAGAGGACACTTTGAACATCTGCCTCATCTTCCTCTGTGAAACGGGAAGGTGAAAGCTGCATTTCGGGAGGTGAATGTAAAAATAAACTTATTACCTTTCTGAAGGGGTCAGAAATGTAGTTACGAGGGTCACAGGAAAGGTTAGATAGAAATTAATAACTCCTTTGAGAGTGAGGTTTAAACAGCATGTAGCATATAACATTGCTACTATACAATGAACAATGAAGAGGAAAAGTATCTAACAATAGCTTATTAAATGAACAGCCTCAGCTCTGTGCATAGAAGGAAACAAATCTATGTGTATGTGTGTGAAAATAGTGCATAAGCACATAATTAAGGGCTAAAACATATGGTTGGCATTTACATGCAAAAGAGGAACTGAAACTCTAGAATTTTCTTAGTTCAGAGTACTCCTTACACTAAATAATATGGGCATTTGGGTACATAAGGAATATAACTTTATTTTCTTCTTGTTATCACATATTGTAGGTCTTCCGTGCCATTCCAATGTTATACTTTCCTCTGTTTTGAAAAGGACACTGGTCTGTAGAACACAATCCATAGTCTTTTAATACAGCTTTCTTTCTTGTTTTGCTGTTGCTTTTGTCTCTAGGTGAATATAAACTGGATATTAACCGGAATTGACTCCTGAGCAAGTGGATGTCCTTGATTCCACGTCATTATCTCTGCCTATTCTAGTAAATTTTGAGCCTACCCACTAACTTCAATAAGGGAAGAACAATCCAGCAAATTTCATAAATTCCAAAGGCTGGCATAAAAAAAAAAAATCTAAATCAGTGCTACTATGGAGGGAAAAGCCAAATCTCAGCCTCAACAATCTGTTTTTCTGCCATCACCCAGCTGACCAACCTACACTCCTAAAACTCTAAATCACAGACAACAGTCACACAGACCGCCCATAACACTTTTTTGTCCACAAGGCAGGCAGAGAAGATAGCAAAGATGAGGAGAGTAAGCTGTTGTTTTTGCTGTAAAACATGGAAGGAACTAGAGGACCCAAAGCATGGGAAATCAGGCTTTGTTCAACTCGCTCATTCTCTAACTCTGTCAACGCAGCTTTCCTGTACACAGACTTTCTCTGATTCACGTTGATAAAAAATTAAAAGCAAAACCAGATGAAGACTGCATAAAAAAATAAATATGGACGGAATTGAGGTGGTGCTGCTTAGTTTTTCAACAAACAACTGCTCAGTGTTTCAACAAACAAGCTTGCTCCGAAGTATGAAGGGTCTGTAGTTTCCACTTCTCACCTTTTCACAGCCGAGGGACCTATCTAATAGGATACTACCTTTGTACAGCATTCCAGGATTTGAGAATGATTTTACATACTAGGCTATTGCAAAGGTATTTCTTCTGCTTTTCAGATTTGCCCTATTGGGCCTAAATTAAAATGGTAGTGAGTTTCTATCACACACAGTATCAGCATTTGTAGGCCGTTTCCTTGCGAGGAAAACGTGAGGTTCTTATGACAGTTTCACAATCTTTGAAAGGATTTTCATTCACCCCTACTTCTCTGAAACCCATAAAATCATTCCTAATATTAGATAATATTAAAATATACTGTTTCCAGGAAAATAAATTAAGAAAATTGGAGAGAAACACAAATAAAACAGAAGACAAACTGAAAATGGCAAACATAGACAAGATGCCCACAGCAAGTGAGATTTGCAAGCCCACAGGATGAGAACTCTGGGACCTAATCTAGTCTTTAATAAATTGATGGCTTTGGATTTTAAATGCTTCATGTCAACAGCACTACAACAGGATTTTTATCGCACAAGATACTCTCCCAACTACAACTCTTTATTAATTCCTTACCAACTATTAAGAGCTACACATGTGGCTTTCCCCTGTGGTTCTGTGACAAAATCTGATTATGCTACGGAATCTTAAGCGCTCCTCACTGAAAAAATAATAAACTAATGTTTCTTTAGACAGAGATACTTGTTAAATAGTTGAAAGAGGAAAAGAACTCCTGTCATTCTAAGCACGACTTCTATTACATTACAAAATTCAAGTTCTTGTATTTAGAAAAAATATCAGTGTCAGAAATGGATATTCATAGCCATTCTTTTTGGATGATAATTACCTTATCTGCATTTATCAGAGATTTTGTGTGTGAGAATTGCAAAATAGATTCCATACGGATAAGATAAATCACAGTCAGCCTGACTGAAAAGACTTACAATCACATATGAAGCAATGTCAAAACAAAGAGAAGATTTTAAAAAAAATTTCTCTAGTCTTGATAACAAGACCCTTTCTTCAGGACCAGAAATCCATCTGGTCGATATTATGCATAGGTAGTTTTTGTAGCTATGTGATTTTTTGACAAAAAGAGCTCAAATGTACTGCCTACACATCTTTGTTCCTTCAAAAGTATTTTCACAAAAATGTCCAAGCCACCCCAAACCAAAATGGAGCATTTGTTAAACTTCTGCCTCAGCATATACATAACTACGAAGAGGAATCCACCAATTTGAAAGTTAATACATTTAGTGAATAATTTTCTTGTAGAATATTGTTTCAAGAACCTCGTGGTTACACTGAGACTAAAGAAAAAGAATATTAATTTCCATGGGTGTTTTTCCTTTTCCTTTTGCATTTGACAGCCGGCTCTCCAGCCAGTCATGTTTCACTCCTTTCACTCATTCCTTTCACTGGGTATCAATCACACATCCATCTCACACTGTGGTACACGAGTGGTCAATCCTTTTTGATTTTGAGTCTACTCAAGGCACCACCATGCCTTGCCAATCACACAACCAGACGTAAACTGACCATGTGATTAACAGCGGCTCGCTCTCCTTCCCCACACATCACGTGCTCTGACAGGTATGATCCTAACCTGGTAGCCATTGGAAAAGAGGATATTGGACAGCACCTCGTGAAGAAGCTGAACTCTCCTGGTGGCTGCAAGGTGCCCCATGCCAGAGGCTGGCCTAGTATTATGACAACATGCTCACACATCTGCAGAGAGGGCCTTCTTTTTGTGGGCCAAGGCCACAAAACAGTATTTCTACTGGTGAGCTGAGTAAAAAGGCAAAATGAAGAGTGTCATAAAAAAGGGACTCCAATATTCATTATAGCAGTTGCTGACTAAGCTGGGAAATAACTATTGTCTTATGGAATGATGAGCTATGTAGGTCAAACACAGTCTGCCATCAGGTCCTTAATTATTCTATGTGATTGTCATCACCAAGAACAACTAAAAATGCACATTTCTTTTCAGAAATGCTGATCACTGAAAAAAAATTAAATTAATGTTTTTATTTTACAAATGATTGGTCGGCCCTTCTCTGCAATAAAGACTATATGAGAAAAACATACCTTGGTGGCTTAGATTGCCATGAAGTTCAACTTTAGTTTCGACCTTACACTGGTGTATCTTAATTAAAAATGACTCCATGACACTGCTTGTGACCTTGTCAATTAAAAGCTGAAGCACCACTGAAGTACATATATCTTCTTCCTTAATTCTAAAGTCTCAGGTTTTTATATTATCCAGGATGGAAGAAACGTGTCCTAATTTTCCTAAGATCATAGTTTTCTTATTACATCAAATCTGGTTGGTGGTCTTGACTACAGTAAAAGAAATGAAAGTAAATATGTTGAGACTTTAACATCTTGTGGGCTTGAGTTTCAAACAGAAAAACTGTGCTTGAATTCCTCTGACTCTTTTGGAACCTCAAAACATGAACTGTTTCTGATGCACACCTGCAAATCTGCTTAGAGCAAACTCCCAGTGAAAATTTAGAACGGATTCCAAAACTTGTTAATAAGAAAAAGAAAGGCCCTAATACCAAAAGGACCGTGCAAACAGAGGGAGTGCTAATTTTACTTTAGTGGAAACTTACATGAGATCTGGGCTACCTACACTAACCATATCACACCATCACCACAACCTCTCATGCTATGCTGACTAGATCACTCAGAGCAATATTCCTCCTTTCCAATGATGGATCAGACAATTACGTGAAATCCAGTCATACTTTCTGTTTCTTAGCTAGTATGAGTGGCTTAGCCTGGCATTGGAATAAGTCAGTAGAAAATCCTTCTTCATTTATAATCAAGATTCTCACATCAGAAATAATAAATTAGAGGTAAAGGAATCCTTCGAGCCATTTAAAAATACAATGGGAAGTAGTCAAAGGAAGGTTATCAAGATTGGTACACTGTACACTAACCACAGGTAAAGCTGTCTTCGAATAGCTTTAATTAACTGCTTAAATAATTAGTTACTTTTCTAAATGTTTCTTTTACTTAATGGTTTTTGATACGGGCCACAGGAACAGCTTGCTTTGGAACTTGTTATAAATAAGAACAAAACGTAAGGTTAAGTAAATTTAAGAGTCAGGTCTCATGAAAACCTTCAGTGTAATAGGCTACAAGCCAAGCTTCACAGCAGTAGAAAACAAACTATTATTCCCCTTGTAGCTTGAGAGGAACCTTTAAAAAAAACTCCTTAGACTGGGGGAAAGATTGTGGCAGGAGGGCAGGGGTATCTGTTGGTATTTGGTCCAGTAAATCTGCACCAACATGTTTTAACAGCTAATGGCACGATCGAGGCTTTGATCTGCTTCCATGACAAAGATCTAGAGTGAATGTCAAATTTGATATGGAATACAGCCTGTATAAACACAAAATTATTGGATGCAGCCTTTGAAGAAGGACTAGGTTACTAAGCTTGCTTAGATACTACAACTTTCTGTGGACTGTCTTTAAGGACCGAGTCATTCTAATATATTGAACAGGGTCACAGTAAATCCCTTGTATATTCTACTGTACTTCAGAGTATATCCTTGATAGACTAAATGTAAGGCTCTGAATTTCACATCCACTTCACTGAAGAATAGAATTTGGATATTTATCCATTTTCTCCAAGGTAGCCACCGAACAGAACCTCATCCTTATTACTCAACTCTAATTTGATTTCAGTTAAAGATCTAGCCACTATAAATTTGCCTTCGAATTTTATATGGAGACATCCCCATACACAAAGTATAATTTAATATGGATAAAAGCTTAAAAAAATTATTTCTTTCTCCTACTGAAAAGCCTTTCCCCCTTTATCTTATTACCCGTGACACCACAAAAAATCTAAAATTTAAAGTTACTAACAAGTGTATTGAAAACACAAGATCCAAATTTTATCAAACTCTGAGTGTGAAACTGTGATTATGAATGGGTGTTGGTTTTCTACTACAACTCACAATTAACCCTGATATTGCTTGATCATTTTGACACTATTTTAATACATTTGTCAGAATAAAATATGTTATTTGCAAAATTTATATATATCTTAGTAAATTTTCATTATCATAAAGAGAAACAACAAGAACACAAAATATTATTTTGGACTATTACAAACCCATTAATCTACTGAGAGAGAACCTAATAAAAGCTTTGAACATGTAATACTATTAAAGGATACAGAACACCTGTATTTGCCTTTAACATGGTTTGTTTATTTCTTTGGATTGAGAATCACTTTTCAAACAATTTTAAGTTAAAAAATAGCTTAATCTCGTGACTGTAATTTTCACTTGCCCTCAAAGTAACCTCAAAGCTAATGAAACCTCTTACTTCAATGGTTTTGGCAACAAATTTATTTTTAAAAGGCAGAAGTAGATAAACATTCCAATATCTTGTATGCATAAAAACAAATCTCCTATTGACCTTTCATTTGGTGACGGGGAAAGCTATAGAACCCTTCTAAACCTCTATTTCCTCTAATGGGCTCCACATGTCTTTTTCATGCTGTTTCATTTAAATATTCAAGTAGAAAGACTACAACGATTGCAGCTTTGATGGATGAGGAACAGGTAGAAAAGTCATGCATTCAAACTGCAAATATCGCATGCCTCTATGTGTTTGCTCACAGGAAAATGAGAGAGAGAGAAGGAATGGGAGAGCAATACTGCCTACGTGAGCCTTTTGGTGATCTGGAGTAATAAAAAGAAAAGGCATGACTAAACACTACAAGCAAAAATTCAACATATACATGGGCCGTATATCCTTCACTTCCCTTTGTATTAAACACTATTGGAGAGGTATAAAAGTTAAACCTACAACAATTTTTGCTGGCACAATGAGTTGGAAATAGATGACTTTCAAAACAACAGAAAAACTGAAAGGGCTGCTGCATTTTTTTTTCTTGAAAACCAATTAATATGTAGTGATTTGTAACCTGGTACATTAAATAACTGCTAAAATCAAATGCTTTTTCATTCTTTCCAAAGAGTTTGTTAAAGTTCTGATTGAAAAGAAAAAGCATTTCAAAAGGAACTCCTAAATATCACAGGGAGTGTCAAGTAGTTAAAATTGCCATGGCTACACACTTCCAATTTGTCCCTGTGCCAAGGGAGAGCAGAACCCACCCACTCATCCTGCAATGCAGCATCAGCAGGTCAAGTACTAGACACAATGCACAAAAATGGCAGAACTATTTTAGCACTTGGAGTTCTACTTCTTGAGACAGGAGAAAAGAACATTTCTGCTCAGCCTTCTCTCATTCTCCAGAAAATCATCCCGGTCATTACTCTTTCCATTATTGCATGCACTGCACAGGATTAGCATAATTATGTAATTTAAAGTGATCAGACAGTGACATTCAGCCAAATAAGACTGTCTGTTGGGGAAATGAAAAGTAAATAAACTAAAGTTCAGATCATTTCACCTGAAATGGACTTAAGAGAGTACTTATTTGAAAAGGGGCTATGCAATATGTGTTGTTTCAGCTGAGCTTTCATCATTGCAGTTGAAATTCATCCCAGCCAGGGGATGGGCAGAAAGACAACATACCCATTAAATTAAAGACCTCAGGATAAAACTACTTGGTGAAAGTCTTATGCTGGCTCTTGGGTTTGCTGCCATAAATCATCTCTATGTATTTTAACCCTCTACACAGTGCAGAGAAACGGTTTGGATTAATGAACTACCTTGCATTCCAGTTTGCCAGTCATCAAGTGATTGTTGGCTAAATTAAAATTATCCATAGAATTACAGAAGATAAGGCCAGAAACAAACTTAAGAGGTCACCCAGTCCACATCCATGACCCAAGGTGGCTGATCCACATCTCAAGCGTTTTTCACAGATATTTGCTAAGCATGTTCCTAAAGAGAAGCACTGATTAAAATCTATCAACCACAACAGGCAATCCAATCTAGTGCTTATCTAAACACAGCAAGAAAAATATATTCTGCCCGTAAGAAAGCATCCATCTCAAATTCAGATTCTAAGTTGAGAAACATTGGGCTTTCAAGCAGAAGAAAAATGCAAATCAGATCAAATCCCTAAATAAACAAAGCCAACCTGGCGTGCAGATAATGTGTAGATCATGCAAATCATCATCTAAGGGAATTGCAAACTACAATTTTTTTTATTATTTCAGAAAAAATAAAGACTATTGAAGGTCCTTTCTAAAGATACCCACAGATGGCACTGAGCTCCACTCTTCAAAAACAGAAATCTCTTTTCTTACTTTAACTTTATAGTGACCTTAGCAAAATAACTGAAGAAAGCCTAAGAAAAAAAAGTTTTAAGAATATAACACCATCTTTTATGACCTCTATTTACAACCAGCAGGGAACATGAGTAACACATTAAATAAAGTAGATTAGTACATGTAAAAACACTATTTGTACACCTTGAACTACAATTGGTTGTTTCAGACAGACGGAGAGAGAGCAACCAAGCCAACAAACAGTACGTTCCTAAGAATGCAAGAGAGGTAAAAGCTGTATTTTATATTAGCTTGTCTTTCTTCTTTGGAAATACTGATTTTTCATTAGCATTTTTCATACTTTCTATAGTTTCTGTAATTTTATGAAAGATTCCTCTCCTCACGCCTCTGTGTCATTATTTGATCCAAAATTTGCCTCCTCAATCTCTTTTTCTTCCTAAATCTCTATTCTCTAGTTCCTGTTCAGGAACCAAGTTTTCAACCACTTTGAAACTTCCCAGTATGTAAAAACTGTGCTTAATAATTACGTCGGTGTTATGCATATCTTCCACACTTCCTTCCAAGTCCTTGAGGAAGTTTCCAATAGAGAGATCTCAATTCTGCCTGATTTCTTTCATTTTTGTTCCAGCAGAAGGTACTTTCTTCCCACTTCTCCATTATATTTTGCCTGAAAGTGAAGCACCCTTGCTACTTGAGATCAGAGAGTTTCCTCTGAGCTATGCTTTGTTGATTCTTTTTTTTTGGCAGGCTATAAAGCACAGTTTGATGCATGCATTTTTCCTGTTTCCTAATATCAGAAAAAAGGCAAGGTAATGCTGAGGTCATCTTTTGCTACTGCAGCTAGAAAATACTTGTAGCTAACTGCGAGACCAGGAACATAAAGCTTCCTCAGTAGTATCCAAAAGGACAATGTTACAACAACCTACTGCAAAAAAAAAAATGAAGGTAGGATGGAGAGAAAAAGGAATAAGTAGACTGACCAAGCAACAACTTGCTAACTGAAAATCAGTGGCTCACTCATTTCCTCTGAAGTTCCCAATGACTTGAGTAACTATTAGCGTAACAGGCCAACTCTGGATATTACCACAGCCTGGGAACCACAGAGATGTGTAGGAAGATCCCAAACTCACCAAAGGAGATACTGCAAATGGGCACTGCCAGCAGGAGCTGTTCCCAGGGGAAGTCTTAAGCATGGAGAACGTTAGTACATTTAACAATGGAAAACAGATAACTGAAAGACATGTCTATATTTGTTTGAGAAGAAAATCAGTAATAGACATATTATAGAAACAGGAATTATGAACATAAAATATAATATTAAATAGCCCACTAAATTTTTTTTTCCCTTAATTCTTCATCTGATTAAAATCTCCCACCGGACACCCTCAGGCTTTGATTTTGGCAGTGCATTACAATTCTGGCAGGTAGCTAGCCTTTTATTTTTATTCCTCAGTTCTTTGGTCTCATCTTGCAATATTTTTTTCCTCAAGTCACATAACATACGTAAACAACCAGAATTATTTTTGGAGTACAGAAGCATAACATATTCTGTTTCTAACAAGAGATCATATTCTTACAGATTCATTTTTTTTCAATGGTTAGGTTTGGGCAAACATTTGTCTGCGAACAGGATATATTGATTAAGTTTTTTACTTTATGCCACTGAGAAACTGTTCAGAACCCTAAACATGGCTAAATAAAATTAATAACAATACAATATTAAAATATTATTTTAATATTAAATGACATTCAGACCATTGACAAACACTGCTGACTTTTTAAAAATATGTATTATTCAGTGACAATGCACTCAGTGCTATCTGCACTGCAAACTCACCTCCAAAATCTCAAAGACTAGTTTACAAGAGCACTTAAGAAGATGGCAGACATTTCTGTACTGAATCTGAAAATGCTGAACTACATCCTGAATGTCTTGTCTACTCCAAGCCTACCTCAGTGAAAGGACAGCACATCTGTAGCATTTACAACTTGTTTTTTTCCTGTGAAACTTACTGGAACTAATTCTTGAACAAAGGTTTGAAATATTTATTCACTGTTATTTGTAATTGCAGCTTATAACTCGTGATATGCTTGTTTTGTCTGAATGATCGTATTTAATGCTATCATCAACAATTTTTAATGCCCAGTCCATATATATCGTATGTTAGACTCACTGGAACCAAAACTGCTTTTATGCATGTGTTCATGCTTTATTGATTTCAATCTGCACCTACATATTCTCTGCAATATATCTTCGAAACATTTTCTATTACTGAATCAGCAACTGCACATTTTAAGCCCCCAAAAATCTAGGGTAGATTTAGATTTCTGAGTTAATTGAAATTACCAAATGTACTTGCCTCCAAAAACAGCCCTTCTGTAAAACTGTGCAACTTGGAGGCAGCATTCAGTTTTGAGTGGCTTTCATTAAAAATTCAGGCTGAAGCAAAAAAAGTCCTGGCAAACCCTTGTACATAAATGCCCACTATGATCAGCAAGTCTGGTTGCTTTGATACTTTTTAATTGGACTCCAACATTCCTCTGTCCTCCCTGTCCCTACTCCTGCCACACAGCCTAACGCCACTGAATGTCAAGGCCTTATGCTAGATTTAATCAGTTTTTCCCTTAGAGATTAGAAATTCCACATAATTTGTACATTAAAGGATATACATATTAGGTGTGGTTTTCATATACTGAAAGAGCATAACAAAAAGATATCCTAGACACATCCCGAGTTAATTCGGTCAATATTTGTCTGCTTCTTATTTGGCACAGATATACAACGTGTGAAGATTTTATGGAGTCTGCAAACTGTCCTCTGAGTGACATTTTGCATTCCCTCTTTTCCAGTTAAAACTGTTGATTCCAGTTGGTGACCTATTTATTGTATTCCTTTGGACCAAATTGTCACCAAAGTCATGTGGTTGAAAAGGTAAACAAAAGGCCTGTACTAGTTCCCTCAGATGCACTGTGTTGCTCGTGGTGCTCCCTCTGAACTTGTCAGACAAAATTATTGAGGGACTTGCAGCGGATGAGAAAGAGGACACAATTGCAGATAAGCTCTAATCCTTTGAAGGTATTCCTCATCACAGAATTTATAGAAGTTCCTTCTTTCTTCTTTCTTGTGGCTTGCGTTGATACCCTCACATTACAGTGCTCTCAAATTTTATAACTTTACTTTCTTTAGCCTTATTAATTCCCTTAAAAAATGTACAGTTTTGAAAGCTTTCACTCCTTCCTTGAATATTCCTTATTGGGGAGAAGTACAGCTGTGGTGTATTTTGATATATCTTTTATTGTGTCCTATGCAAGCTAATAAAAATTCTGTTAATAATAGCAAGTGATGCCTAGCATACACTACAGAAATAGCACCTTCTCGACTGCTGCAGACTGTCTGTAACCACATTACAGCCCTGACTCAGCAACCTATCCCACTTCATAACAGTACTTGTGCAACATGCTTAACTGTAAGCTGTGCAGTGCAGTCCCAATAATTTACGTAGTCATTAGGAAAGAGGCAAGTGCTTTGCTGAAAGGCAATGGACCGAAGCATATAAATGTTTTACTGCAGTATAGCCCATTATCATGTTCTTTTGAACCAGATTACCTTGATCTACGTTTAAATTTGCGTGCTTCTCTGAACTAGCTCTTATCATGGACCAGCAAACAAAATGGAGTTGAAAGGAAGTCACACCACTAACAGGAAGAGACTAGAGGTCTGCTAGAATCTTCCTGGGTACTTCAGATAGCGTGGCCAGCTACAGGATGCTGGTCGGTGTGCAGAAGAGCTTCTGCCCAGCAGGCAGCTGTGCGGAGCAACAGAAACCTTTCTGGGTCTAAAAAGAGCCACCTGCCAGCTGGGCTACCCATCCTTTCAAATCTGGAATATAAACCAGGCCCTAATTCCTGCTTATTTGTGTGCAAAAGTGAAAGGGGAAAGTGAAAGGGGAAAGTGAAAGGGCCACGTGCGTTTTCATTTTTGCTTTTATGACCAGTTTAGGTAACTCTTCTTTCTCTCCATTATACAGTTTGATAACTTGACTTAATATAAAAGTTATCCAAGGTTCTAGTTCTCCACACTGCCCTTTTGAAAATCTGGCAGAGACCCTTGGGAACTCGTTGAAGTTTCAAGATCTTGGTTCTGTGATTCTGTGAGTGTTACTTTTGAGTGAGTATCTGAATACACACGTTCGGAAACGTCTCCTCCTTCTTCCTCCAACCTGACACCTGTGCACATAACAAGCTATATAAAGGGTCACATGACATCTTGTCCCTTTTATCTTGCTCACAAACATCTTAAGCTAGATTTATGTCTCAAGTACATCTAGCAGTAAACAGCTAAAAAAAGTTCCTGATTTGCCACTTAAGACATGATTTGTCAGGAGAAAGGTCCCACTAACAATTTCAGTCCACATTCTATATACTACACATTGGCCAGGCACGATAAAAAGCTTTTAGCTGTATTTTCCCTGTACAAAAGATATCTCGTTTACTGAAGTATTAAGATTCTAGTTTTTTCCAGAAAGTGAAAGTTCATAACATGTCCAATGGACAAAACATAAGTAACATACTCCCTTGAAGCAGCACTGGCAACCACAAAAGTAATGAAAAGCAATCTGCCTCATCATTTGCTTGCTGTAGCCATTTTACTTGGACATTCCAGGTGATTGTTCATAGGTGGAGATCTATACATCTCAATGAGTTCTTATGGAAATCATCACTATCCTTGGTTTTAACAATTATATCTGTAATTTTTAACATAAAAAATTTCAGCCAACAATCTGCTTGCTTGTTCCCATGCTACAGGCAGCACATACTCAGTTTAACAACAGGCTTGGGTCTGTTCCAGGAGATTATTAAAAAAAATGTTCTGATGAAAAAAATCAGCTGCATTTGAATAGCTACATAGAACAATTCCACCATCTGAGGGCCAATATACACATACACACAGGCAGTATTAAAAGGAAAGTTTAGCTTAGCAATGTGTTTGTGCTTAAGTTTAATGATCTGCCAAACACATTACAGTAGGTGTATTTTTGTTGCTCTTTGTTTCCATAGCCAGGTTTATTCAAGAGATCAAGTAGCTCAGCTTAACACTAGACATATAAGATATGCACTGATTATTTCTTTTAAATATGACTACTTAGAACTTTAACAAGGATGCATATATACTTTAATACTTGTCATCAAATTACTGTAAAAGCAGCAAGGTGGCTGATAAACTGCCAATTATCCTTCTTCCATGTGCTAAATTATTGCTACATATTTTTGAAGATCCTAACAACAGTGCTGGGGAAAGGACATCAAATGATGCTTAGAAATGTGATACACATTTTCATTTCACACTCCATCAGTTTTTACAACTAGAGCTCCATGAAATGTATGAGAATACTTGGCTAACAGCCATATCTACTGAGGTGTAAAATAAGGATCAGATCTCTTCTTAGGAGAGTTTCATTTTCTTTACATGACTAAATCAGATGCTGACCTTTTCCCAAAATATATTGTAAATATGCCTTATCTCTACCCATCAATTAATTTTGAATCTCTGAACTCAATTCTGACCTGTTTTAACAGACATGTAATCAATTCTCCTTTTTATTAAAAACAGCTTTGTAAAGCAAAACAAATAGATTCATCCTTCCACTAAACTAGAACTCAAATACACTGAATTATAAAATCACTGGTGTTAAATCTTCTCAATACTATCCTTCCCCATCTTGCACTGTGGAACAAGAAACAAGGGTATTATTGCCTTTACAGTCAGTAAGCTGAAGCTATGGGCACCAGCAAATGCTCTTTTAAATTCAGATTTCAATCTGTCAGGGAAGATTAAAGATTCATGCATACATAAAAGGGGAACTATAAAAGTATAACAGATACATAGCATGGAATCATTATGCTTGAACAGCTGCTGGTTTACCTGTGTAGTAAAGCAGTAAAAGTCTTTACTCACCTCTGTTAAACCAGAAACTTCTCCTTTTGCTAACGGTCTAGTGATGGATGCAGTGTAAACTCTGGCATCTGACACTGGTTGTCCCTTCATGAAATGTTTCCCAGCTTCATAAATATTCACTTCTACCATCTTACCCATTAACAGAGGATCCTTTGGCACAAGAACCTTTCAAACAAAGACAAAGACATAGTCACCAACTACCATAAAGGACATCAACGTCTCCAGCTTCCACTCAGGTAACAGATTTTTGGCAAACATCAGAGCAAATTCTAAAATTTAATAATTTTCGTCACCAGCACACACTATAGCCCTTGAGCAGCAGCAGCTGCTCCAGCTTGCATTCTCTAAGAGCTTTGCAGCGTTAGCTCAGGTCTTTTCGACTCCAACAAATTCCCTAAGTCATGATTTTTGATTGATGAGAAAGTTGGGCCTGAATTGTAACATTTGAATCCAGACCCAAACAGTTCCCAAGGGCACTTGTACTACACTACACAATTCTAAGACACTGCTGCAAACCTCCCTATTTTCATATCTATCTCATGATCCTTTTTTTTAAAAAAAAATGGTTTTGAGTTTGTAAATGCTTCAGGACAGAAATTACACCTTTGTTTCTGTTTGCCCAAGCCCTTATTTTGATTGAGCAGGTCCTTTGCAGATGTGGTCATACGTGTTACAAAAGAAAGAGTCCAATGTACAGAAGCAACATCTTTTGGGAAGAACAAACAGCATAAAAAGACTCTAAAATGGAGAAGCAATTAAAAACGAAAAGTAGAGTCATTTCCCAATTAAACAATCAAAACCAGGATCACAGGGACTTATTTAATCCCATTTACTCGAAGCTCACCCACACACAAATGCAAGTTTTTCAAACGTGATGAGCACATAGATATATGTTGCCACATATCTTGAGTTTTGGCTGCTGGAATTGAAGCTTTTTGAAATGGTTTCATTTTCAGACAACATGTACAGAGGATTTATAGAAGAAAACTCCATGCCAACGTATTTGGAGAGTGTTTTGTTGCTAAATCCTGCCTCTCCAAATTCACCTATCGCAAGTGTTGGTTGTCCCACTTGGAGGAAGTCATCACCAGTAGTTTCCCTTTTTCCCATGAAGGTTCAAGGTGTTCATGACTGTAGAAGCTTCCAGATCCCAGGACTCTGCTGAGCTTCCTAAGCACCTTCCAAGCAAAGCAGACACCTTTGACTTTCAAAGATGGGCAAGCTGAGACTAACTGGAACTAAGTAGCAAAGACAAACTAGAATCCTGATGGTGAGACAGTATTACAATGCAACTAGATCACTGTTCTTCCCTCATACTTCAAACCCAGCAGATTTAAATCAAAGGAAAACTAGGTAATTGAGTATCACTGGGCTTGTGACCTCTGTAAATCCTGGCATCCCCATAGGCAAAAAGGCAGTAACTAAATATAAATCCTCAGGGACAGACATGAGTATATGACTATACTTAAGGCAGAGGTTAAATGAAAATATCCGGGAGGTACTGCAAACAACGAAGCAGCCAAGCTTGGCGCACCCTCATAGCATTTTTCTGATATAAGTATTTATTAGGAAAAAAATCCCCAAACAAAACAAAGTTATACAAATAGAAAGCTCATCTTGACTGTGGTTCCAGCAAAGTCCCCTTTGGTCAGTTTAGACTACTGTGCTCAATGAACTACCTTGAACTGCATCACCAAAGATCTAGAAATCTAAGCTGCATGACAGGAAGCCTGTCAGCATAGCTCTATCGATGTGGCTTTAATAGAGGTGAGCTATGTTTGATAACTATTTGAGTTAACAGAACATTAGGCCAGGACTCTGAGTTTCAGCTTCCAATAGCTTCTGACTTTTAGTGATTTGAGTGATTTCAATTTACTATCATTAAATTAACTATTATTAAAGTTTGCTACTAGCACCAGGTCTTGTGCTTACTCGGACAAAGAGTAGACTATTACCCTTGTCAAACACTCCACACACAAGATTTGTAGGGAAAAGACATGTATCTTTATAATGGAAAGTATGTCTTCCGTAATAAAATTTAAAGTTACTCTCTATGTTACTATTTGTACTTTGTGTATACTTTACCGGTCCCAATAAGAAGCTATATTAGGTGCTGTACAAATACCCCATAAAACATCAACAGGTTTTTTTTGGATATACCATTTTCCTTCAAGAAAACAAACACTGAACACTAAAACCCCCCAAGTAATTTCTTTTTAATCTCCATATGAAAAACAACATTTCTCAAATCTGAGTGATAAGTTATAAAAGCAAGGAAGAGCGCTATACAAGACTTACCCAAAGATTAAAGATGTAACAAAAAAAGTGATTTATCAAAAAAAAAAGAAATGGAAGCAAAAATAATTAGCGAACCAGATATGTAAAAGAAACAGATTTCAAGAGCAGTAATGTTACTTACTACTAAGTGAAAATAAATAAATACTCTTACATAAGTTGGAACCAAAAGAAAGCACTGTTGGTGCCTGTATAAGCACAGCCACCACCAATAGGCTCGCCAGGTTCAGACAGCTGAAAAACTAAAGGTAGCAAAAGCAAACTGTAAACAGCTCAGTGCAAGAAAATGGAGAACAACCCAAAGGTAAAACCAGAATTAAATCATGATGATTCAGAAAAGTCAAATTTATTGGTTTTCAGCAAGTCATCTGCTTTCGAGCAAAAATAATGATTTTGTGAAATAGATGTGGTACTTCCTTCCTAGCTCAAAGATGATGTTTCTATGTGGAAAGAAGTCATTTATAGAAAGTACATACAAGGAAATACAACATATCAGGCTGAAGTTTTAAGCTAAAGAAGTTTCTGACCCTTGCTATTGTTTGAATTTTTTTTTTTCATCGCCTGAAAGGTTTATCTGGACATTATCACACTCAAGGAGATGCTTTGTATTTCTTAACATAACTTCAGGTACATTGTATTTACAACACAGAAACAAAATATCTCGCTATCAAATATTGATGGTCACTGCTTTCTTGGAAAATGTTTCTTCTTTACTTGTTTTCTGCTCTGTGGCACAATGTGTTGCTGAGATTAACAGAAAGCAAAGATAAAATAAGAAGCTTATTTTGTTTATTTAACCCTACCTGCTCATAGAACGGATTGTGAGCAACGTAGTAATTGGAATCAAAGGATTCTTCTGTTACCAGAACTCTCTGCCTCTCACCAACCTGGAAAATAAAAGAGGAGAGATGACTCAGAAAACAAAAATAATGATTTACATTTAGCAGAGTGAGTTAGCTACAAACAAACACTCTTTGCAGAAATAATCAGCTTCTCTGAGAAAATTCTGTGTCAGCAAGAAAGCAGGGAAAAGAAAGCTCCAGTTCAAACTGTCCATAACTGACAGTGTTAAAAGTCATAACTCAGGGCTAGAACTGTGGCACTGTAATGGCTTAACAAAAATAAACCACTTCACAAATTTGAACTGATTTTTGCTTATTAACATGCCAGCTTATAAAAATGTCAGATGTGCTCGGAGCCTGTTACAGCTTCATCCAACAAATGATAAAGCCTCTTCTCAGCATAAAATTCTGCAATCACAAAAATGGTAACACCCTTCCAACAGCTCTGAGACGAAACAGCAGCACCTCAGGGAAGCAGGGAACACGCACACTGCACGATTTCTAGATGCCATAAAGCCAATCTATTTGCCAACTTTTTTAAAAAAGCCATACTTGTTATTTACAATGATATGGCACCTTTCTCAGTGATTTCACTGTGCTCTACTCACAAGATCAGACAGATTTCTATTGACAGTGGAGTCAACACTGCGTATTACAAAGAGTCAATGAAAAAGAGTTTTTAAGAACTCAGACATGGTGATATTAAAGATGAAACAAACACTGGGCTAAAAAGCCCAGTGTTTCAATTGTACCTCCCAATTTCCAAATGCACTAACACAGTTTAAAGGAAGCACCAGTTTCAGAGCTAGTTAAATGGAAGACCTCAAGAAAATCGTGCCTGACAAAATTTGGTGGCCTTCTACGATGGGGCTACAGCATTGGTGGATAAGGAAAGAGTAGCTGACATCATCTACCTGGACCTGTGCAAAGCATTTGATACTGCCCCACACAACATTCTGGTCAATAAACTGGAGAGATATGGATTTGACGGATGGCCCACTCAATGGATAAGGAATTGGCTGGATAGTCACACCAAAGAGTTGTGGTTAATAGCTCAATGTTTAATGGAGATCAGTGATGAGTGGTGTTCCTCAGGGATCAGTACTGGGATCGGTGTTATTTAACATCTTTGTTGCAGACATAGATAGTGGGATTGAGCACACCCTCAGCAAGTTTGTTGACAATATCAAACTGTGTGGCACGGTTGACACACTGAAGGGAAGGGATGCCATCCAGAGGAACCTTGACAGACTTGAGAGGTGCTGACCTCATGAATTTCAACAAGGCCAAGTGCAAGTTTCTGTACCTGGGTGAGGGCAATCCCAAACACAATTACAGGTTGGGCAGAGAATGGATTAAGAGCAGCCCTAAAGACAAGGACTTGGGAGCGTAGGTGGATGAGAAGCTCAACATGAGCTGGCAATGTGTGCTTGCAGCCCAGAAAGCCAACTGTATATCCTGGGCTGCACCAGAAGAATTGTGACCAGCAGGGCAAGAGAAGCAATTCTACCCTTCTACTGTGCTCTCGCGACACCTCACCTGGAATTCTGGAGTCCTCAGCAGAGGATGGACATGGATCTGTTAAAGCAAGTCCAGAGGAGGACCACGAAGATGATCAGAGGGCTGGAGCACCTCCCATATGAGGACAGGCTGTGAGAGTTGGGCTTGTTTAGCCTTGAGAAGAAAAGGATCTGGGGAGACCTTATAGCAGCCTTCCAGTACTTAAAGGGGGCCTACAAGAAAGCTGGGGAGGGGCTCTTTATCAGGATAGGTGAGGTGAAGTGGTTTAAGCTAAAAGAGGGGAGGTTCAGATTAGATATTAGGAAGAAATTTTTTACCATTAGGGTGGTGAAACACTGACACAGGTTGCCCAGGGAACCTGTGGATGCCCCATCCCTGGAAGTGTTCAAGACCAGGCTGGATGAGGCTTTGAGCCACCTGATCTAGTGGAAGGTGTACCTGCCCATAGTAAGGGGGTTGGAACTGGGTGATCTTTAAAGTCCCAAATCATTCTACGATTCTATGATTCTATGAAATCAGTCGCATTTAGTTGCCAAGTAGATATGAATCAAAAGCTGGCTTTCCCCGAAGTTCAAAATCCCTCACACAACACCTTTTTGATTTTTTCCTTTCCTGAGTTGTATAATGAAGTTTATAGTCTAATTTCTGCAAACCTTGGAAGACACGTAGCTCACATTTTTAGTTTGAGCACATCTCTATTTTTTTCACCTAATGTGCCCTGGATTATTTCCAAACTATTTGACAAATGCATTTTGCAAATTACAACTGTCTAGGAAGTTAAATTTACTCACTGCTTTTATTGCTGTCATATTTTACTCCAAACTCAATATCTGTGAGCAAAGCTACATTCAAGACTCTTCCCCTTCCCTGAAAGACTTCCAACACATCCTAGCGGCGGCTGATATGCAGAAGTTTTAAGGCCTCCATCATAAGGTCTATGTGAATCAGCAAGAAGATGCAGACCAGATAATAATGTTTTGATTCTTTAAGGAACAAGTAGTTAAAGATAAGATTAGGATTTTCTCTAACAGTCAATGGTAGGAAAAAGAACACGAACAAATGAGAGTAGTAATACCACATCTACATTACAGAGTGTGTGTACATATATACACACGCTCTGTATATGAATATACATATATAATTCTCACCTCACCAAACAAAGACTTCATGGAATAACTCTTGCCTCCCCTTCCTTGTGCACATACCTGGAGCATCCCCAAAGTAAACACTGGAGAGCAGGGCAGAGAGTGAACACTGAGCACTCAGCTAACCTCCCCAAAGCCAGTTAGCATTAATTCCCCAGGACTGCAAGTGTGAGGTATACAAGTCCCAATTTACAGACCCTGTAACAGAATCCTAGTAGTAGAAACAGTAGGTGCATATTTCTGCTTACTTTTAAGAAGCATTTATAACACATTTAAAATTTCCATCAATGTTGTGAAGCCTGCAATTACAAATCATAGAATCATAGAATCATAGAATTATCCGGGTTGGAAGATAACAACAGATACAACACGCTCAAATTTTAGTAACCTAAATCCAGTGTAACCATTTACCATTCCCCTAAATTCTAAGGTGAGGGTTTTTTTTTTTCCCCCAAGAAAATAGTTATCCAATTCAAACCACCAGAGGAGTTTTGCAAATAGTTTTCAAGAAGGCACTGGGGATACCCATGCCAGTAATAAGATTACTGGGAACACTTCCCGTGAACGGAGAGAATTTGTTGTTTCTATAATAATTCATGCCCTTGATTTTAAAATCAAAATCCAGTATGGTACTATAGTGCTCCAGTAGAGAGCCTCAGATGTCACACAATATAATGAAAAAGGAGGATGAAATGTTAGATAAGCAACATTCACCCTGGGGGAAAACATGCTACCACTGGAAAGCTACCACTGAAAGCAGCAAGACCAATTGCCAAATCATGTCCTCACATTGTATTCATTATTTACCAATACCATAAGTTAGCAAAACTGGCTCAAAGCAATGTTAGGTCTGTAACTCATTTCACAATTGTCTTGTGGTTCCCTGATTCTCTCTAGTCATAACATTCTGCCTTCACCCTCTCTATGAATCCTGCCTGGGAGGTAGTCTAAGCCACATGTGTTATCTTCATACTCTCAGATGACAAAATGGCAAGCAGAGTATGCAAATAATAATAATACGAAGAAGAAAAAGAAGAAGTCAGAGGGAAGAAGAAAAGAACACTTGTGTCTGATCATTTGATATAAGCAGTGGTTTGTTCAGAGACACATTGCCAGTTTTTTCTATCTTTACTTCCATGAGCAAAAAGAGAACAGGTCTTCAGGTCTCAGTGGGCCAGACAGAGTTTTGGGCTCAGAATTTCTCAGGAATGAGAGGAAATGAGGAAGACTAAAGTCCTCACATCAAAGTTGTGGAATTAGAATTGAGTAATAAAGCACAGAGGAGCCAACCAGTCTGTATGAATTTACAATAGACACATATACTCACATACACTCACAGGACGAAAATGGCATACTGTAAGGAGTACTGGTAACCCCAGTAACTGTTCACTTGCTCAAACTTACTGGATTTGTAGCCTTGGCCAAGGCTGAGCTCACAGAGAAAGATGATATTCAGCTATTTGCAGATTCTTTTGCCATAACAACCAAAAGGAAAATTCCATTTAACAAGTTAGGCCATTGGATATTCATGATCTACAAGATTAATTGGCTACACGCATTTGTAAAACAGAAAATGACTATCTGTCCTGCATCCAAGTATAATTAAGAAGAAATATAAGCACCCAGAATGCAGCTTTGGTATTGAAATTTGTTCAAGAAGTGGAATATGTCATCATTTCTGCAATTTTTCCCCTGGGATCTCTAAGTGCCTAAGTTTCACCTCTCTCAGAAAGAATTTAAATATGCAGAAACCAGACACGATATCTAATAACAGTCATAATTATAATAACCTTTGATGATTTTTTTCAGGCATGTACCAGCAGAAATAATTCAGTATCTTATTTTTATTCTTATTCTTTCATCTGCTTCCACAGGTATGCATGAGTTCCAGCTCTCAGGGAACTACAATTCTGACACGGCATCTGGAACAGAGGAAACTCAGCCCTGGCATCTCAGCTTGGAAAGACTGCTACAGAACCAGGATTGTTTTACTTTATGGAGGATGGCACGAAAATAAGAATGAATGAAAGCAGAAAAACTTGACTGTCAACCTCCCCCATCCCAAGATGGACTGGTCACAAGGAGAATTTGTTTTCCCTGAAATTAATGCAACAATTGCTGCTGGTCCTATCACTTCTTACACTGGAACAGTTGTGAAGTAGTTTGTAAATCTCAGAACTAGTAATCAAATCACTTATGAACTTTTATTTCATTTTCATTTATCCTAAAGGAAATTCTGACGTGATAATTCTATAACTCAGTTTTTCCTTTACTAAACACCATAAAAAAGCAGCTTTTCCAGTTGGCTGATTTTCTAAAATCAGTGAATGGTAAGAAATGCAAAGCATCCTTCTTGGCTTCGGTCAAATTAATTTTGCTTTTTTAACTCAAACTGACTGAATCACACAAAACACAACAGTGATTTTTGAATTCTACAATAGTTTGGGTGCAAAATACAGGCCCTGTTTACATGCTTTGATAGAATATTGCTACATAAAGTCAATAGTGGTCTGCTGTAATCCAACTCAGATAATGTATGCTCCTAATCTTTTTTCATTAATGAAAATTATAGCTCTTCCAGTTTGATTCATCGCTCATTACAGCCAGAACATGTGGCACATGATCGTTCTCACATTTTCCTTATTCTAATTTTACCTGAATTTTGCTAGTTCTGTTTTTAAGAGTCTGTTTGGCTAAAAAAAAATATTAATAATCATTGTATTCCTACAATCCTCCCACAGAAGGCGGCACACTGCACATGCAACCATTACCATTGATTTAGAGACAGCTGCCAAAGCCTCCTGTCGAGTTCAACTCATGCTGGAATCAATGAGCACCTCTCCATTTGTGTCGTGGATTCTGACCCCAAACACTGTGGAGTATACGTAGCACAAAACTTGGAAGCCACACAAAAAAGCTACTTCCCTTTATTTGTTATTTAAATGCACCATAAAGTGGGCAATAAAAACAGACACTGTCACTGCTTATGCATGTATGTACACAATATTGCTGGTAAACATGCATATTTTGACCTTTACTAAATATAACAAAGTTTAAGCAAAAGTAATTTAGAAAGCGTTCATTCTGCAACAATTTTTGTATACTTCTCTTCTGATTTTTCAGTTGTAGTCTAATTATATAAAATAAATGTTAATAATTATGCAGATGATGTGTCCCTCCCTACAAAGCAGAGAAGAACTGCTGGATCTACTTTTTATGAATCACATTAATCCTTTTGCAAAGAGAAACCAAATTTCTCAAAAATGATAATTAAGTATTCCCTCAGCCTTCTATTTACGCATTGTAGGTGTGTCCTCCTCCCTCCAGACAAGTCTAAGTGCACTACAACCTCCTTGTGAAAAAACAGTTCGTAGAAACTTATAACATGGTCCCATTTTGATGATAATGGAACATACTTTTCTCCAAACTCTCCTTTATACTACTTTTTTCTGCTATTCAGCACGGCTCCTCCAACATTTAGAGTGTACGTGTATTTCCTTCTCCAAGACTGGACTTGTCTTTCTACAGAGTTGTTAAAGTTTTATATGTGGAGATTGGAAAGCAGTAACACTAAACCAGTTCAGCTCTTGAGGATGGCAATTTTCATGCCAGGATAAAAATACTTTTCATACAGCACAGACAGCTGCCGCTTTCCTAGGTCTTCTGCTACCACTACTGTTTAATTCCAGACAGGGAGGTGCCTCCTTTTTATTATGTTATGATTAGTGCATAATGCTGTACAGAAATGCAGCAACAGAGTGACATTACTATTCAGAGTCCTTTACCTTTTACATCACACAAGCACCAATCAGATGAATCTTTACGATATCTGCCTGGCCCATTTTACACATGAGGACAGAATCAGAGAACTTGACTACTCCAGTGGTGCAGTGGTGGAATTCACCACATGGATTTCACGTATTTCTACTTCCTCTTCCCAAACCTAGAAATTTTTTGCTGCCTCAGACCCACAATGCCACTAATTAGCAAGGAAAACAAAATTCTTAGTTAGATAGATAACAGAGATATGTAAGAACAACAAATAAATTTCTTATGAGACAACAGATACTACCATTCCCACTATCTGTTTGAGATTGTTTTGTTTTTATGTCCAGTGTAGCTAAATTTTACCATTTCACACTTGCTATGAATCAGTGTTTTTCCCTTACTTACATTGCTCAGTTTTTTTGCAGACATGGGAACAGCCTTAGGTGGTTGTGTTCGCACACAGGAAAGGACTCAGCTCTTAACTAGAGAACTGCAGAATCCCAACTGAAAAGCAGCCAACGTTCAACAAGGTTTATGATTGTCTACCAATATAGCTGACTTTGCCACACCACCATTATTAACTGTTCATCTTTATACAAAACTGCAGAATTTTTCTTAAAGGATTACACAAAACATATGATTTACAAAATAATATCTAAGTAAACTGCATTTTTTGTTACTTGTTTTAGGCATACATGATTCAGACATACTACCCTTTCCACAACTTCATTCTATAATTGAGAACGGACACAGGCAACAGATGCCCACAGGACAAACACTTCCAACCATCTTCCAGGCTGGCAAAAGGCTGTGCAAGCAGGAAGGAAGGATTAGATATAAATTAAAAACAGCCAGCTCTAATAGCACACAATCAGCATAATAAAAAAGTGCCTCAGACCTTCAGCAGCAGGCGATGCAGCTCATTAAAAGCAAGTGAACACCTTCTCTTTGGTCCCCTTACGAATTTGTTGGCATAGCTATGGGTGAGGGAAAAGGCAGGGAGAAAAGAAGGCAAGAGATGGAAGGTGACTGCTTCTGCTTTCTTGGCCCACTGCTCACGCTTCAGGGTAAATAGATCCTTTCTATTACTGTGCACCTGCATCTGAGTGCTTCATTTTGATTTGGTCTCCTGCTGTGAAAATGTAGCTTCTTCCAGCACATACAAACCCTGCTATGCAGCTCAGATGAAAATTATATTCAGAGATGTGAGCGGTGACCTAAAAATGACAACTGGTCCCCAAGATATCTGATTCCTTTTAAATTCTATGAGTTTGCATTTTGCTTGTCTCTCCTTTTCATTGCCTAGAAAAGGGGTAACAGAAGAAGCACGTTGACAACTCTGTCATATTACCTTTCCAAATCTTATTATCTGTGTACAACGTTATAAAAGGAAAACACATTTTCTGAAATGGGAGATATATATTGCCTCTTAAACCAGCCTCTCATTTAGATCTTTCTGTCGTAAATCTGGGCTTGCACAGTAAAAGAATGAGGTGGTAGAACAGGGTTTTACTCTGGATCTGGCACAATGTTGCTAAGGCACTCTGGCTGTTTCCTTGTGCTCTCTGAAACTCTGTGCAAAATCCAATTCTGATTGTTCCAGCTCAGAGAGAAGTGACCACAAAGCTGTGGAGTTGCTATAGCGATATAAAATACTCTGTGCAGAATTAGTATTTGAGACTATCTCGTAGCACGAGCACTCAAGCAACTGCCTTAATGTAATACTGGCAAAAGCCTCTGTCCTCTTTTTACAGATGACCTAAGAACCCCCCATAAAACTGTGGCAAATATCTACAGAAAAAGTGTAAAAGGAAAGGTAAGTTCAAAATAGGAACAAGAAACATTTGAGTAGGTAAAGTACGTTCGATGTCTTCCTTTCGTACCCATAACAGTTCACAAACAAAACAAAAAACTAGACAAATAGTGTGTCCTTAAGTAAACACTGCATTTAATACAGGAAACTATACTATCAATGCTGATGTTCTGGAATGGAAGATGGAGTTTAGAGGAATCTTTTCAAAAGATTTGCAACTTCCAGCCAATTTAGCAATCATATGGCATGAGTAAACAAATATTTTGCTGCTTTTTCACAAGCTAAGCCTCCGGTGAAGTGAGGCTACCAAGCTTAAAAATATGATGGTCTTTGTTAGGAAAGGCCATCCCTTCAGCCTCTACTGTGAAATTATTTAAAATTATTTAAGATTGGCTGTTTTTGTTGGAAGCAATTCCTTAAGATATAGTGCGTATTTCCAAGTGACTTAAGCACAATATGAAGTGTCAGTTGCTAAGGCAACACTACGCAATCCCTGTTTCAGTGATCTCTTTTAACAGCTGCATAAGCCCAGACAAGTATCAGTTATATGAGAATTTATAAATCATCTTGGTAAATACCCTATCAAATGACTTCTCCAGAAATTACTTTCGGAACTTGCAACACCAATCTGGTTTGTCAGACTAAAGTCTTGTCTACACTATGGAAAGAAAACTGCTCACCAGTGGCTCTGTCAGAAGGGTGCTGATATAGTGCAGACCAATGTAATACTGTGTTCAGCACAGATTCAGCATCACCAGCTGTTGGAGAGAATCGCCAGGAATAATAAAAGGCCCTAATGTTAAGTGTAGCTTCAGTAAATTGGAGTCAGAACTGTACATTCCTTCCTCACAGACAGGAGAAAGCAGGAAAAAGTTGGGAGTAGGTGAAAATACTGGATGTGAGAACACGGATGACGAAGTGAAGGCAGCATCAACATAAATCAACAGTCAATACTGTCTTCCCTGAAGTAATACTGGAATCCACACAGTAAGAGTGGATGCTCTTAGGATACATCTACAGACTGATATTTTTCAGTCAAATACACAAAGAAGACTGCCCCAAAAAGTTATGCTTCTCTCCAAAATACCAATATAATTTTTCTGCTTATCCTACAACCGAAGGCAATGTTCTCTATTCATCTCATCTGAGAACAAAGAAAGAGCAGATGGGATAAAACAGAAAAACAAAGCTCCTAAATGACCCCATATGCAAACCCAAACCAAACTCTTCCCCAAAATCCACTAAAAGCTGTATTAATGCATATAACAACGCATAAAATACACAATATACAAAACTGTGACACTAACTGAAAGAGGAAAGAAAAAAGGAGTATAAACATGTATCAGCTTTCTTTTCAAAAGAATAATAAAATTCCTTTTGCATACATGAAACACAGGCTACTACAAAAGCATCCGAACATTGTCAGAGGCTGATAATGTTAATGAGGATGGGATAAAGACATTATATCTTTTATTTTGAAGGTAGCCAATACGTGATCAAAAATTACACACTTGAGACGTTTTCTTCAATCTAATTCAAGGTAAGACCCTAGAACTGCTGACACTTCTAGAGGCACAGTGCTGAATAACAAATAACATCAAGGGTTTACAGAGGTACCAAAGTGCATGATTCATTAGAGTGATAAATGTAGTGTGACTTCATGTTGTTTAGAATTTAATAATCACTACTGTCAAAACAGTTGTGATGTATTTTACTATTTTTAAATAGTATGCCATTATTTGCATATAAAAATAAGCAGCTCTTAATCAGCATACTAGAATAATAATTTTGACTAATTCTTTATTATCCATTAAAGAAAGTTAAGATTTGTTCAAGAAAATCGCAAGATATATTCCTTCAGTTCTGGAAGAAAAAAACGTCTACGTAGTAATTTTTTCTTTCTAATGTTTCTTTTTTATAACCTACTCAAATTTCCAGGCTATGCATAAAGCTATCACAGAAATCTCAACTGGGTGCTGTTGTATATACCTCAGCACACCATCTTTTGCATGCTATCAGAAATAAATATGTCAAATTAAAGGCCTCACTACTTTCTACGTTCCTTAAACACCTATGCGACTGTGTGTAACTTTCTCCTCTTTAAAAATGTCTTTATTTAGCCCAGATAATAAGAAATACTTAAAAACTGGAAGACACTAGGGTTTTCTACAACCTTTCAAACCACGCCACAGCATCCTATGCTGTAGCTGAATTTTAACAAGACAAAAATGAAACAAGCTGTACAACTTAATCGCAACTGACATTAATTATTGAGATGGATCAGCAAGAAACACCCTATAATCTCTAATACAGGTGTTAAGACCATAAGATAAACTGTTCTAAAAACTATTTTTAAATAAAAAATGAAAGCTGATGTCAATATTTTGGCTGCAGTTCTGTGCATATCACAACACTAACCAGACTACTATGTTGTCACCCACCTAGCAGCTCTCAAATTCTAAACCAAGTGTATCTGTTACATTATCAATAAAATCAATACAATGGTTTGGATACATATGCTAAACAATATAGTAGCTAGACAGGCCTGAAACTTCTCACAGTGCAGCAGAACAGTAATGGGGACAAAAATTAAGTCTTCAACAATTGCATGACATCTTTTTAACCCTCTGTGTGGGTATGGCAAGAGGAAAGACTGGACACTAGATTTAAGTGTCTTCAGTGTACAGGAAAACTGGGATTCAGAGGGAACTTTACACATTGCTCAACACTCTTGAATAGCCAAGAAAGCGGTGGCTCTGCCTGTCTTTACACTCTTTGCCGACCATCCACAGAGGAGCCCGATAGCTGTGAAACAGTGCCTCAAGAATCTTATGTTCTTATGCCTCTGTGATAAAAGCCTGTATGTACAAATAGAATGTGCCACGTAAATACAGAAATTCTCCAATGAAAAAATATTATTTCTTCTATTTATGGTCCTTCCCTTTTGTAAGTAATCTGCAATTAATCACAGTCAAAATGCAACATGAAATCAAAGGCACAGGAAACAAATCACCATTTACTAAAAGAAAAGGAATGAGGCACACCAGGTAGAAATGACTGTTGTGTTCCCATAACTGCCGTCAATCCTGTATTCTAATGTTCTCAAAGCCAGACAGATGCATGTTCCAAAATTAAGTGGAAATGCTTGTGAGAAAAGTCCATACATTTGTTTTTGCCGTTGACTTCATTCAATCTTGTCTGGTATCAGAAGGTCAGTTGTATGCAGCATTTTATTTTTCAATCCTGTCCTTTTTCCTCTTCTGCATCTCCTCCTTTCAAAAGACCATTTTCCCCATACCTGACTGGGATGAAATAGCTGAGTAAGACTACACAATACTCCCACTCCTGAGAAAAACTCTTCAGCAAGTTTCAACTAAAACTTTAAGAACAGCAAGATTTCCTCCTTCTGCCTACATCTTACTGAATTGCCCAACATGTAATTTTATCTTACCTTTCTAACACACCCAGCTTGAGACTATTGTTCCTTTTATTTTCCCTGAAAATTGCTCTGCTCCTTAAGAGAACACACTTGATATGTGCAAGAGGAAGCTTTAACCATTGCTTTAGTTTCATCCATACAGAGATGCCCCAAACATGGAGGAGAAAATGTCCCCATGAAAAAAACAAGGCTTATTTCCCACTTTTAAAATCTAAGACCCTTTCCGCTTTTACACCTCTCTACTGTACACCAGTAAGGGCATCAACACAATAAAGAGGTGCTTTTCAAAGATAAATGCCAGTGATTAAGCCTAACTTGCCTTTTAAATAATTGAGATGAGACACAAAATGAGCCAGTCTTAGGTCATCTTAATCACTCTTACACTGCAACTCCTAGCTATGAATTCTCCAAATAGAATTCTGGATCAGAATCAGCCGCTTATCACTCGTCATTTATCTCTTTATGTTAGAAGCAGTAAGAAGAATATAAACTGCTTTCTGTGAGGTGATCACACAGAACAGGTGTGTAAGGCAGTAAAAGGAAAGAGATCTAGATTTTGAACTGTTTCATGCAATTAGGAAGACAAAGTTGCTTGGCATACTAGTGATCACTGGGCTCTTCAGCTATACTGGTGATGCACACTTCATATTGCACAAGCAAAAAACATTGCCAAGAAAGCTAGCATGGGGTCTAGAGTTTTAGTAGAGCATACTAAAGGAATGGGAACGAAGCTTGCTGTCTGAAAATATGAAGGCTCCTGTCTAAACAAATTTAGGACGGTTTCTTCATTCTAAAGGATGTGGTAGAAATAGCACCACGATTTACCACATTTAAAATGCTACACATTCGCAAAAAATGATTATTTTAATCAGTTCTAGGTAACATAAAATTTTAGCAAGTATCTCCTGCATCCAACTGACTCTCCACATACTTGCACCACAGCCCTTCTACCTTTCCAAGCTATTACAGTAAAAATGATGCAAACACCTCCAGGTCACTCAGGTTTTCTCAATGGCTAGAAACTTGACAGGGACTACAGCAAAGACAGGGATGAGCAACAGAAAACTGCACACAAATGTAAGAATTGAGAATTACTGGAAGTTTTATTTAAATATTTATGATTGCAGAACTTTGAAACCAAAGGAACTGGTCAATGTAATTATTTCTTGCTACTACTTTTTTTAAAGGTTCTCTATTCTTCATTAAAGTTTACAAAAAAATGAAATATGTAAATTCTTCTTATTTATGCTCGGACAAAGTTGATATTGTCGGAGTAGAATCTCAAGATTTTAGGACACAGCTCAACTATGAACATCATAGCCTAGTGACTTGATTAGTGGCTGGAGCTAGAAAACAGCAACAACAGAACCTGGCAAAATAAAGGCTTTGTACCAGTTTCATGCTATTAAAGGGCATGAAACCTCACCACTCTCAACACCATAATCAGGTAGTTCAGCAAACTTCAGTTTCCATGTCGTCAGATGTATGGTAAACCTACTGCTTTGGATACCAAAGAGCAGATCTTCAACCCCTATATAATCAGACCACGCACATTTTAACGGTGTTTCCACCAACCCGGGGCATGTTCGGGGATGTTCCTCATCTGATGGGAGAGTAAAGGAGGCTGTGCTGATCCCAGATTGTTTTCTGTGAGCCAGACTGGGAGCTGACAGCGAGAGGCTCTCACAGCAAGGGACACGATATATGTGGCAATTTGGTCAGAAGAAATCATGCCATGCTTTGGAAGCCATTGTAACAACCCCTTCATGTTGCCTATCATATGCCACAGGAAAACCTTTTGCAACTTTGATCCATTTTATGCAGATAGGGCAGGGTCATCTTTTTCCCTACCTCTTCTGTTCATTGCATGGTTATTTAAACCACACAGGCATACTACATGAATATTTACTACGCATGTATTTTATCTTTAATAAGCATGCCTATTACAAGTGCTAGAAAAGGCAGTATTAATATGAAAATAGATTACAGCTACATTTCTAGCACAGCCTTGGAATTCTAGATGAGTATAAATAATAAAACAGATACTTCCCAACCCTTAATACACTTGTTTCAAAATCTATTACCTAAATGAAAAGAGTCTCCTTGCCTAAAGAAGTCATAAAATAAAAATTTTCGTGCGAACAAGCATAAACTCCACCCAACCTTCAAACCAACACTTAAACTGCGATGATCAGCAGCTTCATCAATAAGTCAAAATGAAGTTGGATATATCCTTATGTTGCTTTTCTTTTTTCTTCTTTCAAGATCATAGATTAAAACAGCTTACAGACATGTTTGCCACCCCCTCTATTTTATATAGTGGATTTTGTTACATTCCTTTATGCTTAAATGGCAGTAGACAGAGTAGAGCTTTTGCCATTTTTTAGAGGAATATTGTTAGAGTTCATCTCTGAAGAATGTTAAAGGAAATATCTGCCCTTTCATTTGTTACATATAATCAAGGACAAAATTCCTTCAGGTAAAATGAGACAACTGGTTAAATTTGTATTTGAAGTATGGGCCTGAAGTGACCTGAAGGTCCTTCTAAAGGCAGAGAAAACGCGCCCAAACCAAGAACTCAAACTTGGTTTGTCTCAGGTATTTTTTCCTTTTAGCAATGCCAGATGGCAAGAGAAGAGACAGAAAAGCTCATGACTGCTAATACTTAGCAATCCGCACTCAACAGGAGCCTGACACTGCTGAGGTCCAGTGTTTACAAATGGCACTAATTAAAAGAAAACAAGGACTTAATACAGAGGTAAAGAAGGTGAGGGAGGCTGGTAAGTCGCGTAGTAATTTCTCTGTTGTATAAAGAGTCCATTGCTAAAAAGGGGCCTTTAGGACTCACAGGTTTATCTTTTGAGATGGTTGGTACTGGTAGTAATTGCTCACAGTTGATATTCCCTCTGCTCCAGGGTTGAAGAAGAGGTAATGACACACGTTCTAGGAAATTATTCATGACCCAGCTTCGGTGAAGAAGAGGTTAGCCTCTCAGAGAGGCTTAGATGAGTTATGTGATCCAAACTCAAGAGAGCATGAAATAAATGCAGAACCTGGGAGAGAGGATATGCCATTTCATCTACACAAAGAGAAAGGAGATTGAACAAGGAAAGAAGGCGACAACATAAAAATCTGTTTATGAACGATGTGGATCAAGTAGAACAGAGTTTCTGGAAGGGCTTTTTGCAAACTACAGATGAAATAGCATTATCTGCTTGTACTTCAGGCTTCTCATGCATCAAGTATAAATTACTGCATGGAAGAGAACACGCTTTCAGAATCTGTTTATTGAAGACAGTCAGGGAAAGAGTTAGCTGCACAGCTCTCAGAGAGAATCAGCTTTAGGCCTTGTCACATCAATGATTTATAGGGTGACACTAGGGGAGTCAATTAAGTTCTCTACGCGCCCCAGTTTTCCCATCTGTAAAATGGGGCAATCTGTTATTCAAGCAGAGTGCTTTTCCATTTTACAGCCCTTCTTCTTGCGTTTGGGTGTTCATTATTTTGCTGGTTTCTACACTAGCAAAAACACTAGTCAGTTTTATGTGGATGTATTTTTTTTATTTTAGCATTAGGATATACCTGTTCTTGATTCATTTTAACTGTTCTGAACTGTGGAAAACTGCTATTTATTTTCACTTTAACTTGTTTAACAGTTTTGCTGAATTTTAGCAATACAACATTTAATGATTCTTTGAATTGCCAGAATTCAGTCTAATCCTCTAAGGCATCATGGAAAAAACACATAGTTGTCCGTGGGCTACTTGTTTCACAGATTGTATTTGTTTGTTCTCTGGTCCACAGCGTAAGAAGTTTACAAGTCAGCAGGAACATCTAAATAAAAACTTTCCTGAGGTTTTAGAATGGAAAAGGAAAATCAGTCTGGGGCAGCAGTACTGTTCCTGTTTCTATAGATAGACTTAATACACACAGGTCATTTAGATACACGCAGACCACCGTTACGTTCACCTTTATACTATAAAAAGCTTAAAAGATGTGGTAAAAGAAAAAAACCACAAAGTAGTTCAGAAGCACAAAGATCTCATTAATTATGATAATTTGTTAGAAGTGCTTATATTCATATAATGCTTTTGCCAGTATTAAGAAATTTATCCTATTGCCTGTAGAGGTAATAACACATTCAACTTGTAAAGCGTGCACAAAAAAGCTAAGGAAATGTTTTAAAGTACAATTTCTGTTTCAGTATCAAACGGTGCATTGCCTTCTTAGGAGGATGCAGTGTGAATAAGATTGGCAGATACAGTAATAAGGATTTTTTCTGTCCCTGCCACCTGAGCCCTCTCTTACATTGTGACTTGCATGAAGGATAATGACATAACCACGAGGCCATCGGAGTCCAACTCCAGCCTTTCCATGGTTTTGAAATTCTCCATCAGGCTGCAGAATTTCAACAACCAGATTCTTCAATTATGGGAGGATGGGGAGATTAATTTAATGTGTTTAGATACTTGTCTTGCCATTGCAAATGTAATCTTCTTACCCAGGACACACCAGCTGCCTCAGGCATTAGAAAGAAAATTATTATTCTGCTATGCATGGAATGGTGCACAGGACATTGGCGGAAAATAAAGAGCAGTGATGGTAAAGCAAACATCGGTTTGTGGTTATATTGAATCCTCAGCAAATGGCAGATGACTCTGAACTGGCAAATCCTTTTATCGTTGCAGTTTTTACAGTAATCTCAAATCTCTCCTTTATCTGCTTGTTTTTTTGGCTTATTTAACACAGAGGCTGATGATCAGTGAAGCAAAAGATTCAGTTTAAAGGCGTCAGCTAATATCTACAACAGAGCTGCCATTGCTCTTCAAACTGGGTTTGCAGATAAGAGTTGGCTGTTCAGCAGGTGGCCACAACTATATCATTTGAGAAAATATCTTCAAGTGTTCATATGGGCAACTGGGCTACAATATACCATTCATGTGTCCAGAAACGTTATCTAAAGGCAGTGAGAGGTTAACAGTAAATACGTATGCTTTGTGTATTCCAGGAGGACGCTGTGGCTGGGTGGTCTATTTAAGCAAACTGAATCCAGTCATGTACCACGGAGGCTTTTTTCCTTGTCCTTAACACATAATTCTTTTATCTTTGTTGAATATAAGGTACTTTCTGGTTTTAATCCCATGGCATTATATTTTAAAAGAAAAAAACCAGCTCTTTGAACCTAGTAGACGTCCACCGAGTTGATTCAGTCCCCCTGGCTATAGCCCTTTTTCCACAGGCTGCTCTTTTCACAAACTGCTGTTGTCTCCTCCTTGGGTAAAACACTCTGAAATGAAGCTGCAGCTTATCTGTCTAGTGCAGTTTTGTGTATAAGAGCAGCAGCGCAAACTATAGACCAGTAAAGCCAGTCTTGAGTGTAGTCAGGTGATACCACACAGCTCTCAACAGTTCCTGGTTCAAGTGACACCATGTTGCATTTCCCAGTGCTTCAGCTGAGCTCTCTCTGCTCAAAGACCCACACTAAAAGTCACTAATCATCTCCGAGACCACTGTTGAATGGAATTCTTAAAGTACTGTATTATTGTTCTTATGTGTGTTACTGGAGTGTGCAGTAAAATTGAGTTCACATTAGCCATTTATGTCTCAAGAATATTTCTGTCATTTAGGAAAGATGGAATAAGATACCACAAGTAACAACAGCCAGAGTTTTCACAAAACCGATCAAAGCAACACCTACTTGTTTTCACTCTTCATTGTTTGAAACAGATTTCTATTCCTTGTGCATTTGCTTGAGCTACTTGAAGATAAACGATCAGTTTAAATAAACAATTTGAAAAGAAAAACAGATAGAGGGATGGACTCAATATTCAGAATGTCAATTTATTTTGAAGAGAATTTCAGTAAATACATAGTAAACTAATTTAAATCAATTTTAATTTTATGATTGACTGACGAAAAAATCAGCACCTTTACTGAGAATTATTTTCTTTAAAGATGATATTTCTTGTAGAGAAGTTGTATGACACACAAGTGAAAACAGATACTGAGTACAAAATTCTCACTAGGAAATACTAAGATTAGAGTAGGAAGACTGCTGTGTCTTTTGATATTTTACATTGCATACACCTGACATTTGGACTACACAACAAATATTCATGACCATGAGTCTATTCAAAAGGAATCTATTTAAAACCAAAAGGACATTCTATACAATTATTTGATTTGAAGAACGTAGGATTTCTCAGTACAAGTGTCCCAGAGCTTCACGTAAACTACACGTACGGATGCAATGGCAATAAATCGGACACAAAAACGTGACACTCGAAAGTAGACAGATTGCTTCTTTACAAAATGTAATACCACGTATTTCCTTGATTTCCTAGAATTCTACTGACAACTTAAAGCTTTTAGAATAATGGGTTTCACACCCTGAACACATGCCACAGAAGGCTGAGGGAGGCACTGCACACAATTTATTACATAGGCTGGAAACCTAAACATTTGGTTACATCATATGAAAGAAACACGTGTTCAGCAGATCCATCTGACATTTTCACACATATTTCAAAAGAACTCTTCAACTTCCTCATGATTTTAGTCTACATTTACTTCATTACTAAGTCCTGCCATTGCAGAACTAAAATTAATCAGAATCCCATTTACTTTCTGAAGAGCACTCAAAAGTCTATGATTTTAAATTAATTTATGCAAAGAGAAAAGCTCTTGTCTTTGTAAGTATAATTCCAAGGCATAAAAATCGAAAGTAAAGCTTTAAACCCATAATGACCCCTTTTCCATCCAGTCTTAAATGGAATAATTAAGCAATAACTTCCATTCCATCTAAATACATGCAGCAGTGATGGGTGTCTGCTTGCTGACTAAACTCTGAACCATTTAATTGACCTGAGGGAGCTGATTATTGCAAACATGGCATTTTAAGTTCTGTGTCCACCACTTCTTAGTAATAGGTCCTGCCTCCAGAGTACAGGGGTGAAAAGCAGCCAAACTTTTTGTTAGCATCTCATTGCTCAGGTGATACTGAAATCTTCCTCAGCTAGATTTAAACACAATTAACAAAAATGTTTAAAAATACTAGACTGCTAGGAATAATAGAGACTTTATTTAGCTAGCTGTCTGGCAAGAAGTACTTGAGAAACTACAATATGCAAAAAATTCACAAGTAAATATCCAGCCACAAGCACGGAGTGCGTAGCATATTAGAAAATGAATAGTTTGCTTTTCTATTTAATAATCCACCTAAAAAAATCATCAGATACTAAAAACACCTCGGAAGAGAGGAGAAAACTTGGTAGTAATTTTCAAAAGAAAAGTGAGCTGCTCTTACCAAACAGCTTCCTCTAAACCAAACTCTTAAAATAGCTGAAAAAAGATTCAAAGGTCTTTGAAAACCCAGATCAGCAGTCCTTGAGGGACTGTCTTCCCCTTGTCACTAAGGCAGACCTTCAGAAGCTGATCATCACAAGCAGCTACTTTGGAATTCAGATTATCAGAACTCATGCCTCACAAAACCGAGCATGCTCAATTAGAAAAAGAAAGTTTATCAGTCCATTGTTTTCTTTTGACTAAGGAGTGGGATGTGGGAGAGAGGAGTATGGTCATGTTTGTTGTTGTTTTGTTGTTTCACTTTTTTTTTAAACAGCTGTAAAAATCAGCGAGTAAGAGAAAAGTCTTAAGTAGGTAAAGCACTTTATACAAAAAGGCATAAATTATCCTTGAGTAAGATTTTGTATATATCATTTTGGGACAAGAAAATTGACATGTCTGGGTAATGGAAGGGAAAATGTTTATAAGAGACAAGCTGCAGTATCTCAGGTTTGTTGGAAGCGTCAGATGGAAAACTTCAGCTATCAGTTTTGCATCCATCTTTATTTAATATATTCATACATGATCTGGAAAAGGGAGTAAGCAATATAGTATTGAAATCCACAGAGGAAATTAAAATGGAGGGGATATGCAAACACTAGTAAGAGAAAACAAATTGAACTATGTACAGAAAAACAAGATCCCCATTCTGAAAACGTCAACTAATCTATTTGGAAAAATGTAATCTGAAACATAGATGCTCTCTGGGAAACTTGGAAAGTAGCAATGCTGAAAAGATTGTTGGGAGAACAGAACACAGGACAAGGATTTGTAACATTATACAGTAGTGGAACATAACACAGGCCTACATTACTTCAGAATAAACACACATAGCATTATATAGCGAGTATGGTACTGAATCCATGAGCCTAAACATTCCTTCAGGCCTCTGGAAAAAAACAGTTGTACTTTCTTACTCTAAAACCCAAAACTATTAACACTATCTCAATCCTCCATCTCCCTTCTTGAAAGTTTTACTCAACTAGAAATGATTGCAGTTTTCTAAAGCTTATTTTGCCTGTCCTGAAAAGAACAAAATGCGCAGAAAAATGGACAATCAGACGGAAGCTTTGTTATCACTGGACCTGTACGTAAAACTAAAGAAAGATTTTGGCATTCTGAGAAGAACAATTAACACTGGAAATCTAGAGAAGACAAGTGGAGAGATCACGAGACTATCAAAGACAAGGAGAAAAGAATAACAAGAAGTAATGTGGCTGCACAGCCCCTTTGGAAGATACAATAGGGCAAAACCGCCTGTCAAGAAACCTCAGGGTAATGGGCAGTTAAAAACAGATCAATCCAAATATTAGAACAACACTGTGTGCAATGCGAGTCTTCATTACTGCATGATACACCACATATTTTGTTTTTCCATCTGTAGCTTCATTTTAGGATTCTTTGGTTTGAATAGGAATGGCATTTGAAAAACAAAAGTCCTTCTCAGCATGCATTTAAAAATTTTCTTAAAACTACTACTGTTTTGGTTACCCCCTAATGAAGGTTGCTGCTGCAGCACATCATGCCTTTGAAAGCCAGGTAGTAACAATGCCCAAGGGAAAGAATGTCCAATTTCATCCTGAAAGTCACAAAACTGGATTGTCCTATTTTAATGGAAAACTTCTTCTCCTTACTCTCTTCAGTGCCATCAACTTCAACCACGTTGCTTAGTACCTGAAGCCTCCCTATCATGCTCTCCACTTGTATTAGCAGTCTGCTTGTCTCATTTTCATTTTATTTTTCTTTAAAATCAAAGCTTTTCTTTCTTACACTTGAGAAACACCAGATTCAATCGTTTTCATCCCCATTTGGGTTTGTGTAATAATGAAGCAAATTTTGCAGAAAATATCAGTTTGTTACCTAATCTGTATGGTGTCTGGTACCACTTCAGTACAAGAGATCAGAAAAAGGCCTTGGAAATCTGTCCAAAATAAAAACTGGCCAAGACTGTTTTACATAGCACTAATTTTTATCACCCTTAATTTGATGTCAAGTGTTTACATTAAAGAGAATCAAATTCAAGTACATTTCTCAGAAGTTCCTCTAGGTGAGAAATGGACGCTTAATCCCAACACATTTTTACCTAGCTTGCTTAGCTTCACAATTTATGTCCAGTGGAAAATTTCAACCCCCCTATGCTATTATGTAAAAATAATAAGCAATATTTTTTTCAGCTTAAATATAGAAGGAAGTTTAGCAATTATAAAACAGCAGAGAGATGGAAAGTCAGCAGCATGCGCTCAACTTTAAGGACCCCTCCTTTAATACCAAAGCTTCTCTTTTAACCATATCTTTCAAAGAAATAAGCATAAATGAGGCTTGTTCTGAGTTGCATTACACATACAGTTTTTCAGGCAGTACTGGTTCATATTCTCTGATGTGCTACGAACACACAGTTGGATGACAGGAGCTTTATAAGATGTCAATCAGCCAAACTGTTCCAACTTTTAGATCATGTATTCATTCAGTTGTTTAGATTATAATAAGAGTCGTAGTGGAAGAAATACATATTCTGGCATTTCTAATGCTAATCTGCAGCTGCAAAAGTCAACTTTCTGGATTCTGGGGGCAAAGGGAAGATCCAGTCTAGTATTATTTTCCTCTCTGACATTAGCCAGCACTCAGACAACGAAAGGTTCAAGTTTTCTAGCAGCTAGAATTTACATTTTGGATTCACTGAACCGATATTGGAAAAACTTGCAAGAGTCATCTTCAACACAATGTATTCTGTCCCAGCTGACAACCAAGCTGTATCCTCAAGATACATACTTGTATACTTTAGGGAGCAGCTAACAGTAATCCTTCATTGGCAAAAGACTGCAGCCACTCTTGGAAAGTTGTTTAAGACATAATTGGCTGTGTTTACTCTTGCCAACTCTGCATTCACAAACAGTCCTCTAGCCCAGATTATAAATAAACAAAGGAGTATTTTGGAACTTCTGCCTACTTGCAACCCAAATATCTAAAAAGGCCTTAGCACTAGCAAATATCAATACTATGCTGCCATTTTCCTCATTTTACAGATGGAAAAGCTGAGACATAGGCTGAGAACAATATAAGGATTAAGAAAGAGTCTCACAAGCTTTTGCCTCCATAGGTGTGCTAAACACAGTCAATCTCAGAATCATACAGTAGTTTGCCATCCTGAAACTAAGAACTATTTCTGTTTTTCACCACCTAAAAACCATGTTCCAACAAACCTTTTGAAGACAAAGTTGTTCCAACCTATCTCTTTGTATCAGTCCTTTTAGTCTATTTAATCTTACGCTACAAAGATTAAAAACATTTTTAGACTATCTGATATGCAGCTGAAATTGTATTACAAAATTATTTACTTGAAGGCACTGGAAAAATCCCCACTTTGAGGTAGAAAAAGACATGGCAACAAGTCCCCAAAAATGACCTGGAAATATTTTATTTTTCTCTTAATTATGTTTCTTAAGGATCAAGCCTATATTCAGGCAGAATATCTGAACGCATTTAACTATAATAGCAAGTCCATCACTAATAGTGGTGTATTTCTTGATCCATTCTCACACATCTCAGTACAATCTGTGTCTAAACAGAATCTGTTCCTGTCAGTTTATGCTCACAGTTCACCCTCATCTTTAACCTTAAAAATCTAAGCAGAGCTGATAACCTCTGCTTCCAAGTCAACATGTATTTTGCTGGATTGATCTGACCCCTCTGCCTTTAACAGAACCCAGCAGCAGCTGGTTTCGAACTGCTTGAAACCCTGGAGATCAAAGTTTGATGAACCCCTGTCATTCTCCCAAAGAACTAAGGTCCGTGAAGAATGTACCTCCTCAGGCTCAGATTTCAGAAATACAGCAACTGAAATGAACATAATTTGTTTATTAGAAAACCATGCCGAGCATATTCAGAACGCTAGCGTAGGTATTTACAATTAAAAGAGCTACTTTCAATGAAGACATACTGCCATTCTCACAACAATTTAATTTGTAAGAGTCTATAAGGCAACTGGATTCTTCACAAGCAATATCTATGGAAATTACTTACTACTAATAGTTTACATACATAGCATTTGGCTGTGCAGAGTAATGTGATACCCTGGATCACATTCAGATTTTCTGTAATATATGTGAATTGCTCTTTTCCCTTTCTAAATTATCATTCAGGGAAAAACTGACGTAAAACTGGCATATGTGACATAAACCACCTATAATAATTTGAGGTTGCTCTTGTCAGTCAGATGCTATTTATCATGGTCCCTTTCAGCAGTGCTCAATGTACCACAGAGTCTTCTTCATAATCACTAGGTTTTCCTTCATCATTCAATAGAAAAACCCTACTTACCTATTTTGATTGTAACCTAACTAACCAAAAAGCATGACTGCCAGGACCTGAAACAGTCTGATAAAATAAAGACTGAAACAATCCCCCATCAAAATCAATTCAAGAAAAAAAAATATAAATTAGTCTCTACAAGCAATTCCTGTCTCTCTTATTGCAAGCTTTGTAGGCAGGGTAGACATTCACATTTATGTGTTCAACTAGCAAAAAATAGGTGTTCCATATTTGCTTTTGATTATAAATGAAAAGAGTCTTTCCTTTAACCCTACAGTTATGACTTTTTCTCCCTCTAAATGCACTTTTGCTACATGATGATAACAAACGCAGTCCTTAGAGATTTATTAAAGTGCAAAACATTCTTCAAGGTGACAAATTACACAATCTAATTAAGATACACAGAAGGTAGTGTCAGATTTGTCTTTTTTTTTAAAAAGAAATGCCAGATATACACATAATCATTTCTACTAATGCAAAATTTTTCTTTTTGTTTTCAGCTACCTTCTTCTCTAAGACATATATGTATATATACAACTGATCGGCCATAATTTGAATTGGCTTTGCCTTACATATATATGTGCAAACAGGTACACACAGACACACACTCTAAATCCCATCCCAAAGGTGTGTTATTTCTTCATCATCTCCTTTTATTTATGACATGGTCCTGGAATACCCATCTCTCTTCAAGGTAATTCACATACTATATGCGATATCCAGTGAGCAAAAAAAAGCCCCCAAACAAAAACTCCACAAAAAGCATATTTTCCTTCAAGGATCATCTTGTAGTAGAAAGCTGCAAAAGAGGAAAACAGGTGCATCTGGGTTCTGTGTGCTGAAGATTACCCAGGGCCCTACTCCCCCCTCCTGCAGACAGCATGCAGGTTCAGCCAGGAACAGAAGAACAGAGCTGCTTTCATTAGACTGAATGGCACGTGGGAAATACCAGTTCCCTTTTTTTCCACAAAAAACCCGCACACACGTTAGTGGACCTCTCCCCCAGATGCCTGTTCTCCATGAAACAACTCAAACACAACTAATGAGTTAGGTGTAGCAAATTGATCACCTGCAAGAACATACGTCCTTCAGGAACACGGCACCCGATGCACTCGCTGCTCCATTCACACAGCAGGCAATGACCAGTGACTAAGTGGACTTCAGGTGGAATTGTTACTCCTTACATGAATTCCTTCAGTTACAGGCAGAGAGCATATGTTATGGAACCTAAGCTCCTGGTGTTCTTTACTTGATAGGTGATGAATTATATTGTTTATTTTTCCTTGGTTTATATCCTGGAAAGTATTTTTTGTGCCGCTAGTGTGCTATATTTTGACTAAATTTTGGAATTGGCTTCCTACCTAAGGCTCCTTAATAGATAAAAAGCAGCAAGAGCAAATCTTCCCATATAAACCTTGGCAGGAAACAACTTCTAGCTCAGCATTCTCTACTCAGCATTCTCTACTCAGCCAATAACAATGAAATCCTTATTCAAAATAGCAAATATTCCTGAATGTCAAAAGTTAGCATGCTAATCACTTACACATTTGTGTCGGGTGTTATTTGATAGCCCCCAAGCCTTCACACTACAGGAAGGTAAAGTTTAATTTTAAGGAATGTAGAAAGGAAAAAGCATTATTAGTATATGGCAAATTTACTTAGTTACTTTTCAGAGTGCCGCATCACATTTAACTGTGAAATGTAACCTTCCTTGGTGTTCTCACATCTAATTGTTTAATTTTATGGAGCCCTAGAACTAATAAACCAACATTACATTTGTTGAATTGTTTTCTATACTGCATTTTCTATGGCAGTGATGTCTAAGAACTTGGACAAACGGCAAACACAGAAAGAAGCAAATCTTTGTCATCTCTGAAACCTCTCAGAATTTCATAAGAGAACTTCTAACTTTAAACTGAGCTGGGATCTCCAACTTGAAGCTATGCAGCAAATCAAGCCCCATAATGAAAAAGAAACTTTTTTTTGTGCTGAGCACATAAGCTCAATATTTCACAAATCAGGCCCTATGGTCACACTGTATACTATCAGAGAAATTTTAAGGTAATTCTTTAGATTCTAGTTTCCAAATATAATTTTACTTTACTATTCTAAGTAGATAATCACAGAACAGTAGTGTTTCAGATATCATTGTTAGGAGGAGTCCCTTTAACAGTCATAGTAAGAAGTACATGAACATTTCTAAACCAATCTATGCTGAAGAATAAAGTCATTATCACCAGTTCTTTGATATTTTTATGCAAAAGAATTGTTCCATTCAAATTCAGTTTATACTTATCCACGTACAACATGGTCATACTTGTTTAAGTAATATATGGAAAATTCAAATTCAGCCATGCTGTACTTATTTGCATAACCAAGAACAACTTGGTAAACCCCTCAAGCCACAGATTATTGAGGTCTAGAGAAGATAAACAAGTCACTCGTAGTGCCTTTCTGAGATTTCACAAGCAAAAATACAGACAAGTTGTTAGGCAGGGATGCAGAGCATTTTGAAACCTACTGTAGGGACAAGCAGTGCTTTGAAGCGCCAGCATTCAGGATGCAAGCTCCCTGTCCAGCCAGTGGAGGGAGGCTGAGTCAGAACATCTGAATGAGTCAGAACATGATGATGATTTATTTAGTGACAAAACTATGATGAGAGGACGCTTGAAGGAGTTTGTGTCTTTATATTTCAGGACTTTAATAGCAGATGAATACACAGAGAGGGCTAACTGGACACGTGTTTATAAATTAATGCTGTACAAATGGAAATTAAAGTATTTTTTTAAATGCATACACCCATAGTATTTTTCATTAGGTTAAACTGCCACAATAGAGAAACCACGACACTGTGGATTCCCCCAGATGGGCCTCAGCCTGGAGGACAAGACTGTATGACTGAACAGACATTCCAGTTAATATCACCAAAGAAAACCCAAAAAGGCAGAATAGGGCAACAGAATAAAACCGAACAGTTCAGAACTGAGAATCCTGTGGCAGAACTTCCCCCCTCAAAGGTTCTCTGTGTCTTTGTTAACTCACACAAAAAAAAGTTTATGTCATCCAGGGGAAACCACTATGTAAACCTGTGAGTGGGGAGAGAGGACGTAATACCGGTACACGCCTAGTAAAGTCATACAGCTCCGTGTCATCACACTTTGGAAGACCTCACTAATAAAGATGGACAAGAACAGTCCATCACATGGGAAGTCAGAAGGTTTAGGAAACCCACCAAAACGGCGCCGAGTGACTGACAAGGGTGGAATCTCATTTGTAACAGCAGGTTCCACCGCAATACAGCACCAGAAGTTACCAGTGCCCGCAGCCGCCTGCCTCGCTGCCTTAATGACGACTGTTTGACGGTTCCCCCCTGTGTAATGCAGAGGTAGCATATCAGATCCCTGCAGATGCTGGAAACTGAAGGCAACAGAAAGAAAAGCTTTGACATTCTGTCATGGAGATGACAGGACAAAATGGCCTGCAATAAACAACAGTTTGAGCAGGATAATTTGATGCATTGAGTTCTTAAGCTTTTCCAGATGCTGAACTCAGCTTGGGATGTGAGATAAGGGGACAGCAATTACTTTATTGAATAGAGTGTGGTTGTGTGAAACCAAGAAAAAGGAACCTCTGTGTGAATGCAGAAGAAATAATCCACCTGCTCTTTATTTAAAAAAAAAAAAACCAACCAAAACAAAAAAACCCCCCCCCACGAAAAACCAAACAAAAAAGCCACAACCAAACCCCCTTTTCTCAGTAGTCAGCTTTTAAGAGGATTCATATGCAGGTCATACATTCTGCAGATGGAAACAATCAATGTTTCTAATCAATGTTTAATCATTTTATGTTACATTGTTGCACAGCCACTGCAAAACAAAACAAAAACTTCAAACCCAATGAAAACCAGCAAACCTCCATAGAAATGTCTTATCCTTCTGCCTTCAGTCATCAGATTTACAAAAGTAGCTTTTAAATTTCTGTATACGTTTTTAAATCTCTGTAAAGCCCCAGCTGCATACATCATTGTGGCAGTTTAGCATCTCTACTCTCACAACGTACGAGTGGAGTTAGGTTGCTCTGGAAATTGGCCCCTTTTATTGGCACACACTCAGATTCACAAGACAACTGCTCTGCTGGATTACTTTCCATAAATAACAACTTGTTAACCCATGCCTGTTGGGTTCAGTCCATCATTTCTATGCAGTTACTTAATGATATTCCACATGCAGGGAAGCCGTGGGTAAGCACACAGGGAAGCTGTCCCTCTGCAATGACAGAAAAATTGCTAGGCCTCAATTTACAGCACACTTAAAAACATAATGAGCATTATGGGTAAATTTAGTAGTAAAAAAACTATTTTTCCAAGTCTGACAGCCTTGTCTATACTACTGCAAATAAATGCCCAAGAGGCAAGCATCACCTTATTGAATACCTGGACCGGCCTTTGTGTACAGCACTTGATATCTAAAATGTTTGAATTTTCTCTCCTGATACAGAATTTTAAAGACAGTTTCCCTCTGGTTTAACATGCTAATTTTAGTATTAATATTTATTTCATGTTGTTGAGTTTAATCTTAAAGGCTCCTTATATATTTTAAGGGAAAACGCAAAACACACAGTGCAAACCAGTTATCACTCCCTAAAAATACAGCTATCCTCTAAAGAAATATTAAACCCTAAATTGTCATATTGCATTAGAAAGTCAGGACAAGAAATGAGACAGACTACATTCACTTTAATGAATTAAGGGATATAAAACTGATATTAGACGTTGTCTAAATGGCCAAACTTGGAACACATCAAATCCTAGTTGGAAGTTTCATGGGAACAGTTGAAGATGACTATGTAAAATTTCTCTTCTGCATTACAACAACTCAGCAGTATAGTCACAAGAAACAGCTCTGTCTGTGTTGGCTTTCACTAGCAATCATACCAGATAAATATTTGCCTACATTAAGAAAGTGGGAAATTGGTAAAATCAAAATAAAGAAGAATTCCATCTTGAATGGTGTCAGAATGGACAGACTCCTAGCTTTTCGACTGCTAAATACATGGGCAATAAATATTAAAACCACTTGACAGCACAAGACAATACCATAAATTCATTGGCAATACATTTTCCAAAAAATGTATTAATAATGACTAATGGTCCCCCAACTACTAGTCCCACTCCTCCCCCAAAAAACTTGTCATCCACTCTTTGCCAAAGAAGCTTGCCAGGATTTTCAAATTTCAGCACTTGATTTAAGGTCAAAACCAGTACTGTAAGGGAAATAAAATATTTCAGAATACTCTGACCAGAAAAGTATCTGAAAATAAATTTTACACTTCACTTGTCAGGAACATCTTGAGATGTCAACCCAAGAATAATAATTTTCTAGATATGTTTCTTTCATCACTTCAGTTCAAAATTTCCAGGGATGGAGAAATTACTCATAAGATGAATATTCTAGCTAAGGTTATGCCCTTGCACATAAATTATTGAAGGAGAAGAACAGGGTCTCCTTTCTATATGGGGCGTACATGTACCTCCATCTCCCTTCCAGTAACTGCTTGCAAATGAGGAGTTTTAGTGTCATTTTCCAAAATGGTCAATAACTTTTAATATCACTCCTGTACCTTTTTAAAAATAATTGAGAAATAAATAAAATATAACCTCCACATATACTTCAGGCAGTATACAATGAGATAAGCAACATGGCTACATTGCCTTCTGAAAGACCTAACACTCTACTTCAACAGTCCAATGTCAACCTGCAATTTATACTTAAGATTTGAGAAACATTTTAGAACTTTCTTAAGTGGCAAATATTCTTACAAAATATCAAAAGCTTCTTTAATGATTTCTTTATATGAAGAATAGCCTGGCCACAAACAAGTTTAAGGAAACAACACTTTTATCACCTCACTTCTTAAAACAGACAACGCTCATCTTACACAGCTTCCCCTAGAAATGCAACATTCATTGCTTCTTTACTTAACATTGCCTGATCACACTGGGGAGCCAAAATCAAATATTGAAAGATGCCTAGGCCACACCATAAACAAAACTACAGGACTGAACGAAAATGGCAAGAGTGATTTAGGATTTTCTGCTGAACTTTCCCTTCCCTAAATAAAAGACAGTAGCAGAGGGAAATGGTGCTGAGTGTCGTTAAGATTTTTATTTTCAAGTATTAAAGACCTTATTTAGATATCACTGAGGTTTAACAGATGAGTAAAAACAACCACTGCATTTTCTGCCTACTCAGCAGACAGAAGTTCTCTCCTTTGTGAATAACTGATTCCCTGCCAAATGCCACTGTGACTCACTTTTATTTCTGCAAGGAAATAATATCATTTATGCACTTACTTTTTAAGAAGTCTTTTGGGAGTAAAGTTCCTTACATTAACTTTCAATTTACAAAATACTACTCCATACATATATGCAAATAAAATCTGGAAAAAGCAGGCTTTGGACAGCTATAAGAGTGCATTCCTGCTCTGAGGCAACGAGCTAAGGCATTTCTGTAAGTTTTGGTCATTAGTTCCCTGTACCTCAGATCCCAGGTTTTAAAGCAGTACTTGTAAAAAACTTGTAAATGCAGATTTGGCTGATGTTCATCAGAAATAGGTAGGAGACCACATGCTGAACAAGTATGATAAAAAATTCCACGGACCAATGTCCTTGTTCAACATGCACTGTGCATCCTATGCAGTACAAATGACACCATGTGATCACATAAACAAAAGACATCATCATAACTCAAAACGTTCCAGGCAGCAGAATTAAAAATTGTCAGGCAACCATGAACTTGGTGTTGCTGATTCAGGGAATCAGACTTTGTACAGAACCTAGCAGAAGAGATTAACTTGCTGCATCAGTGAACACCTAAGTCAGGCATGTGGTCTCAGGGCTCTTTTTACACATCTCATAAAATGGAGACTCACTAAACCCTGAAGGCTATCCACTCAAGTGGAAGCTTGGTGAAACAGTGGGAAGTTGGAAAAGCTGGCCAGCCAAGCTTGCCTGAAGAGCATTATGTCTGGGGTATTGGACTACACTTAAAAGCAGAAAAAAAAGCCTACTTGCTACAGCTGGATCCTATACCTCAAGGGGCCCAAGAGACTTCGAAAGAATGCATGAGAACTAAAAGAAAGAAATAAAGCTTAGGCAAAGGAGAGGAAGAGTAGGTCATGCTTTCTTGGCAAAGGCATCTAATTTAACTGCAGGATCAAACAGACACGAAAGCAACTGGTTAACAGACAAGAGATAAGGATATGAGAGTAAGAACAAATGAATATGCAGGAGAAGAAACTCTGAGTTCAATAACACGATTCTTCACCCAAGTGAGGTAAATAAAATGAAGCTGTGAAATAGAAGCTGCCATTTATTACTTTGCCTAGGCTTGTATACTACTTACATAAAAAGTCTGGCATTTTTATCCCTTATAATGTCCATGTGCTTGTTAGATTAAAAGATTGTCCAGCCCTGAAGAAACAAATTTTATTAAAAAGTGGCCACAAAATTGTGCAGCCTGAGTATTTCTGAGCTGTTAATTTAAGGCATGACAAAGAATTTGTGCCATAATTTTAGTAAGAAATGTATGTATTTGCACACGATACTTATGTAGATGTACCAAGAAAGAAAGAGAGAAAAGGCATGTTTCTCTTGGACAAATTTATTGTACGTATGAGAAGTTCCTTGTATTTGCTATTCTTCCTAGAAGCTCTCTTGGTCCCACTCCCAGGTCTCCTTTTTAGGATATTATTTCTCTTACTCCTTCTTACTAGAGATCCCATGTAATCTGCTTTTACCTTCACATGCTGATATCTTTTCACCAATTCTCTGCCAAAAGCTCTGCTATTCCAAGTGTTTTTTGTACACTCCTATCCACATAATTTTTTCTTCTTTCTCCCAAGGTCACTCTTTTGTTTCTTCTCCTCCAGGGAACCACCATTACAAAAATACTGAAATAATGAACAGAACTGAGCTGTGGGAGTTAATCTACTAGAAGACATAAGCAAGGAACATTCTGGGTGAAAGCAGACCAAATGACACATCGGGGCAAAAGACAAGCTTTCCAAGCACTCATCTTGAAATCATGAAAGTGTTAATAGCTGCTATCAATCAGGTCTTTCCTCTACAGGCAACTACAGAGGTGAGAGGTTCATCTGCTAATTAGGCATCAGTACTTCAATATGTTCTACCTTTTCCTTTCCAATTTTGACTGAAATAACAGGGTTCTGTCCTCCAAAGGCTAAAAAATCCCTCAACATGATCAGATACCACATTTTTTTGTTTGGCTCAACAGAGAAATGTCATTACATTGCACATATAGGATATGAATGCTTGGCCAATTATGACCCCTATCAATACTACACACATGGTTGCATGACCCTTACTTATAACCATTTTTCTTTCAGTAGATTTGTAACTGCTGTTACTGTAATTACTTGTTGTTCTCCTTTGATTAACCTGCCAGCTTTACATAAATCATTTTTCCTAGGATTATGATGCTTTTTTTCACATCCAGCAAGACATTATCTATGTTGGCACCTGAAGTGTCCCACGATAGACTTAGATGAGAATGGAAGATATGTCTTGCTAAGAGCTTTATGCTACTCTTTGATCTCTCAGAATAAATCTGAAATGGCTGTAATTCCATGATAAAAACAGCTTGTGAGCAATTAAAATTTCATTTTAATTGATTTGATTTTTACTCAGAGGGAGTATTCACCCAATTTTGTACTGTAAGCACCTGGTACAGCTGTGTGATAAGGTGAGAGTTAACTACAGCAAAACAAACACAAATATCCTCCCACAGTTGCCTGCTATATCTAGATGTACCATCAGCCACCATAACGCAAACAAGTTTTGTCTGCTTATCCTGCTTGCTGCATCTGGTATCTTTTGCCAGAATATTGCACTCAACAGCGTTGCAGAGTAGAGGACCAATCTGCCAGATAATAAAGCTCTGAGAAAATTGGGAGCTACATTAGCTGGGGAATGGATAGAAGTAAGTGACTGGAAGTGAGTATGATGTGAACAATGCAATTACAAATTCAGACTAATTTATTACGCTAATTTCACCTTTGTCACTCTCCTTGTTGCTAGAAAACTTCTGTATTACTGCAGCTGCCAAGGGAAGCTTTAGCAGCCCTTGACCCATCAACCTATACACTTTCTGGAAAGCAAAAAGATTTCATACAAGTCTGGCCAAAAAACTTTTTGGGGCCTCCTTACTACTACTACTGTAAATTTTGGAGGAAGGGAGCATGACCCAATTACTTCAATGTTTGCCCTGATGGACAAGGAAGGTTGAAAAACTTTCTTCATAAGATGTCTTTCTCCATAAGTTATAAAAAAATAAGGTTCACTTCCACCATGGAATGCTATAAATTTAGTTGATTTTTTTTGTTAATAGACTTCTGTATTTTTGTGGGTTTTTCCCTTCATTAAAATTACAGAAAAAAAATACTCTTTGTTAAGTACAAGGCTTTGCTTTTTATTTTTTATTATTATTAAGCAAAATCCACTGTATTCTGATAAAATATCTGCTTGTGCATACTTTCACCAAAAATGTCATCACAGTTTCGAAGTACTAGAAGAGATTTGAATGCTATCTGTGTTAGGAAGGGCATAACATTTATCCTACTACCAGGTTAACAGTCATGGAGTAGTGTTGCTGCAATTGAAATGATAATATTTATTTTAAGTTTAGTTCTTATCAGTCAGAAGATATTTGCTGCTGATAAAGCACTGCAATTTGTAGCAATGTTATAGTAACTTCTAATAAAAAAAAAAGCACTTGGTGTCTCAGGCACTATATTTCTTCTACAATCAGAGCTTTTCTTGCTCAAGCTCCTTAATGCTACGTCAATACAGTTGTGCCCTTTTCCCCACAAACTGCTTATCATGATTTAATTGTCTATGCATGCGTTTAATTTAATTTATATCACTATTTTCCTCCTTGATGAAATCACAGAAGTCTTTCAAAGTTATAGCCACCTAACAAAAATCTAATTCTTCCGTAGCTGTCAGAGAACCTCTCTGAAACCTGCACTGAGTGCATTTATTGAGTATCTATAATAAAGCACTGGGATGCATCTTTGAACCAAGGACTTTTCACTGGGATGTCCAAAGGTGCCAAGGGTTGCTCCCATCTGCTTTTACTCAAGAGAACCAATGGAGTTTTCCCAGCTGCAGACAAGCAAAGCCTTCATAGACAGCATTAGGCTCTGGAGGGAAATTTCCTTATCAAGACCACAGTGCACTTCTTGTGAGAAATCATGTATTTTATGATCATTCCTAGTTTCACTTGACAGATCATGAAAACTCCTCGTTGAGTGAATGGTGCCCAACTAGCAAGCTGTCAGTTTGCTAGAGGAACCAAGACTGCAAACCTCTGAGCTTTTGAAGTTTTCACACAGAAGAGTCCTTGCTGAACTAGGGAGGGGAATTAAAGTCAGGAACACCTGAAAGGCACACACAAGAATGAAAAATACTGTGCTACCATGACAAATTAAGCCTGTAAGAGTGAAGGAACAGAAATGGAGTATTTAAGCCTGCACATGAAAAAGAGCATGGTTCATAATTAGAAGTGAAATAGGCAGCCTCAAAATACTTACATTAAAATCTTGGTCTTCCATTAAATTGCTGCTGAGGTTAAAAAGCAGACCAAAAAAACCTCAGTAGTCCTATCACTAATAATAAAATAGCTCTATTTAAGAAACAAGAAAAATGGCTACTAACAAGCTTCTAAAAACTTTTTTTTCAAGTTCTCCTGAAACTTTCAGATTAACCTATTAAAAACCCTAACAAATCACTTAGCTTGAAACAATGATGCAAGCTGCTCTATCACATTTTGTATTTAAAGGGTTTAAAGATAACAGCCATAATGTCTCATTAGACACAATGGCATAATTTCAAGGCTGTCCTATCAACTTCATCCTGACAGCTTTTCTATTTCCCACAGCTGCCTTGCTCACTTATTCCTCAGCACACTGAAATAAAAGCATAAATTCAAGTAATGAAAACAGTCAAGCTGCTCATAAAATGTCATATTACTCTGAGGCTGCACATCACTTCCCAAATAGTATCCTGTCAGTCACATACTCATTCTTTAAGTGACAAAAGCACTGGCCTGAAACATGCTTGGAAACAAAAAAACAAACAAACAAAAAGCAAACAAACAAAAAGCCATCAGCAGAAAAATTTACAATTTTGCCCCTTAATCCCACACTGTACAAGGTATTCAATATTACTTAAAAATAATTTTTAAAACAGACAAATAGAAAATGGAGGGGAGAAAAGGTGACAAGACATCACTGTGCTTATTGTGTCGCTGACAAATCAATAACTGAGATGTGAGGATATGGAGATACAGCCTTTCTTTTTTTTAGGACTATGAAGAATGGAGAATGTGACACTTAAAACAAATGTCACTGCACTCCTTCAATAAATTTATGCTGTCAACTGCAGAGTTTTAAAGATTTTTTTTTCTAATCTGCAGGAAAGCAGAGTGAACAATATGTAACTGCTGTGACTGATCCATAAGCTTGTGATTGACATCCTGATTTAAAATCTATGGTATTCCTAAAAAGACTTTGTTGTACTTATTAAAAACTTGCAGCTTTACTGCTAAATATGGCCTTTAACAGATTAACGTGTATTGTCAAAATGATATAAATCTGGTGGCACAGAAAGGCACTCTGAAAACTTGCAAGATTTATGAAACACCTTTGAATGCACTCACTGGCCAGTATAACCCACTTCATTTTTTTCATCAGAGAAGCACACTCACTTTTAAGAAGGTCTGGGGAATGGTACAGCTGCTGGAAAGTAAGCAGCTCGGGATCCAAAAGTTACCTCTATCTATGCCCAACACAGTCACAGTTTTACACTGATTGGCATTGTACAGATTTTACCTTGCTGGTTTATTTTCCAAGTTGAACATGCTAATAAAGGTAAAAGCACCTCAAGGCCAGGACCAGTTACCAATTCAACCTCACACAATGAAATTCACTTTTGTAATTTAGACAACAAGTGAAAGAAGAATGGAAAGACTAGCAAAGAATCCAAAGCATCGTTTGAGAAGACTGAGAGGTTTCACAGACACAACTGGAACAATGGTCCCTTGTTTTGTCTGGCTTGTAAATCTGCAAAAAATATTGTGGTGGTCATTGCTCTCTGTGAAGTTCTGACATTCACAGGGTATATACAAGTTCTATTACAGGAAAAATCACCACTGTTGTTCTTAACATTGAATCTTTCAAATTGTTGTTTATGTGATTTAATGTATATTAGAAGATACACAATACAGCCTCCTTAATATGACAACAAAATCAATGCTTCTGGAAAGTCTTCTTTTGCAGACTTGATTTCTCATCATTAACACTGCATTAATTAACATCTCTCACATTTATGCAATTAAAACAAATGCTGTTAAGACAAGAGACTCTTTTGCAGCACAGTAGCCATGTTGGTCACTCTGGATATCAACCAGCAAATCTACCAACATGACGTGATCTCACTATGGAACAATAATAAATGACCCACAAAAGCACGCTTAGAGCCGAGGAAACAAAACGTGCCATTGCCATTAAAGCAAAGCAACTTTAATGGCTCAAATCAGTGCATGAGAACTTGATAACTGTGATTTTAGTAGCAACAAGAAAATTGAGGCTGTATGTGTAGCCACGGCAGACACTGCATTCCTGGAAGCAACTGCTTTTCAGACAGAGCTAGAAAGCTCAACTTGATAGTGAAAGAAAACAGTCAACAACATGATTGCCTAGAAGAGGCAGTCTTAAAAATTAAGAGCTGTTACAGAAAATGGGTATAAATATGCAGTATATTTTATTTATGTATCTTTTATTCAAAAAATCAGAACATCAGCATCAACTAAAATTGATGCCAAAACATGGACTCAGGAATGCAAATATTTTTAGGGCCTTAAAATTCACATTACAGATTACACAACTCTTCTACTTCCATTTGAGTTTAATCCAGCATCTCCAAGCAGTGCCTGCGAACTACCAATGACCTGCAAGGCATTTCTTAGTAGTTACACGAACAGAAGCACTTGTCAAGTCTCTATGCATGTGGTACAGAGGTGATCCAAGTACGAAAAAATACTTCTTCCTAAAGGTCTGTTATCAGCAATCCTTACAGTGGGCTTGGTGTACCATCTTGCACAGGTTTAAGATGATGCTTACATGTTCTGCAGGATTAAAACCAAATGAAAACAGAAATATTGTTTGGAGCAACACATATGACTAAAATTATCATTGTGAAATATAACTGAACGCTTTCACAGTAGTTGAGTTACCTAACGGCAACCAAATTCTTTCACAAAGATGAAAAATAGGCTTTGGTAGATGACCTCGGGCTGTTTTCCTTCATTAATACAACCTTATCACTTCTGCCTCAAAGAATAGAGCAGTCTGTCATTCAAGCAAGAATAAAATACACAGAAATATACATTAAGAATGCAATAGATGTCTCCGATAATTATAATTTCAAAATTGTCTATATTTTAACATGATTAAAATGTCCTTTGACCAGTAATGTCAATTTACCATCACAAACAACTTGAAGATGTGTCCTTTCTCTCTTCTTTTCTTCAACAAACCATACCACATACTATAAAATCCACTGGGAGATGCTGGCAAACTATTTTTACTTTTGTTTCAATCTAATTTTCTATATAACATACTATGTTCACTGCTTTATCTCTAATGTCAGTAAAGGTCTGGCAAGATATTTGTGTAATTGTCAGTATCCCCTAGCTAACTTGCTTGTAAACTGTAAAGATGTTTATAACTTGGACAAAGCAAAAAACATTCAACCAAAAAAAATCTTTTGGAAGAGTGAATCTCTTATAAACAGAGAAACTCCACTGTCTGCACTGCAAAATGTTTCAGACATCACAGGAAAAATCTAAGTTGTTCAGACTCACAACAGGATTACACTGAAACACATAGCTTTCCACTAAATTGTGCAGAAAACAGACATACTCAATACGTAAGAGCAAATGAAATGTAAAAGCATAAAGTGGTATCTATACAACGAACCCTGAAGTTTGCTAACAATGTTCTATGGATGAATAAATTAAGGTAGTGAAATATTAATATGCTTAAGTGATCCTAATACTATCTGCCTGTTGGGAATCCATATTCCCTATGTCTGTCACAGAAATGAAAACAAATTCATAGAGGACCTTGAAGAATGCTTAGCTAGTTATTAGTATTGGTGTATGATATCTATAATATTGTTCACACACGCAAAGTTATCTATACATTGTACATGCTTTGCACACAGACAGCACTGTTTTTATTCTAGTCCATACATTTGCACAGTAAAAATAAATCCTCACCCAAACCAATCTTTGAACAGTGAGTTTTGCAGGCTACCAGTTAGCCATAACACAACTTACTATATTATTTTCATTCCCTACCCCAATGAGTTCTTAATGTATTCTCTATAGGCAGTAGTCAACACACCAGTGCCCAATATTACTGCATTAGTGACAGTGATCCTGCTTGAACATAAGCTCCAGTTGATGGTTTGAACTGCTAAATATCTTGTAAATAGAGTGATAGAACACGGCTGCATTGCCAATGGTTTCCCAATAACTGCTGCAATTTACAGAAGATAAGAGAGCTGGAGCTAAGGTTTCATTAGGGCCAGTATTTAAATAAAAAAAGAGCAAGGTGATAGCTGGAAGTAAATCAGGTACAGATACAAATAAACCATTCCCATTACACTCTCCCTCAATCTACTGTAAATTAACCCAATTAGTTTAAGAATATTTTTCCCCTCAATTCAAACACCTCCTTAGATCAAAACAGAAAACATTTATTAACTGATGCTTCCAACTGTGACAGAAATTACAGTCATTTTTTGTAGTACAGATGGTGTAAAAATGCAATCTAAAATATGATTAAAAGCTCAAAAGAAGACTAACCTAAGTTCATCTTAGAAATGGCTGTTTGGATGCTGCTACAGAAATGTATTTGGAGTTAATTAGCTTGCTTTTTATCTGTTTCTCCATTAGCAACTTCTCACTCTCCCTCAATCATGAAACAGCCATTAAATTTAACAGACCTGTCTAGATGACCTTATATAAGTAGAATAAATTAGATGAATGCTTTTTCTTATAAATATAAGAATGACTTTAGAAAATAATGGTACTAGCAATGTTCTGGTCCTTACAAACTTTGGAACATAGCAAACCAACTCCACACACGACGTTTATTCACACACTTCCTGAGAGTATATGAATTCTTTTCACCATTTACAAAAAACACAAACCCAGGTGCTAATTCCTAACAAGTGAGAGAGAACACGGGGTAAAAGAAGTATTTCTGTCATTAACACTAGCTTGCAAAAAATTAGAATAATAGGAAAAAACCTCTGGAAGATGTGGTTAAAAGATATTTCTATATACAAAACAAGGACGCATCTCTCAGTGTAGTTTCCTTTAAATCCTGCTGTGTTGGAAGATTGTGCTTTTTTCTTTTTTTTTAATGAAAGTCTTCATGTGTCAGAGCAATGTCTTTAGGACTGGCCCCTTCAGGAAGTAATTTCCAATTTCTGTGCTGCATTTTCTCCATATGTGAATATGGAAATAATGAGCTACAGAGAGATGCAAAGCTTATAGCGATGTTCACAGATACATGCTGATTTTTGATGTACTTTAGAAATAGTTCTTCTTCCAAAGGACAGACAAATCCCAACAGTAGATCTGCTCTGCCATTCTCATTCACCCCAGAATTTATTCCTGTGATTAGCAGTTAAAATACCCTGCTTAAACTTCAGTATTGCATTGCAAAAATGGTGACAATTTTTAAAATTAAAAAGACAGATCACATTTTCTCTGTTTTCAGAACTTTTTACAACCACACTGTGTTGCTACATTCTAGAGGTGCCAAAAATCATGAAAATACATTGTCATAATCATACTCTCACTTCTGGTATGAGGACAGTGGTAATGGGGGGAAAAAAAAGCACTGACAGCCTAAACAAACTCCAAATATACTTTACGCAACAGGTGGGTAAGCAGAAGCTTAGATACAGCAGCCCACTTAGTGTGGCTCAAACAGGTGGAGATACACCAGACATAATATTTTGCACCTATTTTGTAAACAGAATACAGGCCTCCAGCTGTCCATTAGCCACATTTTAACATTTGCTCAGAATGAAGCTTTGTCCATCATACAGAAGTAGAAAGGTTAGTTAACACTGGTTTAATACAGCAACAAAATTAACTTTCATGCATACATCTTAATAAAATGACACTTTGCACCTCAAGGAAATAGGTCTTCTAGGAGCATTGGCATTTGCACCAATTCTGATCATAAACCCAATTCAATAGTTCTGTAAAATAAGATTATTGTTATGTGTCCCCCAAAAGAATCAAGGTACTAAACACAGATGAGAAATGAACTGCCCTTTTAAGATTGAGGTGAAATGATAAAGGAATGTGTCAAGATTTTCACTCTAGATGCCTGACCTCAAGGCTAATTGAGAGTTCCTGCCATCTGTACAGTCAGCCCCACATTATACAGGCAACAAAAGTAACAATGAAAAGACAACAATAGTAAAAAGGCATGTTATAGAGTTACAAATTTCACCTATTAAACAACTGTCCCTGCTGACACTGCAAATAAAAAAAACCACTAGCACTCTTCACCTCAGAAAAAATGGTGCTATCGTGCAGCTGCAAATGGAACTGTGCACAAGTTGTACTGCATTTGCCAGAAGGTTAAGAAAGAACAGCTTCAACCCTTCCCTGACTTGCCTTACAGCAGTCCAGTACTGCTCACTATCAAAATAATTCCTGAAAGTAAATAATAAAAATGAGAAGAGATTTCACTGTCTTATTAAAATGACTTCCTTTTTCTGAACGTACCTGCAGTGACTTTGACTGCTCCAGTACCATCTCTGTCACCAACTCAATCAACCCTTCTTATTTAGGAGAAAATATTATTATATGATAAGATTGGTTCAGTCTCTTCCATTTGAAGTACCGAACTACTACAGCATTCTGCATATTGACACCTATTTACTGTTGGAGCAGGTCCAGAGGACACCACGAAGATGATCAAAGGGCTGGAGCACCTCTGCTGTGAGGACAGACTGAGAGAGTGGGGCTTGTTCAGCCTGGAGAAGAGATGACTCTGTGGGCGACCTCACAGCAGCCTTCCAGTACCTGAAGGGGGCTACAGGAAAGCTGGGGAGGGATGTTTTACAAGGGCATGGAGTAATATGATGAGAGGGAATGGCTTCAAACTGGAAGGGGGAGACTTAAATTAGACATTATGAAGAAATTCTTCAAAATAAGGATGGTGTGACTCTGGCACAGGTTGCCCAGGGAAGCTGTATTGCCCCCTCCCTGGAAGTGTTCAGGGCCACGTTGAGTAGGGTCTCCAGCATCCTGCTCTGGTGGGAGGTGTCCCTGTCCATGGCAGGGGGTTTGGAACTGGACGATCTTTAAGGTCCCTTCCAATCCAAACCATTCTATGATTCTATGATCTATGCACAAAGAACATGACTGAATTCAGTTAATATCTTACGACACAAACTTTTGGTAGTCAGGGCAAGACCTTAAGATATAAAAGTGTAAATCCGACTCAGCTCCGATGGTTTGTGTCATCTTGGGCAGCAGAACAGCACTGGGTAACCAATGGTAGTTTAAGCTCTAAGCCAATAAACCTAACTTCTAAGAAATACAACTTAAGATTAATACCACCGCACCACTATACCATTAATAACCACTTTCCTTCAAAATCCCACTATGTTACTGCTATTATTTTAAACAAATATCCAATGTTGGAAACACCTGTATCCAAAGGTACTGGCAATCCCAACAAGCAAGAACTGGGCAGATGCAGGGTAAGGCCTCCTTTGCTCTTCAGATGGACAAGACTGCAATAAATAGACACTATTAACATAGGAAGGCTGCAGGACTGGCAAGAAATTCACTCAAGTCTCCAAACAGACCAGTGCTGGGGACACAAGCAAGGCTGCAGACTCCTGAGCTGTGGTCCAGAGAGGATTTGCTAACTTGAAGCCCCACCAAACCCTTTTGAAAGCAGTCTTCTGATGCAAAATTTTACTTAGTAGTCCAGTTCTTCCTTTCCACTTCCCCAACATGCCCATCCCACTTCTTTCTTCCTGCTTTACTCTCTTATCCTCAACTCTAAGTGGGTGAAAGGAAGTTTTTGAGAAGAGGCAGATGAAAGAGAAGGGAATCATAAGAGAAGACTGTCAGACTCCAGCAGACAAACGGTGGGGCTCTCACTCTCATTGCTCTCTGCCAGGAGCAGAGGACACAAAAAAATTGAGCTTTGTTAGAAATATCACATTTCTCCGGTGTATTATTTGTGGAAACAAGGGGGAAGGAGTATATAACTATTATAAATATTCAGGGACAAGTTCCCCCTTCCCCCCTTTTTTAACATTCCTCATGTGATGTGCTTGAAGTTCTCATTTAAAACCAAACTACAGCACTGAATGTCCTAAGTAATCACCCTAAGCATTCACCTTCACAGCCTCAGAAGTTGGCAAGTATGAGAGAACACTGAAGATAAAACATTTGGTTTCTACCCCAAGAAAAAGAAAAGCCAAATCAAGCCAAGTAATTTCCATATTTTTCAACATAATTTAAATAACAGACCTGCTTTCTAGCTCTGGACATATCTTCCTGTGCACATGCTAGTATCGATTCCACACTGGTAAGGGGGAGACTATTTAGAAACTAAATTCCCTACCACCCACCACCCTTTTGAGAGTTTTCTGCCTTCTTTGACCCAATGCCAACACAATAATTTCACATAAAACAGGAGTGTAGGAGGGTATTATTGGCACTAAAGCATGGGAATAACCTGGGGGAGGAAAAGCATTTTTTCTTATTCCTTCCTTAAGCATAATTTCTGAAAATAAAATGCTGGGGGGAGATGGGGGGACCGTGGAACAGACAGAAAAAACATCTTGTTTAGCATGAAAGGTAGAAGATAAAGACCTCAGATGAGAACTAAAAAAGTATGGGAGGAGTAAAATTTTACAAGAGAGTACTTGGAAAATCAATTCAAAGCAGGAAATTTATCCGAAATTTAACAAAGCATCATTTAATTTTTGCCTTCCTTACCTGTAACATAGGAATAAGATAGCCCACAGGGATTTACAAAACGTGCTTTATGTGCATGGTGGAGAGACGTGGCTGGCTGCAGCAGGCACATGGGAATGACAAATGTGGAGCATAACCAGAAGCAGCTAGAGCAGCACTGCAGTGTGCTGACTCTGCCTGGAAAACACACAGCTTTCCACACCCTCCAGCCACCAAAGCATGAGCAGTCCCACAAGCCTGATAACAAGAGCTCAGCCCTCCAGCTTCCATGGGCTGATAAAAGATAAGTTGACCTATGGTGAAAAGCTCTTAATTTTGCTCCCTCATTGATACTTCCTTCTGCTAATGCCCAAGAATGAAATTAGCAAGGGCAGGGTATGGTGATAAAAAAGAACAAGGAAGTATGGAAGCCAACTGCTGACTTTGTTCCTACCTAACACTGAGTCCTGCTTTACTGCCCTTGTGGACCTCCCATCACATCACATTACGTTCTAACTACTTGCACCTATTTCTTCAACAGACAATAAGAGGAGGCTGCTGCCAGCACAACAGTCAAGATTTTCCCTTGGCACAGTGAAACTCTGCTCCAAGTCTGGAAGGAGGTTGCTAAACCAAACCAAGATATTTTAGGTACCTTTTAGCTTTCAGAATACCACCTGTGTATTTATACCACCTCTTCTCACTTCAAGCATTTTCCTGGGAGGAAAATTCCTTACATGGAAACACGGGGAGGCTTCCTTGTCCATATTACGAGTTTTTCCATTTAAAGGAGCAGCTGGTCTAATTTTAATTAAATGTAATCATTTGTAATTCTGAAAAACATATACAAAAGCCCATACTGAATCAACATAACTGCAGTCACTGACACCTATATTCCACAATAAAACAATAAATATTCCACAATAGTATAGTTCTGAGATTAAAAAGGGGGGGGGAAGTAATTTCAATGAGTTATGATCTGTGGTTCCTGCTGCTATTTAAGAAAATAACATATCCTTTGATCTGTGCTATAAAGAACAAACAATACTTGTGCTACGGTGCAAAGAAAGTCTGGATTTCTACTGAGTTGAGGTTTTATTCATTTAGTAAAGAAGGAAAAGGTGACTGCATGGAAACCAGTGCCATGAATCATTCCAATAATTCAAGAACTATGCCACCCAGCTGCACGTATCTCTTAGAACCATACGCAGAACATTAATGAACTCAAGCAGGCAGATTAGCTCAAATGATGCTCTAGCCTAGAAAGAGAGACCTCTTTTTGTCGGCTTGAATAAGCTTATACAACTTCATAATATGCAAATCTGAGAGCAGCTTAATTGTACTTGATTGTAGGAGATGCTACGTATCACAAGAGGTAGAATTGCTTCTATCCAGGAAAAAAAATGCTGGTTCTATTGATAAATCACAATACTAATCAAACAAATCCAATCCAAATATCCCTCAGAGAAAATACCAAATTAGCATGCTTTCTTTGGTTACAATTTGTGTTTCCACTTGCTTCTAAATGTTTTCCTCTGGTTATGCCACCCTCTTAATTGTCTGACCCGCTAATAAACTACTCTCTTCCTCCTTGTCAGCCACAAGGGTAGCAGCTAATTCTTTCACTACTACAAAAGAAAAAGGAAAGAAAAAAGCTACCCCCTCCCCCGAAGTTTATTGTATATGCTGCACTTTGGTATTTCACAAGAAAGTGGCAAGGTAGGAATCAGAGAATCCTGCTTGTTCCTCTAAAATCCAGTATTGTCATCTTCAGCCCTAACACAGTTCAGAGATCCAAGACGGCTCAGAACGCTGAAGTAAGCGAAATGGGTGGCAATATCCTATACTGCTGCTGATTTTAAAACAATGGTGGGGTAGCCACAATGGTCTAAGGATAAAAGAAAAGCAAAAGTTAATAGAGTAATTTTTTTTAATAAAATGAGATTATCTGGTATAATTGGGAAACACTGAGGAGCTTTCAACAGCCCGATTTGTCTGGGTTTTTTAATAGCAGTAATTTATCTAACAGAAGACATTCTCTCTCCATACAGTTTGTCTCTGTGTACTTTGAAGTCGGTCTTTATCCAGACTACTTTCCAGAACAGCACAAGGCACATGGCCTGATCAGGATGGTATAGATTTAATACTGTTTCTACAGATATAAACTTCACTGGTTTTGATGGACTTTTCCTTATTTTCCATCCATTATGTTGAAATGTGTGTAAATTGTGGGATTACTGCACGTCTTGCACAGTGACCTGCAACTCCACAGTGGCATTTAGCTGAGCTTTTCAGACAACTGTGACCAATCCCAGGACTATTGCTTCGACCTGCGTATTTGACATTTGATACATGACTTCAGCAAAGTTTCTCTTCCATGACACTGTGTTTGTGAAAATAATCAGTGCTGTGCTGTGTTCATATGTTCTCTGTAAGAGGTTTAAGGAAGGCCGATGAAGATGTGACTACTCATTAAAATATACAACGGTTAAGCTTGGACAAGATGGTGCAGAAGAGGAAAATGGACTTTTCACGGAAGTTCTGATACAAAAGACAACAAACCCCAAACAATATCTTTAAAGATCTTATCGTTCAAGAATCCTTCCAGTTAAATCAAGATTTCACATTGTATTAGTCCTAATGCAATACTTCTCTCATTCTGACACAGAAATAAAATCAATAATTTACTATGCACCCACAAAAAGACTTTATATTTAAATTTCACCTTGCAAATATAAACCCAAAATATTTCACCTTGTGTACTGCAGTTAATGGGAAGTGTATTTTACTTCAGGAGATACAAGTTACAATGGATTAACTGCTTGATCAAGCAGGAATAATAATAATAAAAAATCAAAATAAATTAGTAGTGAGATTCATCTATAAAACCAAGTGTACAAATAAAGTTGAAGGCCATGACAAAAATACTATAAACATCTGGAAATCACTGGTATGGCTTTAAGTCAATGAAATATAATACAAGCACAGCAGGAAGCCTGCCTCTTACTATCTAAATGCAGCATGTCAGGTCAGCATTAACTGTTCTCTATTGCTTTGCTGAGGTTTGGTGCATGCAAACACACAGATGATTTAGAACCACTGAAATATGTCTTAAAAAAAAACAGGTAGAGAGACGATGATTCAAATTGTATGCAATCTTCTTGGGATTTAGGATTAGGCAGCAAAAGCCAACTAATTACACATTCTGTTTGTTTTAGCTGAAGGAACAACAAAGGTTTTACAGTTGCTACATTTATCACACATTTTTCAGTGTTATGTGGCAAATAATATTTATATCTTTCCTCCAAGTGAAGCAGACATTGAGTCTGGTAGGACTGTTTTTTTCTTGTTTTAAGCATTTTGTTCCTTCATTTGCTGGTTTTCTCATACACAAGTCTCTTGAGGTATACCTGAAGGCACATTCACCTTGGAATTCATAAACAACGTTTAGATGAGTCACACCATTTACAAGGGCACTGCCCCACTCACACCACTTTTTCAGGAGAGAGGCTGGACTTTAAAATACTGACTACAATGGTTCTGTGCTTTTTTAATCTTCCTTTCCCACCCTCTCCCCTTTTTTTTAACTGATTGCATTAGCAACACTGCTCCTTTCATCGCTTTTTCTAGGGGTCCTGTACCTGGAAATTTCATTGACAGCAAAGACAGCATCTAACATATAGAGACGTAACTTCTACTTTGTAGAATACGTTAAAGGTAGTACAGTAAAAGGTGGCAAGACTCTTTTGTATTTTTTTTTTAATATAGGAGATCTAAGTAATTAAATGAGCAGGGTTTGCTGCTTTATGGGCCCCAGAGTGAACCTCTCCATGGCTGGGAAGTGCGCAGCGTGCTGTGAAAAAATCCATCCAGACTCTCCGATGCTGTACGAATGCAGGGTTTGCAGCATGTGAATGGATATAAGATTGCTCACTATCTCCACCCTCCTTTTTATTCTATCTCATTAAAGTGGCTATTTTATTCAGCCAATTGTTGTCAGGTCTTTTTATGGAGATTGAGAAAGAGCCCTGCACCATCTCTACCTCTGTGCTCACCCTCCCTGCTCCACTGGAAACAGCACCTATTTGTACATACACAAGTGAGCGTGTAGAGCAAAAAGGTCTCATCTACAAACATCCCTTCTGTCCTTTGAAACAACCTGCTCCCTCAGCAATTTCTGTATGAAATTCTTATAATATTTTTTTAAATTTTCAGGAATAATAAAGGACTTCCTTCACTTGTGTAAGAAAAATACAGACACTTTCAACATGAAAAATTAGTCACAAATTTTTCAGAGAAAGATTGTAAGTGACTGAAAATGGGCATTAGGGTAACGATGTCCCAGCTTGCATACTTGTGCCATTACAAAAGCTTTCTTTGCTTTATGTAAAGGGTATCTAATTTCATAAGATATCTTGTGTTCAGGTCTTAGTTACAGTTTGCTGTCATTTGGTACACAAAACCAAGCACCGTATAATTGCGATTCATGGCTTCACACACTGTGCTTTCATTATGCATGCTCACTGCAAACAGTTTCAGTGTGAGTATCACTTTCTTAAAATAAAGTCTTTAAAAATAATTAAGCCTTTTACGTGTGGTCACCTTTTCTCAAGACACAAAGTGATCTTTAATGCTGGAGATCCTGTATCTCTGATATAAGGAGTATGAATGTGTAGACTTTATGAAAGCGCTAAAATTAAAAAGTGAAGCAGGTGCTTCGAGTTTCTGCAGAGACATGTGCAGAGTTTTGGTGACAAATTTTAAGTGCCTATTCATTAGACTCTTCGTAAGACAAAGCCGTGCACAGAGCCAGCTGGCTTTTAGGTACTTCTGCTGCTGTCCAACGTATTAAACTGTGAAAGTGGTGCAGAATAACAATTCAGAGACTGAGACCACCAGTACAGTTAAACTCTAAGAAAACTGAAGAAGACAAAAACCTTTGAAAGTGAAAAAAGCAGCAGTAAGACAGTCATAAAAACACTGCTTCACCGGGCAGTCTGGAAAAAAAGCAGTTTTCCCTGAATGAATTTTGTTTACATGAAAGAAAATAGGAAGGTTGCATTTGAAAAAAAATACAGTAATTTCAAAACTCGCCATGCTGAAATTAAAACAAAAAGTACCTAAAGACACTGTCCACGACATACCAAGAGGAAGAGAAGTTCAAAATATTGAAACAAATAAAAATACATCTTGATCCTCCCTCACCTCCCTGATCATTGGAATACATCTAAACTCTTCAATTGTAGATAGGTATGTTAAAAATAATTACTTTATTGTGGATACAAATTACTGTGTTTGTTAAAAAGGTCTTTTGTTATATAGCATGTCTGTACACAGACTTGTATTTGTGGTATAGTACAGCACACACAGCAATAAATCTGTAATATTTATATACACACACTTAGGTGTAAGCCTAAATTTACACCCCTAGAGACAAGGGATATCACTACTAACAGAGCCTCACTTGGAATTTATCCAGCTTTTGAACTGTAGATTAAGTACTATTTTTATTTGCTTGGAGAAATAAGGTAGAATTTATCATATTGAGGTGAGAACAGAATGGCAAGGTTCACAAGACAGATGGTGCCTGAGTACCACAGCAGTTGTCACTTTGTTGTTCACTGTTGAGGAAATACAGCAGAACAATGTCTTCTGACTGGTATTTGACTTAGACACACAAATGCACGCCAGCCAAGTCCTCTCCATACATTCATACATCCCCACATGCCTGATATTTTTCCTATGGAATACAAATTAGCTGCTAGTCATTTTTAATTACGGATCATTTATAGGCTTCAGCTTAGAAGCCCAAAGCTATCTTATACCCAAGAAGAAAATAGGCTGATACCTTACTTTAAATATTCAGTGGCACCAGGATTTCAGCAAGATTCTGAAAGAAGAGACAGCCCCTCACAAATCATTACTGGCACCACAAAAGGCACACAAACACAAATTCATTGGTAAATAACTTTTTCTTCTCATTGGATCTAGGTTTCTCTTTTCTGGGAATTATGTTCTTAGAACCATGGTAAGGTGCAGTGAAGGAAAAAGACACACCAATGCACAGCAGATCTCTTTCTAAAGGTTATTCCAGGGGACTCTCAATAAATATTATGTATATGCATGTGATATAATGGCATATTATCTAGCATTAAAACCAAAATAGCTTTCTTGGCAATAACATTATCCTATTTTCAATATGAATAACTGTATTACTTTGATTTAGATATGAGGCTTTACAAAGGTTTTACAGTAAATACTTTCACTTCCCCTACTTCCACAAAATGTTTTAATGTATGGGCCTGATCTCCTACCAGACACACAGAGCCTGCACAGTGTACACAGATGCTAAACATTCACAGAGAAATGCATGCTACCTACTCACAGAATACAATCAATAAAGGGCTCCCCCTCCTCTTAAAACTACAAACATCACAAGAAAAAGAATTACTCCAAGATAGTATTTATAAAGGAGTTTAAAAGCACCAAAACCCTGTATGTAGTCTCACAGATAAGAATCCTTTGAAAGAATTTTTAAAATCTTCAGATGCATACTCTCTCAGATTATTATCAAATTCTGTAGATTTTTAAAAATAAACAAGCTGAATTTTTAAAAATAAAAAATTTAAAATCTGTTTTGAAAACCCAACTTCCTACGATAAATTTATATTATCCTTTGATACAATGTCTCTAATAGTGAGTGTAACAACAGAAAGCAGATACAGGTATATTAAATAGCCCTGGAAAAGAGTCTGTTAAAAGCTTTAGCAGAATAAATCCCTATAATCCAGGAGGAAGCACATTAATGACATGCCATGCCACCTGAACACTCACAACCTATGGGGCTGGATGGGATGCACCTGAGAGTACTGAGGGTGTTGGCAGAGAAGCTCGCCAAGCTATTCTCCATCATTTTCCAGCATCATTTCCCGGTTAACAGGGGAGGATTTCCAGTGTGATGTCCATTTACAAGAGCTGTCAGATCCAGGCAACTACAAGTCTGTCAGTCTGCCCTCAGTACTGGGGAAGCCTATGGAACACTTCATCTTGAGTGTGTTCCCTAAGCTTGTGCAGGAAAAGCGAGGGATCAGGCCCAGTCAACATAGGTTTGGGAAAAGCAGGTTCTGCTTGACCAAACTGATCTCCTTCAATGACCAGGTGACCCGCCTAGTGCAGGAGGGAAAGCCTGTGGATGTTGTTTACTTAGACTTTAGTAAAGCCTTCGGCACTGTCTCCCACAGCATTCTTCTGAAGCTGGCGGCTCATGGCTTACAAAGGTGTACTCTTGGGTTAAAAACTGGCTGGATGGTTGAGTCTGGAGAGTTGTGATGAATGGAGCTCAATCCAGTTGTGGCTGGTCACAAGCAGTGTTCCCCAGTGCTCAGCTCTGGGGCCAGTCTTGTTTAATACCTTTATCAATGATTTGCATGAGGGGATTGAGCGCTCCCTCAGTCATTTTACAGATGACGCCAAACGGAGCAGCAGTGTCGATCTGCTTGAGAGTAGGCAGGCTCTATGGAGGAAAGTGGACAGGCTGGATTGATGGGACGAGGTAAACTGCATGGAGTTCAACAAGGCAAAGTGCCTGGTCCTGCACTTGGGCCAAAACAATCCCATGCAATGCTATAGGCTTGGGGAAGAGTGGCTGGAAAGCTGCCCAGCAGAAAAGGACCTGGGGGTGCTGGCTGACAGGAGCCGAACATGAGCCAGCAGAGTGCTCAGGCGGCCAACAGCATCTTGGCTTGTATTGGAAATGGTGTGGACAGCAGAAGTAGAGAAGTGATTGTGCCCTTTTACTTGATGCTGGTGAGGTTGCACCTCCAATACTGTGTTCAGTTTTGGGCTGCCCAGTACAAGAAAGACATTGAGGCGCTGGAGTGTGTCCAGAGGAGGGCAATGAAACTGGTGAAGGGTCTGGAGCAAAAGCCTTATGAGGAGTGGCTGAGGAAACTGGGATTATTCAGTCTGAAGAATAGAAAGCTGAGGGGAGACCTTATTGCTCTCTACAACTGCTTGAAAGGAGACTGTAGTGAGGTGGGTGCTGGTCTCTTCTCCCACGTAACAACTGATAGGATGAGAAGTCTCAAGTTGCGTCAGTGGATGTTTAGTTTGGGTATTAGGAAAAACTTCTTTACCAAGAGTGGTGAAGCATTGGAACAGGCTGCCCAGGGATGTGGTGGAGTCACCATCGCTGGAGGTGTTCAAAAAAAGTGTAGAAGTGGCACTTCGGGACATGGTTTAGTAGGCACGGTGACATTGGGCTGAAGGTTGAACATGGATGGTCTTAGAGGTCTTTTCCAGCCTTAATGATTCCATTCTATGATGAGGGATTTCTTTTTTGAACTATTCTGCAGGCCCTGAACTCACCCTCTGACATTACTTCCCCATGTTTAAATGACAATACCAATGATTTTTCAGTTCTCAGCAAGACTTGCAAATATATTCTACCTTTCTCTCCATGATTTAAAGTGTAATACAGGAGCGAATATGTCTTGTTAATACCTCACAAAAGTCCAGAGGATCCTTTGCAGAATGCTCCTATAAACAACTGTCATACCAACAAGGTATTGGTTTGCTCCAGCTTCCACAAACCTGTATGGTGATGCTGCTATTCCAAGGTGGAAGCTGAATAATGAGAACACCAGGGAGCAGTGTGCATACTGAAGGCTTCTTCCAAACTTGAGGATCCAGGCTTTTATGAATAGCCAAAAGGGAACTTAGGAGGAAACACTGATTATGCCTGATGGCAAGACTTTTTAACTTCCATAACATCTCTGAGGTAAACTATAATTACAAAGATTCAGGTAAAATAAGGTGGGAGTTCTATATTTGGGAGGTGCAAGGCAGAATTACTCAAGATCATTTACTAGAGAACTGTAATTCAGCCCTGGGCACAGTCTGATCAATAGCGTGGCTGTGAAGATTTTTTTTTAAATCCTCCTTGGCACACAAATTAAGATGGTGCTTTTGTAATACTGATTAACCAGGTTTATTTATCCTAATTTTCAGCATCTATACTTAATTTAACACAATTTATTGATGAATTATGATTCTCTCAAACTCAGATGTCCTTTTTTAAAAAGCTGCGAGACTGTAAACAAACAAGCCTTGCCTTTAAAATAAATGTACAAGAAAACTCAAATGCATTAGAGGAAAACAAAAGAAAAACCAAAGCTTTGCAGGGAACTATAGAAACAAACAAATGTGAGACAGGGTGCTCTCAGCACCCGCACAGTGCTAGAGCTTAAGGAGATTTATAACTTTCTTAAATATAGCGATTACATTTTCTAAAATCTTCCACAAGAACTGTTTCTTGCTGTAGTATGTCAAACAACTTTCTAACACGCCACTCGTTTTGAACTCAAAGTACAGCTTTAAATTATAAAGAACTCATGCCAGATGTCTTAAAATAAGCATCATCTACTCTACAGAGAGATAACATCAAGCCTGGCAGAAATAAATTTAGAACGGCAAGTTTTGCTTCAGTTGGTGTTTTGGACAAACGTTGCTTCTCCTAAGTTCTATGCAGAATTCTCACATACCTCATTTTTAAGTTACTTCCAGAAGCAAAGCAGAGAGAATAACAAATAAAAAATTAAAAATATTCCAAAATACCTCCAAGCTCTACTAATGACAACACTGAGGAAAAGTGAGAAAAAATGGGGGAAAAAAGTAAAATCAAAAGAAGAACCAACCCCACCTCGCCACAAAACCCCCAAGCCAACAACAAAGCAATTTATAGCTGTCAACAAAAAACTGGTGGCTGTGATACTTCCATACAATTTGATTGGGGAGGAACACTTAGGAAAGTACACCCAGTGTGACTAATGAGTGCTGGACTTGGAGCTATGGCAAATGCACCTACTGGAGCTCTTATCAATAGTATAAAGTATTAGTATCTGCCCACCATTTCATGGTGTGTCACATCCATAGCAGTATAGGTGGAAGGGAACCCAGGGCAGCTTCCCATCCCGTGGTCTTTGAAAATTTAAAAAGATGAAGATCAAGTAGCTTCTGAACCCTAACATCCAGCTCATGGCTGCCATGTGTCCTACACCACAGGACAAATTTGTCCCTTAAAGCATATTGTAAAATATCAGAGAATGCAAGTAACTTAATGAGAAGTACAGATAACTGCTTACTTGCAAATTAGAAATTTAAATAAAATCTGGAATGCTTAACAACTGCATGTTGGCTGATTAATTCCTACATACATACTGGGAGACTATTAATTTTGCTAATCCAACAATACCTTAAATATGTTATTGTCAAACTTATCGTAAGCACTCAATGTGGCCCATTCCTGACTTTAATATATTGTATGTGTAATTAAAATACCTTTTTTCCCCCAAGATGTGAATTTAAACATAATAATTTAAAAATATTCTTCACACATAGAATTTAAAACTTGATGACATTGTTTCATAAACCATTATTTCAAGCTATGTTTGCATATCATCAAAGCAGCAGAAAGAGAAATTAAGATTTAGAACAGTTGAGATGCAGCTCATATACTTCAGACAAGTCCATTGTTCCTATTAGAAAATGGTGTGCACTTAAGGCAGTGACTACAAACAGTTGATAGAAAGCCAAATACATGAAAGTTAAAATAGCAGGAGTAAAATCGAAATACAGGCATATTTAAGTAGAAATTTATTTAGTGACCTACTTATTCCCATATAAACTGTATGACAGGACTTTTACTCTCTTTTGTATGACTGGAACCTATAGGAATTAAATACACAATCACATACGTATGTGCACTTTTCTTTTCCATGCACATATACTTATTATAAAATCCTGTCTAAAATTTCTTCATTCAGAATATGATTAATGCAGCCTATCAGAAGCCAGATGGTGCAAAACCAGAGCCATCAATCAAAATGAAAAGACCACTGAGTGCTATCCAGAGCGATGTGCTCTCAAATGGAATTTCTGGTCACAGACCCTAACACGCAATGTGCAGGGGAAGCCATAAACATCACAGCACTGCCCCCGAGGAACGGCCAGAAACACATCAGGTTTTGTTAGGATAAAAACCTGGAGAAGCAGTACTTGCTGCTGTAGGTTCTGACTGAGATAGGCTCTGCAAGCCAACTAGATGTTCTTTAAATATAAAACTAAAAGCAAGCTCTTTAATGAGTTTAATAATGTTTGCACTGATGACAGTATCTGTCAAACTGTTCACTTGCCATTTGATTTAATATGGGATTGTGCCATACATTAACAAAGCAGCTGCCACTGTCTGTCTGACACATGATTTGGTATTTAATGTCTGTTCCCGCACAGGACTTAAAAATGGTTCATATTTTTAGCTTTATATTACACATTTTCAGCAAATGTTCTATGGAAAACAAGGTTGGGGTTTGCAATGTAAAACAGTGATGATTTATGTCTTGTATGGTTTTGTACCAAGCAGGCCTTTTATATAAAGAACAAGCTTGTAAAAATAAAAGGCACAAAGGAGCACAATTTGCTATACACATGCCTCATAAATGATGCCAGCAATATTAAAGGAGATGTGAAAATGAGCAGCAGTAAGAACACACAGATACTCTTTCCTGGAAAAAGCATGATAGTATTAAGAAAAGGATTTGTCAGCATGACTGCTTTTATTTGCAACCTGAAATGGTTTATCACAACACCACCTTGCTTATGTGGACTACATATATACGTGTGTATATATAATAGTTTTATGGAAACATAATTGGGAGAAAAACAGATCTCATGCTATGTTTTAAAGACCTCTGTCAGCTACCTGCATATCCATCTTTTTTTCTGTAAGGCTCAATGGCTAGATATGACTATCATGATTTTATAAGGAAAAGGTGAAAGCAAAATTAAACATGACCTTAAGCAGCATTTATACGAACCGAAATGCCATCTTTAAAGATCAACCTCTTAGTTGCTTTCAGTGATATCAGAAAGTGCCACATTTATCACTAAGGAATTGTTAACGCTCCTGTTCCTTTAAGGACATATAATCTCCCCGTTTTCATCCTGATGGATCACGAGGTATCAAATCTGAAATTCACCATTGGCTCCACAAGCCTCTAATACTTCAGATACCGCAAATCAAATAGAGGCAGTCTCTAGAATTACAGGAAGAAGCTACAGCTTCCTGGAAAGACGATTTTTCTTGACATTGGAATCTCGCCAGAATTTGAATTGATGAAGTAAATTCCAAAGAAGATGGCTGCCATACAAGCCTCTCAAGCTGGAGCCTTTCCCTCAAAAATACAAGGAAGGACAGATAATTTATTTTATCTGTCTTTTGATGGATACAGTTTTTTGGATGAAAACTATTTTACATTCACAAAATACCAGAATACAGAAGAAAAACAATATGAAGAACACATCACATTTAAGAAATGAAATATACTTTGTAAATGTGCATTTATAACAAAATCCAGGTTTGTACCTCTCTTCCTACTGACAGCACCAATCCTTTCTTCTGGTACAGTAAGGCTCAAGCACAGGCAAACACAAATCATGTGTTTACATGCTTTCTTTTGCCCTGGACTGGGACCTAAACCTCTGGAGCTCAAGTTGACAGCGTTGTGCTGACAGACAGCAGAACAAGTTTCCTGTGTAGAACAATCTGAAGTCCAGTTTCTATCTATAGTTTTACTCCACTCAGACTTGTCTTTTCAACTGTATGATAGCTAACCTTTCTGCATTCTTTAAGTGGGATATAGTACGCAGAGGAAATTATAACTAAATAAAAATGAAAGGAGTGTTTCCAGTTGCAAGAGTGTTCTAGCAGAAAATGGGACCACAGTCAGTGCTGACTTTTTACAAATTGTGAAAAAGGTGATCCCATTCTTCCCTGACTTGATATACACCAGACTGTTTCTGGATGATACTTGGAATTAATATAAAATCAAAGCTTTCGTTTATGGGTTTCCATGTGCATGCACATATGCGTAAAGCTGTGAAAAAGAGTATGAAGAGAAGATAAAGAGATCAACATTGCTATACTCTTGTTATCAGACACAAAGCCAGAAAGCACACTTCCACTTCACAACTTTATATCAAAGGGTCATTAAAACAAGTTTTTAAACAGGAATAAGGAAGAAGAAAAGTAAATGGAATATGTTCACTCCATGCAAGAAAGTAAAAATCTTACCCAAGATTTTGCGTACCAGAAGGTTACACAAAATCTTCTGGTAATAAAAGCATTGATAGCAACCTGGTTAACATCTAGAACTTTAAGTAGCATGTCAAATTAATTTAAGTACACAGAAAGACTTTTTGGGTTGGTTTTTTTTTTTAAAATGAGTAAAAACAACTACTGTTCCCCAGTGAGAAGAAAGGCAAGTAAATGGTAGTTATCATATCCATTAGCAAAGTTCCCAAAACGTGGGTCTCTGGATGTGTAATTAATTAAAAACAAGCGAAATCAAGAGCTTGGTCACAGGAACACTCAGGTCAATAGCAAAGTTTAAATTCCTGAATAGTGAAGAACTTTACCACCACCACTGCGGGTGTGTTCCTGTGACACTGCACTCATCCACACTGCTCCAATGATGCCTTCCCCTCGGACAGCAACACTGTCCCCATGGCCACTTCAATGCCATGACAAAGTACCGCTGTAGAACTAAGAAGGGCCAAAAAGATACACAGGAAACAACCCTGACAGAAACAGAAAGTGGGTGAAGTTAAGTGTAGAGAGAGTAAAATGTTAATTCCTGAAGAAGATATTAGAAAAAGAATAGTTAGGTAGGAAGAAACAGGAAAAAAGAAGGTAGACTACAAACAGGAGAAATAACCTTTTTTGGGGGGGGAGGAGGGAGGGGAGTGGGGAAAAATGCCAAGAGAACAAAGAAAGAAGGAAGGGAAAGAAAATGAGTGGATGTGAAAGGTAACTGGGAAATCTGATCCACTACAAAATGCACAGCTGTAGAGAGATACAGGTCAAACAAGATGCTGGGGAATGGGAGGAGAGGTATTTGAACGAATGACCGTAGACCTATACACTCCATCACATTGCCAACAAAAGATCCAACATAAGATTAAAGAGATCTTAAAAGCAATTTTAACAGGGCCATGCTTGTTTACTTTTTGTGATGTCAAGTTTTTCCAGCAATTAATTTTAAAAAACCTAAAATACCTTTGTTTTTCATACTTTTGTGTCAGTACCACAGTAACGATGGGCAAAGTACATAAGCGATACAAGACACTCAGCAAAAGGTAATGTCTTTCTCTTGAAAATACCGAGGATTAATGTGCCTCAAACAATTTGTTTTACCTGAGTTCATAACAGCCATTTAATGCCCCCATAAAACTTGTCTCTCATTTTGTATTTCAAAATTGTTTTGGAAGTAGAAAATACTTATCTGAGGCAATTTGATACACCAGGTAGCATTTGCATACCGTACCAGGGAGAACCGTGAAGTAAATGACCACTGTTCTCATGATTATTTAACTCAAAAACTGTATAGGTGGTTTTAAGTGAGAGGGTAGGGGTATACGTGAATTTCATCAGCTTATTTCTTAAAGCTGTTCTCAAGACCTTTAATTAAAATATTTTAATAATACATTGGTACCTGTGAAACCTTGTTAACCATCTAAGCTTGTGCATCATCATGCAGCATTGCCTTTTTTACAGAAGCAAACATAATTTAACAGACTATTGCTAATAGATGCTAGAAAGATCATTTTAAAAAAAAGATAGAAAAAAATACCTGTTTGATTTGAAACAGAAACCCTCTCCCCTTTGGTTGAGAATTGTGGCAACAATCCTGAACAATTTAGTTTGCATCAGACAGGGTTAGATGCTTTACATATCCAATTGTAGCAAAAGTCACCAGCATTGAAAACAGTTTAACCAAAGAATTAAGCATATAATACACTATCTGTTCGTATATATATTTGGTTTGGGTAAAACAAAACCAACAAACAAACCATTGGTTTTACAGCATTCAGTTCAGGAACTGGGTTATTTATTGTGTTTGGGTTTTGTGTTTTGGGTTTTTTTCCCCATTTTCTGGATGCAATATACACTTCAAATAAGATTGCAAGTTTTTTACCCTAACATTTCAAGCTGCAGAATTAAGCCAGAGCAGATACATCTTTTTCTATACAGCCTGTCCAACAGAGAAGCAAGCCCTTCCATCACGTTGCCTCCTTTGTTTCTTGTCCTATTCTCTACAAAACCCTGAAACAATTGCTGCTATTTGAACAGCCATTTATAAACTGTCTGTATATTAGCTCACTCTTGTTACAGAGGGCATAAACTTCAATACAGCTAAGAGTTAAGTCAAGAAAAAGCAGCAGCTTTTTAGGCCATTGTATTTTCTTCACTATCATCAAGTAATGTTCAAGTGTGCCATTAGCACAAGGCCACTGCATTGCTCTTCCAAATAGAAATTGCTTTTCTCTTTCTGTAGTCTTCTTTGAAGCCTCACATTGTATCAAGAGCACAAAACAGCTTTATGTAACCTCCTCCAAAAAGCAGTACTGAACATGAGTGAAGGGAAAAGAGGAGAATGGATGTAGGTTACAATAAGAATATTTCCATAAAATGTGGTCATATCTGACATCTGAGCTATTAAATTAAACCTGAAATCTATTTTAAGGCAGGAGATAGCAAAAGGCTCTGTCTCTTTTCAGCAATAACCCAGAAATCTTTTTCATCTTACAGAAGTACAATTCAAAGCACCTGCTTTTGGAAATTCAGACTGTGGCTTACATCACAGGCATTGCAACCTCTCAGCCGCCTTATGATTTAGTACAATGCCGTTTCTGGAATAAATGGAAAGTAGGTTAAAAGGATTTTTGTTATTTTCCAGAATCATATACCCAAGACATTACCCAAAAAATCTGAAGGCTGAGACAGTATCTCAAAACTACTTTCATTTTTTCTGGCTCAAAAGTAAAACCTACACATGGGTTTGGGCCCCTCAGTACAAGAAGGACACTGAAGTGTTGGAGTGCATCCAGAGAAGGGCAACGAGGCTGGTAAAGGGGCTGGAGAACAAGTCCTACAAGGAACGGCTGAGGGAACTGGGGTTGTTTAGCTTGGAGAAAAGGAAGCTGAGGGGAGACCTCATCACTGCCTATAATTACCTGAAAGGAGGCTGGGGCAGAGCGAGTGTTGATCTCTTCTCTTCAGTGACAGGTGATAGGACAAGGGGAAATGGCCATAAGTTGCACCAGGAGAGGTTCAGACTGGATATTAGGAAGAATCTCTTTACTGAAAGGGTGGTCAGGCACTGGCACAGCTGCCCAGGGAGGTGGTTGAGTCACCATCCCTGGAGGTGTTTAAAAAAACGTGTAGATGAGTTTTGAAGGACATGGTTTAGCGGATGATGGGTGCGGTTGGTCTCAATGATCTCAAAAGTCTTTTCTAACCAGAAGATTTTATGATTCTATGAATATTTTATTCTTAAGAAATCTGGGGTCAGAAGCACTTGTCTGAGTATCTCTGAACATCCATGGCACTTGCGGCACACACGCACATCTTACAAAACACAGTTAATACCTAAGAAATATTACTGTCCTTAGGAAAAATAACAAGAATTGCTTGTGTTTTTCAAGAGTTCTGAAATTTCCCATTTCCAGGCTCCAAAAAGCAGCCAAACCTTGATTACTTAAAACATCCAAGCATCCATGTCTCATATGTAAAACAAACCACTTTCTAATGCCGGTGGCTAAGAAAGATGGTCAGCAGCAAACACAGAAGTAGAAGATAACACAGTCTGGGAGGTCAGGAACTAAGAAAAAGGTACAAGCATAGATTAGTGAAAGACATAAAGCATAGATTAGTGAAAGATATAAATCTTACCTGTTACATATGTTTGATACTACAGCTGTATTTTAGTCTTTCAGTAGCTTCTATCAAGAAACCACTCTCATAGAAACACTTCCAACTCTACAAGTGCCCAACATTTCAATTTACATGTCCTTTCGTGTAATCACATCATACCACAGTACAGACATCCTCAAAAATAAAGTTTACAAGATCTGGCTAACACAGTAGTATCGTGATGTCTGCTATTAGAAAGTTAGCCAATATCAGGCATTTCAGAGCTTTTTTCAGCAGGCAGCAGACTTTGTTTTGTTCGATTTTGCTTATTTGTGATGGATCCACAGAAGGTTCAGCTTCCCTGAACATGGGAGAAAAATGAAAGGAAGCAGCTCACTAGTAGAAAAATTTGTCTCAGTGGAAGCCCTTAACTTCCCATCTCCTGTTTAACTAAGCAATCTTCACCGTGCTGAAAACAGTTTCACTGGTTCTTGATGCCACCATAACATCCTCCATTGCCCTGCCGCAGGCTGCAGTCCCCAGCCTCCAGTCCCAATTCCCAGCAGAGCGGCTGGAAGGAGTGCAGGACTTGACAGAGGTTACTACCAAAAGCCAAATGACTCCAATCCCTCACCCCTTATCTAGGACTTCCCTCTTGCTTTTGGATACTTCATGTTTCACGCAGGTGCCCATGATGATTTCCAGACAATGCCACAGCCTTGAGCACAGCTATGATTAATATTTTATCTTATTGTCAATGAAAACCAGTTCGACCACACAGATAAACCTCCCCACGTAGGTCCAACGAGATCCTACCTGTTTGGTAGCGGCTCATGTCTGTCTCACTACGAAGACACAGTTTTACCCTCTCATTACTTACAGCCTCTGTGGTACTTTTTCATTTTTTTTCTAACTTATAAATGCCTCAATATCTCCAGAGGCATTAAAGAACCCAGCAGAAGAAAGACGTACCCTAAAAACACAGTTTCTGGCATTAGATTATTTATTTTCCATTTAGAAATGGACCAAGAGTCTGTGTGCTATAGAAATAATTGTTTGAAAATAATTATCATGCTAAGTCTGTAAGTGACAGGAGCCATTATCACCTTAACTTTAGGGATAGCCATATATAATCTTATTATTAATCTTCCAGGAGACAGTTATGCATAAATCCACCTTTAGCAAAGGCAGTGGAATACAGGACATCACCCCTTGCCTCTCAAAATTGTTCACTGGGCTAAGACCTATTAAAAAAAGAAAAGCTTTTTGTTACACAGTTGTGCGTCTTGATATAATGGTCCATACCTTGCCAATCACACAGGCATTGTCTATAAGGTTTTAGGTTTTTTGAATGTTTTAACATTTCCAAAACACATTAATAAGGAACATTTTAAAGCATGAGGCTTAAAGCTTTTGCAATTATTTTAGTAACACTGCATCAATTAAGGCACACTCTGAAAAAAACCTCTCAAAAAACTCTTTTCAAATCACATGAACGTTGACTTTTCTTACTTAATTGGACACAGTATACTCTAAAATAAATCACTAACACTATAAGACATGACCTCATTTTTTCATAGATCATGAAAAATTATGAAAGATCATTATTGATTAAGAGATTCAGATTCCAAAAGGCAGAAAAGAATCCAGAGCTGAGTTTTAAGCAAAACTCACAGGATTTCTCACTGGAACAGCACAATGCTGCCAGAGGCACGTATGGACTTGCCCTAAGGTCTCTCTCTCTGTCTCTCCTCCCAAGGAGGCAGAGCAGTAAAATGAAGAGAACTTCTGCTATACTGTGTTTACTATATGTAAAAGCATTCTTTTGCAGAGCATAAATTGAGTATTATAGTTTTAATCAACTGCTCCAGGGCCAGACTGAGTACTTATCTGACAAAAAGAAGAAAAGTAACTAGGGCTTTGTGCTGCTGAATTTGGACACTTGCTGAATATTGGATCCTGAAGCTCATATTAAGCTTCTCAAACCTGTTTTTTTGACCAGGTAACCTGCTCTCACAACTGCCTTCAGAGCTTTCAACAAACTGGGTCACAAGTTTTAAAGGGCAAACATCATTTGGGAGAAAGATTCTAAGGGAGTTAAACATCCACTGCAGACAGAATAAAATTCTTGCTGTGTGCAATGTGGAACCTCACAGTGTACATACAAAAACGATTCAGCAGAAATTACCTGTGTGCAAACATAATCTTTCATTTAATGAGCTAATAGAAACCTGGTCAGATTATAGCTAAGGGTAAAAAGAGTACTGTTCAACTATCTTCTTTTTAATTTTACATCACTAAAACTGTTGTTGGTACAGCTTGAAGATGTCATTTTTGTCTTATTTTCCTCATGGTCCTAAAATAAGATAAATTGCACAAATAACGGGAAGAGCTGTTCTGATGCTAACTAGAGAAAAGTTACACAGCAGTCGGAACTTGACTCTCAAGAAAACCAGACTATACATACTCCTAATCTGCACAAACACAGGAAAAAGTATTTCAGAACAAGGAATGACTTCTACAAACAGAGTTCTATGTATTTTTACACATACTAATCAAAATAAATTTGAACAAACGGCAATCAAACACCCGTCTGGAATAGCTTTTCATAATCAAGATGTATCTCCACATTTCCTCAATAATTATTTAGTTTTGGAAAGAATGAATTTTAGAACCTATTTATTTAACCACAACAAAAAAAAAATCTGAGAACAGTGAGCTTTTTGTGTGTCTGACAGCAAGAATTTAATATATTTGCCAGGCATTCAAGACAGATGCTACAATGAGCTTTTTCAGTAGCACGGTATCTGAAAGACCCACAGGTTCCGCAGCTGGAGGCTCTGCAAGCACTACCTTGACATCAGGTGAAAGAGAACAGGATCAACCCCCCCTGCAGGATAAATAAACAACTAAAGGGCAGTGTTTGAGATTTGCAGTTGTATGGCTTTATCTGAACAATGAGAAAGGCAACTAGATGGGAAACTATACATATTTAGGCATTAAAGAATACAGGAGGTAACTACTCCTCTGCTATTAGCAGAGGCAGAATCTCCTACTTTTCCCTTCTGCATAGAAGAATTTAAAAGCTCTGTCCCTTCTGCTGCTGAATTAAGGCCTCACATATCCATACCTTCCACCTGGAAGTGGAAGGAAAAGGAAATCCCTGCTTTCCCCCTCCATAAAGAGCCGACTTTTCACCTGGGAATGTAGAACTACAGACATTTTAAACGTCTACCAGGACGCAGTAAATGCATAACATAAATATTTATTAAGGTGAAATTTCCAGGAACAGCTACTATTTCTAATAGCTATTGGTCTCCTGACCAAACATAAACAATAATAAGGTTAGAAACTTTTTTAGTGTAGTTGCTTCCATCAAAAAATCATTTTCTGGTTTCGTGATTGAAGTAGCACCTCGGAAGAATAAACATTTTCTGATTAATTTTTCTCTTTTCCATGTGATATCACATCACAAAAGGATGAAGTACTATCAAATTTCCACAGACAGTCCCATTCCAGCCACTGTAGTTTATGAGCTTCCTTTGTAGATCTCTTTTAATTACCACTACTGAGCTTCAACTTATCCTTTAAGGTTATCTCTTTTCTACTTTAGATAGGTTCTCAGAGAAAAAGCTTTTAATCAACCACTAAGAATTCTGGAAAAGTAAAAGTAATACAGACCTCTACTTGAAATAACTGTATTTTCAACTAATGTTGAGTACTGTTAGATTTAAATAAAAATTAAAGGCCCTTTCCTAGACTGTAACAATGGTGAAATTGGCAGGTGAGGTGGCAATCAAAAGCACAGAGCAGGAAATCTGCAATGAATTTATTGCAGCTGCTACAAATAAGAAGTAGTCAGCATAAGGAAAAACTTCACTTCACATGGAAAACAAGGAAAGATTATCTTTTTAATAAACTTTCATCTGTCCTTTTTTTTTCCCTTTTACTCTCAGATATATATGAAAATGCGCTTGGAAACAGCAAAAGAGTGGAGCTTCAAAAATCACTCAATTGTACAACTTTTAATAATTCATTAAAAATTCTAAAACAAAGATCAAAAGAGAATATAGCTAAGCATTTGTATTCAATTCCACATCGCCTGATGACTAATTTGTAAAGAGTGCACAAGTCTTTACAACTGAAGCCAAAATCATTTGAGGATACTTTGATATAATGCCACAAAGGATATGAGCAGGAAGGCAGCAGAAGTTACAAATGGCCAAGCTCCATTAGAAGTGCTAATAAAAAAATAATGGAATTTCCTTTTACTATGAATAAAAAGTGTTTGGAACAGAAGAATTTGGACATAAAGAGGAATTTCAAAGCTTCTGGTTCATCAGTTGCTTCTCCTTATTAGATCTTAATTGACTTACTTTTACATATACCTTGAAATGTTTCAACTCTAAAAGCAATGATCCCATTCAAAATATTGTCACGCTAATTTCCTCTGTTCTTGAAGTTTCTCAATTTTCACCAGCCCTTAATATCTGCTTTACCAATCCTTGTAAATAATGCAAGTCTATCTATAAAAAAAATACTTTGAAGTGATGGGTTTAACTTGAAATATGTCATTATGAAATTGTAGAATATGCCTACTGTTTAACAATTTTTTAAAAATTGTAAACTTTCAAGTTGCTGGTAGCTATAGAACAACCTACTTGATAAATTTAATTTGTTAATATTTACACAACGTATTTCTTGCTCCTAGACACACTTGTATTTACACCCATACATGTATGTCTTCATATGTACAGATAGGCACAAATATAGATCTGCTTCTGACACTTTCTTCCCCCAAATATAACACCAAGCTAATTTTTCCGATGTTTATCTATACGGAAAAGAAGGGGTAGAGTTCAGAACTTTCCTTTGAAACGTTTAAACAAAAAAATGTTTCAAATCTTTCTTTTTTGAAATGGATACTTACAAAGACACACACACTTTGCAAAACAGAAGCAGTAAAAACAGTGATCTCACACTGCTGACAAATTTTTAAAGGATTTAGTCTACTCGCTTAAAAAACCATGCCCACAGATGCATCCAACACAGGAGGAACTCCCTGAAAGTATTTATAAACCTATTTAACTCTCCTTCAATCTGCTGCTTAATGCTCTCTTTTGAAAAACATCTACTAAAACTGCATGACAAATAGTTACAGCACAGAAATGCTGTGATCTCTCTCTCCTGGCTCTTCAAAATCTTCTTGTATCAGCTTTAATTTTTTATTTCACGTTGCCATGTCTTTAAGGAAGTGATCTTTTCTTACCCTATAGCATGGGATGTCATAAATAAGCTTTACCAGGGTTCCCAGGCTTTACAAATAAAGACCAAGTTATAATGATGACGTGCATTTCTTCTTCCCCCAGACAACCATCAGGCTATTAGCAAAGCAGCCTCTTCCAATGATGCTTTCAGGATCAATAGATAATTCATTAGTATCACGTATCTCAGGGCCTAATTGACACAATAGACTAAGGAACATACTCAAGGGTAACACAGTTTCTAAACAGAGAGAAAAAGAGGGGAATCCGATACCACATATGGTCACTTTGCAGGATTTAGTGTCAGTCTATAAATCATAGTTCTATGAGGGTAATGTGAGTCACTGGTTTCACAAAACAGAAAATGCAGCTTTTCAAGCTTGGCTTGAAGAAACAAAGATACATTTATATGATAGCATAATTTAAATAACATGAATACCCTAGCACTTTCAATTTTATCATTTCCTCTCATTTTTGCATTAAACGTGAAATAGAGTTATCACAAATTTTTGGAATTATTCTTAACAACAAACTTAGGTAGTATATTTTTTCTTACCTTGTGATCATATGGATTGTATGAATGAAAAAGCTGGGACAGATCCTTTGTTCTCTGTTTTTTCTGAAAAGTAATATTAATAAATAAACTGTATTAGAAAAGTTAAAGGAAAAAGAAAGAGAATGCTGTTTTAAAAAGCTGTATGCAGGTACAAACACATTCTCTACCCACTTTGTTAATGGAACAGTAGGTATGTAGAGCAATGTACACAGATTAAGGATATTAAATATCACAGGAAGTAATTAACATATATATTAACAATGTTAAGAATATATCCTTAATAAATAATAAACAGTAATCTATGGAACACCAGTGGAATGTGTAAACAATTCAAATTTGTTTTAATTTCTGCACAATAAATCACAAACAATGTCTTAGAATACAGATAACAAAACTTGAAGATTAGGCTCCTGCAAAGACTTGTCTACTATTCCAGCATGTACATGCAGTCATGCTTTACAGATTAGGTTTAAAGGAAGTCAGTTTAAAGAAGAATCGTTTCTTATTTTTCAATTTCTTTTGATGCTAATACTCTCGTTGCTTTGATTGTGGAAAATTAATAGGTGGTATGTCATTTAATGCAAAGGCAAAGGGAAAAAAAACCTCCTTCCATTAAGACCAAAGTTCAAAGACAAAACCTGCTTCATCCAGCTCCTACTGAAATCAGTGAAAGAGCTTTCAGTGATTTTGGCAGATGTTAAATAGAATCTCTCAGCTGCAGCCTATGGACGGGGGGTAGGGAGAGAAGAAAACATCTTTAATGCAGGGATGAGTCACAAATAAATTTAAAGTTTTGTTACGTCAAAATTGACTCTGATTTATCTCATAGCTTGGGAAGGCAAAGCATTCTGTGTTGGAAAATGTCATGGAGAGGCAACTAGACAAAATCCTTGTTTGTAGTCTGTACCATTGTCTTATACAGCCATCATCTCTGTGAAAGTAGCCAACGAAACTGGTAGGATTTGTTCATGCTTCCAGTATGCTGGGAATGAAACAGACAGCTGCATGACTGCAGTATTTATTTTAATTTCTGGAAACTATAGGACAATTTAGTAATTTTCAATTCTGCAAAAGGATAGATATTCAAGATATTCAAGATAGATGTTCAGATATTGCAACTTACTCATAAAAGCTATAACTTTAGTTACTAGCACAAATTTATGACAGTCATTTATTTGAGTCATTAAAGGTATGAGATTAAAATTACCACCTCTGTGAGGTCCCTACCTGTTGTCATGGTTTTAGTTACGACCACTAAAGAGTCAACAAAATAATATATTGCTCACCGTCCCTCTTCAAACAAGAGTAAATTTTGGTTTAGTATGAGAAGTTTACTTCTGTCATAGACAATTCTATTCAACTACCATAAGTTTCTCTGAGTTTACTGAGGGGTCTTAAAACTAACACAAATGATATTAATAAAAGACATTTCTGTTAGCACAGACTTTCTCAGCAATCAAACATGCCTTGGCAAAAAAAAAAAGCTCTGCCTTAGTAGAGGAACCTTTGCCCTTTAACCCCCATTAATACTTCTTTTATTTCCAATGGGAAAACCCCACTCAAATGAAAGTATCATGTAGCACAACCTAAATTCCATTACCACCCTCCAATGACTCCTTTTCTGGTAGGACGGTTATACACAGTGGAAGTGCTTAAAATACTATGAAAAGGGTTCAGAGAAATGTGATTAAAATTGAAGAGATGTCAAATTGATTATTAAAAAGGTCATTTAAATAACTAATTTAATGCAGAATCATGCAAGAAGTAGGCAAAAGCATTTTAATTTGGAATCTGGAGACTTGCACTAAACCTTCGAGAAACACAGCCTCCCACCACTCCCACCCTCCCAAATCCAGAAGTCTAATCCTTGCTTTTTTTCTTATGAAAGACTTTCACTTGTATCCATTTTGACTGCACACAAAGTGCTTTTAAATATTTTTACTGTTTAGCTTTAGCAACCCTCATAAAACTATGAGAGAAACCCTCCTATCCTCCACTGTAAGACTTGCCAAAATGCTATTTACACACTCAGCCTGACGAGATGAAGAACGAAGATGGCTTCCCTTACACAACACAATGACAGAGTCTTCCACTTTTTATGACAGAAAATTATGGTTTCTTTGCTACCCTTCCACAAAATGTATAAAAGTTTTACTTTTTGTACAAAGCCAAAATGCTCCTGACTGCGAAAATGCTGGAGATTCATGACACAGAAGAACATGGAATGAAACTTCTGAAGATGCACATGCCCCAGAATTCCCAGGATGTCCAGTATGCTCAGCTGATCTAAATCTAAACAGCATTTGACTACTCCGTAGGAACTCTGAATACAATGAGATAAAAATGTCTTAAGTACAGAGTTGATAGTTTGTGTTTCTAGAACACCAAGTTCAGCTTAATTTAGACCTCTGAAAAACAGAAATATAAAGCATTTCAATACACAGAGACTAAGAAAAGGACAAAGAATTCATACTGCTGTAATGGTAACACCTTCAACTCTACAGAAAGCATCAGGCACACAGTATTAAGTTTTTTCATGAAGAAGAGGCATGGTTTCCAGTACACCTGTAAGCACTGCAAAGCACAGAGTAAAGCAGGCCTCTCCACGTGTAGATGTGACAGGAAAATAAGAAGGCCAAAAGCTCTTTTTGCCTGCGTTGTCTCCATTGGACTATTTCAGTTCCTAAACTGCTTATTTACATGCATTTCCCCACATTTTCTTTCCTTGATACAGCTTCATACTCCTGTTTCTCCTTCCCTGGCTTAGTCCAACATCCCTCTAAAGTACTTTCCTGAACGACATAAAAATACTTTTCTTCCTCTTGTCTTCCTGCTCTTTCCCTTGAGTGTTCTGATTCCCTATTCCTTTGTTCTCTACCAATAATGCTGTCAAAGCTACAGAGTAAAATGACACTCAAACCCCCCTTCTGACCTTAGGCAAATGAACTGTCCCATCGTACTGTTCCACATACAGCAGCAGCATCACTTTCAAACAGACCTGCATAGGATATATTTAAATCTATATTTATATTTATTATCTTCCTGAAAAAATTCAAGGGTCTTCCCAAAGTGACCATGCAAATTAGAACACAGTATTTTCAAAAGCGAAAAGTCGTCACAGGAGTCTGATAGCAGCATCAGACTGGGAGATTACTATTATCAATAATTTTAGGGGGAAAAAAAAGGAGGGGGATGCGAAAGGTATTTGTGACTACGTTAAAAATGAAGGAACATTTCAAACCATCATGAGAAGAAACTACTGATTATTTAATATAGATATAAAGAAGGATAAAAATGTACTTCTCTCAAGCTTGCCATATGTTGATGCAGCCTATGTTCAGTGACCACAGAACACTTCCTTAAACCGAGTTACTCCTGGTAGTGGGTTACTTGAAACACTCTTACTCAGTCTTCTTTTCCTTCATGATTACAGAGAATAGTAAGGCAACCACAGTAATGTCTTTATTTCAGTTCTCTTCCCTCACTTACCAACTTCTGTCTCATTTCTTTTTTACATACTGCTGATCAGAATTAAAATACAATCATATTTTGCCACAGGTACCTTATTTAACTTAGAGTTTATAAAGCATCTCACACGTTTGAGAATGCTAACAGGCAATAGCAACGTTGTTTTTCTTTCAAACAAGTCTGGAAAACCACATTACCTGCTTGTCTAGTATCTGATGAACTACATAATTTAGAGTTAAAACCGCATTAAACTTTGTGAGCCAAAGCGGAATTTGACTACAACTTTGACAGTCTTCAGGAGAAGAATGAAGCAGCTTTGCAAGTATTTTCTTATTTTTCTTACCCAAAAGCACAGAGGCTCCAGAACAAATTCCACAAGATTGCAGTTTTCTTTTCTGAAACAGCATGTCTGATGCATTTTGTGTTACAGCATTCTCTTAAGTCAGTAACATGTTGTCTGAATAACAACGAAACTGCCGTCTGTCTTTTCCTTCGCATTACATCTGTCATCTCAAAACTACAAAGGTTTTAGGTAGTTCCAAACTCCAAACTTGCATAAAATAGAATGGAGCACCCTCTCTAAAGACACTCACTGGCCTAACTTTGATCTCCAAAAAGTTACTTGGCAAAACACCAGAGAGAGATGTAGCAACGAAGGTACATTTAAAACCCTTGCTTGGAGATTCAATCCGTACAGCCTTAAGTCTGTGCACCTATAACGACCTATAAGACAAGCCACTGAAACTGCCATGTTATCAAAGTTTACAGATTGCTTTTTGCTCTGCAAAACAATCTTTAAAAAAGTTATTAGAAACCAGTGAACTGTTCTCTTTGACCCTGAGTTATTCAGTGCATCGCCCTCTTATAAATGATCCTGAAAAAAATATTGTGCCCCAGCCAGATTTCTTGATAAAATCATAACTGGTGTTCATTATGCTCTTGCATCTGTGCCCTGTAAGGTCTGAAAGGGCAGAAGTGACCATACAGGCTTGACAAGTTTTCCACTTCCTATGGCTAACTCTCTTCTACTGAAATTATTCCCATCTTTCTAATGACATCTATAATGAAGCATATAAAATCATTTGGGGATTAGGTATCACAGTATCACAGTATCACAAGGTTGGAAAGGACCTTTGAGATCATCAAATCCAAACTATAACCCAACACTAACACCAACCATCATCTAAACCATGGCACTCAGTGCCACATCCAATCTCCCCTTAAACACCTCCAGGGTTGGCGACTCCACCCTGGGCAGCGCATTCCAATGGCCAATCACCCTTTCAGTGAAGAACTTCTTCCTCACATCAAGCCTAAACTTTCCCTGACGAAGCTTGAGTCCATGCCCTCTGGTTCTGTCACTGGTCACCTGAGAGAAGAGACCAACCCCTGCCCGACTACAACCTCCTTTTAGGTAGTTGTAGAGAGCAATGAGGTCTCCCCTGAGCCTCCTCTTCTTTAGACTAAACAGCCCCAGCTCCCTCAGTCGCTCCTCATAGGGCTTGTGCTCCAGCCCCTTCACCATCTTCGTTGCCCTCCTCTGAACACATTCCAGTATCCTGACATCTTTCCCAAACTGGGGGGCCCAGAACTGTACACAATATTCAAGATGAGGCCTGACCAGTGCCGAGTACAGGGGGACGATAACTTCTCTGGTCCTGCTGACTACACTATTCCTGATGCAGGCCAGAATGCCATTGGCCTTCTTGGCCACCTGGGCACACTGCTGGCTCATGTTGAGCTTCCTGTCAACCAGCACTCCCAGGTCCTTTTCTGCCTGACTACTCTCCAGCCACTCTGTCCCCAGTCTGTAGCTCTGCATGGGATTGTTGTATCCCAAATGAAGTACCCGACATTTGGACTTATTAAACATCATCCCATTGGAATCAGCCCATGTCTCCAATCTGTCCAGGTCCCTCTGCAGGGCCATCCTACCCTCTAACAGATCAACCCTTCCTCCCAGCTTGGTATCATCTGCAAACTTGCTGATGATGGACTCAATCTCCTCATCCAGATCATCAATAAAGATATTAAACAGGACCGGACCCAACACCGATCCCTGGGGGACACCACTGGTGACCGGCCGCCAACTGGATGAGACACCATTCACCACCACTCTCTGGGCTCGGCCCTCCAGCCAATTCCTAACCCAGCACAGAGTGCTCCCATCTAAGCCACGGGCTGCCAGCTTCCCTAGGAGTCTACTAGGTAGTCTGTTTGACCTAACCTACCTGAATTACTATGTTAAAATAGACTCACTGTTCTACTTTAACTATTGATATATGTGTATTTCATTCCTTAGCTGGGTTTAAGAAATTACTTTCTAATAATTTTTGATCCATACATATGATTCTATGATCCATACGTGGAAAATGTCTCTTCACGTACAAAGCGTTATATTCAGCAGTTTACCTCAATGTTCCAGGACCGTGGACAATTTTTTCCAACTCCAATTAACAACAGAACTATACATTCATAATTCATATTTTGTATACCCTTTAGTCTTTTGTAACCAAAGGTGAGCATGTGAGTGAATGCCAGGGACCAAACAAACGTGTTGTAGAAATATTTACCTGCTTTCAGCAACAGTGGCTCGGTTCTACTAATAACAACAGCTTAATGAGTAAAAAGTGTTGGCAGAAATGTTTGTTTCTCCCTCTGCCTCACTTCAATTCCCTATCAGAGAAGAGTGAAGTTACAAAACAGTCCTTAAACTTCCTGTAAAATTCTAACTTGAAGACCCAGACCCAATCACTGCTAAAGGAAAAAGATGCACAATTTTCAGCTTTCATTGCCCTTGTGACATCTGTCTTACTGATTCAATCCTTGTAATTATTGGCTGAAGCTTCCAATATACTACATGTATGGGCATATTCATGCAGTTTGTAGTGTGATTTAAATGTGACAGAAGTAAAAGAAATTTATGCATTGAGTTTATCCTGATGCTATTTTATATAAAATTTCCTTCGAAGAACAGTGTTATAATACTGAAAATTTCATTGAACTAAGTTTAGGTAGGAAATACAGAAGAATGATATAGGAAATACAGAAGAATGATATACACTTCTGAATTTTTATAAGCAATTGCAATGGATGTTAAACCATAAAAGCCTACCAAAAGGGGAAAAAACCTCCATAACACCACTAAACTGATTTCACTAAATTACATTTCCATTTTTTAACTTCCGAATTGCTCTGAGAAAAAGATTCCTAGTGAAAGGAGAAATTTACCTGAGATGCTGGTCACATATATATATTTATATTGCAGGTAGTAATGTTTTCTCCTTTAAAATTAAAGACTATTCCACTTTATCTACAGATAGTACCTTCCTTTCCTTCTGTTCAGTCTAGGAATATGTGGTATATAAAAGTACTGATGCTATTTCAGCTTCCTAGCAACTAAAATCTCAGAATTTCTTAAGGTTTCCAGCTGGACTCACAGGGGAAGGAGGATGGGTAATGAATGCTCATGGCCAGTATAAGTCTCACAGGACTAACTACACTTTCCCAAAAATATTTTTTTTATATTGGATGGTCAACATGTGGACTGTACATGGCTAAAATTATCAACCCACAAAATTATACAACACTGTTTGTGCTTTTGGAATCCTTGCAATCTTTGTAATTATTTCGGCTTGACAGTGAAGTCTAGAAAGAACTCTGCCTTCTCCTCCACATGTATGCTCTCCACATTTATTTTCCAGTGTCCAATCATCCTTTTTCTTAACAGCATGGCCTAGATTGAGCCCATAGCTGTACATTTACTTGAAGAAGCTCAAATTTTCAAGCTGAATTTGTATGAAGTTTATGAGGAAGCTGTTGGTAAATTTTATTCCAAACAGTTTCTGCTGTTAAAACAAAGCAAAATTCAAAAAAAGTAGAACACCGACTTGGTTTCCCACATGTATTTCCAGTCTAGCTTTGAATTTTTATTTGCTTTCTCAAGCCAGACAGTTGTGTTCCTTCAAACTATAAGACTTTTATTCTACCAGGTGCCTAAAGTACACCAGTGCAAGATTTAAAAGCCAAGGCTCCAGGCTAGAACCAAAATATTCTTGTCCCTTCTCAGGGGTGTGACTCTTCACAGCCCAGCTGTGACTGTGCAATTTAACTCATTTCCCAGATTCAGCTATGAACTGAATTTTCAGCAGCTCCACAGGCAGATCATTTATAGCTTTCCAATAGGGTACAACCTATTTTAAAACCTACTGGCTCAACTGTCACCCACAACAAAAAAAACAGATTTTCATTTCAGCACCTGGTCAAACAAATTGAAGTGGTTTGAACTTGAGTTGAATCTAGTTCTAAAATAAAACTGTCTTTAAACTTTTGTAAAATTCTACTTAGTATTTTTGTCTAACCACAAAAAAAACCATTCACAGGTAATTCCCTTCCTTTGAATTCAACACACAAACCCACAGTCCTGGCTGCACACCAAATGGAGAGCACTCTGCTAGATTTAAAGATACAGCATAGAAGAGGTCATATGTTTTGACCATCTTTAAAGCAAGGGAAAGGGAGAAACCAGTCTTTAACAGGTCAGTTAGTTTAACAGTTCTTGGAAAAATAAGGAGGCAAATATGCAAAACTATTCGTAACTATCCAGAAAGTAACACAATGAATCAACACTCATTTGCCACTAATAAAGAGCTACATCAATCACTATGAATCCCATCAGAGAATAACTGTGCTTGTAGATAAATCATAGCTATCTTGAATGTTTTGCAAGGCTTTCTGCAATACCTCACATGTTGCTCTCATAAAAAACATAAGGACACATGTTGTAAATAAAAATGAGAGCAAGTACAAAACTTGCTAGAAAAATGTTAACTTGGAATATTTCAGCAGTTCTGTGACAAACACAAAGGACTATATATCAATTTTTCCTTCACGGCCTGCCTCCCCCTCTAGCCTTCAAATTTTTAATGCTCTGGTCCCAAACTTGCCATAAAAGTCTTCACTCAGGTCTTTATTCTGGCAGAGTAGCAAGCAGTAAATAAAAGTGTACTGCTGAAAAAACAAAGTGCAGTACAGCAGTTCAGAAATCACACTCAAGACATTAATCAGTCTTGGCTTCCCTCATACATAAAGTACATTCTGCATGTTACACCACACATTATTGCAAGTGTTGGGGGGCTGTGGGCTGTTAGGGGCCAAGCATCTCTGAAACACTAGAAACAGTCATCATAATGCATGCATCTAATTCCTGGGGCATGCAATGCCATTTAGTCACAGCACTTAAGAAAGAGAGCTCAAAGGTAGTTATGGTAGACCAGAGTAACAGTACTGTTCATTGCTCCTTTTCCTACTCACTTTCCAATCTCCAATGCTCTCTTCCTTAATTTTGGAAGAATAGTCCTACTCACTCCTGTTGTTTGATCTTTGGACTGACTACCATTAAGATAAGGTAAGAACTTATTCCACTGTGTCTGTGAGTATTAGAAAGAAGAGAGATGGTCTCTTCCTTTCTGGGTATTTATATCACATTAACTAATTAACACCATCCAGGGTTGCACTCTCTCACCTGCACGTGCTTATCTGTGAAATTGGTTCCCTTGCATACCACAAGAGTATATGAAACTCTTTAACGTCCTACTATTTCCATCCCAGAGAGCAGATTAATTCTTTCCTTGCCCTAGCTCTGACCCTGGATTCCCTAGACATATTGTACCACATCACTCCCCACTAATGCCTGAAGCACATGCTCAAAGGCAACAGCAGCCCTCCATCATCATCTCCCCTTACCGTTTGCTCAACAGGGAGCTTACTAACCCTTTCTTTGATGGTACAACTGCAAGGTTCATCTGTGCTCCCTTTCCTTCAGAGCTGTGAACAGAGCAAAAGGTGTTCCTTGCACAAGCAATGCTATTCCAGTTACTGCCTTGCTGCTTGAAGTTACAAAGTGCTGCAAATATTGCTTGATGCAGGAATGTTTATTTCTCAATCAGCCAGGTGACACACAGCTGATTATTTACTTTGAATAGGTAAGAGCACATGAGCTACAACAGAAGTTTCAGCTGTTCATGTGTGGAGATTCAGAACTACAAAACCTATACACACCCAGCAAAGAAGGAATTAAATATCATACTGTGTCTGCTGGTACCCAAGAATAACTGTTTCTAGTGTCCTGCAGAATTCTAACGGGTGAAAGAAATATGGGGAATCTGCAGCCACTCAGTTGTCAACGGTGTCAGGAAACTTCTTGGAGAACTCTTAAAGGGAAGCAAAAGCAAAGCAGTCTAAGAAAAACAAATAGCCATCATAGAATAAAGGCATAAAATCCAAGATGGTTGGTTTGCTCTCACTGAAACGGCCAAATGCAACTTGTCTGGCAGACAACATCGAGAAGGTGCATATGGGATTATGCTATCCTTACGGATATGCATTATGTACTGGTCCCACAATGGGTAAATACAGTGACAGATCTAAGTGATGGTTTGATGGTTTTTCCTAGTAATGACAGGTAGATTTAACAGAAAAAATGCCCAGTGTATAGATGTATAGATGGATGTGGGTTTAGATTCAAGGAGGAGTTTTGCCCAGACGCAATATTTAGGGGTGGATGGATGGTATAGGTGTGGTTATGGCTGCAGTGTGGTTGGATGGAAATGGTACATATTCCTACATATTCCTGACTGTCCTTGAACCAAAAGCAACTGCTAGGCTAGGGTAGGTGCTGCCTGGGATGAAGGCTGCTGAAAACTGAGCTTTCAAAGACTGGGTAGGCACTTCCAGGTGTTAGACAAAGTCTCACATCTTTGTCCACTTATGGACATGGTATGTCCACCATTCTTTTCATATACTGAAAAACTTCAGTGGCTCCCTACTACACACCATAAGAGAAAATATTCATACCTTCCTCTATATCTGAAGCAAATTATTTTTGAGATCAAAGAGTAGTTCAGCTAGTAACCTGGTTATTCACCTCAGTATAGGAAGCACAGTGCTTCATACAACTACTGCAGAGAGAAAAATTTAAGGAGACACTCTTCAGAGGAATTAAAGGAAAGGCTCCGTAGTTGACTAACACAAAATTTTCTAGCTGGGAACAAGGTAATTATTTGATGATATGTAAAATAAGAGATGGAAAGAGATCGTAAGAGAAAGTGAATATATAGTCTTTTATCTAAACATCACAATAGTGGTTTTTAAAAAAAATCTAATATATCAATAATTGAAACTCAATTGCTTACACTATTGAAAATACATATAGAAAGACTGGAATCCATGCTGCAGTTGAGGGTAATGTAATCATAAAGCTACAGTCATACTACTACTCTTAAACCAGCTGCCATCTCCTTTGCTCTGCAGAAATGAATCTAATTGTACCTTACAAAGCTCCCTATTTTCAAAATGGCCACTTCCCATTGATTCCGTGTGAAGGAAATCAAGCTCATCCTTAGAAGATAACGTCCCTTAAAGCTTTCAGAAATTGTAATGGACCAAAGCTCAAGGACAGAGAGAGAAATCTCCTCAGGAGTCCCCAGGTAAGTATTAGCTAACTTGAAAAAATAAAGGACAGGGAATTTAAATTAATTAAGAACATAAGGTGTTACAGTTTTAGAGAAAAAGAGTACATTTAGAATTAAAGCATTCTGATTCTTTGCAATGCAGCCAAATATAAAATGCCTACTAGATATGTCTAAATAATGTTCTCTTACATTGCTTATTTAAAGTCATCTCATGAGAATCTGTAATTTGAGTTACACAGTTACCAGCACTATCACTGTTATGATCGAATGCAATAGGGAAATGGAAAAATCCAGATCCATAATAATCATCATCATCATCATCTACAAAATAGCATTTCGTAGTTAACACACTTCAGAGTGAGAATTTTCTACAAACAGCTCAGTGAATATAACTACAGACTCATCTCTGGAACAATGTATTTAGCAGTAGGTGGATAAAACAGGGGTAAAAGCTAGGAAAAAACCAGAATTTTGAGGTAGCGTTTAAGCTCTGAACATTTGACTCATTTTTCATGTCCATGACTCAGCATCACTGCAATTGCTTTTAAAAATACAACCAAAAAACCAAGCCTAGTTTTGCTTAAATGTGCTCTAACTTTAAACTGGAGACAGCATTTATGGTAAGCATAATCTAATGGATGGTTATGAAATGATGAGACCATTTAGACAGATGTTTGATTCTCCATGGACATTTTTTTCTCCAGGAGAAATAAGAAAGGCCTGCAGTCTTAACTGTCTTTTCTGAATTTATGGTGGCAGAACTGTCCATCTGGATTAGTGTCATCTGCCCTTTTAGAAAAATATCAGTGCCTGTAAGGCTTTCAAAGATAAATTATCTATGTGACGGGAAGATTACATGTTGACCTACTGATTTTTTTTTCCATTAGGGTAAACTCAGATGAAGGTTTTCTCCAAAAAGGCAATTATATTTATGACTTCCATCAAAACTATCCACTAAAAATTGCACATAACAGTTGTATGTCACTTTATGTGCTATTTCTTTCCCTATGCAAATGCAATAAAATAAAATCATTAACAGTAAGATGACATGAAATACATAGTATTGAAAGATGAAGGAGTAAGAATGCATAATGTGGGTAGTTACATGTTACCACCTCTCAACAGAGAAACATACATAAGTTAGTCTAGGCAAGGAATGACAAATTAAATGTCTGTCCACTCTTGGTAATGAAGGAAAAACCATCAGCTTTGTTCTAGAAGTACTGTGAATATAAAACATAACAGACTAGCACAAACCCTTCCTGCTCTGTTTGACAAGTTACTCTCCATTTCTACAGAGAGATAAAAGAAAAAAGATCTCATAACACAGGATTTTTGAAGGACCACAGGAAAAAAAAATATAAATAAAATCTATTAATTACAGATTTTCATCAGCCCTGGATTAGAAGCCTCATCTTCCTTGAAGGTTCTAATTCAGTGAAAGCAAAAAGCACTAGTGCTACAAATAAGAAGAAAGAATATAAAACTGGGTTAAAATGACATTACCATTTTCCAAGTAATACTCCTAACCACAGAATAGATAATGTTCCTTTAATAATTTAGCTCTTCACATATTGTCTTCCCATGGCACCCAGTTAAACAGAAGAGGGCAAATTAACTTAAGCTCTTTGCAGCTCCTGTGAAAATGGTGTGCTTAAAAACTTGTGGATGAAAGAATGCAGACCAGAAACATAAATCAATGTTTTGATTTTTAAGCTTCCTAACTTCCAAAAACTACATTTCTGCTTTTTTCCATGTACAAAAGTTTGTAAAAAGCATTTGAAACCAATAAAAATAATTCAACAGTGTGAGCTACTTACATTAAGTGGACTATTTCAACAGCAGCTATCTATATTTGAAAACTCAGTATTTCCCATTATTATTAATAATGAGATGAATATGAGTTGCATTACTGTACAGGCATCAGTCTTGTATACTTTCTCCTTTTGAGACTCAGATTACAAAAATTACAAATTCAATTTTGAAAAAAAAAATCAAACCATGCCTTCAGAAGTGACTGCTATTATTTTTGCTTATAAATAGCTATTTATATCAATCACAATACAGTCAATAGTAATCTATCTTCTATATTAGAACAGGCCATTTTCCTCCTGGGAATTTGAGATGAGAAAGCAGTCAGGAAGGGTTACACTTCTCACTCAAAAATAGGAAGAAATAAAGAAAAAATCTGAAAACTGAAAGATTAAATGTCAATTTTATCAATGGCCTTTAACATGCAGCCTGAAGGAAGCAGAGTTTATAAGCAGTTTATAAGGAAGAAGAACTTCTTGCAGTTGCCTGCAAATCTGATATCTGACAAATAAACCAGAGATTATCTTTGCCCTATTATTAACACTTTGAATAATTATTCATAATAAGATTGAGATTACTGGAGTCACAAAAGACTCAAAATGGAAAAAAAAATAATATGCATAATCATCAGTTACTGTTCCTGGTACTCATTCAGCCAAAACTTGATAGAAAGAAGACATGACTTCAGTATAACTACTGTTTTACCATTCCTAACAATCTGTACAGTAATTTATATATGAAAATGCATTCAGTGATCTAGCTAACCTCTAAAGGCAATTCAACAATCATTTCACTCCCTGGACCAAAAAAACTTTAATTGAATTGTAACATAGTTCTACAGAAAATTTATATTTTATATATTTTATAATTATATTTTATATATTTATATGCTTTAGGTATTTAAAGACATCCCAAGAACACCATGTACAGCGGCACAAGAAAATGAATCTTACCACTGCAGCTGGAACTTGATGCATTTTTGCAGCCGGGGTTCCTGGGCGTGGGTAAAATTGGTTAATAAACAAACTTGGAAACCTGTACTGTTCTACAAGTTTCACTGTTTCTTGAAAATCTTCATCTGTCTCTCCTGGAAAACCACAGATGATGTCTGTAGCAATTGTTATTCCAGGCACTCTGTAATGAAAGTAGAAAGGAACACTGAACTAAGGACATGTAAAAATCTTGTTCTCTTAAAAGCTAGTACATAGACTTATAACTCTTCACTCTACCTTCAGAAATTGAAACCTAAAACGATCTTTGAAAAAAGAGAGATTTTAATACCACTGTTTGGGAATGAAAAATGCATTTGGTACTCAGCCGAGAGCACACAGGATAGAAGATATTGCAGCAAATATTGGATTAGGATTGTGACAGAAGACTGAAAACATCTGTACCATCTCCTCCTTCATTCAGAATTGTAGGTGATGAGCAGAGCTTGTAAATTTCTTGAATTCTGATTGCTAAATTCACAAAATTTATACCTTGAGACTTAAACTCTAGGATTTGTAAAGTATTTAACATTTCATAATGCTGCTATTGAAGTAGAAGAAGATATCCATGGCAATTTTGAACAAAATTAGCTTTGGAGCAAGCAAGACACCTCTTAGCTACAAGTTAATTTCTAACTCGGTAGTCCATAAAATCAGCTTAGGCCTTGCTTTAAAAGGGAAAGAGAATACTTAATTTTAAAAATGCACAGGCACCGAGTTCTCTTGTTATTTAGCAAGGCCAGCACTGCCTCACTGCTCCCCTTGGACCGAAGACGCAGCACCCTGACGCACAGCAGCTTAAGAGAGCGCAGCTGACAGAGGCAGCCAACAGACGCAGCAGTTAGCGCAGCGCAAGGGGTGAAGTAAGGGAGCCTCAGTTGAAATCTCACCACAGTAACAGTTTTAGACAGGGTGGTAATTCACTGAGCATTTTGCCCAGTAGATGTCGGAGTAGCCGTCCTTGATAGGGTCGAGGCTTGCACCCCAACTAAGCTTCAGCTGTTGGATGCAGCCCTCCAAGTCTCCGGCTGCAGGGATTCGTTGAAGGCTCTCTCTGATGATAGGAGAGGCTGCCCTCTGTTCTGCAGGAGCTGTGCTGCCTTGGAGGAGCTGTGTCTCCAAGTTGGGGGAGTTACAGGAGGAAGTGAGCAGGCTGTGCAGCATCAGAGAAGGCGAAAGGGAGAGAGGCAGCATCTTCTCTGCAGCTCAACAGCTTGAAGAACGTCAGCCCCCACCTGCAGAAGAGAAGCTGGTAGCGTCAACCTCCATTACCAAGGGTACTGAAACCTCTAGAGAAGGATGGAAACTGGTGACTTCTGATTCCAAGAGGAGTGACCTTGCCCTACCTAAAGGCTTACAACTGTGAAATAGGTTCATTGCCCTCAAAGTCAAAGAGGAGCCAGCTGTGCCAACAAGCAAAGCATCTGGTTCATCCAACCCCTCAACCACGCAACGCTATAAGGAAGAAGCAGCAAGTCATTGTAACTGCTGACTCCCCGCTGTGGGGAAGACAGGCATCCATCTCTTGACCTAAGCAACCATCTAGAGAGGTTTGCTGTCTGCCAGGGGCCAGGATCCAGGATGTTGTGGGGTTCATCTGGCCCTTTGACTACTACTCCCTGCTGTTATTTCATGTGGGCACAAATGACACCGCGAGTGGAAACCCGGACAGTATTAAAACTGACTACAGAGCTCTGGGGGGCAGTAATCAAGGGCACAGGGGCTCAGGTGGTGTGCTCTTCATCAGGAAACACTTTTTTACTGAGGGTGACTGAGCACTGGCACATGTTGCCGAGGGAGGTTGTGGAGTCTCCCTTCTTGGAGGTATTCAAAAGCTGTCTGGACGTGGTCCTAAGCAATTGGCTCTAGGTGGCCCTGCATGAGCAGGGGGGGTTTGGACAAAATGACCTCCAGACATCCCTTCCAACCGCAACCCTTCTGCGATTCTGTGATATGGCCCAGAAAAATACATCCTACAACCAAGAGATTACTGCATAGTATTTACAGAGCACTCTGTGTGACCCAGGAGATACCAACTCAGTTTTCCAAATCTGACCGTAGCCAGCTGGATGACTACTGTCCTATGAGAAACTGTGAAACCACAGCACTGGTTTGTATTTCAGCCTGCTTGTGTAAAGTGGAAATGATGATAAACTTCTGTAGAGAGACAGAAATATACAGTGCTCAGAAGTGCTCAGTGCTCCCTATTGACACAAGTGAGACTCTTACTACAACACAGAGTTGATTGTACGCTATCAGTAACAATGAACTGGAGAAAACATGATTTAGAAGGAAAAGTAAGAACTCTATAAAGATCTTGGTGGTATTTGACTTAAAGCTGTCCCTGTTTCAAGTGGGGGAATAGATGAGATAACTTCCAGAGTTCCCTTCTAACCTAAATAATTCTACAGTTCTTAAGCAGGCTACAGGCAAGTGAAGAGCTGAGAGAGATTCTTTTAGGGGTGACTGGTATAAAGACCACTGTCACAAGCAAAGATCACACCTGAGCTTAAGAAGGGGCCTCCAAGACTGTCTCCAACCTAAAGAAAAGGCTTCTCTTCCCCTCATGAGGCCATGAGACAGCAGAACTGTAAACATAAACACATATAATCCAAACAACATTCATGAAACACTTGAATGGCCAAAGAGAACTATCATTTTTTATTAGACAGTTCCTCACCACAGAAAAAAACAATTCTGTGGTTAAAGCGGGTGTAGAAACTTGAGTCTGAATAGCTGAAAGAAAAACTTCCTGCAACAACGAGCTCGACTGGAACAGGAGAGTCTGTTGGCAAAAGACCAAGTAATGGGAACCAGGGAATGTTGTGCTTAGTAATTTGATTAGGTGCACTATTAGTACATGCATAGCTTATACTCACCACAGCAGCCTTCATACAAACAGTATACGGTAGCAAATATCTTGTTAGGTTTTTTTTAACTTAAATAACTTTTTAAATGAAGTATTGGCAATAAGTTTAAACAAAAGTAAGTGTCTTGGCCTCCTTTTTACATGTGTCTGCACATATAGTTAGGTGTGTGGGAATTTTAGATTATTAGAATCTTCTTTCATCTTTTCCTTATGAAAAATCCAAACAAAAGAAACCAAATTCTTTCAATTCCTTTCTGAGCTCAAATTCAGACTCCACGATTGAGATGAAGTTAAAACATTGCATTTGAACACCAAATCAAAACCAGTGCAAACCTGAACATTTTCAAGGACTTGGTCGAATGATCATAAGTGGGAAACACAAGCTAAATATTGCAGAGAACAGCAAAAATCCCCAGAGCTGTTGGCTAAACTGCCTCGGTTACCATTGCTTTCCTAATACTGACAAACTGCAAGATATGAAGTTATGCCTGACATCAAGTAACAATAAAATTTGTTAGCTTTAAGGACTAAGTGAACAGAGAGGCTCTGTATTCTGCAATGTGGTTTTGGTCACATCACAAATATCTTGGGCAGTAATAGTAAGCTTATGGAAAAAAAGAATATTTGTAAATCAATATTCACATACTATCAGCTGCCATTTCTCAGATCATGAACAGAACACTCATTATGTTTGACAAAACCATTATAATGAAGTTATTTTAACAATTTTAATGACACTATTGGCAACAGTCAAAGCATTTATTACCAGTGGTAGTAGCAATACCATCTTTTATAAAGGTTTAGTTGTTTCTATAGCAACATGAATGATAAAGTCCAATCAAGCTAGACACAATAAAATACGCTCTTTTTCTCCATAACACCAGTTGTCATTCAGTTAAAAGGAAATTACATATTTTAAAAATTCATAAACTCTACAAATGTCTGAGCTCCATTTGGTGATAAGGTGTTAATTATCTTAGTAATTAGATTTCTTCCTGGATGGAATTATTACGCACAAAGAAAAGCCAGAGTATGAAAAGAGAATAAGGACCACAGTGTATTCAGCAACAGCAATTAATTACAGTTCAATCCAGTATGACTGTCTAAATGACATTGTGTAGTGCATTTTTATACCATTGTTGAATACATTGTTTAAAAAGTAGTTTTAGAAGGGGAGAAAGGCATGAGATTTTACTCAGAGTAAAACCAGGTTACTGACAAAAATCAAGCCCTTAGCCTTTCTCAAAACTCCGATGAACAAAAATAAGTACAATTAGCTCCACATGTGAAACATCATTTCTTAATGAAAATAGCAATGGAAAAAGATATAATTGTGGAAAAATATAAGCCACGTATACACTTGAAAATTAAAGCAACTTTTGCTCTGTCAGCCTGAAAGAAAGCAGCACGAAATTCCTTATTGCATAGATTCAGATGTTAAAAAAATCATCCCAGCTATGAGATATGATGCTAAATTACACAAGAACAATTTCTCATGCATCAGCCAATATTAAATTGGTTTTTTGAAATGAAATACAGATTATCTATTTGTAAGAAGGTGAAGAAAAAACTGCTGAACATCCCCAGTAAGCATGTTGTAACATTTATTACATAAATGCATTTACACTAGGTCTGAAAATTCAATTGAAGTGTTTTCTAGGTCAGTAGAGACCCTTGACCACACGTTGTTCAGTGAACCAAGAAAATACAGTGATCCTTATGAAAGATAAGATTATTTTTAAGAAGCAGGAAGTTATTTCAAACATACAGAAGTCTGGATGCTCCTGGTAGCCAAGTTAACGGAGGTGGTCAGTCTGTTTCAATACTTCTGTGCATAAAGTGACTTAAACTTTGCCAGCCCTTTTAAACCTGATAATCCTGGCAAATCCTGGAAAGACTGTCTGCAATCACAAACCTTGTAAGATTTTTTCTCTGCAGACATGCTATTGTTTCCATTCACTCAACTTTCAAAACCAAGAAAAGAGTCCCAAGTTCTCAATTGGGACATTTTACAATAAAATTGTGGAATTCCACAAACAGATGAATTTGAGGAATACTCAGTCCTGTATATAATGTAATTCAGTCCTAATACTTACGGTTCCTCAACATTCTCTCCTTGTTGTCCCTCTACATAGATAAATCCCTTCCATCTACTCAAGAAGATTTATGCTCTTTCATCCTGAACCAGACCAACAATACAATTACCATCATCTTGGGCAGTTCTGAACAGCCAAAAAAAGCAACTACTTCATCTTACAGCAAAAAATTGTCCATTTTAGTGTGATGCTGAACATGAACAAGTGCTTAGACGACAGCTATCCAAAACCTCACAGAAGGGAGGAATGAATGTGTTTGAAAGGACACAGAAATACGTTTTACCCTCTACCTGAAAAGGAACCAAGTCAGCCTCTTGGGTCAAAGAAAAAATGTGTTCTACCTCCCAAAGAAGAGGCTGATGCCTGGAAGTAAAGTTGCAGGCACGTCTATAACGTGCTGACGGTGGCCCTGAGAATTGCCTCCTGTATCCCATTTAGTTCTAAAGTCCAGAAGAATAAATCAGTCTGAGGTGAGCTCAGTGCTACTCCAGTTAGGCAGTGCCTGGAGCTCTGTCTGCTCACATATCACTGTTGCATATTACAAACCAGCAAGCAGAGCAATAAGTTTCTTGCTCTTTTCTGTCCAGGGGATTTAGCAACCAGTATTAGAGAAAACAGAAACTGGACTATCAGTAACTGGAAAGTAAAGCAGATATTACAGGGTCAGTTACCACAGACCAATTCACGAACACAGGGAAGGTAGAAAACTCTTGATGGAAGGTAGTTTGGGAGTGAAATGCAAAATCCATGGTCATTTGATTTAGGAAAGAGATAAAAGCGTCCAGCTGCCAAAAATAAAACAGTAACACCTCCCCACCCCCATGTTCACAGAGCAAGATGTCTAAGGAAACCAGCAGCACAAGTGTGAATCTTGCTGGGATTCAGGTGTCACATGGATCATTTCACGTGCCTTTAGTTACAGAAAACATTTCCTTTAGGAATAACTGCTACAAACCAAATCCACACTGAGGGAAGAAATTACGTAACAGAGCTAAAATTCACATCACCTTCAACTACTCATGTGACCACCTGAAATTATTTTGTATGATCACATATTCTTCCCACTTCCCCTTCAGCAATTAACATTTAAATCTAGAAATTACTTAAAGCCACCAACTCGCTCTTAACCAAGATCTCCACCTCCTAGTGTAAATAAATGATTAGAATAAACAGCTAAATGAAAATATTTAGAACACTATGTGTTCCTACAAAAGGGTACAAAACTGCCTGGGAAATCTACAGCAATTGAAGTCAAATCAAAAATTACAATGACCTAGTAACTTCTTGATTCATAAAATTGAAATGTGCACTGAAAAAAAAGTTAGGAAAAAAAGTGGAATTCTTATGAAAATAAACAAGAGTCTTCTCTGAAAACGGTATTTCAGCCTCTGCAGTATTTCTGCAGTATATGTCTGTTTATGGAACCTGCAAATGAATTTAGATTAATGGATGAAATCATTTGAAGGTATCTGAGAGCTGGTCTTTCAAGCATATTGACAGAACCTATCAGGCATCTCAATATGCCATTTTATGTTGGAGCTGAAGGAGATGTTTGGATCTTCCCTGTGACCACACACAGTCCTCCAGAAGCCCTTTACCCCCTCTTTCTTTGTCATCCACAAGGCCTAGTCTTGTGGGATTTCTCACTTAAACTTGAATTGCTCACTGAGGAGTCACACGAGCTGGAGCTAGCACAAGAGAAACAGACTGCTCAGCTGGAAGCACTGCCTCTTTGAAAGCTTAGAAGCAACACAAAATTTCACTCTGCCTCTCTTGACTATATGGAGATCAACCTGAGAGTTAGGCCATGGGAATACCCCCACGCTGTTAGAAAGGCATTCAACCTACTTCTAGTCTGAAATCCTCGTGCCCTTCTCTCTGTCTCCACAGACTATGAACGGAGCACAGCACAACATACCTCACATTTAAGTGTCTGGTGTTAGGGGAGCAAACTTGCACAGAATTTCTGAGACTGAGGTTCTCCATTTTTTTAAGCTTATTATTTACCCTAAATTATGCAATGGGTGAACAGACTCCTAATAAATGGATATCCATTGACAATATTTTCCTTAGTAATCTTTTCCACATGCGTTTAAAAGTAGTCCAGGACGCACTAGTTCAAAACCTCCGTGGCAGAAAAAAGAGCTCTTTTAAACCCTCCTATCACTTGCTCAACTGATTTACACATGGAGTGAAACTGGAAAGTACCTCGGTTCAGTGACAACAGACATTTCATTAACACTGCTGTTAAAGACTTCTGTGAAGCCTTTTGAATGACAACAGACACAGCCTTACGGCTATATATAAGACTGCTTACCCAAACGCATCATGAACATGAATATTTAAAAAAATGATTTAAGAAAACAAGCAGTACTATCAAGTTCATTACAGAACTTAAGTTTTTAATTCTTACATTAAATTCTATTTAATGCTGTCATTTCCTTTTCCAGTGTTCAGTTGCTCTACACACATAATGATATCAAATAATTATCTGGACAAACAGTGGGAGATTTTGCAACTGAATGCAGGATAAGTAGGGAAGATCCAATCAGCACCTCCCAAGAAAGACATTTAAGATAGTACTATAAAATTTAGTAACAAAAGTATAAATGGCAAGACATGAAAGACATTTCATCGCAATATGATCTAAAAGACCAGAGAGGCAGCAAGATATTGGAGTGAACACGGACAGGGAGTCAGACTTCAATAAAATAAAGATAAATAAAAATAATATAAAAGTAGTAACCGTTTCTACTTTTCTATAGTTAGTATTAATATCTTTGACTTAAAGCTCTGTTTAAATCTGAAGTCTATCAACCTTCCAACAGATCAAGCCAATTGAAAAGATGAATTTACTGCATTTTGATTGAACTTCTATTAAATGTGTAATAAATTGTATTGGAAAAACACTAAATGTATGCTACACCCAGTAGTGTCAGATATAATCACATATTGAAAGAAATGGGTGAAAGCTGTGGCCTCACTCTCTAAAAAAGGAAGCTGATTATATTCAGTAGAAAAAAAAGTTTATTCAATAAACTACTAGGTTTAAATACATATTAGTTATTCAGGCCTTCTGTTTTGATTACATTTACCAAAATTACAGCTGTTTACGCTGTATACATTTCTATTAAACACAATAGCATGAGATTCCACCCTGGCAGGACACCTGCTAACACTTTATTCATGTACGTGTTACCACTGCAAATAAATTACATTATTTCAGATACTTTAGAATGTTCTCTATTACTGTCTAACACAACTCCAGGTTGTCTCACAAACCAGCTCCCCTTCACCTTGCAGTTTGCCTGCATTAAAGCGAAGAGATAACTTTATGTTCTTATTCTTTGTAGAAGTCTATAATGGCTTTATTTGTAATTCAACCCACTCGTTTACTTCCACTTGACTACTGAAACCCTGAATACTAGCAGACATTTAAGGAGGTCATATTTTCTTTATGTGTGCAAAATGCATAACTTTAAGACTTTTGAAATAAATATTGTTTTCACAGCTTGGATACTATCTCTCTGAAACTGATGTCCAAGACACAACAAACCAGACAAAGAAATTGTAATGCTGTATTGTTTATATGTCGGGGTTTTTTTTTTAAAAAAAAATAACAAAAGAAACAAACAAACCCCAGACTTGACCACAGAGAAATCCCCAGAGTTTTTTCTTCGGAGTATCCTTGCAGATTTTCCTGAAGAAAGGTGTATATACACACACACATGGGAGAATAATGGGCAACACCATAAATTTTAACATTTAATTTGGAAGTTATTCATAGTGAAACACTTCAGATTTCAAGAGTAGCAGAATCTACATATTAAGCCCAGCCTTACAGCTACAGAGTCACTGTGTGGAGTCTGGTTTTTGCATTCCACACCTTACAGAGCACTGAATGCTGCTCATGGTGGCGATTCCCACAGAGAACACACTACACCAGAGTTTCATGATCTGCAGCAACTTCCAATGGATTTGCAAGTGCAGCTTATGAAGTTGGTTTTGAACTTTGGAGTCGTCACCGGGTTTGACACAAGTCAACTTACAAAGGCCATAGCTGCAATAAAGACACACAATCTAACAGCTCTTGGGGTTTAACTGAGAGTGAGAACAGGTATTTTTTATGACTGTTCTTTTCCAAGCCCACCTCCTGCCCACAAAACAGCTCCTTTAGAAATTGGACTGAATGACAGCTGGAGGCAACTATGAGACCTGATTTCCACTATTGTACTTGAGAAGGAATACGTATGGAGGACTCCGCATGAGTAGGGACTGGGTCAGTCCTCGTTATTGGGGAGCAGTGATCTAGATAAAAAGTATATTTCATAATTAGCACAGCTCACTGCCTGATGATGAAAAAGTACACACAGTTCTACTCTCTTTAATCATCTACAATGAAGGCTGCTAGAGTTCCTACTTGATGCAGTCCAAATGTTTTATGAGAAACATAATAATACTTCCCGTTATCAATTTTCTTAAAAAACCCAAATAGTTATGGCTTGGACTAACTTGATTTAAATATAAGGTGTTCTTCTCTCTCCATAAAAATGAAACATTTTACAGAACTTCATTACAGATTTATAACTTCAGATCATTATTGTTTTATGATTAAAAATGAGTGACTTAAGACAAAAAGCTCAACATCCTTAAACTTCATTTCCATTCACTCTCTAATAAATACCATCTGCTGTGTACTTTAGGGATATAATACCCGTCAAAAACTCAGCCGTATTATGAGAACCGGCACCAAGTTGATCTGAAATGCATATTTGAACAGATGTGTTTAAATTACATCTCTCTGTCTATCCACACGCATAAATTCAGAATAAGCGTGTGTTGATTTAAAATGCATAAAAAAGGGATTTGGAGATGCATCAAAAGTGAACAGCATCTCAATGGATCAAGGCTCACATTACTAAAGGTCATCACTAAAAATAAAGTTTGAATTTATCAAGGGTTGCACCAGGGAACTGTGTTCTTGGGAACTGACTTAATGTTTACTGCACTACAGCAGCCACTGAAATTACACTAATTTTCTATGACCCTTCACTGTTAAACATTAGAGCTGTCAGGCATGGGTAGAAATAATAGGATCTCAGCCATGAGCAGTTGAGAATATTACGTATTTTTTTCAGTCTGACACGATGCTTATCACCAATACTAAATGTCTTGGACTCTGAGGACCCATCCCTGTCTGCTTCAGTGACAGTCATTTAGCTCTTCACTCTGACACAGAAATCAGGCATATAAAACAAAATTATTAATGTGCTTTTTGGCATGATGAAACCAAATGAAAAATTACAAGCAGAGTGCCATTAACAAATGGTAATTGAAAAAAACAATCTTTCTGAACTTGTGTTTTTCCCCCCTCTATAATCTACCATATTGTAATGTTTCAGGGACTTTGAAGGTAAGACAGATCAGACCAAAAGTCCACCTAAGACCAGCAGGCTACTGAGTAATGGGCAGCAGCAGAAGCCCAGGGAAGCGTTTAAGATGTAGGGTCCCCCAGAATCCTTTCCTCCTTCCAACAACTGTATTTTCTCAGAGAGTTGTTTTTATAACTAGTAAACTGTGACGGACTTCTCCATGAATTTGTCCAGTTCCCCTGTGAATCTGTACCCTTCCACATTATACCCACATGAAAGAAAAAAAATATCTTCTTGTGAGTCTGTCACTTGCTAAATCCATTTGATGTCCCCTAATTGTTATGCTGGAACAGCCCAGTAACCACTCTGTTCACCTTCTCAGTACCCTTCGCAATTTTATTGACCTTTGTTCTACTCCTTCTCAATTATCACTGTTCCAGACTGAAGAGTCCTTAATTTCTTTGTGTGACTGATCTGTCACACCTCTGATGATCTCTGTTAGTCTTCACAGTGACATTTCCCACTGTAAAATACCCTTTCTGAGAGGGATGTTGGCAGCATTTAACAATACAGCCACAATGAGATAAAAATCTCTTAAAAGTATTTGTAGAATTTAGAGAAATGGTCGGCTTTGTTTTCATTTTTCTTTCAGGTTTGGGTTCATTTGTTTTCTAGTAAGCAGGCAGCAAAAGATAACGGACCTTAAACATTGTAAGGGACAAGAGAGAAACACCAATGACTATTCTTTATTTGTAAGAAAATGCAAGTACAGCACTGGTAAATTTTCCACACCTAGAGAAATGTTACACCCCAAAATCATTTAAATACCTTTAAGATAGCCATGTTCGGAAAATTACTTTGAAAGCAGAGTCTGCAACAGGAAGAAAAAAATGATAAAAATCTCTGGACAATACGATCAGTATTAAAATTCAGGAAAACAGGACTCATACTACTGCTTTCCCCTGCTATGGAAAACAAACTGCCAAATAAAATATGGAGAAAACAAGTTCTCTCCTCCACTGAGATGGGCTCCGTCCCACATAACCTGATTCATATGAGAAGCCGGGGACTACCAGCATATCTACATCTTCTTCAAATCAAAATCAATGTCTGCCTCTTTCTGAACTATTACTGAACAGAAATTCAGAAAAATGTGACTGTCATTAAAATAGACCAACTGATGAATAAGTCTTCTGAAAAATAAAGCTGAGCAGAGACGCTGTATGGAAAAGTCAAGGACTGTGCCACTGACTTCAAATGAATATCAAATAGTTGGGGACCAACAGCCCTCTCTTTTCAAAATTATTTCTTCTTAAGGTATGGATATGGTGGAAATGAATTACTTTTTGCAGAACGAAACGTTTATTTGAAAAATAAATAAGCTAGAACAGGCAACAGAAAGAAGGCAAAGAATGTTTCAAAGACAGCCCAAAGTCAGCAATGTAGGGTAGAGGGGAATAGAAGAGGTTGTCAAAGAAGCAGTAGTATGATAAGTTACAAGACTTCAACAGAGAATTAAGATCTCTGTCCGAAGCAGAACCAGGAATGGATCAAGGAAGAAAACGAAGAACCAAAATTGCCATTGGGGCAGATATTTTATTCCAAGATTTTGGTTCAAGAATAATTTATATCAAGAACTTTTACAGCAGAAAGAAAGACCAGAACGTCTTCTGGCAAGACTGACATTAAAACTAAGCAGATTTTGAGGTAAACATGCTCAGCTCGAACGAGTTACCCCAAAACAGCTGACAGATTTAAGACAGACATAACTTTCTCAAATTACTAGCTGGAATTTTTTGGTCCTATTCCTTTGTGAGAAATCATCATGTAGAAACTTCTCCAGTTGTAATCATCTACATGGGAAGGACTGAAGTTGTGAAGGAAGCAGCAGTTAACACCTTGTGTATGATATGCACTAAATTTAACATAATCTCCACTCGATTTTTAAAGTACCTAAAGAAATAAAACTTTTACCACACTAGTTGACCATTCAAAACACAGCATCTTATATGCTACAACCTTATTGACACAGTTCTTACAAAAGCTGTGGTTATAATTAAATATTAGAAATACAGAAACAACAGAGAGAGAGCAGCAGGCACGTCAGCTGGGGCACGTATACACCCTCCCCACTCCATGAAGACTGAAAGCTCCTAGCATGTAACTTTAGAGTTTTCAGTTTTACTTCATACTACACTGGCAAAGGTGACAGGGTCTTAAAACCTCAGCGTGAAGTGTGACAAAAGTGCTATAATGTGCTTGAAAAATAACCCTATAAAGCTTCAGAATTAAATATTCAAAGGTAACACTTTCAGACTCGCAAGCAACACTATTTCCTTATTAAGTCAAAACCCATGAGGTCAACTTCCAAGAAATCCAGTGTGCTTTACTAATGAAAGTCTGATAAAATAATGTAAATAAGGTTCCCAATCAACACAATGCTATTTTTGACATTCCCCACATTCTAATCAGACAATCAGCTTATAATTTGCAGGGGAAAACAACCTTCCCAAAACAGGTGCTGAAAAACTTCTCACTTGTTACTACTGGGAAAAAAAGCTTAAGCTGCAGAATTAAACTAAATCAATACTGAAAGACCTGAAAAATGTTCAAAATGAATGGAATGAGGTGGTTATATATATATTCAATTTTGCAAGTTGAAGACAGGTTTGAATTTCATAGTTACCATGAAGTCTTCTCATTACAGTCTACTCAAATGTAATGAATAATTTCGTAAAATATGCATACTGTGATGCAGAGAGAGTAGAATATGAAAATGAAATCAAATCAATTCAGTGGAAACAGGAGTGTTTGCATTTGGACCATATCAGTGAAATCAATTTTATCAAATCACATAATGTTCCACGATGGCCTCTGGGTATGAGTTAAAGAACGTGGAAAGTCTGCCAAATGCCTGCCAGGCACGATGGTACCCTTTTGGCTCTGTACTTCTTCATGAGACACGAAGAATCCTTATTCACAACATTGGTGCAAGCAGTGTAAATTCTCAAGCTGAAATCAAGTGTCTGGGTATAACTAAAATGTACACCAGCTTCCACCCTTTGAGACAGAGAGAAAATAAAGGGATGTATAAAGTGATGTTTAAAGGAAGTGGCAAATTAGGGTCATTGAGGATGAAACAAACTGTATTTCAGACAATTTAAGCTCATTTATTATGTAGAGAATACCAAGCAACTAATGCAAAGCTGCATCTATGTACCAGCATTCCATAAATGCTCATTTCATGTGCGTGGGTGGTACAGGCGGGTTTTAAGTAGACAGAAAAAGTTTGAATATCTTTAGAAACTATTTATTGATGTACCTTTTGAGTTCATTAATAGAAAATGTTTCATCTTGTGATCTATTGTAAGCTTTTATAATTCACAACACCTCCTTCCCCTACTTTCAAGCTCCAGGAATTTCAGCAGGTTGTGTTTACAGCTGAGCTGAGCATCTCACTAAAGGTTTTACTGCAGTAGAAATTAACAAAAGGAGAATCAACAACTACAGCCCAAATCCTGTTTTTCCTTCCATTTAAAGAATCAGCTACCTCCACAGACAAGGATGTTAACTCCCAACGAATACTGAAAGGCCTAAAATCCATTCTATTTGTGGACAGGTAGGATAGAAAGGTATGATTTTAAAATCCTATGCACCAGAACCACAGCTAATAATTTCAGAAAATAAAACTTGTTTTGGTGAAAAAGACGATTTTGCATTACCTATGGCAGCCTGTAGTGTCCAACAATGGGATCCCAGTACAACCATAATGGCTATAAGTATCCATCAAACTTTCAAAAATACCATTTCCCACTGTGAGAACATTTCTTTGGGCCTTCCTCAAGTCTCAGGAACTTGGCAGAAAGCTGCACAAGGAGAACACTAACTCTTGTACCTTGGCGTTGTGCCTCACCAAAGCCCTCAAGTTTGGCTTTCGTAATTGAGAACTTGGACTGTGAGTGATTTCCTTGACAAAAAAATACACTGAACTTAGGAAGTAAATACTCTGAAGGTGTCATTGTGAGGTTCTGACTTAGGGCTCAATCATCAGAAAGACAGGATATTTAGATGCAATGTGTTTTTCTTTCAGAAAGTAAAGGCAGTTTATAAAGGAACGTCCACCATAAAATGAAAAAAAGCACTTTGGGGAAAATAAGAAAAGTCAAATATATACCAGGTCAGAAATTACATTCTTGTTTTGAGGTAAAAAATCCCAGCATATCAGAGGACAAGCTGCAGGCTACAAACTGAAAAGTGAAAGGGTAAACTAATAAAAAGAATTCGCCAAAAGTCTTAGAAGAGGAGTTAAAATGAATGTGAAACAATTTTTTTTGTGACAGAGCTAACAAGTGAAAGGAGGATGCTCTAATTTAACCAGAAGCCAAGATAAATTGACAGAACAATTAAATTCTCTGCAAACCCTATCCAAGGAATAGGAGGCTTGAGGCATATCCCCTACAGGTGTTACCTTGCAAAAAAAGAATAAAAAAATTCTCCAGTCACTATCTCTGCATAAACATACTCACAGTTTGAATGCACATTGAGTTCAATCACTGAAACAATTGTTCATTCTAAAGAATTAGCTGGATATTTTCCTTAGGAAAAAATGTTTATTTGTATTATTAATGAAAACACGAAAAGATTATCTCACTTAATGGGATAATTGCCACACTTCAGTTTAATACTGCCAAACAAAAGCTGTATTTTGTGAAAACATATGTTAAAAGACAGACTTCAGCTTCTGTTATTCTTGTAATTGTAAAAGCCCTCAAAATATCTCAAACAATTTTGCACTGTGTAGAAAGCATGACTAAGTAACCCAGTACCCACCAGCACAAAATCATGTTATGACTTATTAGCAAATAACTCTATAGAATATTTCAGACATAAACCAATCTGAAACACAAATTTTAAACTTGTCAGATCTGATATCAAACTGAAACATTTTTGAAAACAAAAAAACCCAGACTCAGACATTCTCTTTGCACAGCACTGTGAAACACTCTAGGTAAGGCACTATTCTGTTCACCAAAGTGCAAAGTAGGTTATGATAAATGGCAATAAAGACGACTTCTGTAGAACCAACATATGCTATGTCATGAATCTAGAGTGATCTGGAAAGGCAAATGTACAAAAATTTAGTTTCTTAGGGTAAAATCACATCATCCTTTATGACTTTTGTTTACTGTGTCCACCGATTTTGAATTAAGCCACACGTGTACGTCTCTTCAACAGAAGTAACAATTCCTATATATCTGTATTTCTTATTTTTATTGTGAAAGCATAGTTTGGGAACTGTTTCAATTTGTATGAATTGTTTTTATGCCTGTAGCTTGAATTTTTTCAATGTCATTATTGATATATAGTTACCCTGCTTCAAGGTAAAAACTAAACCTAATTCACAGAAAAACTGATAGGACACTGCTACCATTTTTAGAGTAGACGAGCTCGACTGGATATGTACTGAATGGAGGAACAAAAATTAGTTTGTCTTCAGATTTAGAATTATCTTGTTTATTAGGACAGACAAATATAAATAATTAAGTATTGAAGTTTAACCTATATTCAGTTTAGATGACGAGCTGAAAGAGGTTAACACGTAGTCACCTATAAAAGATATGCAAATAGTTAACACTTCAACAAAATGCTTCAAACTAGTTTGCATTCAGAAATGCCAATAAATCTTGTAATACTTTTGTTCAGGAGTTTAACAAGTATTTGATGATCCTTTAGCATCATAGGAAACAATCCAAATGAGTGGTAGTCACACAGCTTCCCATTTTCTTTCAGTTTAAATTTGCGCTAAAAAAGATCCTCAAGGGGATGCATAATTGTTCCCTGCTAATTAATGTTCACTGCCCAGGGGTGACAAGCACACACCCATAGGAGAACACAAAGTTAAAATTACCTTCTGCTGTGTGAGAGAGAAACCTTGACTCTCAACAGTCTCCCAGGTACATACACATTGTCATGCAGGCCGTAACATAAAACTGAAGCAAGATGATAAGCACATGCATGGGTACACGTTAAAATGTATAAAGAAAGTAGATAAATAAATAAAACTAAAAAGCCAAATATTTTAAACTTTGGTTTCCTGTTCTATGGCATGCCTGAACAACACTGATTACGAAGTGGAATGATTCATGAAGATATTTGGCTTCAATTACACGAGGCTGTCAATGCTGAAATAGTGTTCTATGCTATAAAACAGTACACTGAAAATTAGGGCGAGAAGATGTCTCCTCTTGCTTGAAAGATATAGGAAATAATTTTGGGTGCTATCCATTTAGTGATTTAAGTATACTTTAACATTTCCAGCCAACTTTTCAAGTTTTGTTATAAAAGCTTCTACATTGAGGATCAGATTTCCAATATATGTTCTCTTTCTTCTAGTCTTAAAAAAGAACTTGAGGCACAGTTAATATTACTGCTGTGTTTAAGTTCATAATTTGTGACCAGAGTTAAAAGTCTAGTTGTTTAGTTGAGTCCATAACATTGCATGCATTCAAGTATAACATTAATAAAGTCAAAAAATCATGCCCAAAATTTAGATTAGTTCCTTCCCGTACAGGATTGCATTTACAAATATTTCTGCTGATAACCATATTGGTTAAAGAAAACTTCTCTACCACAATATTTAAATTATAAAGCACTGCTGCACTCACAATGTTCATGTTACGCAGACACACACAAAACTAAGGAATGTCTACTGTAGCCACAAAAGAAAAAACAAGCAAAATAAAAGCAGCATTTTCCACTTTGGAATATTTAAATTCCAGTTTTTCTTTGCCTGTTACCTCTCATCTGTTCTCACATCTATTCTAATTATCATGTAAGACAATAATAAACTAGGATATGGTGTTTAGCCTCTCTGTAGATAAACTGAAGGCTGGCAAATACTTATGTGGAAATCTGACTCCACAAAAATCCTTCAATGCTGATTAAATAGTACAGAGGAATCACATGGGTTTGTGTTTTTTGTTTTAATACAAACCTTTTGTAGGCCACTGATTCAAACACATCAGGGTTAGCAATGTCCAAAAGCTGTTACCCCAGAACTGACTGCGTGTCTGTATGGAAGCGCTTTCTGATCTCAGAAGTCATCTCTCCTGTTAAAGGTCATGGCTTATTCAAATCCAATCAGGGAGGCATCTTTTGCCAGTAAATATTTTCTCCAGATTTAAGATGAAATGGAGACATGCTGGCTTTATAGTCTCCTATACATAAGGTGTTTGGGCACAACAACTTATTTTCCAGCTCAAATTTGCATCTGAATTGCAATTTTCTGGTAAGTGCATTGAGGATAATTTCCATTGCTTCTTGTGCCTTTATATATGACTGTATTTGCAAATTGCCTTCCTGTTTTAAAGTAATTTAACAGCTGTATTGTGGCAATTTCTCTTACTAAACAAAACAAGAGTTCTACATCATGACAAGAAGAAAAGTATAAAGACAAAAAAATTCCAAGTGCAAGAAATAAGCGATTCAGCTGTGGAAAATAAACTTTAATGTGGTATAGCCATCCCTCTTATGCACAAGTCTTTTAAAATGTTGGTTTGTGATTACTTTGACATGTAATAAATAAGTTGTTTAAAACTATAAAATTCATTCTCATTATAAAGAAGTGTATCATCAACTCATGAGTACAATTTACAGACCAATTTAAGAAGCACATGAATACAAAACTGAGCTTATCAGCTGGCCAATGATCACTCCCACCAAAAATTCTTTTGTGACATATTGTTCAATATGAATAAAATAATATGGCTTACAAAATTAATTTATTACTTAGCACTATCCTGAAAAACAGAAGAATGTACACATATAAATGAACGAATACTTAATTTTTTAATGTATCTGAAAATTTAATACCATAATCAGAATTTTCACATCTGAGCACTATAAAGTGTACACAAGATGTATCTTAGATTTCCATGTGCACTAATATGCTGACACAATAAATACTTGAGTATCTTAACATATGTTTGGATATGCCTAAAAACTCAGGAGCAAATTAAAACTGAGAATTACATATCATATCAATTATTATTAAGCAAGTAAACATGAATTAGTTACCATAGGTTTAAAAACAAATTAGACTCCCTCCCCAATTACATTCTAAGTTCTCACCCAGATGTTGAAACAGGATGACAATATCTATGCAGAAAAATTAAAGTGATTTCAGTAACTCTGTTTTAAAAAACTAGAGTAATATAATACCTCAGTAAGTAAAACAAAGCGTTTAAAAATCATAAATATTAAAGTTTTAAAGAAGACTAATTTCAGATACTGCATAATCCTTGCAATTCCTTCCTTTTAACCTCACTGTAAATTTTATATCATACTTCCATAAAAACACATTCACATGCCCCCATGGGGAGAAGGAAAAAGATATCATCTTGCTTCACTAAAGAAACTGGGAATTGGATGCATATTTTTAATTCTTACTCTATTGTCTAGCAATACTCCCATTGGGATTTTGCAGAAGAAAACTGCAGATAAGACTATCCCAAAAAAGGAAAGCGTAATCATATCAACATATAGAAAGTATCACTTCAAACACCTTTACTATCTATATTTAGGAAAAAAAAAAGTCAGCTTCTCTGACAAGTATAATATTGACTAAATAATTTTTACTTCTGATAAGGGGGCACATCTCCTTACTCTAGCAAACATTCAAAAAAATTATTCCTTCAAAGTGTGGCCAAAGCAGAACAGTGTTGTGACCTCACAGTAAAGAGGATTTATCTTGTGTGCCCACCAAGCCTGCACTCAGCAAGCTGTGCTCCTGGGCACTGCATTACCCAGGCTTCACCCTTCAATTTCTCTGCATAGCTATTGGAGGGGAACAGATAGCCAGAAGCCCCCTCCTGCCACATAATGGTTCTCCATTTCCAGAAAAATTATTTAGAAGAAAACTCTGTAAAACAGGAGTACCATGCACGTCCTGCTTAACCAGGACAGCACACAGGACTGAACTGCTACAGGTGGTGAAGATACTTCATATCAGAAATTTGGAGTGTGTAGAAATTTTGAAATCAAAGAGTGTTAAACAGTACATTTAGTGTCATCTAGTCTTCCAAGTAGTCTGTAACTTTAGAATTACTTTATGTTAACATCACATTGCATGACTCAATTTGGACTTCAGTATTTGCATGCGTACATCCTCAGGCTAAGTGTGATCAGCACACAAACAAGTCTGACAGATGTACCAGTGACAGAGTAAGCCACAGGAAAATGGAGATTGCAGCCAAACTCTTACTGTGAGTTTGGGCAACATACTGTAGCTGTAGGATATACATATACAGAAAACAAATACCCCTGTATTATAAAGGGCAGTGTTACCATGTCATGCACTGAAATGCCAAGCATCCTGCTCAAACAAGGTATGAAACTTTTAAACAAAGATGGCTTCTGAAAAATGAGCACTGTGAACGGCCAAAGAGATACCCTCATGGGCTTTTATCATCCTTTTACCACACAAATCAAAGAGAGATTCTTTTTAACCCAGTTCTATACTACTCGTTTTTGTACTACCCCTAATTAGTTATAACCCTACAACATGTCTTATAGTCCTACAAGCTGATTCTTAATCACGTTATCTGTAAATCATTCCTAAGCCTATGCATTTTACCATCTCATTTAAAACAGAATTCATTTGGTTGGAAGAAACAATTGGAAGGAAAAGGTAAGCAAGGATGAGCATAATGTGAAACATCAAATATTTGTGTTTTTTTTTAAAAAAGAATAATTTAAGGGAATAAAAAGTTGTTGTCTATATTAATTATGGTTATTGTGCCCAGAATATACTGTAGAAATAAATACTACACACGTTTTCCTCCAAACTCTTCTTGTGGGTACATGACTAAGTCTAAATGTAAGTAGAGGCAAGTTTTATGAAAACATCCTCCAAACTTCAGAGAATCTTTTACACCATTATTTGTATGCTCTTTAGAGCAAATAACTTCCTCTGTACTAAGAAACAAAAGAGTGTTCCCAGTGGGAAAACGTCATACTATTTGTTGCTCTCCAGGAGCCTAAAAAAAGAAAACATGAATTTCTAAAGATGACTGTCATGAGAAGTTTTGCTATACTCTGTGTTTTCAGATGAATTCTGTCAATCTAGAATGAACAGAGACGAGGCTGGGTTTTCACAGTCAAACAGCCAGAGACCTTAGCAATTTCCTCACCAATGAACACATATAAGAAAGTGAAGGTTGTAAAGTGACCTTGAAAAACACTCATGTTGTTCGTACAGTTGACCCACTGCTAACTCACTAGTGACAGTTTTTTTCTCAAGTGCCTAACTATCCACAAAAAGGGCTGCAAGGAGGACCCGGGCAACTCTAGGCCTGTCAGCCTGACCTCAGTGCCTGGCAAGGTTATGGAACAGATCATCCTGAGTGCAATCACACAGCACCTTCAGGATGGACACGGGATTTGACCCAGCCAGCACAGCTTTGTGAGGGGCAGGTCCTGTCTGACCAACCTGATTTCCTTTTATGATCAGGTAACCCTCCTGGTGGATGAAGGGAAGCCTGTGGTTGTGGTCTATCTGGACTTGAGCAAAGCCTTTGACACTGTCTCCCACGGCATACTCCTGGATAAACTGGTAGCCCATGGCTTGGACTGGTGCACTCTCAGCTGGGTTAAGAACTGGCTGGATGGCTGGGCCCAGAGAGTGCTGGTGAACGGGCCTGCGTCCAGCTGGCGGCCGATCACCAGTGGTGTCCCCCAGGGATCAGTGTTGGGTCCAGTTCTGTTTAACATCTTCATCGATGATTTAGATGAGGGGATTGAGTCCATCATAAGTAAATTTGCGGATGACCCCAAGTTGGGAGGGAATGTCGACCTGCCGGAAGGCAGGAGGGCTCTGCAGAGGGACCTTGAGAGGCTGGAGAGATGGGCTGAGTCCAACGGGATGAAGTTCAACAAGGCCAAGTGCCGGGTCCTGCACTTTGGCCACAACAACCCCATGCAGTGCTACAGGCTGGGGACAGAGTGGCTGGAGAGCAGTCAGGTGGAAAGGGACCTGGGGGTAGTGATTGACAGGGCATAAGGACACTCTCCAAGACGTTGGTCAGACTACTCAAGAGGCTTTTAAACTAGATTGGAAGGGGGAGGGGGACATCACTGGGCTCAATAGATTAAACCATGGGAATGACACCTCAGGCTCTGAGGGACAGTCTGGTGGTGACAGCCCCTGGTCTGCCACCTCAGTGGAAGTGGAGAAGAGCACTCCCAGTGCGTGAAGGAAGGGAAGTGGTGCGGAGTTCTGAACATGCTGGATCGATGGGCTGAGACCAACGGGATGAGGTTTAACAAGACCAAATGCCGAGTCTTGCTCCTGGCACACAACAACCCCAAGCACCAGCCCTGGAGGTGTTTAAGAAACGTGTAGATGAGTTTTTCAAGGACACAGTTTAGCGGATGATGGGTACGGTTGGACTCAGTGATCTCAAAGGTCTTTTCCAACCGGAAAATTCTATGATTCTATGATTCCAGGATGCCTAATATTTATTTCTTCCCAGTCAGTATCAAAGAAAAACATATTTTTAAAAGATACAGGTAGCTGAACAATACATTTTCAAAATATCCTAATGAAATTAATGGATCTGCAAGTGTTCAGCACCTTTGAAACATCCCTCTTACTCGTACCTCTTAACATGACCTTGTGAATCAAATGCAAGGCAGGAAGATCTATAAATTTAGCAACTACTTTTTATGAGCCCGAATTTAATTTTCGTGCCACCTGAAGACAACCAATACTGCAGTAAAAAGAAATTGTTGTCCATCAAACATGACACCACCGATCACTAGGGTTAAATCTAGACACAAATTTGAATAAAACCCCCACATTTTAATTTTTGGTGCTTATTCAATACTTTTTACAAATACTCAATTCATTTTAAACACTGAAAATAGAGAAATGCATTTGGTAAAGTGATTAGCTCAGACTCCAAACGCAGACAAAAGGCAGAGTAAAGAGAAGAGTCTAGAGACTGAAATTTAAAATTACAGATAAGTATGAAATACTCACAGCAATTTCTTAGCAGAAAACGTCATAAGGATTTTAAACAGATGACATTTGCATTTGCAGTAGTTAGACTGACAGAACAGATGTATTAAAACCCATTTAAAAAAGCCTAAATCTGAAAGACTTGTCATGGTTTATTAGGGCCACGATTTGCACATCTGCAAAATGAGCTCAACGATGGCACTCTCTGAGAAACAAGAGAGTATTTTCAGAAAGCAAATGAAACACATTCATGCTGTATAAAAAGTGAGGGGGCTCTTATAATCTACTTCATAATTATCTGCATTTAAAAAGTGAGCAAAAAAGGTATGTAAAAATAGTAAATGGTTATTTTAAAATTATTCTGTTCCTCCAAGTTTCAGTTTCAATAACTGGCACAAAAATGTGATAAAGACAATACTACTGCCACAAGGCCTGGGATAATTTGAAAACTACAAGTTGTAAGGAATAGCTGCAAACTAGTTGATGACTCATTTAGCCATTTATTATTCAATTTGGACTTAATAATATTCTGGAGCTTACTATACAGACATCTTTCAGAAGAAAATTATTTACAGTCACAAATTATTTAGTGTTCAGAATTTTCTTGATTATCCTAATAATAGTATTTAAACCCAACGTTTTTGGAAGATATTTCGTCCCTGTTCATTTTTTCAGTTAAAAACTAGCTTTAGAAAATAGAGAAAATTTTCAAGTAGAAGACTTCTGACTCCTTGCACTCGCTTGCACAAAAAATACAGACAGAGACCATGAGAAACAGCTGATTGCCCATATAAGCTTTTATGGTACGCATTACGATGCCCAGAATAAGAAGAATGTCACAACAGAAGACTGCAACCTGGGGAAACAAATTACTGCTTGTGAAATTGCAGGGAAGGAGGGAGCATCCCTGAAGCCAGCTCTCCTGAAGGACTATGGAACAATTTCTCTCCATTTGGACAGCATCTCCACTTTCTTCAGACTTTCAGCAGTTGTCTGTAACTGCTGGATAATTAAGATTTGAGTTTACACCTGAGTGATTAATCTTCCAACCTTGTGATTTATTTTCCACTGCATTCATTTACTTTTGGCCATTTACTTTTTTTCAACTGTGTGTAATTATCTATCTACATATGCTGAAAAATCAGTACTTGATTACCACTAAAAGTAATGAAGGCTAGGACAGGCATACTAGTGGGTCTGATTTTAATGGAAAAGAGACAAATAGTGTAAAAAAAACCAGAACTTTCTGTCTAACAGAGCCTCAGTTCTCCTGCCTGGCAGGCCAAGTTTGCCAGCTCTCAGATGATATTGGAAAGCTCAGAGGTTTCCAGTATAAATGATGAGATAACCTCAAGCGAACAGTAACAGCTACCCACAATTACTATTATATTTCTGTCTAAGAACAAGAACAAACTCTGAGGCAAATTCAGCATTGTGTTTTTCCTCAAAAAAGAAAGGTATAGAGTTTCAGCACAGTTCTGAATTTCTCTACATTTTGGCTTTACAATTCTCTTATCAAGCAGCAGTAACAGGGAAAGAGTCACATAAACTTTGATGAACGTCATAATTGCTTCACAAACCAGAAAGGTAAGAGAATGTAGTTCGGTCAACAACTGTAAACAATAAATTTGGGAAACACGTTACCAGTCTAAGGACTTTTTAATGGGAATATATTCAAATTGTTGATTTTTCAAGTAATTACAGAATATGACATTCAGATCTCAGGTTTCCTTAACTAAAAGAGGTTCCAACTGTTTGCTTTTATCAGCAAAAGTAAATTTCAAGGGAATAAGTTTCAAAACTTCAAGATAATTAAAGTAGTCTTGCTCTTTTTGCAACTACAAACATCACCTTTTAGAAATATAACTGCTGAGTCTTGAAAGTTGAGATCACTTGAAAAACAACTCCCATGTTTGGACAACGACACAATTAAAAGTCTGTCTTATATATGACTAAACTGATCTCTGGATTAAAATTACTAAGCAACAATTTCTAAAGCTCTTGTATTTAGTTGGAAATACATTGAAATCAGTATTTTATCCAGGAATCAGTCTGGAAAAGAGTCCTTCAGACTACTGTATTAGTCCCTAAAGATTACAGCACTAGTGCCTACAGAATATTTACAAGTTGGTACAGCATCACCTTCTAAATTAATCAGCACATCCCGATTTCCTTTATGCTGTTGCTCTCTAGAATAGTTTACAAATAAATCCTCAGTTAACGTATATATCCACATATTGTATCTGTAAATCATCTACTGACCTATCAAGTGCACAACAGTACTTTTCTCAACACTTGAACTTAACAAAATTTCAGTGTAAAAAAGAGCAAAATCTCCAAGAAATAATTTTTAAAAACATATAAACCAAGAATTTTTTAGATCATTTCTTCAGTGCAATGGATTGGTGTTTCTGGCTTTATATACTACACATTTTGCTTTTGCTCTTCATAATAAAATAAGAATGTTGTTATCTGGTTGGGGACAGTGGCTCTACAAACAAAAGTGTTGCAAATCAAAAGACTGCACTGAAACATCAATACTATTTTTAAAATTTCATTTCTAGCATTCCTGCCTGAAGAAAGAGTTCTTAAAGAAAAGAAAAAAAGCAGTATGTCTCACTTTACAGTCTGAGAGGGTCTAAAGTACTCTATTCCTTTAAGAAGTGAGTTTCAACAGAGAAAGTAACTCCTTTGGGGAACTCTAACTTCTCTGTAAGGTATTCCGTGCTTAGCAGGATATGAATAAATCCCCACTCGCAGAAGGAGATACCTCTGCGATCACTCCTGGCTCTCCAGAGGAAGTAAAGACACTTGCTCCTTCTTCTGGGAGAAAAAAAAGTCTGAGTGTTTTGTGAGACCAACTGAGGAGAGAGTAAGGAATCACTTGGTATCTTTGGGATTCGAAACCCAAAAAGATAACAAGGCTCATTCTTTTCCTTTTGCCTTCCTTTTTGACATGCTGTACCCCATTTTTATTCGTGTAGATGTTTGAATTCCAGTTTATCAAGTGCTTAACTGCTAACCACATAATTCCTTGATGTGTGGCTTTACTTCCCCAGAAGGTCAGCCCTTACAATTACTGGTTTAATAGAGTTTTAGTTGAAGATACTATCAGAGCAGATGCTATGTTTCAGAGATTAATGTGCCATTTGGAATCTACTGATAAAGTCCTGTGCATTTTGCATAGAAAGCTTCTAGATGACTTCATGACCCTAGGAATACAGAATGGAGATATAGGAGAGTCTACTTTTGGTTTATTTTTACTTTTTGATAAATGGAATGTGGAAATAAACCCTTTTGGCTATTAAAGTAGTTCAAACACATATTTAATTTTAGCTGTTCTGGCTCTAGGCTCTGGAGTTGTCTGTAGCAATATTAAGTCCTGGCAAACTTTGTGCTGAGATCGTTATGGGAATATCTATACAGGAATGTAATAGCTGGCTGCTGCCATAAGAGGAGGGACTACAAACGAAGACACTATACTCTTAAGTGTAAAAAAAAACCCCAAAACCTAGTTTTACAGATGTGCATATGCTCATATATCCAAAAGATTTTCTCTGCCTTGCACACTTCCTCATCCTGCTGCCATATGGCACAAAGAATTTTCCATTTTAATATTTGGAGACTTTTTTCTAACAGAAACTACTAGATAATTTGGTAGTTTCTTAATAAGCAGGATAAATAAAGTTTATTATTCCTTAAAATTAAAACATCAAACCAATTATTTCTTCCTTGTTAAGTTCACTAAAAAACCCTGTGGAAAAAAAAGTATGTCACAGATTACTGTACATTCAATGACCAGCTGTTTTAAATTTGGATATTAAGTAATTCACTCTTTTCTGTGTGCAAGAGTTGAATGATTCAATAAATTCCCATATGCCCCAACATGGGCCAACTATAATAGGTTATCAAAAATCCAGCTGCTGCTATGATAATAGCTGCCAATGCTAAAACTACTGAAGAGAGTAATGAATCAGCTTCAAGTCAACTAAGACATAAAATGACACGAGTCCCCATTTAAGATATGTGGGAGCACAATATATCTGTTAATTAAAAACTAGCACTGTCCCATAGTCACATGCAAAGTAAGTGCCAAGAATTCACGTGTATTGATTAGGGTGGAAAATTAACATCCAATCAACTTGTACGAAGACAAGCAGCTCCATTTTCATTGTTTGTCCCAGATGTACAGGAATATCCTATAAACTACACGTACAGTTTGCAAAACAGATTCTACTGTGGTGCAGTTTGCTTTTCTTTCTTACAGATCGTAATTCCCATGCAGTTCTTGCGTGATGTTTTACATAGCTGGACTGCTGGATTTTTCAATGATCGTGAAAAATTGATCATGAAAATTATTATGAAATTTTGATTTTTTTATGTACAAATGTTTTGACACAATTTAAGAATCAAAGGTACAACTCCACTGCCCTTCATTCATTAAAACAAGCATAGAAACAACAAAAAAGCAGATATAGAGAGAAAGTAGCCAAACAAGAATAGAGAAATAATTCTCCAGACATCTATTTTTCAGACAATCAGTGCAAAAATATCCATCAAAATATGTTGCTATTAAATTTCAAAAGCTAAGAAAACAGTTCCTTGGATATTAAATTACTACTTGTAGTTACAAAAGCTTTGCAGGTGAATACAACTTTCATTTTCAGGTCAGCATAAGTAAACATACTATGATATACTATTCTATTTCTCAATGCGCTATGTTGTGAAGGAAAATAATTTTGAAATTATCCTAGAAGTCATAAGTCCCATAATCAAGATTAGAGTATTACTACCTTGATGTAAAGGTATATCAGCTATAGGACAGAAAATATTTCCTATTAAAAAAAATAAAAACCCCAACTCATTCACATTCACTGGAGCCGGATCATCTCCAGTACACAAAGTATACAATGTTCAAAAGCCACATTAAAGAAGACTTCAATAACCTTAACTTCAAGCAGTCTACGTAGTTTAAGCATTAAAAATAATTTAAGAATGTATTATTTGAAAAAGATTAGGACTATACTAACAAACTAAAAGCATGTCATGCAGAGATTTAAGATGCTCATAAAAGCTCAAGCAAGGGGGCAAACCACATCAAGGGGCTTACACAACACTCAAAGACTTCGAAAGCTTAAAGCAGCTTGTTGTTTTCATACCTTAATTATGAAGTTGCAAGTAATTGTGTTTTCAGCCACATGTTCTTGACATTGCAAAAACCCAACACTTTTATTTTCTCAAATATTAGTAGACTTACTTTTCTTTAAGGAAATCCACCACTTGTTTGAAGTCTGCCACACAGTATTCTCTTTTCATGTCCATGAGTACACTGTCAGAGGCTGACTGGACTGGTATATGCAGAAAAGCGTATACTCTTGGATGACTGAGAATCTTTGCCATTTCCTAAGAGTTATTAAAAAAGAAAAAAAAGCTTTAAAGCATTATGAAAACAATATACAAAACTTTTAAACTAATATATAGGGCAAATAATACTTCTGAAACCAAAACAACAGTGAGTTGCAGTGGCCCAGTTTGAAGCAGTAGGAACAGGTGAAAACATTCAGAAGCAATTTCATTTTTAAAACAAATAAGGAGGAAGCTATGGATTGCATTTCCTTTGAGATAGGGATGACATTCTCTACCCAGTATTGGTTATCCAATTAAGAGAAAATTTAAGAGGCAAAGCATTATGGAAGTCAGTGCTTTCAGACATCGGCAGTTTTCAAGTTCAGAATGGCAAGGGTTAGTTGCTTTCTAGTCAGAGTCAAATAAACTCTCAGATAACAACATGAGAATGTCTTTAATTAGGGTATCCTTCAAGCTGGCCGTTTGCTAATTAACATGTATCTGGCCATGTGCAAACCTGCTCCAGCACTGGTCTGAAATGTTACCTGTGTTACTTCAGAGACAAGACTCCAGTAATTAAAAGTATTTGGCTATAAAATGGACACAATTCATCGGGAGCAGCTAAAAGCAGAGTGACTAAAAGAGGAGCTAAAAGAGGAGCGACTGAGGGAGTTGGGGCTGTTTAGTCTGAAGAAGAGGAGGCTCAGGGGAGACCTCATTGCTCTCTACAACTACCTAAAAGGAGGTTGTAGTCGGGCAGGGGTTGGTCTCTTCTCTCAGGTGACCAGTGACAGAACTAGAGGGCATGGACTCAAGCTTCGTCACGGAAAGTTTAGGCTTGATGTGAGGAAGAAGTTCTTCATTGAAAGGGTGATTGGCCATTGGAATGCGCTGCCCAGGGAGGTGGTGGAGTCGCCAACCCTGGAGGTGTTTAAGGGGAGACTGAGTGCCATGGTTTAGATGATGGTTGGTGTTAGTGTTGGGTTATAGGTTGGACTTGATGATCTCAGAGGTCCTTTCCAACCTTGTGATACTGTGATACTGTGACAGCTTGGAAAGGGGCAGAGTATGCCATATATTTTGTACGAATACAAGACATCAGAAAGAAAAGAAAATAAAAGGAAAATTGCAAACAAACTCTCAGTTCAAAGCCAAACCAAACCCCTGGTTGAGGCTCAGCAGGGTGATGAATCGTGAGATCAGGAATAGACTATGGCAGTCACATTCCTATAAATTTTATTATCTACACAATTAAGGGCATACGGTCTAGCAAGAAAGTTGAAATATTTTTAGAAGTTGAGACAAAACAGCATCTAGATTGCGTGCAATACAATACAATATTGTCTGCTAATCATTACCCCACAAAAACCAAGTGAACTTGGACAAAGAACCTGGTTTTCCCTTTCTCCCCACTGCAGTGAGCACACGGGACACAGCCTGGGACAAAGCGCTGCACTGCCTGCTCTTCTGCCACGCGCACACCGCATGCTCCAGTCAGGTCTACTCAGACCCCTTCTCCTGTTTTCTTTGATAGCACAGGTCCTCAGCCTGACAACACACACTGCTGCCAGGTTCAGCTGTTAAGTTGCAACAATTTACAAATTCTTTCCAGATCATTAATCAGCAGTATTAGTCACGCATCGAGATTTTCTCTCTGTAATTCCAAAAGGTTGGTCTAGATTGTTCAAAGAGAAGGTAAACACCTTTGTGCCTTTAACTTTCAGGTACCTGCCTTTTGAAAGCACTGATTTTTAGAGCAAGAAGAAAAAAACGCTATCTCAACTCACACCTTTCACCCGACAGATCACTTTTGAAAGCAGTTTTGAAAGTTTCTGTCCCAGATGCTATTACATAAACATCTAAGAGCAGTGGTTTCATTATTCAGTGGAAATCTACTCTATCTCAGGTGCATAAACTAAACATCACAGTAATAACTACACTGATAATGGAGGGCATATGATTTAATGCACAGAAAGGCTATGTCCAGTGAACCTGGCTCTCAGTGGAAGTTGGAGGTAGGTGGCATCACAAAAGAGTAAAGAAAAGGCCATCCTGCATCCATAGAAGTTTTACGTGTCCATTTCCAATGGAACCATTTGCCCATGCCCTTAATAATTTGAGTCATTCAGCTAGAGCACATTTTCAAAATGAAACAGCATTGAGTAAATTTTTCAAAATAAAGTAACAAAATGAGTAAAAATGTCCTTCTATTTTAAGCTTTAGAAAATACTGTAAATGTAGTTTATATGAAGCATTCTACTAGTTACCTGTGATTTTTTTTCTTATCAGTAATAAAACATGTTTCTAAAAGACAAGAAATGGCAAAAGGGCTGGAACCTAAGCTATATACCACAAGTCTACTATTCTGCTTATTTTTTTGTTAAAAGCACTTCATTCCGTCTTCAAAAACAAATTTATGATACAAGAAACCAATAAAAGCAAGTTTCATAACGTGTTTCTGAATCCGTCCAGTTCTTAAAAATAACTCAAAACACAGCAAAGAATAAAAATGTTTCTCAAATGTGGCATCTACTGAATAAGTCTCTTCAATATGTGATCACTTTCCGAATTCTTTTTGGAAGTAATAAACTATTTATTAAAATTTCTAGCTACAAAAGTGTTATTTTATTCAAGTTTTTGTAAGGCTGAGAATCATTGACAGGAAAATGTCAGATTTCTCTTGAAAACAAATACAGGGAATATTAAAATTAAAAATTTAAGATTATGTTCTTTCCCCTTGCATTCATACTAAACAACATCTAAATTTTTAAGGGTTGTTTTTTTAATCTAAACTTTGAATTGATTCTTCCCATGATAGTAGCTACTTTTTAAAATCAAGTACAACACCAGCCACACATTGCAGGCCACCAGAAACTAACAACAAAAAAAAATATAATTCCCCTGTATTTACCTGGGTTAAAGGCATCACATGACTGCAAAGAATGAGAAACTACCTTGTTTTACCATAAAGTTTTGTTTTTTAACGTCGCAAGTGGGGAAAATCTCCAGTTATAATAAAACGTTGGTTTCACTTGTCTTCCTCTCTCCTTTGCCTTAAAACCTGAAAATTTTGCTGTGAATTATGAGAAGTGAAAACCAAATCCTAATATCTAAGAAGTGTTTTCATAACTAGATCTCAAAAAAACCCCCCACCTAACCAACCCGAAACCCACCAGCTGCATATCTGACAGTAATGTGCAGAATCCTGCTGGGCACATTTGATCTCCTCCAGCACGATGTGGCCAAGAGGGAGCTTTCAACTACGCGTCCTGTAAGATGAACCAAACCTACAGAGTTCAGCAGTCATAGTTAAACAAGACTCCAGCCAGAACTGCTTCTTCTAGTTATCCCACACTTGAAAAAAAAAGAAAACATAAGGCTTCTGCAATCAGTGTTGTTGATATCTTTCAGGATTAAGAACACAACTGTTGTAATTTAAAGTAATTTCCCTTGGTTCTGTACTAATAGGACACACATGCCTGGCAGTAATTAACTATTCAACTGTCACTACAGGTCCCTGTATGCAGTAAGAGTCACTAAATTAAGCTCAAAAACATTATTGGTAATTCCTCTGCATTTTTTAATTCAAAAGATGCACTTTAGTCCCTCAATATCAAAGCACATGCATTCTTTAGAAAATAAATTGCTTATCATACATTACCAGAAATGCACGTACAACACAAATTACACAACTGGAAACCCTAACACAGGCGAGTTATTGTGGTCACAGTTTTCAGGTCTGTTCTGGACACTCAATGGTCCTTCTGGAAAAGAGGATGTTGTACACAACTCTTTCTACTGTGGAGTCCTTTCTTTGCTTACTTTCTATATCTAAAGCTACGCAAAATATATGTGCCTTAAGCACAGAATTCCAATTGAGTATTTTCAGGCATAGACCCGAATCAAAGGCCCCAATGACAAACTGACTAACCATCTAGTCCTTCAGGTTCATAATTAACTTGGTGAACTTAACAGAATACAAATTATTAACACAAACCAAACAAACACAAGAGAGAAATACTTGATGACTCACTGTTTCTTTGACATTCATTTTCTTAGTACCACTATAGTGTTCTTTAATCTGCCTTTTAGAATCAGAAACTTGGGAGCGAGCAGTTCAGAAGGAAACAGGATAACGAACTAAAGTTTTGCATCATTACTCCAGAAATCTGGATGAATCCATCTTCTAAACTTTTTAAGTGTTCAGATATAAATACCACAGTCTAGCCCAGAACTTTAGGGTAAGATTGTTCCAATCTTACCTTTTATCCTCCTACACCTAAATGTACACTTTAGTACTTTACCATATAGGTTTGATTAAACTACAGTTGTGCTCTAAACAGTCATACTTGGTCAATGCTGACAGATTTTCCCACACTGCAGATTGAACACAAAATACTAGATTTCATCACTTAATAAAACTATTAGTTAATATCCTAGAGAGAACCTGAAGGACAAGATAGGCTAATGCATAATTGTACTTTACAGTGTTTCAACATTAAGCTTAACATCTGTTTCCTGTTGCTTTTTATAAATATATAGGTTTGGTTTTTTATAAAGTGCTTTGCATAACTAGATATAATTACATATTTCAGTTAGAAGGAAAAAACGCAATACAGAATTTTATTTCCATCTGGAAATAATAAGGAAACAACTTTTTAAAATTACATGACTGTGAAAAGAATCTCATGCCTTTAATCATGACTGAAACAGCTGATTGCCTTTTCCCCCTATCCCCTGGAATCTAATAATGTGTATATGAACAAAGGGAAGCACTACATAAAAATGACATTTCATGTAGGAATGAAAAGGTCAAAGAGTAGCACAATTTGTTTTAAGATGACTTTACAAAAAATAAAAGTCATCTATATTTTGAACCTAACAATGTATGTGAAATATCCTTTAGGATACTGATCACATAGGAAATAATATTTTGGAGTTCTTAGCAGCTGGAGTACATCAGAATACAAGGCACATAGCCAGAAAGATTTTATCTAGTCAGTATATTTTATCCTAGCAATTACAATACACAGATTTAACCACCTAACCAGAAAATCAATCCTTGTGTTTTTAATGACACCATGTGCAACCATAGAGAATCACAAAGACAGTAAACATCAATATCTGTGCATCTTCATGACAGTACCACCAAGTTGTTCAGATAGCGATTCCTTTCCACTAACTTAAACTAGGCAAAAATTCAATACTTGAATTCTGCTTCGTGTCTGAGTCATGATGATCTGACTAACTTGCTTCCCAGCAAAAGGATTGTGTCCTCTGCCAACAGCGAAGCCCGAATAAATGCTCACCCATACGGAAACATGACAAAATGGCACTCCCTCGAAAGTACTTCTCCTTGTGGCAGATGTTAGTTTGGGATATGACACAAGGAGTGTCCACTGACTGTTTTCTTTCAGAAGCCCAGTGGTGCCACCACCAGCACGGTCTGGAAAAAAATCAAATGGCTGTGGTCCATTTTACAAATTCCTCTGCTGCAGTGCAGTTCAGGAACAGATGCGATGTAGCGATGCAGGCATGGAAACGATGACACAGTATGATCGAGCCTGGAAAGCCCGTAGCAGTTTTGTTAAAACTAATGAAGAGGGAACCTTCCCCTCACTTCCTGCCCCCCATGAGTAATGGGGCTGTAAAAAACGAAGAACGTGCAGGACGTATAATCACAGAATGACAGAACTGTTTAGGCTGGAAAAGACCTTCAAGATCATCAAATCCGACTGTAAACGTAACACTTCCAAGTTCACAACTAATCCATGTCCCTTAAGCATCACATCTACACATTTTTTAATTGCACACCTCGCCAAGGACACTCTCCCTCATCTGTATATGAAGTGGGGGAGATGCAATGAAGCCATATGATGGACAAGCTTTGCAGCAACCCATACCTCATGTAATCCATGACATGACTTGTACACCAGTCCTTCTCCTATCATTAGGATTAAGGGATGTCACACTGGAGTTAGAAGTCCACACAATTCTGACCAATGTAACTTTAACCTTAAAATCAAATTTTTGGTTTGCCAGATGGAGGGCAAAAATATGTTCTGTCATATGGGGAAAAATGCCTTCTACTTCTAAGTTACTAAGCAAAAAAGCTGGTATTAACTCAGGCCATGCTTAGAAGTGGATATACAAGTGGACAGCCTCATAAACCAGACAGTAAGCTGTGGATTTGCTGAGAGGAGAATGAGTCACAAGAGCCATATGCTCAGCCCTAGCTATTCCCAGCTGTTACCCTAGGTGTGGGATCTTTCTATTGCTTCCAATCTCATAAAAAAGATCCCAGCCAGCCAAGCAATTTTTTCCCCCTCGTGGTTATACATTAAGCCTAATCTCTTAAACACCAAAACAAGCCACACAAAAACCATCTTCATGCCTTCAAAAACTTGCCACATCATCTTTTCTTAAAAATGAGGACAAGCTAACAGCAAATTAAGTAAATTAATACTCCTCTTAGCAGTACATATTAGAAACACATATTGGGAAGTTCCCTGAAAAGGTGCTTTATCGCAACAGCACACTGCTACTAGGACTGTCAGACCACCTTTTTGTCTTCAGAAACCTGGATAAGTGAAATGGATCGCTAGTTTTATCCATATATGCATTTGTTCACCACCTCAGAAATCAGAATCCCGTATGATATAAAAGAATTGATGGTTTCTGCTCAGAAGGAAGTCATAGAATGCAAGCACATCCCATCAGACTTCAGCTGCATTGAGACAGATCACTGCCAGAAAGCCTCCCTATTGTTTCCCTCTATTTCAAACAAACAAGCACAATAACTAAAATAGCATCTGCTTTAGTAGGTTACAGTGGAAGAGAAACAGTTGAAGGTTTTAATCAAAACCTAAACCTTTGGGCAAGTGCAATCACTTTCTTCCTTTTGTAGATATCCAATTTGCTGAGCTAAATTGCATAGCAAAACAGAACAAAAATATTAAAAAAACATAATGACAAAATTGCTATCACAGAATTTACATTCTTCAGCAGCTCTTGCACATTTTACATAAGTAAACTAATTGAATTCAAAGACTGGGTAGAAGAAACTTATGTATTTACCTCAATTGACAATGGTACAGAAACCCAAAACCAACATTATATACAGTTTTATTAAACTTTCTAGAACACATTTTATTTCCTTTTTCTCATTTTTAAAGAATAATCATACCAAAAAATCAAACTTTTTTTAAACAAATGCCAAAGACTAATGAGGCACACAGTCTTACTGAAGATTATGTAGATGAAGTTGCAAAGCACAGTGAATGTGACAGCTCATCTATCAAAGGAAACAAAGGGGTTTATGCATCTAAACTAAACAGAAGCTTTTGGAACAGCATGGAGAGTGGCTGGTAGAACTTTACTTATGCTAATACAAATGTCTAAGTAAGTTAGATTCTATCTTTTTTTCAATGAAGGCAAAAATATTAAAAGAAGACGGCACAGTTTGTTATGCAAGCTATGCATTTGACAACAGCTTCTACCTCAATGGCTTGAAGTGCATGGCAGCTGCTAAAATTCCCACTTTATTTAGCAAAACCACAATTTACCATATATGCACTATCCTTTCTTTGAAAGAATCGCTCAATTAAAGGTGATTTTTATGTTCTGTTAGTAATTCACCAACAACGTAAGCCACAGCTCCAAAGGTCTGCTGGGATAAGACAGTATTATAAGTAATTGACAGACAACCTGACACTCAGCACAGGATTGAGAGTGGATCTGTCTGCATTTAAATACTTTTCATTCCTGTAAAGCCTAACAAGCAAGAGAAACATTCATATGAGCAAATCATAATTAAGGTACAGTTAATATGCACAGCTTTAACTGGTCAAGCAATGTGTTACTTAAAATTAACCCCTTTTTGCAACACCAATTTTTATGCACAGATCATTAAATACAGGAGAGCACTAGATGCATGCATAAAATATTTTGTCTTGATTGAAGAACAGAATCTTGCATAAATAAAAGCAGTTCTCTCTCTGTGTTTCTCAAAGCATTTTGTTTATTAGTTTTACAAAGAACGGGAGTTACATTTCCACCACCACAAATATTCCTTTTACATTAATGAACAACAGTTTGCTTCCAGATACAGTTCCCGATACAATAATGCTGTTAAGGTTTTTAGGAACACCTGAGATTCAGAAATACAACACAAAACCTTCAAGAAGGGAAAGATGGGTTCTTATGCTGACATTTGTTAAGCTAAATCATATTCTACCAGCTGGCAGTAAACATATCACAAAGCATTTACGGACAACTACGACCTGCTGAGTCTGAGATCTTAAAAATTGTGGATTACAGAAAGTGGTGTGAGAAAATGTATCTCAAAGCACAGCAGAGATTCATCCCTTTCTTAATACTATAATGTCCAAATATATGTTCACTCTGTGGGTGAGTTCACCACTGAAAAAGTTTCCATGACATTAAGTCTTAAGGAGTAATTTCAAGGAAATGTGCTATATTTGAAAATCCCAAAGACAAAGAACACTTTAAGAGGAAGAACAGGAGAGACAAAGTATTTCAGTACTAAAAAAAAAAAAGCTGGAATACACAGAGTAAGCAAAGACACACACACAGCCTCCATAAGACAAATAAGTATTAATATTCAATGCAGTACCAAAGGAAAGAGTAAGCATCCCTCCCTCCCTTTTTTTTCTTTTTTTTGGAAGCCCAGATGCAACTGCCTCTCTCCTCCCTTTAATATCTGAGATTTCTTTCAATTTTACTGCTAGCAAGACACAGTTTGCAGCAAGACAAATATGTAATTACAGCAAGGGAAAGTTGCATGGTCCACCGACTACAAAACACTACAGAACTCACAGTAATGAGAGGTCAGGGGCTTAACTATTCATTTATTTAAATGTATGCCACGGTTTTCTTTTTTTTCTGGTCAAATCAACAGATTTTAATTGGCGCTTTCAAATGCAGCAGTCTATGAAAATGACAAAAATAATACTAGAAACCAAGCAAATACATGCCCTAAAGACCTTTTAACTCCTGAAATCACGCTGCCCTTTTATTTGCCATTGAAGAATGTGTGCGTATTATTCCCTTTTTAAATGCATTTTAAATGAGCTTATATTGTAGCTTATTCAAAACTTGAGCTTATGCACAATGCTCAAAAACATTTGCTGCACTCAGAGGAAAAAAGATCAATATGGAAAAAAGAAAAGTGAATTGGTAATTTTACCGTAATACCTATGTATGTGCTGTGTCACGGCATGTTTGAGGAAGCCATCTGAAAGGTATCAGCTTCAGTGAGGTTAAGGGGCATAAACACCAAGATGACACGAAAAATCAAAGCAAAAGAGCAAAGAAATACTACTGTGACTTGTGGTACAGTACACTTGGCACTCTTTATGCATTTAAAGACAGTGCCGCCACGCAGACTCCATCTCAATGGCTGGTGCATCACTCAAATGTCCTGAATTAATAACAGAGAGAGAGCCCACAGATGGCATATGGTATGGTTTCAGACAGACTCATTTTGACAGGTGACAAAGACGACTACTCATCTAGTCAACTGAAATTAAGCACTTACGGGAATGGCAGGTGTGAACTGCCTCCTTTATACAGATTTGGAAGTGTCCCATCACTCACAGAAAGTGCTGTACTAAAATCCCAGGCAACTCTGGAAGTACAGTTAATGTTAAACTTGCAAGGGAGGTAAGTTAAGGCTGAGATGCATGCCCCTTTCCTTCTACTGCCCGGATGACTGCATCTCTTTCTGATTTGAACAAAGCCCTAGATACTGAACAAGAAAATGAAGTTTAAAACCTGAGGAAGAGTGAATTATATTCAAGGTAAAAAATAGTCTCTAATATTATTCCCCTGACATTAATTCATTTAAATCTTCTGTACGTTTGGCCTCATTTTTGACTTTTCAAACTACCTCCTGTTCACCATTAATCTACTACTACTGTTTAAACGGATTATTTCCAACCCTTCCCACTCCATCAGTTACTGCAAGTTGATGTAGAACAGTCTCACTAGAGCAAGAGCCAGTAACTCCATAATATGATTACAAAATAAATGCCTGGAGGTTCTAAAGCAGGAGGTACACCTTATGTCACTTTTGATACTTGTTGATATTATAGGATGATAACAACTTTGCCATCTGGCAGTCTGTGTAACTTGAACAGCAGCTCTCTGCAAACAGGTATGGGTAAGAGTGCACAAGGCAGCTGCACACATGCATTCATTACAGGTTTTGTCAGAACTGTAAAATGGATTCTAATTTTTCCTTCACATTCCCTTTGACATTTTATAATAAAAAAAATAATTCTCAGCTAAAATTTTTCCCTGACCAAGGCTCATGTCTGTTTACTAAAATTTTCTGCCACATAGATAAAATCCCATTTTCCTCAGTGCCACGTGGCATCAACCAATTAAGAAAGGACAGACACTCGACAAGGACATATATCTCAAAATCTCGGTTCACAACTAAACTTAAAAGAAGCAACCTATATGCTTCATGATGTATATATTCAAACAGACTGCTAAGGCTGGGAGAGAGCACTTTGGAAAACATAATTCTATTTCCATTTATCGGCCAGAAATTCTCTGAGAGGAAAATTGAGGAGGTCTTTCTGCAGCTAAACTGCAAACTCCAACTTTTTTCACAGTCTTAGTACCATGACTAAGAGATAAAACGTTGAGGTCTCGGGTCCTTCGGCTTCTTTACACACACTAATCAACCCTCTCTACCATATCAACAAACCTCACACGGGGAAAGTCATACTAGTATTGGCCGTTTTCATATTAACGTGCTGGTTCAAAGCTGCAGTGAAATCGTGAAATCCAATTTCCCAGCTTTCTTCCAAGCCATGGCTTTGTTCGCCTGCAGGGTGACTTTGGAGAGGGCAAACTAAATTCCCTTCCAAGGAAATCAAGAGTAGTGGCCATACGGCAGGTCCACAGCGAATGTGCTCCAAGTCCTTGGTGGGAACAGAGAGATACAAACCAATGATCTGCCTTTGAAACAGCTTTGGACCATGGGTAGCAGAAAAATTTTAAGGAGATTAATTTTATTTTGACATATAGACTCCAAAATGAAGATAATATAGATGTAGCAGCTTCATGACTAAATTCTACAGTTTCCTGGTCTGCTCTTATCACTCCATACTACTCACTAATGTAAGAGCAGAAATCATCTGCAGCCAGTAAAAAATACAGTAGATTATACCCTGAATAATTATGATAAAGCCTCTTTTTCTAATGACTTCATAGAATCATAGAATCATCTGGGTTGGAAGAGACCACCAAGATCATCAAGTCCAACCCTTAATCCAACACTATCATGATTACTAGATCATGGCACTAAGTGCCACATCCAGTCTTATTTTAAAAACCTCCCGGGATGGTGAATCCACCCCCTCTCTGGGCAGGCCATTCCAATGCCTGATTACTCGTTCTGTGAAGAACTTTTTCCTGATATCCAGCCTAAACCTTCCCTGGCAGAGTCTAAGCTCGTGCCCTCTTGTTCTGTTGCTGGTTGCCTGGGAGAAGTGTTCGACCCCCACCTGTCTACAGCCTCCTTTCAGATAGTTGTAGAGAGCGATGAGGTCACCTCTGAGCCTCCTCTTCTCCAGGCTAAACAACCCCGGCTCTATGCAGTATATCAAAAAGTGTTTAAAATTTTGCATGACTATAAAATGCTGCATGGTTCCAAATAATTTTTTTTACAAACAAGAAGGCCCAACTGAATGCAGAACTTATAATTTGAAAACACACAGTTGCTTTTATCCCAGAACTGTTCATGCTAGATGCATCTGTAAGTACATAAAGCACTACTGCCAACTTATTTACTAAATAAAAAACTAAAAGTACTAAGTTGTCAGACCATACCACACAAGTATAATGATGATTTTCATGAGATTAACAGCCTTCCCTGAAATGACAATCATCTTTAAGGACAGAATGGCATTTCCTGGTTAGTAGTATCCGAAGGCACTAGGTATGCTCAGTATTTTAAACCACGTGAAAATTTAAACTGACTCCCTACCTGTAAGAAACCTCAGTTTGAATAACTGGCCCAGGCTCTGAAATCTAACAAGCCTTTCAGCACAAGAGCCTCAAGGCCAGTCACAAGCATCCACAGATCTCCTTTGCTCCCTCCTTTGCTCTAGTCCCTCTAGTTCCTACCCAACGGATGTTCTCCTCCCCCTTCTTGTCCTCCTCCCTTTGTGCCAGCCTCCAGCATCAGCAGAACAGCAGAGCTGTTGGTTGGCACTTCTTAGTGGATACTAAGAGACTGATTCCCAAATACAGAGATAGATGAAACACTCCAAAGATGAGTGGCATTTTCTGTTCCCCCATTTTTTATTTTCCAGGGAACCTGTGAGTGCAGACACTACATTAATGAGTCAAAAGAAAAAGACCTGAGTGCACAGCACAAAGGAAACGCTGCTGACAGCTTAAACAGATCATAATTCCATCCACTGTTCACTTTCTAAGCAGATAACATCTCAGAGTATGTTTATGCAATAAATTTTTTGAGGAAAAAACAAGAACTTGTAATCACTTTTTGGCACTTGCAAATAGATTTCAATCTATAAGCTCTTTATCAAGCAGTTTATCAAAAAGTGGGCTAAGTATCTTTTAATGAGGGAGGTGGTTATTCCACTTATATATAGAAAACACATGTAGTATGAAACATCGTATTATTATCGTCAGTAGATACATTCTATTTTCCTGAGAGACATCAAGACACTCATTAATATGTAACTGAAGTGCCTCATGTCCAGCTACAATTAAAGATCCACCTGAGAAACACAAACAATATAAGCCAAGCATATTTCTGAGGTGTAGGGCAAGAGAAGCAAAATCCAACACTCAAGACACCTCCCCTTCGTGGATGACTCCACATGCTGCTAAAACAGTTATGTGCACTTAGGCTTTAATTGTATGTAAAGTGATACATTGTTAAATTTTTAGTCATTTACACAGTCATTATCCACAGATGCAACTTCTTCCTCATTCATTGAGGACATGGTTCTTTCCTTCTGCTGCAGCTGCACTACGAGTCACGGTGTTAATCTGCACATCCCTGTTCTTTTTATTTCCAATCTCCTCCCGTTCTGACAACTGAGAGGCATACAATATCCAACCAAGAGTAAAAGAAACCTGCCAATTCCAAGCACACAAGTAAGCCAGTGACCTGACATTTCAAATAATCAGACATTAAAGTACATGGGTACTAGAATGAAAACAGATATTTGTAAAATGTTTTAAAAACTCATAAGTACAAAACCAATTCTAATAATAGAAGAGTTCATGCAATACTACAAATCAGTATTTTAAAAATGTATATAGTGTCTTTGGAAACCGATATTTTTAAAACATTTAACCTACAACCGGTTGTCACTAGAGTATTTATATAAACGTTGTTATTAGCTGTGGAGGTTACCAGAATAAGACAGATATAAGACTAGCCAAAACTTTTACCTGCAGATAAGCACCAATAAATACAGCAAAAACTGTAAATCATTGCTTTTAGGCTGATTCTCTAGGGAAGCTCTGTCCAGATCTTAAAATTAATTCATGCTCTCGCATGACTACTGTTGCTCTATGCCATTTATCAGGCATGCGTTTATTATTAAAGTGAAATAAACCCTTGCCTAGCAGCTGCATATGAACAGTTGTGTGCAACTGCTGACTTTTAAGAGATATATGATTGGAACAACATCTTTCCTTTTCATTGGATCTAAAAAGTGACACGTGAATAGCACGCTTTCCCATGAAAATATTTTCACAGAAAGCCAAATATCATCCTAGTTAGCAACATGACTTCAAACAAAATAAATAAATAAAATGCAATACCTTTTAAAACAATTAATGAAAGATGTTTGCAACCAATAATACAGCTTCATACCCTTCACAGGAGACAGCAGAACTACATCTGGATTTTATCCTAATCAACTGACACGAAGTTTAATCAACTTCTCATTTAATTTATTTTGTTTTTTTAAACAAATCACCTTTGCCCAACTGGAAAGCTAAAAGCACATTTCTCTTAAAAAGTTTATTTTGTCTGGTGAAAATGTATACAGAAGACTGCTGACATTCCTTAGTGATCTTTTCAATACAAGTCTGGTAAGTCTGGAAGAGGGGACCAGACAAAATGCAGAAGGTAAAAAATCTTTTACAAACTTAGTTTGACAAAACATCAAAATTGTTTCACCAACTTAAAAGCTCAGAAACTCTTGGCCATACATGAAACACAGAAATGTGCTTAAATAATCCTTAAAAAACATCATAAAACCTGGAAATTACATGAACAATGGAAGAGGACAGGGAACAGCAGATGTTGCTATTGCACAAAAAGGCTGCTGTACTTGGAAACGCATGTTCTGCACAGGAACATTCAAGATATGTTTTCAGTAGGCTTTCACAAATTCCTCTCACTCTGCCACTACACTTAACAATCCATTTCTAAAGAGATTAGAGTACTCTTCCTGCATATGAGTCAAGTCAAAGAGAGTCCTACTTACAGCACTTTCTAGAAAATTTAGAAATATGATTACAGATCATATATCAAAACCTTTCATGTATTTGTGACGTGCTCAGACTTGCTAAAATGGCTACTGATGGAAAGAAAGCCATGTACTTTCCCCCTTGCTCAGATTATATCAAATTAAGACTACTACAGTGTCCCTTAGCTGGGCAGAGCAGCTTCTTTTGAACTGTTTTTTTTTAAAATCTTCTGAGAGTACTCATAAGACAAGCAGCAGTGAAGAAAAATCAGCAGTCTATGCCAAAACACTTTTAATAATGTAAGTTAAAAATGAAAGAAAAGACACTAACTATGAAAATTTCTAAAAGCTTGATTTGCTTTTGTACAAGATGTTAAAAACTGTTAAAAAGAAAAAAGAAAAACTTGTGACAGATATGAGAGTTCGAAGAAAGCTCGAAGAAACACAACCAAACTGCTTCCCAAAGATTTCTACTTAGGGTGTTAAGACTCTTGGTGAAGCATATGCTAAACCAAAGAATAAAGTAGTAACAGTCTGAGAAATTCCTTGCAGTTTTCTGCAGCGTGTATTCTTTAGCTGGTGAAATGAAAAACTCCTTATTCCTATACCAAGATGAGATTCCTCTAGTTCATGCATCTCCATAGGGAAAGGTGTACTTAGGGAGTCTGGTGAGAAAACACAGTCCTTGACATCTTAAGAAAATGTAAGTGCAACTATCAATTCTATAATATCTCTGGGAAAGCAGCATGGACACCAGCTGTTTATTTGGATATTGCTGATGCACATGGCTACAAAATTAACCTTACTATACCATTCCCTGCTTTGTCCTCCTCTTTAAATGTAGGTTCTATCTATAAATAGTGCCTATAAATTTCAACAAATTCATTTGCTGACAGAATCCAACAAAATCAACTCATCTTAGAGGCAAAACTTTCACTTCCTGTTCTGCAGACATTGCATATTCTTTCAAATTCACATTGTTGTATATGTTGTTGCTTCTAATCTCATTGAACTACTTTGTTACAATTTTTTTTACACTGGTCTACACTTAGAACTTCCATTTCTTATCATGGAATCCCTACGAACCCTCAGAATAGCATCTGACGTAGGATAATGAATACAAATTTGAGTGAGACTAGCACGTAAGTCTTTCTGGAAATACTGGTCTGAGGTGTAGCAGGAAGATAAATTCAATCCCATAGTTGATTACCTGCTAATGACATTTCCTTTAGGTCTTGAAAACACTAGACACACACACACACAAATGCAACATCAGTATAATAAAGCTCCGCAGGTCAGAGACCGCAGTATTATTGTCATTCCAAAATGATCTGAGTACCTTATTATCTCAACAACTTGCTGTATCAGGCAAATGGCTTAACACAATTAGTCTAATTCTATAAATTTACTTGAAGTCCATAATTTTCTAAGCTACTGCTTAAAATGAAACACACTATACGCAACTTTCCATGCTGATTCACTCAATGAATGTCTATTCTGGCATATAAATGATTCGCTTTTCTTCCTTACCTCCAGATGCTCTAAAATATAGGGAGGGTTTGTCATGCCAAGCCTCAGCATAGCTCCCTCAGGAACAGCATCAACCAGCTTCCACAGAAGTGTAGGGAGGTCTGTGCCAATGTCTCTGCCATAAGCCCCTGTGTCTTCACTGGTCAGCCATATCTCACAAACACCCTCTGTGAATAAAAGAAGGAGATAATTAACTAATCTGTTTTAGAGCTGTTTATTTTATCATACAGCTGCTCGCTCTTTTTAATGCAGTATTTCACAAGGCTATTATACAGACAGACTGGGTATTCAATTGCAAGGGGGAGGGCAGGAGGAGGAAGGCTTATCCCATGGGCAGCAGTGGGTTATTAAGTTCATTTCATGAGTACAAGAGCTACAACAATGCTGTAAATTATCATTGCTGTGGAGTGATTAACATTCACAGCCAATGACTAATTCTGTGCTGCCTTTACAGGAAGTCAGTCAAGTCTAGTACTCTGCTCTATTTTTTGGGTCTAATTCATAAACACCACAAACGACGTTACCCAAACAAAGAGTTTGCATTAATGGTTGTTACTAGTAGTTAACTTATCAATTGATAAGCTTCCAATAGGCAAAAAACCAGCCCTAAAGCATGGTGATTAACATTCCTTTTGGAATAAATATTAAAAACTTGTATTTTTAAATTACCAATGCAATATTAAGGGTGTATTGACAAGCTTAGTCACCACTGCATAAGTGAGTGATAGTGCTGGAAAACCTGTTTCCTGGCAGTTAATACTTTATTTTCCATCAATCAGGGCCTTAGGAAGTTGTATATCTGATTTGTATTGTAAAGAGTAGTGACCTTGAACACTGATATTCGGTAATAATACCCTCCTGCTCAAAGAAGGGAAAGATTGCACCACCCTTTAATAACAGTCAAAAGCAATGAGGTTTCACGCAGCCACTTCTACCGTAAGTTTGTCCAGCTCCAACCTTTTCTGTAATGCAATCCCCCTCATTCTCCTCACCACCCCAAAGCAAGAAATAAGCCATCAAAACCAGGGTGGCTGGGAGGAGGACTCCTGTGATTCTCAATGAGGTAAGATACCATTAAGTCAGTGAAGAGCTAAATTTCTAATACTGATGCCGAACCATTAAAGAAGCCATCTAAACAGTAAAGGGCACATAATTCATCAAAGCACTCCTTGGAGTAGCAGAGAATATATCACAAATCGTAAAAGTTTTTATTACAAATACACACTTAAGAAGTTACATGAACATGTACACAGACTTTAATTATATAAAAAGCAATAAAACTTGAAAACTAGACGTTTTACAAAAATATAAACCCCAGACTGCAACTCTTAAGCTCACAGTATAACAATAAATGTCGACAGTCCTGTTTTGGTTTTTTTGTTGGTTTCTTTTTTTTTTAATCAGTCTTCAATAACCACTAGAATGTTGCAAAACAGAGTAATTTACTTGATGAGTTTTTACTGAAACAGTAATTCTCATTTTTAAGCTTTCAATCTTAATAGTTGTATGGGTTTGGGGATTGTGTGTTTTGTTTTGTTGTGTTTTAAATGAAAATGGCTAATGGAATATGCCTCACAGTTACTAGCTGAACACTGAGGAAAAAAAATAAATCACTGGCTAGGAATGGAAATAACATTCCCTTGGAAAAAACAGTGAGCTGTTAAAGCTGCAGAGGTGGGGACCATTAGCCCCCCGTGGGCTGAAACTTCAAATTAAATCACAAGAAGAGGAAGCAGCTGTAATAGTAAATCAGCAATAACAGGAATAACCGTCTCATCTGCTCTCTGATCGTGGTGTTGAACAACAACCAATGAGAACAATCCATGCTGAGAGATCCAAGGACGTAGTCTTAATATCAGGGGTGCGGACAGGGCGCACAGAGAAGGGGAACACCTGCATTTTGGGAGAACATTCACTTCCCTATTTCAGGCTGACAAAACGAACTTCAAATACTGAAAGCTGGCAGGAGTGCTAAGTACTTACAAGTAGGTTAAACCAACTTTTCATACAACTGTGTGTTACAGAGGTTGGTTGTCAACTGTTCTTAGGCCGTTTATTCTAGCTCTTTGTATCCCAAGTTTAGGAGTCTAAATTTCCATCAGGTAAGAGGAGACAAACAACAGATCTCCCAAACAGTATCAATATAGTGAACCAACACTTCTTGTTTTCACCCTTCCCCTCCGAACTCCAGGCCTATGTAGGAACCTATTTAAATCCACTGGCTAATCATGTACAGTATTTTCTTCCTTTCTTTTGCAGAGAACCTCACTACATCATTCACTATTCAGTTACTGAATAATTTTGGTGCTAATAAAAGCAAGCTGATTTTGTAAACTAGAAAATTGATCCAAACTACAGAGTTTGGATGTGCAAAGGCAGAGCATTTGTTACAGTATTAAGGCCAATTATCATTATATTCAAGTAATTACGTGTCTGCTTTTGGTCACAGCTCACAGTTTATTTCTAACTCTGCCATCACTACCCAGCACAAATGGGTAACCTCAACAGCTGGCTTCTGATCTCTGCTCTGCTGTAATTGGAAATGACTGAGAGTAAAAAATGGTGAGAAAAGGAATGGTTCCATGCAAATTACGTAGGTTCTGAGCCTATTCCTTTTCCAGTACCCCAATATAAAGAATGCTCATTGCAGATTATGTGATATGGGTTTTAATTTGATTTTCATGGGATACGCTAAGCAATCCTGTCAGACAGAAGAGAATTCCTACAGTTGTCACTTTTCCGAGACCTGTGAATTTCTGTTTTAGAGACCAGTTGAAATGATTCATTTCTTTAATAAAAACAAATCTAGTGCTTTTTATTTTGCTTTATTTTCATGTCACTATTGTAACCACTGTTTTCAGCAGTAGCACACATCTTTTAAAGTGAGGAAAATCTACTCCATCTGAAAAATCAATTTACTTCAATCTACAAAAACATCTGAAGATGTTAAAATATCAGACACTAATCCCGCTGAAATTTTCCTATTTCTTAACCCGCTGTACTTTGTGCAAATGAAATTCAACCACAGAATCCCCTTATTTTTTTCTTCTCTTTCCCTTCTTCCCATTTTTTGCTTCCCTATGAGATTTTCTAATGCAAACAGGAGTGGTTTCCCCAGCAGCACAATTCTCTGCAGGCTCGGTGAGGAGACCCCCACGCCGGCCTTTGCAGTAGCCCACATATGCGTAGCAATAACTGCTTGAGCTTCTTGCTATTCCTTCTTCAATGGTGAACTCCTACAGCAGCCTGCAGTGCTGTACACAGCATAGAATTACCCCTCCCACTGCACCACAGAAATCTGAAAGTCGATCTGCCATGAAGAGGTCTGATTTAAATGTTTGTCAAAAAGTGCCTGCAGACCTGCAAACAATCAACCTGATTTTGCCATTCCTCATCGCACCCTTAGAATTTAAAAAAATCCCAGCCAAAGACAGACAAAGACACTTTAAACGTGCTCTTTATTCAGAATGAGCTTCAATTATTTGAGTTTCCCCTTATTTATTCAGCATGGATTTTAAGGTTGCTATTTACATACCCCATGTAGGGCCTGTGCCAGATTACTTTGCTGAATCAGTGTCTTAACTGAGCAACTATGAAGACATCTCTGTACATACCACATCACTGTATCAACCTGAATATAATGCAAGTTTAAACAGAAACTGAGATGGAGGAATCAAACTCCTCCTGTACTTCTGAAGTAATCTGCAAGCATTGATTCGCCACACTAGAGTCTAGGCCTCCTCTTAAGACAGCCAGCTTGACCACATGGATCACCGCCGTAAGATCCCATCGCAGGGACTTCCTGAAGGAGTGTAGTGAACAGGGAGCAGCGCACTGATGCTTATGGAGGCTTGGAAGGATTAGTTTCCAGTTCACCAAGAAATCCCTTTTTATTTCTGTACACAAGGAGCTTCTAGAGGTGAGAGAGAAGGGACTGACACACAATCCTGTACAAACACATCCTATCCAGTACTCAAAAAGTAACTCACTCTTAACTGTTACAGTTAGAAACAGCAGGATATGTGGCAAGTGGATGACAAAAAAATAAGACTGAAGAAAAAAGACAGGTCTAGGTACAGAGCTGGTGAAAGAGGCAAGATGTCAGGCTATGATTTAAAGGATCAATGTTTTTTCTGTAATTTGGAAATTGCAGGTCAGCTTATGATTCAGCAATATATCATCCAGATGATTGCAGTACTGCAGCTCTGCTCGAGACATACTGCATACAAACTGGTGCCATCACAGTCTCATTTTTACTTTGAGGGACAAAACTCTAGGTAAGTGTCCCATAGCCTGACCTTCCACAGAATATTCACTATGTCTAAGCACATATGCTCTTTTCAAAAGATCTTATTTTTGCTCTTCTGTGCAGTCTTAAAGAAGTGAAAGACAATTGTCCAGTTCTGCTTTCTTAATGTTTGCCACGAACAGCAGAACAAGATATGAAGGACATCATGAATGTTGGCTGACCTACTAGAATGCACCGACTGGAGAAGCAACTTGATCCACGAAACTGCTGTTGAAAGAGAAAGCTGAGCAACAGGATGACTGACTTAACCAACCCTTCACAGCACAGGAAAAAGCACTGGCTGGCTGAGTGGCCAGGAAAGTCTGGTCAGCATTAGCACACTTCAAAACGAGGACCAGAAAAAATATTTCTCTGAATTTTCACTATTAGAGTCATAATCAATGTTTTTTAGATATGTCTTAAATAGCATAAATTGCTTTGAAGTATTGATCAGTATACATAAAGACCTACTGCACACAGTGACTTAATTTAAAGCCTGATGAAATTCCATTTTAACATTGGCATCGGGAAAGCAAAAATGTAAAGACAATTCTGTACACACAGTGAAAATCTCTTTTTATGGGATCACAGTATACCTTAGGCTGCAAGGGACCTCTCGAGGTCATCTAACTCAATCTCTTGCTCAAATCACGGCCAATTAGATTGCATTGGTCAGGCCCTTGTGCAGTTGTGTTTTGTTTATTTCCAAGAACAGAAGCACCACAACCACTTTGGGTGATCTGTTCCAATATTTGACCATCCTTACAGGAAAATATTTTTCCTTGCACCTAATTGCAACGTTCTGTGTTCCAACTTGTCCTGTCACTTGTCATCCTGTCTCTGTCTGACTACAAGTTGGTCCAGTTCTGTCGTCTCTATACCCTCCCATTAGTCAGTCAAAGACAGCAATAAGATCTCCTCCTAGCTTTCTCTTCAAAAGCTTCTTTCTTTTATGTCATGTGCTCCATGATTTCTGTAGCCCTCTGCTGAAATACTCCAGTACGTCAGTCAACCTTGTCCTGGGGCAACAATAACTGGACAGGGCACTCTCCATGAGGTCTCAGAATTGCCAAATAGAAGGCACTAGTCACTCCCCTGGGCCTGAAGCTGTACTCTTGCTAATAGCATCTAGGATGCAGGTGATAACTGCAAGGGTTTCACTGCTGAGTCATGCTCGTGATCTTGCCCAGAGGAACTCCAAAGTCTGCAAAGCTGCTTTCCAGCCAGTCAACTCTGCACATCCGTACTGTAGCATGGTATTAATTTGTCCTGGATTCAGGACTTTGTTGAACTTCATGGAGCTACTGTGAGCCCACTTCTCCAGATGGTTCAGGTACTCAGTATGTGAGCCCTACCTTTCAGCCTGTCAACTGGTCCCCCAGTTTGGCATCATCTCAAATTGCTCAAAACGCACTCTATCTCACTGCCCACGTTGTTAACAAGCCATGAAATACTGGCCCCAGTATCAATCCTTGGGCAACACCATAAGTAACTGCCAGCCAGATTTTAGACTGTGGTTCACCGCCCTGTGAGCCTGGCAGTCCAGCCAATTGTTTCAGCCACCTTACCATCCACTTACCCAGTCCACACCTCACCAATCTAAGAATATTATAGGAAACTATGTTGAAGACCTAGCTAAATTCAAGGAAAAACAACCAACCAACCAACCCCCAAACTAAAACAGAACCCCTGCCAAAATCCTACCTCAACCCCCCCAAAAACAAACCAGAAAACAACACCCCCTCCCACCAGCTCCACAGAACTCTCAGATTAGCCCCCACAAAACACCAAAACTCCTCCACAAAGCCAGACTCCCTGTCAGATACAGCAGCCAGGTCAGTCACATGATTTGCCATTGGTAAATCTATGCTAGCTGTTCCAAATCACCCTCCTGTCCTTCCTGTGCCTAGGAGTGGTTTCCAGGAGCGTTTGCACCATGGAGAGTGAAGTTCAACTGCCCTGTAGTTCCCTAGACTCCTCTTCTTCTCCTTCCTGAAGGGCAGCACGATATCAACACTTCTCTTTTTCCCATCACCAAGAGCCTCCCCTGACTGTCATGGTCTTTGAATGATGAGAGAGAACAGCCTCATAATGACATCAGCCAGCACACCCAGCACACTTGGATGCCTCTCATTGCAGGATTATTTCTATTACTTCTGAGCGTCAGTCTGCAGTTTCAAACACTGCAGCTATGTTTTGGAAGCGTTTAGTTCAGTACAAGCCTTTAAAGCAGTCGTGGTTTCTACTACCCACATGGTAACATATATTGGAGTGCTTAAGAAATGAACACACTAACTTTTATGGTCTATGTATTTTTGAGAACAAATGTGTTTGAGAGCTAATATGAAGTGACATACGGACCAAGTTACACTGACCAAGACTATTCCACCTACATAGGATAATGTACTATTTCAAAAACAGAATACTCAACCCCATTTTGGAAGATTCTGTTTGGCAGTGTTGTCTACAACATTTATTAACAAAATTCAAGATTTTTTATTTTCTCCTTGTCAAGATGTTTAATTTGAGTAAATGTTTGCATACACTGACGATTCAAATTCTCATGTATGTACACACATGCTATATATTAGTACATACTCATGGTATGAAATTCTCAAACTACATAAGGGCAGGAAAGGAACTTGATTTAAAAGATTATTTACCAGAAACGTGATGTAGATACTTACAACTAATTTCTGACCCTACAAACTAATGGAAAAAGGTTTGAGCAAATTACAATAATAGAAACATTAATCATGCCTTGGACCTCCCTAACTCTTCTGGCAAATGATTTTTTGAAAGTATGAAACACCCCTTGACTTTTGGTTAGATTATGTTATCTTTCCAAATTTAAAATTTGCTATCTCACTTATATAATAAGTTGTAATTGCAGCTTAAATGAGCAAAACAGCTCAAGAAAAAGCTTATAAAGCTTAATGCAAAAGAGCTCAAGAAACAGCTTGATTCTATTTCAATGAAAATGTGTTCATGTATTTTAAAAAATGTATGTTTTATACATTTTTTTCCTCTCAAAGAGCAATCAGATTTCTTCTGTTATTTTATGTAACTCACAAAGTCAAATCAGAGCTGGACCACAGTGAAAAAATAACAAGCATTAGAACTGCTCAATAAAAAAATTTCTTTAGGAGTTTTAAATTACAATAACAAAACATTTTACACAAAATTAAAAAATAAGAACTAACCCTCCCCCCAACAACAGAACATATGCACACTCTTTTACAACCACACTTCACACTAATTTTTAGGATTACTTTGGAGAGTTTACCAACCAACCATGCACGGCAGTGTTCTGTCTCCACTAACTACTTACTCTTTAGTAAGATTAAGTTCACTTTAATGCAAGGATGTTTACCATCCACTTTATATTTAGATAGGAAGTCTGACAGAAGAATCCAATAGCCATATGACTAATGGTGGCTTTCCATTTTATGTTTTGTAGTTATGGAAGTGGAAGCTACCAATAGATTTATTCAAGGCTTTCTTTTTTAAGAATCGTGACTTCCAGCTGTTCAGAGAATTAGTCAATAGGACCCCTGGGAAACTGCCCTCAGGGACAGGGGCACAGAACAGAGCTGGCAGATCTTTAAGGATGCTTTCCATAGAGCACAAGCTCCATTCCCAAGTGTAAGACATCATGAAAGGGAGGTAAGAGACCGGCTTGGCTGAGTCAAGAATTGTTGCTCAAACTAAAGAAAGAAACGCACAGGCAGTAGAAGTAGGGTCAGGTACCCTGGGAAGAGTACAGGGATGCTGCTTGGTTGTGTTGGAATTGGGTCAGGAAAGCCAAGGCATGGCTGGAGCTGTACTTGGCAAAGGACACAAATAATAATAGGGGCTTCTAGAGGAATGTCAGCCAGAAAAGGAAGGTCAAAGAAAGCATACTGCCCCTAATGAACACGACTGGCAAACCGGTATCAACGGAAAATGAGAAGGCTGAGGTACTCAGCAACTTTTTTTCCTCAGTCTTCACTGGCAGCCTCTCTTTGCACACCTCTGGAGTGGATAAACAGCAAGATGGGGACTGAAGGAACAAAGACTCTCCCACTGTAAGAGAAGATCGGGTTCCTGACCACCTAATGAACCTGAGTACACGTAGGTGAACAGGACCTGACAAGATGTGTCCCAGAGTCCTGAGGGAATTGGCTGATACAGCTGCCAAGCCACTCTCCATGATATTTGGAAAGTCTTGGCAGTCAGGGGAAGTCCCTGGTGGCTGGAAAAAAGAGAAATACTGCACCCAGATTTAAAAAGGACAGGAAGGAGGACCCTGGGAACTACCAACCTCTCAGCCTCACACCTGTGCCTGGGAAGATCATAGAACAGACTCTCCCAGAAGCCATGCTAAGGCACATGGAGGAGAGGAAGGTGATCCAAGACAGTCAGCATGGCAAGTCCTGCCTGACTAATAGGAAACACATTGATCTGCTGGAGCAGGTCCAGAGGAGGGCCACAAAAAATGACCAGAGGGATGGAACACCTCTCATATGGAGATAGCCTGAGAAAGTTAGGGTTGTTCAGGTAACTAAAAGAAGGCAGACAGACTAGAGATTTTTTACAGTGAGGAAAGTGTAAGGAAGAGATTTTTTTACAGTAAGGGTAATGAAACGCTGGCATAGCTTGTCCAGAGAGGTGGTAGATGCCCCACACCTGGAAACATTCAAGGTCATGCTGAAGAGGGCTCTGAGCAACCTGATCTACTTGAAGATGTCCCTACCCATGGCAGGTGAGTTGGACTGGATTACTTTTAAAGGTCCCTTCCTACCCAAACTATTCTATGAAAAATTAAACGAATGAAAGTGTTTAGAATGTGGGTTCACTGAATTTCCTTATTTGTCTAAATTCTTCTGCAGTAAATGCTCCATTGTCAAGGCATTTACAAAGGACATTTACTACCTGTGACTGCTGTAGGGTTCAGCAGTTTTACAATTTATATCAAATATTGTTTCTTTTGCTCACTTCCATGATTAGACTGATAAACAATATAAAGTACTTTGATACGAGTATTCCAAAAAAAAGGAATGAGAAAGCCTGTGACAGTAGTAAAAGTTGAGTTAAAATTATTCCTTCTTTCAATGGTATTAATAAACAAAAAACAAAGTTAGAGAATTCCCAATAAAAGTGTGCAGCAGATAGTGTCAATGGATCTTAAATACCAAAGAGATCATAAGTTGTTTCTCTCTTCCACAAAGCAAACTCTTGTCCTTGCTTATAAAAGAGGTGACTCCACCCCTGTAGGTAGCTCTATTCCTAATAGTTTGCTGCCAGAGCGTAAACCAGCAGCCCCGTTTTGCTTGTTTTGTAGGTACAGGGTGTCAGCAAAGGGGAGAAGGAAAGGGAACAGTATAACAGGTCAGTTGCTGCTGCAGACGGCAACGGGAACTAAACTTCCCATGAGTCCAGTTTCATTGTGCTAGAACAAGAAAAACTCAAACTGGCATCAAGACAGCCAGGCCACAGAAGTCTTCTCAGTGCCAACACCGCAGCTTTACACATCTTGCTTTCAAGAAGGATTAGAAATACCATACACCATAATGATAAACCGGCTTTTGTAGCCAGTCTGAAGAGAAAGGGGAGGAAATCACTTAGGAGCACAGGAGGGGAAAGAAAGATAGTCAAATTTAATGAGTCGGTCCTGTTTCTCAGGCTGAGGAATGAGGAAGTTGTTATGTAAGAAAAGTCTGTGCTTCTTCTGCTGACCACCTGCCTATGACCCTCCTGTGTCCAGGCACGTGTGTTAACCACACAATGGCCTGTTCTGAAGGTTAGCTCCTGCACAAATGAAAGAAAACCTAACCAAACAAAAAAAACCCCAAATAATTATTACAGTGGCCAGCTGAAAAATATAAAACTGAAATTTGCCACTTATATACAGACTTCCTACAAGAATTAAGTTGGTTTTCAGAGATGGTGGACATCTACTGCATAAGTTAAAAAATGAGAAATCTGCTTGGAACTCCGAATTCAAAATGATGCATATGAGAAATCTTGTTTGCAACATGAATTTATCAGAAAAAAAGGATAACATGCCACTGATAATAACATATGCTTGCTGTTTTAAAACCAAAGCACAGGCTATCGGCCTGTGTAGCTGAAGTATCAGACTCTACGGGTGACACCCTGCACAAATTCAAGGAAACGGTCATGAGCTGTAGGCATATTAACAGGATGCAGTGCTAATTAATGAAGGCTTTTTACTGAGTATCCATTTCTATAGTGTTAATGAGTTTGGATTAATTTAAAAAACATGTTTTCATGGAAACCGATTAATTCTCGGGAAGCAACGTGGCATACCAAGTTTCAATCATTAAAAATGTTCGTAGCCAAGCAAAATAACATTCTCAATCTGAGTTCAGAGAGAATAACCTACAAATTCTACAACAGCAGCTTGTGTGAGATATTTAACATGGAAACTTATCTCCCAGAAAGCATTCCCCTGCCCAGAGTTCTTGCATTTTCAAGAGCTGAACACCATAGTTCTATTTCATTCAATGTTTCTGACTTTTTTTTTTTTTAATATACGAACAACAAGAGTAGAAAGAAACCACATTTTGGGTATTTACAGATGATATTGTACAAATTACCTGAAAATCAGTTGGAAATTATTTGAGTTACAGTAAAATGTTTAAATTTTCAAATGCAATCAAAGAAAGAAGATAGCTTATGTCTGTCATTGAGTGAAAAGCTAACAAGAATGAATAAATAATCTCTGGTCTGCTACATATCCCAGGATTAGGGGAGACATCTTTTAGGATGTTACACGTTCTGATCACCAAAAAAAACCAAACCCAGAATAAAAAAAGTACAATTCTAAGTGACAAATATAAAAGTGTCAAATGTTTTGTTTCTCACTAAGTTATGGGTCAAGATATAATACCGTAAACCTCAAGTGGTAAAACAGAATACAGAAATACTTTTAAAAAAGGTTTGGTTTAGTTTGTTTTTCAGCAATTCTGTATCTCACAGTCAACTTAAAGTACTGACTTCTAACGAAAAGACGGATTTTAACTACAATTATTCTTTGTATGAAGTGGGAAAATAGCTCAAGAATCTGGCAAACCGCTATATCAGAACAAAAGAAAGCAAGGATGTGGAAGGACATAGCAGTTGGCTAAACACAGAATGCACTTAGGGGACCCTAATTCCATAAGCCAGCAACAGAGAGGGTTAATGTGTAAATATTGTTTTTAGGATGATATCTGAAGCTACCTCCTCATGATAGCGTAGATAACACTGTTCCTTCATTAAGAGTAATACGGCTGGTATCTGAAAGCATGTCAACTTGTTGGTGTATATGATTATAAGCTATAACAGTTCAGTAGGAAACCAATAATTCACCTCAAATCTAGAGGTGATTGCTCTCTTTTATTTTTTTAAGATAGAAACAATAATCTGGAAAATATACACTAGAAATTAGAGACTCTACATATAGAAATAACACTATAATCCCCTGATTTCTCTCAAAACTCTCCTCTAATATTTGGTATTACTTAAAATATTTTCTCAAATGGGTGATATTTTCTGTGGAACTCTAAATGGGTCAAGTTGACCAAAAGAGAGAATGCTTGTATAGCACTAATAACATAGTTTCCCTAATTCTAAATCATGAAATCATTTAAATATATCTACTGAATTCTCACTGAGTACCCAGACCCTCTTTGGTGTGTAATCACTATAATCAAAATTTATTGGAAGTATTCAGTGATACACCACCTAAATACATCATAATCAGAATGCAATTGAAATATGTTAGAGACATTCACAGGGAGGTCAAAGTGAAATCATTTAAGACTTCTGAAAGATATTAATGTATTTTTCTCATGCAGATTAATGCCCATTAAGGATTCATTCTAAGCAACAGTCTACCTTTTGATGACCTTCTCATATGTCTATATAGGAACACAAATGCCATAAAAATTAAGAGAGATGAGACTCTATTTTGGAATATGTATCTAAAGAATATCTGAGGTGCAACTACTGAATCTTTTCAAGACTAAAATTTAAACATTTATATCTATTAAAAAAAACCACTGCACAGTTGACATTAGAAAAAAAAACACTTTAAAAAATTATTCAAATAATCTCATACTATCCATATTTGTTAAATAGGCTTTTTTAAGCACTTGGTAGAAATCTGTGTGATATAAGTTTATCTTTGTCTTCATTTACAATCTTCCATAATGTGTTCCTTATACATTTTACCTATACCTCTACACCCTATATTTAGTTTTGAAGGCACAACCCAGAAAAGTAATTCGAGGAAAAAATTTATAAAAGTATTGAACTTCACAACAGCCGCTCGGCTGCATTAACTGCCAGAAAGGCATCATTAGGGAAATCATCATAAAAAATAATACACTTGCCTTAAAGATTTCTTTAATGAGTTATCCCTAACACTAGGAGATCACATTTCCCTTCAAACCAGGTAATTGCATTTCAAATACTACTTGTCTGCACAGCAGTTTTAATGGCTGAGGAATAGCACTGTTATTACGTATTCTTTTGTTTCTTGAGATGGCTTTTCCATCAGGGATACTTTTCATCATTTCACAAAGAGCTCATTTTTAGGAGATGCATCCAACCTGCAGTGGGCACATCAAAACACCAGTTTACAGGTGATTAAGGAGAGACTGTGTATTTGATTTTGGAAAGGAGAAGAGCGTGGAGGGAAGGCTGGCTTGCAAAGCCTGACCCTGTTGTGTCAACATGTGCTGCAGGAACAGGTCACTAGGACAGGAATACTAAAAAACCAGAACACCACAGCAGTTGGAGTGAGTGGTGTAAGTTGTCTGGTACTCTTGCCAATGACTGCTGCTCATCAGATGTTTCAAGGAAAAATCAGTTTGGAGAAAAAATCTCCTGGGCAGCAGCAGTTCAGCCAGCAGTTACACAAAATCTTCACAAGTCAAACACAAAAAGAAAAATACTTTGAATAGCAGACCAACCTTGTGGATTCTTTTACTGCTAAGTGCTACACATATTGCATGTTTTGTTCAATTTGGTTAGAGAAGCTGCAACTGGCAGTGATACTGGGAAAACTATGAGCCCCGAAGATGAACTCCAACCTTAAGCCTTATAGAGGAATCACAAATCGAACACAAATGCTATTCAAACATGTTCCTCATTTTTCTGAAAGAAATATGATCCAATAGTTAAAGGAATACTTTTTTACATATGTTTGTATTTTCTGATAATAATAGATGGGATATTTTGTAAAGCAGTTTTAGTAAAAATGCCAAAGTGTATATCACTAAGTTGGATAAAGAAATAAAATACATACAATGCACTACAAGGTCACCAAATACCTAAAACAGAGCATGACTGGAAAACTCAAAATGTACACTATCATACACTCTGCACTGCTGCAGAGGAAGTGCTGTGTGGACGTATGCCATTTGTCACTTCTATGCATGGAAACAAGCTTTAGCAATGCCAGAAACAAGAGGAAAGGTAATGAAAAGTCTGATTTACCCATTTTTGAAATGGGAGAAAAGTAATTTCTTACACAGCATGTTTTGACACTGCTGATAATTCCTTTTTAACAACATGAGTTTTAGCCCTGGGTCATGTGCTGTAATTTCCAAATAATCTAGCAAAGGTTTACTGTGACTCTTCAGTCACAGCATAACACATCTTTTTGTCCCTATACAACAACAACAACTATTCAGCTGCAACTCAGAACATGTTAAATACCTTTTGATTTTTTTTCTGGGAAGGGAAACAGTTGGTTAATACAGTGGGAATAAAGTGGCCTTTTGAGTTTAGCACGTTTTCAGAAAGAGTCCTTTCTAGTATCTCTTCTCTCCTATCTTCAGCTTCTACTAAAATATAGAAAGCAAGGAACTATTTCAACATTTTGCCTCCAAGGAAAATTAAAAGGATGCTGTAAATTGAAAGTAAGCATACCACAAAAAATGACACACAGGATGAAAACGCTTTCCTGAAACCTACAGAGAACCTCTAGATACACCTGCAGTATCTCAGCTCAGACAGTGTTCAAGACTCAGCTATGCGAAAAAAGCCTCTTAAGAATGAGTGTGAACACATGAATTCAAACAGAAATCAGAGAAATGAGCAAAACTGACTCCGTTAAATAACACCACACAGTAATAACTACAGACTGGCATAGAAAAATAAACTGAAACCTCTTAAAAGAAAATTTTCAGAATAAATACATTCCTTTCCTCCAGCTGAACAAAATACTGAGTCATTTTGGGACTACAGTGAAGTTTGTCTTCATTTCTTTAGGTTTAGAGTTACTGTTCCAACAAGAGTTTTGTTGCCACTCTTTCTTATATTAATTTAAATCTACATTTGTCTATAGGAATACAAAAGAATGGGCAAGTTTGAGCTTCTATTTTTTAAAACAACTTATGTTTTACACTTACAAAGAATTGCTTTACTAGATCCAAATACCATTAAGCGAATCCTCCTATTCAAGTTGCCAATGTGGACTTACATTCCTTAAGGTTGCATTGAACAAATATCTTACCTTTAACCAGGATACCTAAGAAGATAAGGCTTGTTTGATCATGCTATGCACGTATCATTCTACCCCAGTAACTTCTGGACTCATTGGCCAATTTCTACAAAATTCAGCAGAAAACTAGAAATCTCAAGAACATTAAGCTCCCACAAGTTAAACGAGCACTAGTAACCAGCTGAGGAAGCATCGCTCAAATGGGTGTCCCACTTAAGGTAAGGCAGGCAGGACTTTGCTACTACTCAGTTTATTTGGCTGCAGCCACAAGTGGGGTTCATACTGGTGGAGAAAAATATCAGCATCACAGGGTGTCAAACTTTACAGGCTTCCAGTACATCATGGAAGAGTTGTTCTCCAAATAAATACTGCAAGCATTGCACAAGTAAAGCACAGACACACAAGAATTTGTAACGTAATCACAGTTCCATGTCCAAGTATTTCAGTCTACCTCTACTTAGACCTCAAGAATAGTATACAACAATAATCAATAGTATGGGAGAGATGAATTATTCTCTGTCTTCAGGTTGTTAATATTTTTTATCACTAGGGCTCCAAGCAATTCATCATACCATATGGTTGAATGCAAGCCACTGGAGCAATAGTTTTCCTGCATATTCTCTCTGTATATGTTTCTATGCATGAGAGAACAAATATTGAGACTATCTGACAGTCTCCATTTTATTTTGCAGGTCTGTTCCAACACATTTAACCACAATGCATATCTCCTCTCTTTCCTCCCCTTCAACCTGCCCTGTCAATGACCTTAAACTCAATTTAAATGAACAACCCTTTACTGGCAATGAGAAATAATTCAACCTCAATAATAGTTTGCTAAAGCCTCTCTAATAAAAGAAATCACACACATCTTTTCAATCATTTTGAACAATATGAGGACTTTTTGACTTAAAAAAAATAATTCACTAGTGATGTTAGGGAGGCTGGATGTAAGTCAAAGTTCAAAGTAAAATAATTTATTTGTTCAAGCCCTTAATTATAAATTTAACATGAGGGAATCATAGACTGAGAAATTTCTCCTGCAGTTTGAGAATGACTAAGTTTTGTGGCTCACCCAGATTCCCACTGCACATTAATGCCTTTTCTCCTCTATAGAATAGCAAATAAAATACACAAAATTAACAGCTCAAATTACACAACATAATCCATGAAATCCACTTGTGAATAAGTCCAATAAGAACATTTAATATCAAACTTTTCTCAAATACTCTGAAATGATTACAGACAGAACTACAAATGACTCTCAGCTCCCATTGATATCCTAGAGCACAGATCTTTACTTTATAAAGGTATTCAAAGATCTCTAGGCTTACATTTGGGATATACAAACAGGGAATCTGCTTAGTACATTTCGTATGGAGTTTGTAATTCTTCTTCAACTTCACATGAGACCTTCTGGAACCTTTTGTGTTTATTCCAATCATTGAAATATACTAATATGATAGACTGAAATTCTAGGTAAGAAGTAAAAACTTGCAAAAATGGACTCCACTTTAGCCCAGATAAACAATTTTACATGTAATGATCACAATGTAGAAGTGTTATTGTTTTAGAGAATTCATATGAAAGCGTCTGCCTCATTAAAAACAGGATCATAAAGCAAAAAGCTCTGTGCTGCTAGACACAAACTGTATTGTGACTTGCAGGAGTGTCAAGTCTTGGCAAACATCCAGTGACTGAAACACTGCCAGGCACATCAGATATATATTAACGCAGGATAATCTGTAAGAAAAGCATTCTTTCATAAACACTTTTTTTCTTTGTAAAACCATCAATCAACTTCCTAACTGAACACCATGTGGCTCAGCTTATGAGATCCTCAGAAATGCTTCAGTGTCTATAAAACCACTGACTGACTTCACAGACTTGGTGCCTTTCAGTGCCCATTGTCCTAAGTATCTGCTGAAGTTACTTGGCTGGCTGTCAGCAGTTAATACTGATTTTTAACTTGGGAAACCAGCAGCAGGAGGTCGCTCAGACCTGACTAGTGACATCCTCAACGCCAATTAGCCAAGTTGCAGACTGCCAGTAAAAAATTTTTTGCAATTCAAATTATTTTATAGGAAGAACAGGAACATACAGGAGGGACCTAAATAGCTGTCAGATAACAAGATGCAAGCATCTGGTTATTTAGCCTATCTTAAACTGCACACAGGAGCAGAATGATACATGGTTTTGTTCAAAAGTTGTATTTACTAATAAAGATATATTCTAACAAATACAAGTGCATTGGCATTTCAAGAGATCAGGACCTGTAAAAATAAAAAGAAGCATAAAGTTTCTAAAGAAATCTTACTACCGACCAGTAATTTTACAGGAGTTATAAGGGCTGAACTTGACTATCCAGGAAAAGACTACACTGAAAGAATGGCTGAAATAATTTTGGTACATTCAAGAATTCTAGTGACATTCTGTGGAGCTTGTAGGGTCTATCTCAAAGTGTTAATCCCAATGCCTGCTTCTCTATTTGACAGGAAAACAGAATTTTACTTAAGTATCTTGTCTTTAGAAGAGCAAGGGCCACTCAGTGGATTCTATTCCAAAACATTCCAATGTCATTACTTAAAATCTATGTCACACCTTTGCAACATATATTAAAGCACTGCTATTTCTACATAATTCCACAAGAGTCAGGATATGGAGATTAGCGCTGTTTAAGTCCAGGGGAGAAAACAGAAACAACTTCACTAAAGATGCAATTATTGGATAAATTTCTTGCAGTCAGATTTATGAAACATGAGGGGCAGGGTGACTCCATGTAATGGCAATAATGCATTTCTTCTCAGCCTCAGTAGTAACTTAAATACAAGCCACTTTAGAGGTGACTAAAAGCCCAAAGGATGTTTGATGGCTTATATATCACCAGTTTTCTGCCACTATCAAGTTCTAAATCAAGCATTAATTTAAAGAAATAATGCAAACGAGCGCATTGTAGCGTGTTACTGCTGTAGCTTGGGCACGGCCACGTAGGCTGGCTGGAAGCAGACGTCCCAAGCTCTTATATTTATAGGAGGAGGCACAGAACTCAGCAGAAACTTCTTAAAGAACCTTGACAAACATTTTGGTGAGCTGAAGTTATAGTACTACTCATAAAAAAGGTGGCTTATGTCAAGCTAAGATTGTATACGCTTACATGAGTTACAAGCACAGCTGTGCTTGCAGGGGTCATAATTTCTTTAAATATGTTTCTTTACAAAGAGTCACATCACACTCTGTAACATTAACATTATTTGTTGATGCCCGAATGTTCTCAGTAAATAAATAACATTCATGTTATGCTACAAAGAGCACTTAATTAGCTCTCTTCTAAACTGCAAACGCTCCACAGCTATGTCACCCATTGAAGATACTGTTTTTATTTCAAATAATGAATGCATTTTAGAAATAAGAAAATAAAGTTTTTTGAAAGAACGCACTTTATCTTTTTTCTGATTCTGTAACTGAAAAGTCAGTAGGTAAGTTTTCTTCTTACTATAATTAATTCTAACACAGGAGGAATGAATACAAGTCCACATAGTGCCAGGTACTCCAGAAACATCAACCCAATGCATCTTTTCCAAAATCCTGCTCTTAAGTCATCAGTTTGGATATTAGAAATCAAAAGCTTATACATAATAGCTCTTCACGCATTCATCGGGAGTAGTTACTTCATGAGAGATTTCTCCTTTACTCCTTCCTTCTAAGCACCTTTATGGACTGAAATTACGACACAAAACTTTAAGTAGTGCTTCAGCCTAAAGGCAGATCTTGGTAAGACACCCCATCATCAACCACCCACACTCCTTTGCAGACAAAGTCTGACAATCAAGTCTACTTGCATTGCCAACACTGTTCTGCTCCTTCCAAGCTCTTGTTTTGCTTCTAAGAGTCCTACCCTACAAGAAGCTTAGTAGTTTTTTTACTGCATCTACAATGGCCCCACTTTCCTATCTGCTGCATCTTTCTGTCCCCTACCTTACATTTGCACAAAACCAAACAGCAAGCTAAGGGGTCAAGATTTTTTTTTTCCTTTCCTAAGTCTTCTTTTGAAAGTTTTGAAAGTTCTCTATTGTTTTCTTTTGAACAACAGCATTCCAAAAAGGCCTTCTGGCCTTCTGTTTGGCTGCTCAATAAGAAACGGAATCAGAAAAGGTAGTTGGAAGGAAGAGCATTTGGCAGGGGGTAGCTCTGACACTGATCAATGTAAACTGCTGCAGATAAGCATCCTTAGGAAGAACTAAAAGATGTATTCAGAAAATAATAACGAAAAAAAGACAAACACCTCTACCCCTCAAAAAAAAGAAAAAAAGGATGGCATCTTACACAGTCATGGCTTTTCTCCAATCACCTTTTCTCCTTCCTTTCATTCTGTGGTGAAAAGGATAAAAAAACTCATTGATTAATACTCAGTAAATCAAACACCTCCCCATCTTCATACGGCTACTTTTAATATGAACTAGTTGTCCAGATGTTCACAGAGCAGCCACCCAGTAAATCATATCTCAGGGAAGAGGGCAGTATAGGAGCCAGTACAAAGGGCCAAAAGCGGGAGTGGACTGAAGTTGCTTCCCTGAATCCATTGCTAGTTTCTCTTAGCTTTGAAAGCAAAACTCCACATTTTGCCTGTTCATTTTAAGGCTTCTTTCCTCTTCAATCAACTTCAAATTGCACTAGACCAGGTCAGTTGCTGTTCAGCCACAGAAATAGCTACTGTGTTCCACTTACAGACTCCAAAATTTCAGCTGTCACAAGTGCTGCAAAGAATTTGTCTCTATACATACAAAGTTGCTCTAAGAGGATCTAGGGAAAGTTCTGTAAAAGCTAGAATTCCAAGTTCAAGTCTAGGTTGGTGCAAATCAAATCACACCTGCACTATCCCAAAGGATGTGAATGGTGTTTAACTTATGCATTTCTGAAGTAAGAGCATAAGCCATGTCGAGGTTTAGTGTGGTTTGATTTAATAATTGATATGCCGCAAAAACATTCTGCATAAAGAATGCACCTATTAAGTATTTAAACTAAGTATTTAAAATACCATGAAGAATTTAAAACACAAGAGATTAAATACCTTTGAGCCCCAAATTGCAGGTTATATGTAGGTGAGTCTAGATTTTATTCTGATACTATTACATCTACATTTTTAATGAAACTACTTGCCACATTTAGGACAACTGGCATTTACGTCAATGTTAATTACATCTCCTTAGACCTATGTGATTTCACACATTTATTAAGACGTTTTTTAAAATGCAAAATCTTATAGGCAAAACAGTGTATACGGATTTCCCAACAGTTCTCAAATGTCCTTCAACAATAACTTTTGGAGAAAGTAATATCTCAGAAGAGAAAGGGACTGATGCCTCTTGTGGACTGCTTTGCTACAGGCAGGAGGTAACCATTAGGCATAATTTGCCAGCTTTCACAATACAGAGAAATTATCAGATTTACACTGGGATCCGTGTATTCAACTGACAAACAATCTGAAAAAAGTATGGAATATGGAATGGGAACACAAGAAAAAATTGTGACAACATAAAATACCTGCGGGAAGTCAAAACTAAATTCACTCTTAACTTGCAGAAGCTATACTGTATTAAGAGATGACAATAATACAGCCAACGAAACCCTACGTAGATAAACACAAAATAACCTGTCTTAAAAAAAAAACAACAAAAAAAGCAGCCATGAAAAGGATGGACTAGACATTTCCTGAAACCATTACCTGACTAATTAGCACCAATCAATGTAAGATGGCAGAATGTTAGCACTGAATGAAGAAGAATATAGAACTAAGGGGAAGCTAATACTATCCCTCTTCACGCATCCTTGGTATTCTAAAATTCAGAATTCTATCATGACATTCTTTCATAAAAATTATCATAAAGAAAACAGTAACAAAGTTGACACGAGAAAATGGACTAAATAATCCACAACTCAGTTTGAGAAGAACAGAGGTGATGGAAGAGTATTACAAAGATCTACAAAACTGATGACCTTGCAGTAAAGATGACCAGGAAAATGTTTATGCACCTATTTTCACTATTAAGGAATGCAAAACATATTTTAATCAGCGAGTGTCTCAGACAGTAGCCTTAAGTAAAGTTTTCACACAGTATGTAATTATTCATTACAGAAACTATGAAACTCACTGCTACAGGCTGCTGCAGAGATTGCAATTTTTAGAGTTTTTAGGCAAATTTATGGAAGAAGAGGCTATTAGACATGATTTGAATGGGCCCTTGCCTTGAGCTGCCTCACTTCTTTCACTGTTCCCAAAGAGTCCAGTACTGACCACGACTGGAGAAAGGCAGAACAAGCTCACTGCATATTCATGGCAGTTTCCTGGCACGACAGAGCGAAAAATATTCACATTACCTACTTCAGTCATTTCTCAGGGTGTAAACAAGGCTGGAGAAAACACCGTTAACTGATTACAGATGAATCCATGATTCCATCCTAAAAGACCATATAGTGAACAGCAATTCCAAAGTCAGTTACAATTTCAATATCCTAGCATTCTAGCTATTCCATGCTTTTGTCTTGATTCAAGGAAAGTCTGGTCTTAGATACAACATACAGGGGAATCGTGTATTCTAAGGCAAAATCAAATACAGATATGGGTTAGATTTTCCTAAAACGTCTTCTCAATTTGAAGTGTGACATTAGGGAAAATGTAAATTGAGTAGGCAAGGTCTATCTAAGCACATACAAACAAAGCCTTACCTAAACTATATTACTCTTGCTAAGAAAAGGAAATCTTTCTATTTCAAGTTGTAAAATATTTGCATTTGAAAAGCCGAGGCATACGAAGACAAGCAATTAAGATGCTTAAATGTTGGTGTTTGAATTCAATCTAGTGACACGTATCAGTATGTCATTAGGCACGTAAAGAGAGTAGGAACACGCAAAACCAACGAGAATGATGTGTCACAGAGCATGACATGACGCAAGCATGTCAGAGAACGTCGATGGCTAAGTGCAGACAGCTGTGCCACCTGGATTCAAGCAATAAAATGACCACCATTTGTTTTATTCCAAGCAAAAAGAACTGCCAAAAACTAAGAGGTCTGGTCTTACTTAAAAAATACTCATCCAACTGGGATGATTTTAGATGAAAGAAAATGGGAACTGTGTAATTATATACACTTACCTTGACAAATAGAAAGCAATCTGTGATTAGAACGTAGTAATTAGTTACAAAATGCTTCCCATGGATTTAATTACCCATCAGTCTACATGTTTCTTAATTACTTTTATCTCATTGCATCAGTAAAAATTTCTGCCTGGGGCAACTGCCACTCACTTATTTACACAGCTTCTAGTTTTTTACAGTGAATATATTATAGCAACATGGTCAAACAATGCTAGAACCACAGCTGAAATTTAATGCATAAGGAATTCCTCCATCACTTTGCTATGGCAATTACTTTCTTAAGTTTGAATTTAGATCTAACTTTATTAACCATGTGTTCAGGAAGTTTCAAAACACCCAATGTATCATTTAGAAAAAATTAAAAGCAAATCCACAAGTTTTCAAGTAAAAAAATTTATGTTCATATAACTGAAAAACTGGTTGACAGAAAAAACTGTAAATCTAGTATATACATAACTTATAGCTTCTCAGAGAAATTTACTAGATCTCTAAATTTGAATCAAATCTTAAGATATAAGAACTTCTGAGTGAGTTAAACTGACTCCAAAATGTCTTGTTACCAATAACAGCCTCCATCATAAGCATGTCCTCTTTGGCAGCAGTATGAGTTAAGGTCAAGAGATGATTAAGCCACTGAACCTGCACAGAGCAGGCACCCATTATGTTGGTGATTCACATGAACAGAGAATGACAGAACAATTTTTAAAAAAAATTAACCAAACTTTATAGTTGCAGAAGTAGTAGAAATATTTAATTTGTCTGTATAAAACCCAGAAGAGTTGATCCATTCGCTTGCATTATGAGGTGTTTGGGGTATAGTTATTTTTGCTGAGGTTGAACGCTTTTTGCTCTCAGCAGACTCTCTGCAGCAAGAACATTATCTTCTTATCTACCCGTGAAGTGGTGGGTTAACACACTCCCACTATGTAATAATTAACTATTACACAATGTATACATTTTTATAAGGTAATGTTTAGGGATAAAACTCATTTTTTCACATTTGAACTTTTCAGAATTTATGAATAGAAAAAGCATAAATATAGTTTAAGTGGAAAATGTCAAACCGTCCAAATGACAAAGAGAAACATACTTTGCAAAAAAAAAAGTAGATTCCTCTTGATGGTAACTTACTACTTATTGTATTTTTCACAAAGAAACATCCATAAACGGCATGCTCTTTTAGTGAATCTTGATTAAAACAATGCCTTCTCAAACAAAGGAATTTTTCATTTGGTTGGCTGGGTTTTTTTAAAATGTGATTAACATACGCTAGTGGACTTCGTTCTGTCTCTCAGTATACCAGTACTTCTGTTACTTCTCTTCCACCTTATTATTTCAGATACCACAATTTCACCTCACATTTGTATATGTACATGAAGTATCACAGTATCACAAGGTTGGAAAGGACCTCTGAGATCATCAAGTCCAACCTATAACCCAACACTAACACCAACACTAACACCAACCATCATCTAAACCATGGCACTCAGTGCCTCATCCAATCTCCCCTTAAACACCTCCAGGGTCGGCGACTCCACCCCCTCCCTGGGCAGCGCATTCCAATGGCCAATCACCCTTTCAGTCAAGAACTTCTTCCTCACATGAAGTAATGAACAGAATAACAAGATTACAAGTTGCTCATCACATGCTCTTGCTGCATGCTTTCCTATATGTTTCTCTACTAACCAATTTAAATATTTTTCCAAATGTAAAGTTATCAATAGAAGACAATGCCAAAGATACCTTTAGTCAAATTAATTCATGTATGTAAAAGACTGCATCTCTTACAGTACGTTTCTATTTCTAAAAACAACATAATCTTAGATTGATTTTTATCATGTATATAGGTACTGAAAATGTTTCCCTGAGAATAAAGAAAAAGCAGCTGGAGTACAAGCTTCTAGCAAGAAAAAAAGCTAGGTTCTGAGTTTGCAGTCATCACTGGAAGTAGATCATGATCAAAGACAGAAAAAAACCCAAGGAAAAATATGTACAAATGTTATTTTGACATCAAGTCATATGAATTAAAACAATCAGTTACTGTAGTTGACAAACCAGTGAAATTCACAAGTATTGAAATGTGTTCGCATATCAGTCTTCACACAGCAGGAGAGATGCTCACGGCATCTCTGGGACAAACAGCAATATGGAACAGTAAGCTCAGCAGGCCGAGGCAAGGCAGAAGCCACCATCACTTGCCCTCTCTTTTGAGGAGCAGGGACACCTCACCTGCCTGACATAACATCCCTCCCGTTTGGTTCATTTTACATCTGGCTACCAAAAATACCAGGTTACTGGTGTGAGCCTGAACATAGATGTCTCAACTGGACTGTCATCAAAAGCCAAATTTTCTCGTTAGCTTTAGTAGTTAAAAATCAAGGAGTAAAATAATCTTAATGTGCAAAAGTTGCGGGTCTGCTGAATTATTAATAAGCAATACAACTGTAAATGCTTTTGTTCACCATTCTTCAGTGCACTTGCAAATGATTTCAAAATGAAAGGTGCTGAAGCATGAAGATTGTAGGCAGCCATTGCTTTTTGAAATCACAGTGCAGGGAATTGGTGGAATTCTTGCCTGCCTGGGTTATAATCAGACACTCTGAACTTTCCTTGAAAGCAGACTTCAAATTCACAGGGGTCCCCAGCCTTCAATCAAGAAAATGCTTGAAACGACCTCCATCTGCCATTTTAATGTATTCTTCCCAAAGACTTCCATAAATATTTAATATCAGAAATGCACTGTTTAAACACAATGAATAGCTTGTGAAATTAAAGTTGGCTGACGGATTACACGATATAATACACAGTAAACAATAGTAGAGAAACCATAGGCAGAGACACACACTTTTCCTCTGCTCTTCAGCTATATGAATCAGAAAGGAATGTGAAGGCAAATTTCATCATACTGCTCTTAAGGATAAAGCAAACTTGTACAACAGCCTTTAATACAGAGCACGCTCCTAATCTCACGTGTGCATGGGCATACGACACTTGCCTGTCAGCTATAGAGAAGACATAAACAGAATCCTTTTTCTGAATTGCTTCCTGGCAAGTCAGCACAGCCTTCCTCCCCAGCCTCTTTACAGAGCTACAATGATAAAGCTGGCAAGACAAAGTCTGCCAAAGATTTTAAGTTGGGGCTTAAAAGGATGCGTCATTAAATGACCCAATTTTGAAAAACACTAGACGTGACACAGCACTAAAACCATAACAAACGCTTTGCACAACTTCAACCAATATACACTGAGACAACTGCATTAGCAAACCTGTCAACAAAACACATCCCAGCACTTCTTTCACAATTTGCACTACATGCAGCTGTGGCTTTCTGGAAAAGCAGTTGTACAAAACTCCCAAATTTAAAGATTCACAAGGAGCTTAGTGATGTACGCTGCCGGCTCTCTGCGCCTGTGTTTTATATTAATGTACAGATACACACACACACACCCCCCTATACAGCAAAAGATCTGTTTATATTTGCACTATCACACTCATTATTTTTAATCCCTTATAATATCTAAACATAAAAGAACAATTATTAGAAATATTTGTAGGCTTTCACCGCAAATTAGATCTTTTAAGCTTTTTGAAATCCATCTCTGGTACATAACATCAGAATGTATTTTTCCATTTCAGTATAAAAGACAGTGTTGGTTTATCAGTAAATAACAAGTGAGCATTTGCTGTAGAAAAAGACTTCTTTTGTAGAAAACATTCATGCCCTTGGTAGAAGCTAAAAAAAGGCTCAGGACATGGGTGAAAACAATTTTTAATTCTAAACAGAAATGTAATTGTAGATAACGCTTAACTCTACGAAGACACAAATACTGGAATTCACTAAAGAAAGCAACTCTAACATTACTTATAAACATGCTTGTGTAACATGTTTATACCTGATTTTTTTTTAAAATGACTCAAATCCAGCAATTCATAATTCTGTGAAAATACCAATAAAAACATACACACGATAGTAAAACACTGGAATTATAGTCCTAATTTTTATAGTAACCTTATATATTTGTTTTTTAAGTGGACCAGAAATTAATTTTAAAGTATATGAATTTTAGGATTACAAATAATTCTATCAGATGACAATTTTTAGGGATTTTTCTTTTACTGTTTTAATTCCCGCTTGCCTACATTATCAGGAGAGGCTCCTTTTCTCATTTTAAATCTCAAAACATTAATGTTCTATGAACAAGTAACTGAGTTTTATTTTAAAAAAGTGACACCTAAGTACTGCCAAACTCAAGTCTCCCCAACTAAACTGTCAAGATGTAAATTATTTAAACTATAATTCATTATAAAATTTAGATACATTTCTAAATCTCCATACATTTAATTTTCCCAAAAACTCACAAAATATCCCAGAACTTTATTTCAGTATTCCCCACATATCTGCTTCTAAAAAAGTTCACTTATTGAGATTACTACTCTAAATGTACTTTCTGTATGGTATGGAAAGCAGAGTTTAGGGACTAGTCTTATCATCTAAGAAAGGTTTATAATCACTCTTTGTTCAAGGACACAAAACAAAAGGAAAAAGTCCTCCTATACATATTTTGATTCCTGGTTCCATCAAACAGACATCTCTATATACAACATATATGTATGTATATGTATGTATGACAATACAGATCTTTAATAGACAGGAGCTGGTAGGACAGAGATGAACATGTGACACGGCCCCAGATGACAACCAAGACAGCACCTTAAATCCCTTTCCAAATTTCATTTCAGCCAGAAGCAGCAGTAGCTTCTACTACAACACAGAGCCATACAGAATGATTGGAAATGCCTGGTTTTCAGTTTTAATCACAAGCATGTATTGACAGGTTGTTGGTCAAAACAAGGGAGCAGAGAGAAAGGGAGGAAATCATATTAATCTTTGAAAGAAAGAGAATAAAAAAAGAATAACTGAACAAGCAAAAAGTTTGAGAGGACACAGAGTAAGAGGAATGCAAAAGTCACAGAATAACAAAAGGTTACGATTCCTGTGTTTCAGAGTGTCTCAAAGTACTAAATCTGAATTTACTGCTGACCCTGGAGAGTAAAATATTCTCCAGTTGTTCAGACCCATCAAGCAGATCATAAAAATTAAGATCTATAGAGATGCTCCTACTTAAAGGGCAACTGCTCTTTATCATCTTCACTGCAATTAATTCAAAATATTTAAAGAAGTCCGTGAACTAGGAAATTACTGCTTTCAAGAACAAATTACAATATTAGATAGCAGTGTCTTAATTTGCATTGCTGACAAGAAAATCCAGAAAACTCATTAATTTTACAACAGATACAACTCCTTATTTCATTACCTTGTTAACATTTTTCTCTGCTTAATGTCTTCTTTTTGGAAGAAGAGCCTTGCTTTTCTCTTATCTAAAACTAATGATCTGGCTCAAGAAAACTATCTAGCTACATTCATTTGGGATTAGTCACCTGCAAGCTGACAATAAGTAATTCCTAGCTACAACTACCAACATATTGACATTCAAAATATACACTTTTATAATATATAAGAATATCACTTACATCTTATTTCCTTTTCAAGATATTTGTAAAAGAGTTAATAGTTTTAAGTGCCAGAAATTATCGAATTACGGTTTTTTAAAAAAAGTTACATTGCCTCAATACCTATTACTATCTTTTTCTTCCTTGAAAGTGATATATTAAAAAAATCGTTTTGGAGAATTAAGCCATCATATTATTCACAAAAATTAACAGGCAACCCAAACAAGCTCCCAAATGAGTGACATTCATTACAGTAAAAAGTAGGTTTGTTCTCTTGCTGGTAGCGATCTTCCACGTTAAGAGATATGAAGACTGACAGTGGAGGCACGAAGTTTAAACATCCTTACAGCTGGCAGCATAGGTCACTTTAAGAAGTGGTGCTTTAAATAAGCAGTGCCTGTAGACAATAATTTACAGAAAAATCAATGCATAAATGCTAAGTTGTAGTTAACTTTATGCCAAGGAGGAAAAAAGCTGGACATTATTTTTATTAGAAAGGCTATAACTGAGCAGATATGGTGACTGCTTCCTTATCCAATTCTGCCAGCCCAAAGAATTTACAAATATTATGTACTACATCAAAAAATGTGAATTCTTCCTTTTATAAGAAATTAGAAAAAACAGATTAAGCAGTGAATCTTGGGACAGAAAGTACCCAGGTGTCAACAAATCCCAAATAAATGCTTATTTATAAAAAATCACCAATACTGATGAAAATTAAAAATGATACTGAAGAACAAGATGGTAAAATACCAGGAATATCAAAGGCAAAGGCATTTGTTGGTATTCCTGACAACCAAAATGTATTAAATCTATCTCAGAGCCTGGAAAAACATATATTCTGAAACCATTTCTGTCCTGAATAATATAAGGTGTCTATTAAATTTTGTTGAGTTATGAATCAAAGTCTAACTTTTCCCTTCAGGTCAATATCCAGGACAGAAATGTTTTATCCGATTTGTGGAGTAGTGGAGCTCCTCAGCAGACCTATAAATTCACAATATTTAGTACTATGATATGATATACTCTGTAAATTAAAGTGATGCTAATAAAATAGATTTCCCAATAGACAAGAAAAAGCATCAATAAACACAGTGGAAATAGACTAACTTCATAAAAATAATAAAATTCTTTATCAGTAAAGTTGCCACTGAATAACATGTTGGTTTCCCCCTGATAAATATTAAAGTAGTTCTGAGCAAACAGTCTCCCCTCCCCCCTCCTTTTTAATTAATGTTTTCAATTTACTACCCACTTGGAAAAGTGACCTTACTTTTACCCTGCATCTCCCTCTGGTGGTTTCATTTTCTGTTTATTTAGAAGCAATGGTACTAAGCCTCGTTCTGCAGTGAAACAGAGTCATAAGTTTCAATTATTTTAGTCTCCTCCTCCTTTCAGTAAAGCTAAACTAACACAATTAAACTAAAGCTGTCTAATACAACTCTCCTTCCCCTTGCCCCTGCCAAGCCCTCTTGTAGAACTCTCTTCTATGGTCATTTCATCCTTCAGCCCTACCCATGAAAATCCATCAGCTTTCTGAGATAGAGAATTAGCAAAACTACAGAAACTTCTTCAGAGATATATCCTGCAAACATTAACGCTCTCTAAAGCACCGCAAAGGATTCCCTTAAGTATCAACATTACTACAGTTGCCTTCTGATGAACTTGCATTACTGGGATTTACCAACCTGAACTGCTGGTACTGCCATAACTTGGGGACCAGGGACACTTACATATGAGAAAAAAACCCCTCAGAGATCTACAACAAAACATGTTTTCACCAATGCAGTTAGAAGGACAGAATGGAAGAAACAGCTCACAAAAGACTGAACGAGCCAGTAGCAGCTCTCAGATCTCTACAGGATGTCAGCATGTCTGCAATGCAAAATGGAAATCTCAACTAGCCTTGAAAACCTCCTCCTAAAAATCACCGAATTGTGCATATGACTATCAAATTTTGCGACATTCTATGTTTCTTTATGGTGACTGCTTATGCTTTTTGTCCTTGTAGGGGTCATTTTCCCCTAACTATTTTTAATACGTAGAGTATTCTCAACAACTTCTGATGCTTTTTGTTTGTGGGAACAAAGTTAAAGTTTTGAAGGACACAGCATAGTGTTTTGAGGCTATGCACTTTTTAATTATTAGTGCTTATGCACTTTTTAATTTTTAATACAGATCGTTCTGAAACTTTCACCAAATACCTCATTTTCCTTGACTTGGTTATACTGAAATCATTCACTTTTCGTAACACATACAAATAGCTTCTAGCACTGAAGAGTCACTTTGGATATGTTAAACAATCCCTTGGAGGCCGACACAGCAGTAGGGAGCAGAAACCACTGCTGTAGCAAAAAAGACATATTTTAGAATGATAGATGAGGAACTAACCAGACAAGTTGTTTCAACTCAACGAGAAACATGCAGGGAAAATATTCACCCAGTGGAACATGAGAGCTTTCCATGCTTCAGAAAAATATGATAAACAATGGACACAAAAACAAAACGTGTTGAAACAACTACACAATGTCCTTTCAAATGATATGTAATATTAGCACCATCCTCCCCTCACATTTTCACTCCCGAAACACACGTCAGTGTGCCAGAGAAGCATCAATCATCGAGCAAGAGAAAAACACAAAACCTATGAAACTGTAGGGTGGTCTTCTCTCAGGAAAAATGTCAAAGCATTTCACTTTGATCTTCTTTTTTTTCTTCCTCTTTCAGAAACAGACCAGGAAAATTTCTCCACCCTATAAAAATAATAAAGCAATAAGCCACACCACTTTCCAGTCCAAAAAATAATCTGCAATGAAAATTGTTTCTTTCCAGTGGCATGGAGTGACAAATTAGCACTAAAAATGCTGGATCACAAATGTTACAAACATAATCACATTTGAAATCAGAAATTTCTGGGTTTAGCATTGATAAGTAAGGAATAGGAAATACTGTTTTAACGATGACACTAATAGACTAATTTTACATGTAATTTTCAGTGTCCAAAAACCATGCAGACTTCATTTTGTCATGCCCAGAAGTCTGTAAATTGAATATAATCAACATTGTAATTAAGATTTCAGCATACCTTCTATTACAATAGCTTGGTAATTAATTACTTTCCAGGAAAGATCTTCTGTGGTTAAGCACTCATTTCACTCAGGAAAAAAACCCAGCACACACACAGAGTCTATATCAATAAGTCTAAGTTCTAGAGAACAAGCAGATTTCTCCTGGAAGTTATTTTTCTGAGCTGAAAAGCAGAACACAGCCTCAAAATTTCTTAAGAGCAAGTGAATATGACTGTTACATTTTAGTAAGGAACTGGCCAGTTTTCCAAAGAGAGAATACTCTGCTGAGCATGCGCTGAACCAACATGGCAAGAGCATATCTGGTTTAACAGCAAAACTCTGATTAAAGGAATTCTGCACAAGAGAAGCAAGAGAAAAATATGGACAGCAGCAAGTCAACATCCAGCCTTAAATAAGGTTCTTACTGAATGAGATTGAAGTCTGACATACTTTACACACAAATATGGCAGAATTATAGAAATACTTCAGAAAAACTAACAGCCCAGCACATCTGTATGAAGAAACCTTTTACACTTATGTTTAATTCTAGCAGGGTGAAAAATTATCAGATCCAGACAAGATATTTTACACAGGTGTCAATAGAACACTGCAGAAAATATACTAATTATTAAAATTATTAAAGTTATAAAGTTATTTATAAAGTTCTTTATAATTGAAGGAGACCCCCACAAATTTCCTCAGAGAGCACTACAGTCAGCAGTGCAATCACAATAGCTCTTGATTATTTTCTTGAAACTTCAAAGAAAACCTCTAGCATTGAGAAGGGGCAGAAGATCTACTTCTGAGCCAGGGAATCCTCAAGCTGACTCATAGCACTCCAGTAGAAATCTTCCTTCTGCTACTCAGAACGAGAGAAGAAAACTTGCCTGAAAAGGAAAATTTAGAATGAAAAAGATTGTGGAAACTGCAATTTAAAATGCAAAAGCAGTAAACTGGACAGCAGTACAACTAAGATCCATCATGCACAGATGCAGAAAGCCCTGGAAGACTGCAAAAAAAAACAAGAAAAGAAAGCTGGGTGTTTATGAAATTGTTGCCTACCAAGCAGAATCTGGGACATACGAAAATAAATACTTCTGCAAAAAACAGCCATAGATCCGTGTTTCAGCAGTTTATTCCCACAAAAGAGATAATGTTTCTGTTACCAGTTCCATACATTCTTATCAGAATTGTAGTTACCTCCCAAAAATCAAGGTTTTGCCATTTTGAACCTGTAGGGAAGGCTACACCACGTAAAGCTTTTTGGAAAACTCCCGGTGTTAATTTGGAAACGTACTTAGTGCCATTAGTAGCTGCAATTTCCAAATTACCAATACATACTTTCTATAGAAATGAATCTAATTCGAATGCACAAGGAACAAAAAACATCCCAAAGAAACTAATTTATCTATGCAGTATATATGTAAATGCAATCAAAAGCATGTGCTCTGCCAGGACTCAGACAAATATCAGAGTTACCTCATCGGCTGCAATTTTCATTTGCGAGAAGTCAGTCCAAAGCAAAAGCAAGTTAATTCAATTTAGCTTTATCTGCAACAGGACAGTCTGAATCCTGTATCTGCCTATATTACACTGAAGTTCTAGTCTATTCACAGATGTAAAGCTAATATATTTTTGAAGAATTACCAAGAAAACTGCTATATTTATATCAACCCCTTCTTCTGGAAATGTTAAATCAATACATTTAATATTGAAGCTAAACATATGATTTACATAGAGTTTATAATCTTGGAAAATTGAAAAAAGTTAAATCAATACATTTAACATTGAAACTAAACCTACGAATAACGTTGTTCATAGTCTTGCAAAATGGAAAGAACATAGCACTTTTCTCTTTGTGCTTTTAAGGTCTCACATTAATTGCAATGAAATACTACAAGTTAACAATAACAAAAATTACTACTTACTCTAATAAGTACACTACTTTCAGACACACCTAAGAGGATCACACAGGACTGAAGTCTTCAACAGTAACAAGTGGTTTATACTGAAGCTGAAACATTTTATTGCTGTTTCTATCAAAACTACATTTGTAAGAACACATTTGGGTTTTTTGGTGCAGTTGATGTTTCGGTTGCTTTGTTTGTTTTGAAAAGTATAAACAGGCAACTGACAAAAGACTTTTAACATCAGTCCAAAGGACACAATAAAACCTTTAGAACTAAAAGCCAGGTAAAGACAGCCTGTCTCTGGAGATTCAAAACAGAACACTGAAAAACTCTTAGCCAGTACGAAGTCTACTCCATGGTGAAAAACAGACAATGGATATAAGTCCTATAAAGTCTTTCTTCTACAGTTTCTATATTCTTTTGTCCAAAAGGATCAGTTGCAAGTAAGTAGTATTAGTAAATATATCCTCATAGAAAAACTTGGGAAAAAAAGATGAGTGGATAGCCATTATTTTAGATCTAAATGCTTTCAAAATGTTTTTAACATGAAGCTCACTGTATAAAGCCTATATGCTTTAGTTTTGTTGCTAAGACTTTAAGCATGGTAAGCAGTGATGTCTTTTGCTGAATAACTACTAACAAAAACGTTTCTGCTAACCACAACTGTTTTCACTACGAAACGTTACCCGGTAAAGAAGTTTCCCAATGCCACTAGAATAAAGAGGTCTGTAATATACCACCTGAGATGGCAGCGAGCGAGGGAAAGTACGCCAATACCGGGGGGAAAAAACCCCACACAACTTTCAGTGAAACCACACAAACGCAAGGTTCAAGGATAGCAAAAAAAGCTGCCAGGACAAGAAAACCAAACCAAACCAAAAAACCCCAACAGAATACCAAAATCTTGCCAACAACTTTGCAGCACTCTGAACCACAGCAATTTAAATACCGTCACACTGTACATCAACCGGGTAACTTTTTTTGCCAATTGACCTACACCAGTTATTCACAACTTATGAGCAGTAAAACCAATTTACATGGCTGCTATCTAAGACAAAAAAGAAGACAGCTGACTTCCCAATTATTTCCCAGCCATTACAGAACTAAACTATAGATCATTCCCCTTTCTACCAGGATGCTTCTTTATTTTGTCAGGTTTTCAGACATACGGATACAATGGGACTTCAGTATATTTTCGCACAATTCCCTGTGTTTTATGTTAGACAGTACATGTGATCCTTAATACATTTTAAAGTTTGAATAAAACAAATTTGCACCTACAAATGGATTGTTTTAGATGCTAAACCCTGCAGCTATCCCCAACAAACACCTCACAATGACTTTTACCATTTGCACGGGGAGATTATCACAGTATGCTCCTTGACACAGCAGAGCTTGCAGTGATAAAAAACCAAAACGTGCCTTTTCCATCTCCCTGGGGGTGTGCTGGATTCTGCACCATTAGCAAATACAACTCCATTATATGGGAAGGAAATGGGAAATGGTTGTGCTCTGCAGGTGTTCAAAAATACATTTTCAGTAAGGGAGCAGATGCTTGAAATGAAACAATTCAAGTAAGCACATGGCTCCACAATCAGTCTTACTACTGTATTTGAAAGCATCTGTCTTCCTCTCAAATATACAAGTTACTTGGTTTGGCATCACATGTATTTATTGCACCTGCAAGTGCTTGAATATATTACTCTCCCACATTTCAATGTACTTTTTTTTAAAGCAAGAGGACACAACAGGTCACAAACAGTGATGTTCACAATATACCTTGGCAACAAGGAGTTGTCTAAAATTCATTTTGATTTTCAATCATTACTGCCATTAATGCATATAGAATGAAATGTCATAAAATGTCATTATCATTATTTTAGTTGTTTCTGCTACCGTAGATTGCCAGACAATGTTTGCTTGTAACAATATTCTGAAAATGTGAAACATCCATTGTTACATAACACCATGTTTCAGTTCATCTTGAGGAACTAACAAATCCAAACGGAGCCAAAGCGTATTTCTTCATAAACAAGGCTAAGGAAAATGAAGGTCTTTCACTGCAAATGGAAACCCAACAAAACCAGGAACATTCAAAAGGTGTTGAGTAAAACAGATATTCCTTAAACAAAAAATATGAAACAAAATCATAAATTAAATGGATGAATTTTCTCACTATGCTTATCAGCGTGTTCTTCTTTTACATGTAGGCAGAACTGAAAGTTTACAGGAGAGCTCTATGCGTGACTACTCCACAGTAGCAGTCTCATTTTGTAGTTTCATTTTCATTTAATAGTTCCATTTAATAATAGAAATAATAGAATAACAGAAATTGAGGACTTCTCAATGAGGCACTGAGGACCTGTGACCAAATTTTGTTAGCGTTAAAAGGCATCTAAAGGGCATCTAAAACTGTTGATTTATGATTTAATGGTCTAGAACTGGAGTGGTTCCATCCAAAGCACTAAGAACCAGGTCATGAGCCAGAACTATCCTCTCTATTCTCAGGAGGCCTTTGCAGATGAAGAGAGAAGGATACAGTCGGGCTAGACGTAGTCTGCCTCTCGTCATAGTGAATCTACGCTTAAGGAATGACGCTATTCTGATACCCCTCATAACATCAGATCATTGGGGGTTTTATTTGTTTTGCTTTTTAAAACTGCTTAATGATTGTGGTAAGAACTAATTTTTAACTACCTTTAAATCTGCTTAATATTTGACTCTTCGTAAATTAAATGTTTTCTGTGTCTGCATAAACCTAGTTTCTTTGCATAAAAATACCCACCCCCCACAACCCCCACCCTGATAGTACATCCTATCTGGGCATGCACCTGCCTTTCTGCTAATAAAAATCAATTTTAACTTGAACCAGTTCCTCCTTCCTTTTCTACTTAGACTGACAAAATAACCCAAATGGAACACTTAACCTTCTTATTCTGCCCTTTCTTTTTTCCCCCCCTTTCTTCTTTTTTTGGGGACTCTCTCTCTACCATGACTGTTTCCTAGAATAAACTTTAATGTAAAAGCAGCTGTTTCTTCTATCTATTTGAATCTCTCAGTAATCCTAAAACATTTTTACTATACACTGATTGTTCAGACCTATTTCCAATAGGTCTGCAAACAAGACTAGCAACTTTGAGTGTAACTACAGCACTCTCTTCCAACTCATTACACTACTAGATGGATATTGTGAGACTAAATCCAATTTTCATTAAGTTCCAATCATATTTCAGTAGTGACATCATTTTGATTAAGCCCATACTCTAATTTCAAGAATTTCTGTTTCAAAATTCAGGATAGCTGCTGCATTTTCCAGATTACTGTTCTGATCTGTCTAGGTTCTTTACTTGCATCTGCCACTAGGATTTATTCTACCCAGAATCATTGTTTGCCTCACATTTTATGCACGATGCTGAAGGAGCTCATATCAAAGACATCGCACAGGTTTAATAATATAGGCTATTCACTTCTGTTTGCTTCAAAATTCTCCGTTTACAGGTCTCTCAGAAGTTCAAGGAAGCTCAAGAAATAGACCATTTGTTTTGACTTACTTTTATTCTCACTGTAGCTAATCACAGCTGTAGTTCCTTTACCATATTAATGATGCACAAAAAACTACAGAGTCCCGACGACAAAGAAATGAAAATTAGAAAACCAAAACATAATGAGTTCTGCTGTGGTTTATCTGCTGCCTTCTCTTGACTCTTCCCTAAACAGTACTATTTCTGTGTAAACACTTTGTACACAACTACGTCTTAAAAAAAAAAAGTTTTAAAAAGTGTGTGCCCTATAAAAGTAAACATTTCCTATGCCATGGTACTGACCTACAGTGGTATTTCTTATGCTTAGTACACACAGTGCAGTGATATATTTGTATCTTAAATTTTCCATTGTAAATGTTTATCATTAAGGCACTTCTGTTTCATAAAACAAGGTAACAGCAAGAAAGTCTCGTTTGTAATTCAGTATTGATAACACAGCAATCACAGTCCTTACAAAAACAATAAAGCAGTTATTACTTTCTATTCTATTCTCTTTACCCTTCAACTTATTGCTATAATGCCGCAAGCCACACAAAGAAGTTAATGTTTTCTAAGTTAAACAAGGGGTTGTCTGCTTATCTGAAAACTTAACTGTGGTGCAACTTCCAGCTACCTCAGAGCCAGCACAATGCCTAGCAACCCAGCAAAACGCCACGGCTCCAGGTTAAGTCCCGTCGCGTGTGTTAGCATGAACGTTTCCAGTCTGAGTTGGCATTGCCAGCACCCTTCCCCCACACCGCTCGCTTGCACCACAGACTGGTTCAGAACAGCTCATAAAGCCAAGCTGCACGAGAAGGAAAAAAGAAAGCACATATTTGTGCCAGCTCCAGGCCCACCTACCGGATAATCCCGGTTTACGTCCGACAGCTGTTTATACTTACCTGATGCGCAGCAGGTGCAGGACAAAAGGCTCCCACAGCCCTGCACCTGCCGCCTCCACCCCTGCTCCGGCTGTGGGGCAGCACCGAGCACCTCCACGGGCTGGTGGCATCACCTGCCACCCTCACCCCACGCTGCCCAGCCCTGTGCCTTGAGGCCACGCAGGCAGCGGCTGCCACTCTGCCCTTCACTCACCAGGTGCAGCTGGTGAAGCAGCCTGGGACACCTGGCTGAAGGAGAGCAGTCAGCTTCGCTGGTTCCTGCCACTGGATTTGGGATGGGGCACAACCTCCTCTCCCCAGGGGACTTCCTTCACCCCACACTCTCCACAAGCCACCGGCAGGTAGGAATTCCCAGCACACGATGGCCCCTCGGTGCCTTCCACGAAAGACACTCAGAATCACTCCATCTGGGGGGAAGAGGGAGGAAGGAAAAAATGCTCATGCATTTCCTTTGGCTCCGCCTTAAAAACCACAGGAGTCTTTGGGCTTTACTATGCCCAAAGTGCATACAGAGCACAATTTTTGGAACAAACCCTCAAGGAAAAAAAAGTAGAATTTAGATGCAACACTCAAGAGGGCTGGAGATGGCACCATTCCGCGCTCAATGCCATTCACTTAACTGTCATTACATTGTGCTCACTTTGGTGATCCTTTAAGTGCTGTCTGTCCAAACGTTTCTTTTTACATGAAATATAATTTCAGAGCAAACATTTTCCAGAGAACCATGATTAAGAGTCCTTCATGTACACAGCTGACAAACTTTTCTCAACTTTCATAGGTAAAACAGCAATGTGTGGGAAGGGGAAAAAGAGGGAAAAGAACGACAAGGCCTGAACACTACAAGGTGCAGGACCAAGGCAATACACAGGCCTAGGAAGAAGAAGGGGAAAGAAACCAATGACAACAAAAAAAGCATAGCAGACATTATGGCCAGAGGTGCTACTTTTAAATATCTTCATGGGATGATGTTTTCATGTATGTCATTTAATGAACTAAACTGATTCCACATACAGGTCTAAACCTTTTCGTTTTCCTGAAAGCACATGAGCTAATTTATTGTGCAAGTAACTGAACAAACCCTGCTGGTTTTCTACAGGGGAATCACAGAGTAAGTTTCTCCAGATTAAGAAACAGAACCCAAGGTCCTTTGATCTAGTATCTCACACTTCTATCATCAGAGATTAAAAAAAAAAGAGAGAGAAAAAAGCTGCTGGCTTTAAAGCAAAAAAAAAAAATCCTAAAAATGAAGCTCCTGAAAATCCCCTTCTACCCACAGAACCATCTATGAGTTTTACATAAGAAAAGGGAGAAATAACTAAGGAGTTATATACCTGGAAGCTGGGCAGCACAAGTCAGAGTGGTAAAGGCAGAGATACTAAGCCAAGCCCACTTGGAATACAAGGAGAGGCAGCTTTTGCAATATGGTGTTAAAAATACATGACACCTACTTAGTTTAAGAACATACCTTAGTCTAGACAGCATAATCAGTAATAATAGGAAATTAATAAGACAAGTATTTGAAGTATTGCAGGTGAGATTCAGCACTTATGTTATACAGAATACATGTAGCATGGTCATAATTACAGGAACAATTGTGAATGGCTAAGTTACCAAAAGCAGTTGATAAGGCACAGTCTAATCAAACTAAGACCAGACTACATTTGACACAGAATACCTGAAATTATAAACTGAAATTTATCCATTACTACTGTGAGAACAGGAAAAGATGGTCCAAATGTCCAGCAATATTTCATATGGAAACTATGAACATCAGAAATGCAATATTTGAAAAAAAATCCAAAAGCAATCTTGCAATTAAACCCAAATATTGCATTCAGCAACCCATCTGGAAAAAGGAAGTTTAAAGAAATCAGATTATGTAAATTTTGGTTACATTTATGCATTTTAGATAGGGTAACATATACTCTTTTCTTAACACTATATCATAATACAATATAGAGAAACTCCTCCTACTATATAATATCTAATTAACTGTAATTCATGCATTCTTGGCAGGCCAGGGCTGTGGGGAAGCATACCCCACCAGGCAACTCTTATGACTGAAAAAGTTAACATGCTTTGCAACCTGCACTGAAGCTAAAAACTAGGACACCTGTTAGTTTAGACCAATGAACAATTAAAAAAATCCCTTGACAGAAAGACCTTCACAAATCTGGCCCTTCCTGAGCTGGAGGACCTCCAGAGGTGCCTTCCAGCCTCAACTCTTTATCATTCTAGGAAATAAAATTGTCCCAGCTTTCACATAAGAAACCATGACATCACCTAGGTGTGTTGTTTGAATTTTGGCAGGATGCTACAAAGGTATGCATACTTTCATCTATAAACTATGCTAGGGAATTTTCTGGGGAACTCAGATGTGTTCACGCTGATTTTGAATATATCATTTAGGTGTCTAACTGAGGAGATTATTTCCCTATATGGTCAAAAGAGACTGGACTTTAGTTCTTTATTCCTGCATCTTGGGTAGGTAACATAAGTGCATAGTACACTAAGGGCAGCTAGGAAGCAATTATCTTCTTTCCTGAAACAACCTATCTCATTTTAAAAGATGAAACTATGGAAAACAACTTCTAAGGGGTCTGAAATCCTGTTTTCTCTTGCCATTTTCTGTCAGTTTGCCAAAAAAAGCTAAAAAAACCCTGCAAGATACTGACTTAAGCACATCAAGCCAAAGCTGCTCAATTACACTTCTGAAGTCAAATACATACATCTGTAAAAGTGAAATTCACAGAATCAGATGAAGCCTACTAACAGTGTCTTGCATTCCCAGATTCATTTAATGGCAAGAATTCAAACTTGCACCTCTGTGTTCAGAATAAAAAAACAAAACACTGTTTTCAGTGGAAAAGCAAGATTCATAGAACAGCTGAAACGTTTAGGTCTTGCTGAGATTTTGTAGGATTTAAATAAAAGTTGCAAGACATACTTTAGGTATGTCTTCTTAAAAGAATACATGCCTTTGGCATGTAGCAATATATGAGACTTCAGCCACTCAACAGTTCCTTGTATTAGTGCCCAGTTTGTCTTATTGTGCATATATTATGGTTAATATTAAATTATTTCATCTTTAGTGGGCAGCTGGGTTGGGGGGAGGCAGCCCACTGGGAGGAGATATGGTCCTGTCCTAGCACATACTTCTACCTTCTTCAGCCTCATCCGCACTGGAAACCTGGAACCAGAAATTCCCCATAAGTAAACACGAGGATGGCGATGACACAAGACACAGAGGTCACGTATTCTTAAACAATGCCGTCATCTTAACATCTTCAAAGATTTCTGAATTTCCCTTTAGTCATGTCTTAGTCAAGATTGACACAGGACTAAGATATGTCTAGCCAGGAAGAAGCACAGATAATCATACATACCCAAACAATAGAAGGCAAAGTTTCTATTTCTTTTTTCAGTGGGCATACTCAACAGCAACCTGGATGTATGGTACTACTTCACAAAGGCACGTTAGCATGCATTGTGCACCACATTCAGGAAACTATTAAGGATAATAATCAGCACACAGACTAGTTTAAAATTAACATATTGGGAGAAGCCCTCTAGTGTGTTCAGACAGTGAGTCAGCTTCTAAAACCAGAACAGAAGCAGCTAATACAAATGAAATGCTAATTTTTCCCCAGATGGTGAAGCAACACGCTGTGTGTATTCCAGTTTTTTGCAGCATGTGAACATTTGGGTTTATTCTCTCAGACTACAGAACAGTGTGCACCCTTGAACAGATTTTGGCTCTTTCTCTCCTGTCTGAATCAGCACTGGGAAAAAAGAAGGTTCAAGCCTTACATTTCCACAAATGTAATTCTACACAGGATCTACATTTCCACAACTCTTAGTACCCACACATTGCTAATGCCATAAAAATAGCTGCAGTTATTTTTCAGAGGTTCTCTCAGCACCAAAATAAGCAATGCAGACTTGTATGTCTATCTCCTCTACCCCTGGCTTACAGAACTACATCAGCACTTTTGAGTGCTGTTCTATAATAAGATGTGGGACATCACAGACCTACTTTCCTGTACATACGGACACTGTATCGAAACTATTCTTTACTCTTTACACTATCTCCCCAAAAAGAAGACACCACCTTTTTTTTCCTACAACTGATGCACAGTCAGAAAGAATACAACACAATATATTTGGCCAGCACAGCTTATTGCTTACAACATGTAAATCAAAAAGCACTCAGCTTGATGTTCCTAAAATGAATATGACTGTGACAACTAGGAAATGAAAGATTTTATTCTGAATCATCTAAGGACAGGCACAGTAAAAACAGAAATCACCATCACATCATAAAATCAATTTTCATACTAGAAGCATACACCAAAGCAAAAAAGTCAGCAGGTTCTTTACATGTACTTCTTCAAGTTAATACCTTTAAGCAGGAAGAAGCTGTTCAAAGAACTATAACTGAAATAATAACCACTGCAGTGGTATTAACAGACTTTTTTCATGCCACTAATCTTAAAGTCTGTCCAAGAAATTAGCAGAGCACATACATGTGACTTACTGGCAAAACAGAAAAAGGAAAGTAATTGAGCCAAAGTTATTTTTTATAGCATTGCTGCCCTCTTCTGGTTTAAAATTTCTCATCCTCCATACTTCATATATTAACTAAACCAACTCAAGTAATTACATTACATTCACATAGAACACATTCAGAATTAATAAAATAATTTAGTCTAATCCACAAGCGGTTTTGGCATGCTAAGAATCACACATCTCTTCAAGTTATAATTTGAGAGTTGTGGAATTTACTGTTAAAATGCATTGCTAGTATCATTTCTAAGAATGAACTGTTGATCTAAAGCACAGGAGTCAGCTCTGACATCGTAACAGATGTCAATTTAAGGATATCAAGAAAACAGAAAACCAGCAGTAGAATTTAAAGAGCTTATTCTAAAAGGTGTAGGGAGAAGATAGAATCAAATTTTATACCTATTCAGGCACAGAGTTTTTATCTGTCCTGATACAGAAATACATTCATCACATACAATTCAATATACAAACAGCAATTCACAATTAAAAGATCACTTTTGGATTTTGAACTAAGCACTTTTCATACTATCAAGATACAGGAAACTGGGCAGACATAAATAAGATCTGATCTTCTTTCCTGTCAAAATATCAAATGTCTTGGTACTGAACTCCAAAATAAAAACAGTGAGTACAAGTTCATGCGCTGTTCAAGGGCTCGTGCAATTCAGCATCTTCTGTCTTTATGACGTCCTTAGCATTGACCATTCCCTCCCCTGTTCCCACAAACATCTTGTCTCCCACTAACTTGGCAATTGCATCATAACCTCTCACCTTTTGCCTAAGATAGGCTCCTTGCAGTGGGCTTAAAGAACAACATATCACAACAGTTCTGTATTTAGCTCTGAACACGGGAGAGCCTTATGTGGTAGATTATCACCTTAGTAGCACTTCTTTCTCCTCTAAAGCAGATGATAATGGTTTTGCTTATTGTCAGATGGTTTCATGAGCATAATCTGTACTACTCATGCAATTATTCTACTGAAGACAGAAAAATGGAAATGTATTATCAGAAAAGAATAAATTTATTCTAACTTTTTGCTAGTGCCACCAAGTATTTATAGTAGTTAAGCCACTACCCACACAGAAAAGTTGCACCATAATGCATTTTTCATTTGTGATGACCTACAGATGCTAGGCAAAAATGAACTTCCTTTCTTTTGCTGTATTCAAGTTAAACTTCTCATGTTGAAAGTTTTCAATATAATAGCTGGTTTTGACCTAAAAATGCAAATTATATGAGTGAAAGTCACTACAGTTCAAACTAGATTTTGTCTAGAATTAACTGTATTTTGAAGCTATGCTTTTTTGTCAGTTGGTTGGTTGGTTTTGTTGGCTCTTTCATCAGATCTTACAGATTTAAAGGATTCACCTCGATTTTTAAAAACATGTTTTTGAGGATGGAGAAGCAGAAGAGACATCCCTGGAGTTTGAGGGCTGCTGCTTCCATTTAACTTGGAAACGCCGCTGCTACCAACAGTCACCACCTCACATCACAAGCAAAGAGAAGGCCAACAGACACAGCACGAGAGGCTAGTGCCTGCAAGGACAAAATAATCTCTTTTTCTCAAGAGGGAGACGTGTTTCTCTACCTAAGTATGTCAGGGAGGACTGAGGTAGAGGCAGAAACACTGTTATAAAGACAAATAAAACACATATTAAAATCTTGCAAACTAAGGTCCTGTCCCAAGACAGATGTGCTGCTATTTTTGCCTCCCTCTGCCCCACAGTGGTAGAATAAAAGTGAACTTCCCATGACTTGGGAAAGAAACACTTAAGGTATTTCCTGCCTAGTAGTAAGTAATTCACTAATAAAGCTTTCTACCAAGAAAACCCAAACGCCAACCTCTTTTGCACTACCATTGCTGATTATAAATTTCAATTTCACCCCCCATCCTCAAATCAAAATACTTCTAAGTTGAAGTTTGTAAACAGAATGCAATGGGCCTTTCTCACTGGGCATGAAACAGTGAGAAAGAAGGAGAAAAAGCTAAATGAATACGAAGTCCACGTTAGGCATAAAATTTACTATTCTAAGGGTACCTTATGGGGGACAGTTATAATGCCACCATTGTTTTGAATCCATGAAGTTATGGTTATCAAGAGTGTAGCAATGTAGATAAGCTAAATTGGCAAATGAACTCCATTTTTTTTGTAAGCATATGCAGTATGCACTTGTACATTACAGCATCACCAGCTCCAAGGCCCATTCAAAAGACTAATGCATAGGAACAGGGTACCTGTCTTTGATTGCTATCAGAGAAAGAAACACAATGATAAGAATCATCTTGGACCCCACACCCTGAACAGAGAGAACAACAAATACTTGTCGTAGTAAGACAAAAAAACATTGACTGACTGTTGCTTTCCTTGAGTGTTACAAAATGTTCCACCATAGTGAGATCAATGGGATAAACAAAATGCACAAATATTCTAATCATAAGAACTATTTCAAGTACATTAAGAGCAGCAAGCCCAAGAGCTGTACAGCTTCTCAGGTCACAGGCTGCACAGGTAATTTATTCATCAGGCCACGAGATGTTGATGCATTCCTCTGATAAAGGACTGCTACCAAATTAATTCTACAAAATGGATCATTCATGCTTTCATTCTGCAAGGGTTCCCAGAAGTAACACAAAGGTCTTAACACTGAGAATTGACTGCCTTTTGTCGAGCTGATAAAATTGAACACCTTTGCCATCCATAAATACTTTCTTCATTCAAAGTCTACAGTGATTAAACTGCTACGTTTTCCATATATGCATCACAGATTACCAACCCACTGGCACACTCACCAATTTTTAATATTTCCATCATTTCTCTCACTAAAATAATCAGTTTAAAGTGTGATAGGTTTTTGTGTTTACCTCTGTAAATCTACATTAGCTTCCATAAACCAGCACTAACTTCCAAAATCTGGGCTTGTTTGGTAACATATACTAAATAGCTACACCAGGAGCCACCTCAGAGATACAGAATTGGTTTTATACCTATTCAGATGTCACACCATTTTTTTTAAACCGTGACAGGGCAGACTTCAACTAAAACTTGGATGCTTTAGTAAAAGTTGGGTGAAATTTGCCCAAGGTATTACTCCCCTGACTTCCCTGCAGTTTTGTCAAGTACAAGCCTGACTCTGGCGCACACTATTAAAAATAAAAAAGTCAGATTCAGCAATGTTCTTTTTTTATTAGGGAACAAACAGTGCAAATTATAAAACTACCTACATGCAGTGGGGAAAAACTGAGATTAATAAAAATGCCAAAGATGTATAAAACATGCATTATAACAGAAAAGCTATATAAATCACAAAGCATTTCACAACCATACAATCTGACTACGGCCGTCAGCCCAGAAACTGCTTTGAAAACACTGTTTTTTATAGCATACTCACAGAGGAGTAAATGCACAGACACGGATTAGCCATCATCAAGTGCAGATGAATACAAGGCATCTGAGATACATTAAACCTATTCTATGTGAGACGTGCAACCAAACAGCACTTGTGACATATTTACCACATTTGAGATATTGTGTGCTTGTGTGAGAAGTGTCCTTGAAGGCACGAGGCTTCTATTCCTTTCTAAATTTGAAAATATACATTCCCTTTTACCATAGTAATTACAACAAATGAATGACAATATGCAATTCTCTTTTTTCAGTTTGCACAGTAACCACAAGGAGCAAAAGAGAGTTGTAGTGTTTTCAACCACCAATCATTCATTTCCATTATTTACTTTGAAGAAATGCAAGCAGTTTAAGGCTCACAGATTTGCACTAAAGCAAAGAGAAAATACAGATGCCTATCTGGAGGAATTCTTAGTATTTTTCATTACTCATTTCAGACACATGCATGTAAGTATATACAATCAATACATGCAGAAAATCTTAAAATATTAGTTATTGCCTTCAAATATAACAAGAACAGACTTTACTCCAAGCCGTTCTGAGAGAATATTCAAGAAGTATGTCAGCTATGTCTCGGAGAGCTCTAAAAGGGTGTACTAAACATATTTTACTCATAAAGTGTACTGATAATATTTTACTCACAAGAGCCATTGTTTTCTATCACATCCACTCCAGTGCTTGGGTTTATACCCAACTAGGAGAGGGGATACTGAATAGTCCAAGTGGTGCTCGAAGTCAGTGCAGTCCAGGCTTGAGGGACGGGAGAATTAATGAGGAAATGAGGAAAAACACCCAGATGGTGCTGCAGTACTTCTTCCTGCACATCCGCCACCTCAAGCCGCTTCTACACATGCAAAGCCCCAGGGCCCCACCTGGTAGCAATATAATTACCCTAAATGTGCACTTATGTTTCATTACACCTTAACCATCACTATGCGTGCTGATTACAAGTATCAATCCATTTCATGTTCATACACCTCTGCAGTTGTACAGCATTCAACTGTGAAAATTCAGCACTCTTGTCACTGCTAAAATAAGGCCCATGCTGATCAACAGCAGTGGGCAAATGATTTGTCACACTGCAGGGTGCCAGCAGGGTTTGATAAGGATGACATCACTCCCATTTTACCAATAACAATTACACTAACAAGAACATGCAATCAGCAAGCCTCAGTGCTTGGTCTAGCTGTGGCAGGTGCAACTCTTTTTATGCTAGAAGTAAGCCAGCCAGCATTAGCTTCCAGCACAAGTACAGAACTGTTTCTTTTATCAGAATGTTAAGCAGAAGTTGGCTTCCATAAGGCACTGCAGCTGCTGTCGCTGTTTCTACAGATGCTTTCATTAATTTTATCAAGGACATACTGGAGTAAGTGCTTGATCAGTACAATGGCTATTTAGGAACAGCTGGAGAGATGAAACAATTAACTTAAGAAGACTACAAAAGCCAAATATGCAAATTAAAATAATAAAATACCAAAAAATACAGTAAAATATATGTGAGAATTGAGCACAAAGCTTTATAAAGCAAGATTTCCAGTTTTCCACAAAGGAGGGAAGGGGCTGAGAAAGGCAAGATAAGCCTCACAGCTCTAACTTTATTATGTCTAAATAAAATTCCTGTAATCTGTAAAATTATCCACGTCACATAAATTTTAACATTATAATACCTATTCTATGCTCAGCTTCTTTTAAAATTCAGTTGCAGCGAAGGATACTGCAGTTTATAATAAACAAGCATGAAAGCAACTTTAAAATCATTATTAGAACTTTAATTTCATTATTTGCTGTGAAGATATTTTTTGCCACAGAATACTAGAAATGTAAAAATGTTATTTCTTTTATGTCAACTTTACTGCTTGGAATATTTAAAGGACCAGCATCCTACTTAACATAGAAGATATAAATTAGGTTTTCTTTATCCATCTTCAAGAAAGGACTTCATATTGTGCTCTAACAAAACATTAAAAAAAATCCTTTTGCTTACTTCTCCATATTCAAACTCTCATGGATAAGCAAACACTGATATCTGGGTGATTAAACCTCACGGAAAATTTCTGTCCCTATGTTTGCAAAGAACTTTCCATCTAATAGTGGAAATTGAGTACCTGAAGTTTTACCTCCCTGCATCTTCAGCTCCATCCAGCTACTGCTCTTCACAGATTTCTGAATAAGCAGTAACATAGAAATTACTGTAGTTTCATTAGGTTCTGTGCTTGTGCTGAGGATACAAAGAGTTTTCTGCAACAATATTAGTCTCACTGCTGCAGCCTGGGAAAAACATGAGCAGATATAGGCAGTAGCGTATTTACAAAGAAGGAGAAAGAAACAGTCCTGGGGAACAGTAAAATAATGGAGTTTATTTCACAGTTTGCAGAAGGTGTGGGGCAGGATGACAATAACTACTTTCACAGCAGTGCTCTGGGCAATGTTACTGAAGTCAGCTTAGAGTGACGCAGCCTGCCCACCGCAGATGTGACAGACGAGCTGAGATGCTGTGAGCAGCCTGCAGCACGGGGCACGGCAGCGGGACAGGCCCAGAGAAACCACTCTTCTGATGCTGCCAGTAAATTCTGTCTGGACATGCCATTTGAATCTCACTCCTTTCTACACCCAAGAATGGCAGGAAGTTTCTCCTTGAAAAAGAAGAATTTTGAAAGCACTAAAGGAAGAAGAAAAGACAGGTCTGCTATCCCCTTCCAGTAGTTTACAAGGTCTAGCAGAAAATGTATTTATTTTCAGTAACTAAAGTAGTACCAGAGTACAAGTGTTTCCAGAGAACATGAAATATACCTTCACAGGTTAACTAGAAGTTCTTTTAAAAGCTTTTGGAGCAAGAATGTCTTCTGTACTGGTAATGCACACTGAACTTTATTGAACTCTCCATTAACCCTTTCTCTTTCATATCCTCCAACCAGAAGCCCTATTTATTAAGCTTTGCTATAATAAAACGTGTTCTACTCAATGCTGTTCACGTCATCAGTGTTTAAATAACAGTAAGCACAGCTGAAGTAGAATCACATCATAATATAACATTAGCGTGTGGGAATAAGACATTCCACACAAATTTTACTTTAAATACACAAATGTAAGCTTTATTCATCAGAAGGACTATTTCAACAGTATTACATACTACTTGCATCACCTAGATCTATGTTAAATGAATGTTGCCAGGACCATATTTCTCCAGTGACTCTGTAGGTCAAATATTATTTTTTTAAAAAAGCGTTATTACTGATATTCAACTCCTGTTTGAAAGTATGTCAGTTTATTGTTTGTTGAAACCGAGAAAAAGGCCTGTTCTGTAACGAGCAGGATTCCTTATGTGCAACTGAAAAGGGTTTTGGAAAAAAGCGAAGGCTGGAGAAGCTGCTCTGCAGAGTATTCACACAGATTAAAAATCATATATGTTTTATCTATATACAGCGAATTTTACTTTGATACACACACATAGTTATCATGCCTTTAGAACAGCTTCCTTTCCTTCACCATTATCCATCCCTTTCCTTAAATAATTTGGAAAGTTGTGGGGTTTTTTCTATATACAGATGGCTAAGCAGTCTAGAATCTGGTGAGCTAAAAGCAGAGCAAGCCTTCAAAAAATCTGACTTGTTCCACTCCCAGAAGCAGGAAAATCCAAACCAAAAGCCCCTTCTGCTCCTAGCTGGACAGTATTACTTAGGAAGAGAATAAGTGCTTACTCCAATCACCCCTTCCAAGGGTGACACAGACAATTCAGACTTTAAAAACTACAAAAAACATCTCCCAGATTTCTGAGGTCTGCTTTACATAGCACAACTATAAAATTTCACTGAAGAAAGATAAAATAGTACACATCAGTTTCCTAAAGTGACTCAGTCAATGCAGCACAGCATTATAAACCTGAAACAATAAAAGTCCTGGAATTATCACGAGTTCCATTCAGGAAATCAGGCAACAGGCATGCTTAACTAAAGATGTCTCAAAGCATGTTGGGCCATGGCAGTTACAATCACTTTAATATCTAACTTTGTGTTAATTTCAAATTAATGCAAGTTAACACAAAGCCTCCTCATGAAGGAAATCCATATGGAATTTGTTGTCTCCTTTGATAATTTCAGGGAACTACACTGTTGTGCATGCAATGGTATACTGAAAGGTACCACCTGCCATTATAAGGAAAGACAAAAATGCAAAAAAGATGCAAGCTTTCAAGCTTGTAGTCTTTTCAGGCTTGAGGAGGTCCCTTCTTTTCCCATTTTTTTCCACCATCACTGTGCTTCTTACATCACCACAAATTGTTAAGAAGTGGATCTGGTAGATTTTGCTAAAACTTACTTTCTGAGGAAACCATTAAGCCTTTTCCATAAAAATAAAGTAACTAACACATGGGTCTCCTGCAGCGTTTCAGTGAAAATAAAGGTGCTCCACATTTGCTTACCACTCAAACTCAGGACTTGAACTAATTTCTAAGAAAAGCTGGATTAGTATTTTTGCACCATTTTTTCTAATTCATTTTTTAAAGAGGAAAAAGAGTGGAAGAGGGAAGAAAGAAATGTCTGTGCATGATAAACACACGATTTCTACACTAGTGTCCTATAAATAATGACATATTTATCATGTCCTTTGCACTTAGATTATTTCTGGTATATAAGGCTTTATTTATTTATTTATCTACTGGGGGAGGGGGTGGAATTCATCAGTATTCACAGCTTCTGAGAAAGCAGCTTCACAGTGAAGTACAAAAATAAAGTGTCTCTGCTAAAAAGTTTCAGTCAACGACATATATTGAACTTAGAACTGCAAATCGATGTAAAAATACTTCCCAGACAACCTGGAAAAACCTATGTGTACAGAAGCACACGAAGTTCCTAACTTATTCTATACATATACACACAATTTTTCAAATTTTGTACATTAATCCAACAATCATGAACTTTCAGTACTATCATTCAGTAATACGAAGACTGAAAGAGCCATAACAAAACCCATTACTTACTCTCATGACCATAAACTCTCATCACATTTTTTTATTAAGAATCAAGACTAAAGAAATTGGTTCAAGCGTAGAAATAATTGAATGTATAAACCAATTTTATTTTCACCTGCAAAGAAAATAAGCTTTTGTGTAATTTAATGTAGCAAGATGTTCAAGGTTCTTGAATATTTTTATATTGGATCCTCTCTCCCCTTTTGATCTGCTAAATTTGTCTTGTGAAAAATCTGCGAAAAAAAGTATCCCTGTCCAGAACACCTATCAGCATGGCCACGGAGCACAAACACTTTCCCCTCTTGAGCACCTCTGATATTTGACAGCTATATGAGCACTTGAACATCATTTATCATGTTTATTTTTAATAGCTCTCCCTGGGCACAGCTGCCTTGTATGCCAATCTTCTTTTCTTTTGCCTCCTGTAAATATTTGAAATAGCTATTCATTAACAGTTGCAGATTTATTCAGCACTGTTGTACTGCTTGTGAACTGGAAATAGCTTTTATTTTTCTCTCCTATCTTTTGGCTGATCTGAAAAAAAGCCTGCTGTTTAGGTTCAGTCTCTCAGGATTTAAATTATGCTCCAGCTGAGAGCTAATCAAGAGTATCTGACCTGATTTACAAATAAACTAAAAAGAATATTTTTTTTCTTTTTTTCTTTGGGGCATTGTGCCCATACATGGAAAGAAACCATGAACAGATCATAAATACAATTACCCTAAATTAAAGCAGAAACAACTGGCCTTCACAGGTAAGCCAAGTATCTTCCTAAAAGTTCTGGAGTATTCTGAACTCTCGCGAACAGCTCTTAGACCCAGCTTACACGCAATATTTGAATTTCAGATTTTAGTACGTTAGCATGATATACACAACATTAAAAAGGCATATATTTAAGCTATCAAGACACCCTGGTGTGCACATCAAGAGTCCCACATATCTGTACAAATCACTGCTCTTATTTTCACAGAGCCATAGTGCAGAAAAAAATTTTGTGTCATTTGACATGATTACTCACTATCTACTTCCACATTAACCAAACTGCGTACAAAAGCCTTATCGCAGGGGATCGCTAACATCCGAACTTAGCATGTTGTACCAAAGTCTTGTAACATGTATTTCAAGATCCATTTGCTTTGGATTTAGACTAGAGAGGCCACAGACCTCTCTAAATGTACAGGTGCCAATTATGAGGTCTGACACACAAAAGAACTGAGACTAACCCTACAGCTCAGGAGCCAAGAGTGGGAAGGGAGAGACAAAGAGATGGTTATAGAACATATTCTGACCTGTCACAGTGAGAAAAAGCTCAACTCGATCGCTTCACCCAGTACAAATATAAATGTTCAAATGTAGACATTTTCTTACCCTTGGTTGGAAAATGTTGGTGTGCAAGAGTGAATAATGACTTAACATCAAGTTTCTTGTGAAACAAGAAATTCGCAACAGGGGTGTTTCAATTATTTACTGAAGCTGACCGTGAAGAGATCTTAAAGATTAAGTCAATGCTTAAAGAAACCCATTTTTTGTCAGTAGATGTGAAAGCACAAACGAACGAGATCCTCAACAACCTTACATAAATTGTGGAATTACTTTGAATGTTGGCAGCACCATATGCAGCTGTGAGTCAGCTCAGAAGGGAACTATTTTGAAGGTGATCATAGTTGATTTTCTTAATTCCTTAAGCAAAAAGATACAGGCACAGTCTCTTTTTTTTTGCGTAGGACCTCATCTATCCAAATTATCACTTTAATAACAAGACTAAATCTCTAAACATCAGATTCCTGTTCATGTGAGAGGGTTTAAAACAAGAAAAACTGCACCCATGCCTTGCCCAATGAAGAGAGCCACTAACGGGTCCATGCAATATAACCAGCTTCACTCAGCCTGCTAAAAGCTACATACTACATTTTGTTTAAAATGTGTTGACTGACCAGTCTGACTTTATATTAAATGCTATTAATAATGCCCACAATCACCATCACTGTAGCATCATGTCTAAACCTGGCTCCAGAATAATTTAACTTGTATTGACTTTTGTCTTACTGTAGCAGGAAGTACTCGAAGGAAGGTGAAAAAGAAGGTACAAGAGCTAAACATGAGAGAGTTCAATCAAATCTCAGGGACCAAGCATGTAAACTTATTTTTTTGTAACATTCAGTATCCTTACAGCATTTTCTCAGTGTCACTACTGGGCTTTTCACCACCCAGAGTTATGCTTCCACTATGACTTCAGTGAATACAGCAAGAAAGATTAGACAATTTCTTTTTATAACTTGTAGATTGTTTACACTTGATATACGCTGTGACTTCTTGTTTGATGTTGGAGTCTCTTGCTTCTGTAAACTGTACATTTTTCATATAATCACTTAGCACTTTTAATTTTCTTTCAAAGTCCTTTAACTCTGACTTGACCAAATGAGCTCTTAGTTTCCTATTAAATGAATTTCAGAAATTTTAGTTTTATAGTATCATTAGATATGGAGATGATGTGGACTTGAGTCACAATAGTATCGCACAACATAACATCAGAAGCATCAACTCTGCACAATAAAAAAACCCCTAAACACGGAAAGTAAGCCCTCATTACAAAAGGAGGTACAGCAATACTAAAAGGATAACCCACAATTATCCAAAGATAAAGAAAAATGGGGGAAAATAAGATATTTGATGACACATAGCTTAAGAATAACTATGAGTAAGACCACTAGTCAGTTTAGCCTAGTGTACTCTCCCAAGGGATGTTTAATGGACAGTACAAATATAGACAGCATAAAGTATTTGCTGACTACTCAGCAAATTGCAACACTCCCTTGTCTTACAGACTTGTCCCTATTTAAAGAAAATGTATTCTTTCTTCCATGCACCTGCCCTATTTCTTCCAACCATGCAAACCTTCAATGTCCCATGCTGGGGAGTTTCTCAGCTTTAATCACATTATGGGATTAAGAATCCCATTCTAATTTGTTCTAAACCTAGCCTTTGCTAGTTTCACTCAATGACTGGAAACCTTGTTTGAGATGAGATGAGGTATCTAACATTACTCTTCATTTTAAGAAGCGGTTTGCACACTGGTCACCTTGCAGTGGAAGGGATAGTGGGGCATGCACGACACAAAAGAGAAACGCAAAGAAGTATTGTGAAAACTTCATGCTGAGATTCTAGTTCTGTTAAATCCCTTATTCTCCAGAAGGTATGCTCTCCTCCATATCCTGGCAGGAAAAGAAAGAAAAGCTGGCAGAAGATATCACTATTGAGTAGTCTTGTGGGTCAGATGTTCCTTTGGCAAAGAATAACGAATACTTCTTCTTCCACAAAGTCAAACTATCCAGGGGAGACTACTTACCAAATGATACCATGGAGCATTGCTGTATTCAGATAAATCACCTCCAAACATAATAATGAAGACCTACAATCTACTTGGTAGGTGGCTGTGCAACAAACTGCATCTGATTTATTAAATGAACCATATGGATTCTGGTCACCATATCTGTTCTATTGTAGGAACTGCTTGTGATATTTTCACAAGAGTAACAGAAAGTATCTGTGTGCTGCATAATACACAAGGTTGGTTATGGCAATACTCTTATAATGTCTTGAAAATATTTCTAGTCCAGGTTTTACAAAACCAGCAGTAAATACAGGAGCCAAACAAGTACTACCAACAAAGAAACACACGTTCCCACAGCTGAACAAATGTTTACAAGGAATGAAAGAACTAATGAAAAAACTCCAGTATCCCTGTGACTAAGAAGCCACATAAATCCAGACTTTTATTTTCAAACAAAATTAAGGATATGAGTTTTCTGGGTTTCTTTTTTTTTTTTCCTGGAAGCAAGATCAATTAAATGATACACTGTGCTTTAATTTGAACTGCTTATTCAACACTAAATACACACAAAACAAATTTAATCTATCTGGTAAAGGCTTCAGCTACTGGCATTACTAAACCTTATGTTTTATACTCCATTTCAAATAATGCAAACTTAACAAAAAGATATTTATAAATAAAATTAACAGTCAAGCAGTGCTATCCAGTTTTCTTCTGCTGCTGTTCCACTCCACTCAACAAGCATGGGAAGAATAAAACATACAATATTTTTGTATAAAATAAATAAATTGTTTTTTTAAAAAATAAAGAAAACATCAGATAAAATAGCTCCTCTAAGGAAGCCCTAGGCCAGCCAATCATTCTGTGAAAAGGCATGAAGAGTATTTCATTGCCAAATGTACATAGTAAAACCTTTTTACTCCTTTCCTCAGCAAGTCTAAGAAACAGTAAGTTACATTTTCAAGGCATTACTATTCACAACAAAAGTGAAAGTAGCACAAAACTGGCTGACAACCCTTTAAAAGAAGTAAAATCTCTGCTATCTATGATCTAAGCACAAGCTCAAAGTGAAAAACTACAAGGGAAATACATTGGCAATAGCGTGAGTTCAAATAAAACCACAATAACTACTATGAATTTGCATTGGTGAGATTTTTAACGCAACAGCAACCTTAGTGCCTAACCTTTGTTCAAAAAAGATACAGCTATGGAGGGTAATTACATGTCCTCTAAGAATTTACACTCTTACAATACAACATTTAATAACATGATTCAAAAGTAACTTTAAGGTACCATTTATAATGGTAAAATTAATGACAGTATTAAATAGCAAGAATAAGACCACAGCAGAGTGGATATTCCTGTTGCACATGGTCATTAGTGTCTTGGGGGGGGGGGGGAGGTGGTGTATATATATGTATAATGTCTAGGGTATACAAGAGGTATATGAGTTTTCCATTGCACAGAGAACGCAGACACGTCTTCATGTTTCAAATAAGTTTTTCAGACAGGCACAGGTGACTTGCATTTGAACTTCAATTTTATTTCCAGTATTCCATGTATTTTTTTTAATAGATACCAGCAGTTCTTTTCCCTTATAATTTAGTTACATTATAAAGTAGTGAAAATAGGTTCAAAGAAGAAAATTTTTAATTCTGAGGAAGTCTGTTTCAGGAAGGATCAACAAAATGTATAGATAAATGCAAATTATTTTCATATTTGAGAAACACTTGATAAAATTTTCAAAGGCTTACAAGATCATATTTCTTTACTCCACGGAGGATGCAGTAACTGATGAAGAAGACAGCAAATTGTTTTAAAACATTCATAAATTACTTTGGCTTTTAAAAGTTATGTATTTTTGTAATGTTAAACTAGGACAGTGAAAAAGTATTGGGTTTAGCCAATCATTAGATCAATTATTAGAATAGTTCAAGCAAAATACATAGCCCTAAGCCACAGGTAAGTTTGTTTCAGAACATTAGCTTTGAGAAATCCCACTATCAGAGCCCATAAGACTGGACCCGTAGTCAGGCTGGATGTACCTCTCAGTTCCTCCTACGACCTGACAGCTGAAAAACTTGAACAAGGATTCCAGATCTGCTGTTTTAAGACTCTGACACAAAGAGTTTCTCCCATCAAATCTCCTATGCTAAGCAGCCCTTCAGGCTGCCCAGCTGCTGCTTCTATGAGGAGGCATCTGCCTCAAGAACATCTAAGCTTTTGAGATGAGCTTGGGGAACTCTTAAGCATCACCATTCTGTAATCTGAAGGTTCCCAAACTCCAGTCCCATTTACTGCCTGGGACCATGTAAGAGCACTCTATCTTTAGCAAACATTTTAAGATCACATTAGGAATCACATCAATCTTTCTCAGAGCCATCAAGCAATGATCAACAATGAACTGCTATCGTGGTATCACTGTAACTATAATATATGCAATATCAAATAATACATAAATTATTAACTTAGTCCCAAACAGCACTCTTGTGCCCTGCTTTCCTCTACCTTGAGGAATCCAATCTAGTCTTGCTAAGTGTGTTGTAACTCTCTCTTCTCCCCTTCCCACTGTCTGAAAATCTCTGCTTTAGAGTTTGGAAGGGTCAGAGGTAAACTCTGCTTCCCATCTCCTTAGTGATCACCCCTTCTCTTGTCTCTTCACTAAAATGCCAGAAGACACTAGCGTCACAGTGCACATGGGGTTCATGGACTCTGTGGATCTCCTACTAAGTGGCTGAAGGAAAGACTTAAGCTGGAACAGGTATCTCATGCCCTCAGAAAATGAGAGACTGTCTAGTATTGGATGAAGTCTTGTAGGACCATTTTTTATCACACAAACTGGACAAGGTTGCATAGGAAACAGTGACTCAGTGATGATACAGAAGAGCTTAGGCAGATTGCCACATCTAGATTTCCTGACATCCCTCCTGTCCCTTGCTCTAAAGGTCCAGTACCAATGGGACATTGGAGAACCGTGGTAACAACCTAATGTCAAAATCTTGGAAGATTCAAATTGTACCACTTATTACTGTCACACTTTGAGGTTTCTAAAAACACAGGAACAAATCACCTCCTTCCATCTTTCCATTTTGCAGGATATTTAATTTAAAAACACAACAAAATTATGTTCTAAAATACCAAAATTTCATGGAAACTAGAATGACAGATTTCATCATCTCTAATTAGAAAGATATGTGCAGGAATACAAGACTCACAAGAGGATATATACACAGCTCTGCATCCTTTCCCAGAAAGCAAGATCTGATCACAGAATCACAGAACTACCTGGTTGGAGAAGACCTTTGAGATCACGGAGCAAAACTGTACCCGTCCACTACTAAACCATGTCCCTAAACTCACCAACCACTCCTTTAAACACCTCCAGGGATGGTGACTCAACCACCTCCCTGGGCAGCTGTGCCAGTGCCTGACCACACTTTCAGTGAAGAAATTTTTCCTGATGTCTAGTCTGAACCTCCCCTGGTGCAACTGGAGGCCATTTCCTCTTGTCCACAACCTCCTTTCAGGCAGTTGTAGACAGTGATGAGGTCTCCCCTCAGCCTCCTCTTCTCCAAGCTAAACAACCCGAGTTCCCCAGCCATTCTTCGTAAGACTTGCTCTCCAGCTCCTTCACCAGCCTCGTTGCCCTTGCATTCTCTAAGTCCAGTTTCTCTTGCACTTTTCAAGCAGTATAAGCTGATACTGGTGATGAGAGACTCAGTTCACCTTCTATTTTTCTCAGCTGCTTATTCTCTCCATGATACACACTATTTTTCCCCATTGCGCTAATCCAAGTGTTCACATGGCCCTGAAGTAAACCACACTGGAGAATCAATCCAAGTTAAAACGGGTGAGTGGCTGATTTTGGTTGGGGGTGGGCAGGCAGGAGAAAGAGAAGAGGGGAGAACGAGCAACATTCAGTTTTTCCCCAGATCAGTTCCCCGGGATGCTTCACCAAAGGAACTTGCTCCCAGCAAGAAAGCAGATGTCCTGACGAAAGCATGGAGAGGAAAAAAGGTGGGCGGGTGTGATGTGCAACATGGCTAAGAAACAGTTCTTTTAGTTGTAGTGTTTGCTTAAAATGCAGCTGCAACTACAGCCTAAAGCAGAAAATCAAGTAGTATTTTTAATTGCATATATCTCTGCTTTAGCTATTTTCTATTAAACCTTTATTTCAAACAAAAATGAATTGCACTTTTTCATGAAAAAGCAAAATTAAACAGATTTGTTGTCATTCAATGACTTAAACAGCACAAACGCAAATATTTGAGTAGGAAAATAAAAGCGAATGAGAAGACTGAATCATACACAGCAAATGGGATCAAAACTTGGGTTTTCTTCTGTTAAAGAAAAAATATACAACCTTCTTTAAACAGACTTCTCTGGCTCTTTAAACTACCAAAGCTAAGTGGAGTCTTATTGTCTGTAGGCTTCTCAATCAGACTTGCAAAACAAACATTCACATTCATTTTATGTTCTTCTTTCAAATACTACAACAACACATGCATGGTAAGAAACACTTTATAAAAAGACAAGTTACTAGACTAGGTTTGATGGAGACAAAAAGGTAATCTCTTCATGCTATGAGCAATTTTGGCAACCGTGTCAATACATCTGGCAAGTTATCCTCTGGTCAGTGCATATGTACCTCTGAACACAACTTACAGAGAAGAGAGCATCCTAAACCAATTGTCTGGATTTTCAGAAAATATGCATTTTATTTCATATTACAGCATTAATGGACTGTATATTGTGGAACAAACAATCATGGCATGAACAACATTCCAAAGCATCCAAGGAATCCCTATAAAGAAGAAATTACTACTTTCAGAAACACAATCCAGCACATAGAGATTTCAACTCCTGATGAAAGTCTTTAGGGGAACATGAATTTTTGCAAACTTTCGGGGGAGAGTTCCTTCCCAAATCAATAACCATTCTTATTACTGCTTTATCTTTCTTCCAATCTTTCCTAAAAAACAATCTTTGTTCTGTCATCCCATACAAGACCCTGGACAACGTCTTGGTAGTAAATAGAGTGATCAGCTACTTATTATGTTGAATGCAATCATGTATTATTCTACTGTATTTCTCTTCAATTGTTTATATTACATTATAAGCTCGACGGGGCCACCTCCTTTTTTTTTTAAAGGTACACTCCATTTAAACAGTAGAATACCAGCTATAGAAACAGTAAATAGTGCCTAAGTGGTCTTTGCAAGGAAAGAGCTCACATACAGTTTTGCACATTACACTGCATATTTGAAGAAGCTAGTGTGATCCATTTGTGTCCTAAATGTGGCATGGACAAGATTTTTGGGCAAATTAACTGTTATGGCATATTTCTAATATTAGGCTGCAACATGGACAATTGAACAGATTGACTGGAGTAAAACCCCTGTCAACATCATAAAGAGGCATTCACTTAATGCAGCAAAGAAGGTTCCCCTTCCCAATTTCTGATGCCTAGTATCACAGCAGACCTGGCTATAAGGAGAAAAAAAAAAAGGCATGAAACCAGGCTAAGATATGGAGCATCCCTATAAAATCCAACAGCCAAAATCGATTGAGCCTCCACAAAATCTATTTTCCCAAGCACAAAATGCTAAAAAAAATAAGTGACCTGAGGCAAATCTACCACAGTAAGGCAGGAAGGCCTTCATAATTTTTCAATTGCAGAAGTTTCTAAATTTTCTAGAATGACATCTTTTCCCTAATCTAATTCTTGCGACCGGTTAAATGATTTGAACTAGAAGTATTGATTAAAGTTTGACAGAGTTATAAGGAAATGGAAGCAAGATCACATTAGAGAAAGTTCTTGGCAATTATAAAATTAGAAGATACCATGATCTACGCCCTTAATGAAAATATGAACAGCATTTTAAACTAAATCTGAGCCTTCTGCTCATTCTTAGCATTTCTGTGAAAAACAGTGGCATGTCCTGAATCCCAGAATCCTTTGTGGCCACAGGGCACAAAGATGATGAGTATGTTTAATATTTAGATGACAACATCAAATGTACCACAAGCGTACTGCGGGATGATCAGCCTTTGGCAACAGACGTTATAACACTGAATTTATTCTGCACTACTCTCTCACCTATACAGCACGTGCAATAGGTTTAAAGCTTTCTGACAACAGTGGACTGACTATAGATATTAGACACTATAAATGCACCATAGATGTCTTTTAGATCAAAGTCAGTTCACATCTGGCCATCTCAGAAGGAGACTTTAGCTCCAACTTCAAAAGACCAAGTAAAAAACCAGAAAACAAAGTAAATACATGCAAAGAAGTAATTATTTTTTAATGCAATTATTATTAATAAAATAAAACAGTGTCATGAGAAAGGTATAGATGTATTTTAAGACTAATCAAAGGTCATAATTAAATGAATGGAGGAAATTATCTCTTCACTAAAGCTAGGTGCAGGAATACATGGAACTGGAAACTCAGCCACCACACAGCAAACAGGAACGTAAATAAACCATCATCTTACAGGACTACTAAGTAAATACAAAAGAGAAACTTTAAAATAGGAATAAATAAAAGGTGCATTATTGTGAAAATATGTCTGAAATGGGGGAAAAGTCACTGCCATAATAAGGGTTTGAGAAATTCTGGTGGGGACAGGAAGAGGAACACCTGTGATCAGATCAGAAGAAATAGTTCAGGTCAGCCACCCAATGGAATATATATGACTTTCTGTCTTGAATGAAACGTGCCTAAAAATTTCTATAACTATACACCAAGGTGAATGTTTTCGCTCATATAAAAGGAACTAAAACCAGATCTCTGCTCAGGTATGTTAATGCATAAATTCTGAATGCAGTAAGTCAAACAAGCTAGAATATAATCAAAGAGCTTGAGTTGGAAGGGACCCAAAAGGAGTCCAACTGCCTGACCACTTTTGAACACGCTCTCAGCAAAGACATGTTTTTTTCATGGTAAGTCCAAAACTCCCCCGGGGGACACAGCTATGAGCTGGACTCAACTTAGAAGAGATAAGCACCTCCCTCTACACTTCCCTTCCTCAGGATGCTGGATGGAGGGGCAGTGGATGAGGCTGTGCATGGGGGGTCCCTGAAGAGGTGGACGAAGTTTTCTATACTAGCAGGGTGGGCGTCCCCCGGTGTCCCCGGGGTTTGCTTCTTTTCCTCTGTAGCACTAAGCACAGCTCCTTGTCAGGGCTCCTCTGCCTATTTTGACCAGATTCTTGCCTGCTGCTCTTGCATTTCCAAGGCACTACTTGTGCCATAGCTCTCTTGGGCTCTCTTTCCCATCAAAACTTTTTAGCAGGAGCGAGCTCTGCTTTTCCTTCATCTCTGTTTCCCCAGGGAATTCTCGCTTCTGTAAAACAGCCTGTGCTTTGAAGGGCTCCAGGCTCGCTACACCATCAAAGCTGCTGCTTTTCACCTCTCCCTGCATACAATACAAGCATAGGTCAGGCACAAGAGCAGTTTTCATGCATCACTGGCCAAGAAGCACAGTGGAGTAAGTTTTGGAAGGCAAAAAGGATGCTTTGTCATCAATATGTGTCCAACCTCTTCTTCTATGTGTGGCTGGTCCTAATACTTATTCTTCAAGTTCTTAGTCTTCAGGAGACAGGGACTGCTTAGCCTGTATTCCTGCCACTGCCGCCTGCAGCTCTGTGACTTGTCTTTGCCCGGCTGCAAGGGATGTTTTTTTCAAGCTACACTGAAGAACACATCAGCCTGCTCCTGGCTACTCATGTGCCTTGGGTTAATGCTTGCGAGCACCGGCCCTGAAGCAGATTCAGAAAAATAACATACAATAACAGAAAAATAAAATCCTGCTTCCACTTGTAACCATTGTGACTTGTGTCCTTGAAAGTCTCTTTGGAGCTGAAAAAAACCTGGCATTTCAGGAAGTTAACAGACTCATCATTAATTGACCCAGGGCTAGCACGGAGAACAGAAGAGAACAGAACAGTTACGCTATGTTTATACCTGTACTTCTCCATGACAAGCTATGACCTAGGCCTGAGGGATCCATCCAGGAGAGCAGCTCTCTGCAGTGCAGGTCCCAGGTCCATCCAGGACAAGAGGGGCAGAAATGATCACACCTACAACATCTCTCATGCGGGGACTGAAGGCCCCAGGCTGAGCTAAGACACCAAATCCCCTGGGCCCTTGGTAGGAGACAGTAGGAGTGGGTGTCCCGTGGGAGGCCAATCCCAATCACTGAGGCCTATGAGCATCCCCAGGGCCCTTGCAGAAGCAGACCTGAACTGTTATGGTTGTTCACTTTGGACACAGAGTATTAGGCCAGATGGACTGCTGTTCTCTGGCTCTTTTGGTTTAGCATGTTTTTCCAAGAGAAACAGCTGAGGAATTGACAAAAATGAGTACAAGGAGAAAACAAACCTGCAACAAAATGGTCTTGCTCACCTCAGAAAGGTTTCCAACCATTTAGTGCCAGAGCACTTCCTGATTCCAACTGAGGGCTTCACCTTTGAGCCTTAGTTTATACAATGCTAAATGGAAGACATTCAAGTTCTTCTTTTCTACAAAACTTGGTTGTTGAATTCAACATATTCCTGTCAAAAATGCAGCATTTCCAGAATTTGTGTATTCTAATAAAAAGCCTTCCATAAGACAATTCAAAACCAAGTACAATTGATATGGACTTCTTACTCTTACAGGGTCACTCTTGCTGCTAGAAGACAGCAAGCTGAAGCCAATATATGCTACACCTTCAACACATCATTTTGTATCAGATATTAAGTATGGGTTTTTTCCTTCTAAGGTTTTTATGGGGTGCAGCTGCATAGTGCAGCTCAAGAAACAGCCAACCAGCACCTAAGTCTCACATTACTTCATTACATTCACGTTACTAGAAATTTTCTTTTACTACTGCAACCTCTTTTGGAGGTCTTAAAACATACTAACACTTGCCTTCTCACTCTCAAGCTTTGGTGTGAATTTACTGGTAAAATTTGTCTTTATCTTGGTTTCTTTTGGCTATACAGGACACAGCAGGACAAAGAGCCTTGAGCTTAACTTTCTTAATTTTATGTGCAACTTTTTGTTATGCTGCCCTGGGCAATGGCTGGTAAATAATACTAAAAGGTTTGCTTTTTTAAAGCTGTTTTGCTGAACAGAAATAGATGTTTGCCAAAGTTTAGCTTACAGTGTTTGAGAAACAAGCATTACCTCTGTATTGAAATCATCAAACTTCCAATAAGAAAAAAAATTAACTAAATTTCAAAATGGTGAAGTATTTCACATTGAATAAATTGAAATGTTTCAGTAAACATTTTCCACAGTAAACCATTCCCTTAAAAAAAAAACCACCCCACTCACAAATGTAATGTTTGGTTTTGGAGTTGAACCACACGAAAGCCAAATGATACTCAGAAAACCAAACAAAATGTTCAAGTTGATCTAAATATTTAATTCAATCCAAAATGAAACAAACCTTTCTATTCTGAGAATGTCCAAGCAACCATATTTTCATTCTACACATAGCAAATTTCCCAATCGTTCCAAATGACAACTGAACTAAAAAACCCAACCAAACAATATTTCCAAAAGATGGGTTCATCTAATTCAACAAATTGATCAGTTGTCTGCCATTAACACTATATAGTTTAGTTTTTCTTGTTATTTAACAACAGACACATAAGGAATAAATTTCTTCACTCTCCTTCCTACACAAAGTACAACGCTATCCCTACAACAGCCACAGTTTTTGACTATGTGTTTGAACCATACAGCACAGACTATTTCGGGGAGTTTCCAAGCATCTTCAAGCATAACTCCAACAGAAATTAACTGACAGCCACAAAACCAACACCAAGTATTGGTTTGTATATTGCTGAGATTTGTTTTTATTTGAACAATGGGTAACACAAGGGCACTTTTTTGTTTTGAATTTGTTATCCAACAGGTTTGTCAACAAAGTCTCTTCATCGCATGCCTGGCATGGAAGAAGACAGTTTTCTTTTGGGACTCTTGCAGAAACTGCTGAATGAAATTTAGGACAAAGAAGCATAATAAAATGCTTGACTTCTGATAATTTTGCTAGGCTACAGAAGAAAAACATCAGTGTGGGTTTAATAGACAGATATACTTATTTGACAGAACACTTCCGCTAGGAAGGCAACTAATGGAAGTCAAGACTCAGAATCTTTGTTTAGATAGCTCCTCTGTTTTGTAATGCTACATTTTGTCCAAGAAGTGTTATTCAGAGTCCAACACCATGCATGCCATGAACCACCATGCAAATAATGGAATAAAAATAAATTACATTTTGCCATTGCTATTATTCACCTAGAAGCAATTGTTACACATAGCTTCAGGATACAAGAAAAGTCTTTTCCAACAGGACTCCGGGATCAGTGCTACGTAACACGTTCACTGGAGATATGGACTGTGGGATTGAGTGCACCCTCAGCAAGTCTGCCGATGACACCAAGCTGCGTGGTGCGCTCAATACGCTAGAGGGAAGGGATGCCATCCAGAGGGACCTTGACAGGCTTATGAGGTGGCCCTGTGCTAACCTCATGAAGTTCAACTAAGCTCTAAGTGCAAGGTCCTGTACCTGGGTGAAGGCAATCCCAAACACAACTACAGGCTGGGGAGAGAATGGATTGACAGCAGCGCTGAAGAGAAGGACTTGGGGGTGCTGGTGGATGAGAAACTCAACATGAGCCAGCAATTCGTGCTTGCAGCCCAGAAAGCCAACTGTATCCTGGGCTGCATCAGAAGAAGTATAACGAGCAGGTTGAGGGAAGTGATTCTCCCTCTCTACTCTGTTCTCATGAGACCTCACCTGGAGTCCTGCGTTCAATTCTGGAGTCCTCAGCACAGGAATGATATGGATCTGTTAGAGCAAGTCCAGGGGATGACTGTGAAGGCAGCTAATTCAATAAAACTATTTATATTTTTAAGTAATTTGCTGAACCAGCAAATATTGTGGACAATATAAAGTGCTATCATCGTCCAGAAAGTCTCTCACAACACACAGAGTTTACAAATTACCAGGTAGCATTATCAGTTATACATCTTTTTATGGTCACTAAAAAGACATTTTAAAAACAATAAACAAAAAAAAGATTAAAGTCTTCAGACTTTAAATTTAAAAACTTTAAATTTAAATTCAGCCAAAGCAGAACACCACTCCACACAACATTCAAAGCACAGGCTTATTCAACTTTTGTCTCTCCTTGGAACACTGTTCACCTATGGCAGCTATCTCAGCCTTCCACTTCATACACTAAGTAAAACCACATCGTTATATATAAAACAGCTCTTGGGAGGAAAGAAAGAGCTCACTTATAACTGCAAATGTGATTTCCTAAAATATAGCACTGAAAAATGATATAGCAAATTCTGAAAAATACATACTACTAAATTAATGACACAAAGAAAGTGCTGTACTATCAGCTGTAGAAAACTTCTTTGCATAAACATCCTTACAGAAGACATTTGTTCTCTACTCAAAGACCATTTTACTATACTTCGTAATACTTTTTCTTTTACTAGCTGTCTGAAAGAATTCTGCTATATAATGTGATTTAAGAAGGCTGTTCATGTAAAAAATGGATACTACTTACTAAAAGTTGAAATTTACAGCAGAAAAAAATAAAGCTAAAGTGAAAACAACAGTCTACTTTCAACTTCAGATAGATTAATTTGTTAAAGAAATTTTGTGAATTATTAAAGTTGGTGACAGTTGTAACTTCAGAACTGCTATGAAAGTCAGACAGAAGACAAACCTATACAAAGTATGCAAACAAGTTCAATTTAGCATTTAGTCCAATGCATTATGAAAGTATGCAGCATGTACTAGAAACCTGCAACACAATTTAGTTTTGTGAATACTGTATTAAGATATTAAAATAAAATATAAAAAGAAAAAAAGAAAACCTTTTTATTTTAGAGGCTGGAAAAGTACAAGTTGTAGGCTAACATCAGATTAGCAATGATCATTTCAGCCATCTCTTTTTAATCTGCTGGTTTAAGGCATTTTATGCTTATATAAATAATCCAAACACACATGTAAATTATTACAGTTTTGTCATCTGCTGTTATCTAGTTACCACTCTTAGCAGAGTATTAAATATTGTTTTTACAAAACTAATATAGACAGAAAAGGTAATGGCTTGGACCCTAAAATACACTGAAATAAGTACCATTTTAAGTTATACAAAATTCTCAAAAAACAGCAGCTAAAGAAAGTCACAGAGCTTAAATTTTGACTAAAAATGCCTATGCGTTTCAAAAACCTTCAGAAGTCATCTTGGAGACAAACATAAAAAGTGATGACTGCCAGACACTACCTTTCAGCCTCTGTCCCACCCATACCCATATTCATATATACCATATTATTAGCAGTCCAGGACTGCTCCACTGACTACCTGAAATGGCTTGCAGCTGAGTAATGCAGCACATACCACAGCTTGGAAACACCTCCTACACAGAGACATCCTACCCAGAACCTCCAGTACAGAACTGACTTAAATAAAATCAGGAGTGTCTGATCACAACATTGAAGCCTGTTCCAGCAAAGCACAGGTAGGAGAAATACTATTTATAGATGTCAACTGCAATCTCACCAAAGCACAATCACCTGAAGAAAGCATTTAAGAGGCTTTTTTTTTGCTGAGATTTTACGGTATGTAAGAAAATGTGCTTAAATACAGCTCTTCTAATCCCTTTTCAGTGTGTTCCACAACTGAAACACCCCACCTTTGGGGCTATCAAGTTGTGCACTGTAAGACTATATACATATAAATCACTGCAAACACCACTGGTCTCCCCTTTCTTACACGCAGTTATACAAAACCACCACATGTTCTGCTGCTGTTCTAAGACACCTCTCCGATGAATGACTCCAAAGTGCAAAAACTTTTCATTGCACTTCTGTATCTCCCTGTATTTTTCACTAGAGTTTCAGCAACACATCTTCTGAGAAAACAGAAGTGATTGTTGAAGAGATTATGGCCCAGTAACTCAGTAAAAACTTGAGCAATTCAAAGTCATTATTGCAGTCTTCCACTGGATTGATGATGAGCTTCTGCAGCCCAGCTGCACCAAGCTGGCAGTAATAAACTCTCCATACACTGCAAACTAACTATTTCATGCCTGTTTCTAAGTATGTGAAAGCTGGAGGCAAAGCCTGTCGTTTTACAACTCAGTGCTTGCTTCTTTCCTTATGTCCTCTAACAAAGGTACTAGTGTAAGGCCAAATAAGAACAGAACTCCCTGGAGATGCCTGCTGTGAGACACGTCATAGCATTTCTTCAAGAAATTTCAAAACAATAGCTTAAGGGCAAGTTTTTCCATTAGAAATCAAGTTATTTTGAAAGAGTCAATATTTATAATAAAGGCCACAATACAACAGATGAATTGAATTACTGAATTTTCAATCCAAATGTACAACACTTGAAGTTCAAAATACTTTCCAAGATTTCACATTTATTGTCTGAATAGACAAATAAAACCACAGTTTTCTTTCTTGATATATCAAACAAATATATCTTTATCTTAATTAAATGTGGACTTTATGGCATGTAAATAAAATGATAACAAGACAGACGAGCCTGAATTTTTTTCTTTTCATATATACAATAAATCTAAACAAAATTAAAATATTTAACCTAAGACGATAATCTTGACTGTATTACCCATATCTTCTCTTCCTCATATTCCCTTACTGAATTATTGTTTCCTTAGAACTTTTCAACAGCTATATAGCACTATGGAGTAACACTGTTCTTACCCTACTTATGATATAAAAGTTCTTCAGAGTTACACCTGGAGGAAAGGAGAAGAATGTAGCATTCTGTTTCTACCTACATGCCTTGCTATGAGCAGACGTTGAGCTGTGTCTGGCAATTAATATACAATAATAACCATAACCATCATCAAATGGAAACTTTTCTCCTGTACAGTGACTACTTACTGACTTCAAAATCACCTGTCTTGTACTACTGAAAACCTCTAGCTTTGTGAAACACATTTCCTAAACTGCTTCTCCACCAAAATAAGAAGTGTATCTATACATCTTATATTTCAGTTACTGACCATTTCATAATATGCATACAGACATTCGAAATTCATCCTAGTAAAACAAGAAATCCAAGACATGTCAGGATTCCTGTCTGTCATAACAGACAAACACACTCACAGCAGCAACAGAAGCATTGATTGTACAAACCTGAGCAGCAGGAGAAATTTTGTGGCAATTATAGATAAGCTCCATGGAAGTAAAGAGTGGAGTTTGGCAGTTAACAAAAGCAAAGGAAAAGGACTTAGAACTTTACATGAAAACTCTCTGTGCAGATAACAAAGAAATTAGAATTTGCAAACATGGGCTTTGGTTAAGAAAACGACTCTTCCCTGCATACTACTGATAGCAATAGACAGAAGTTCATCAGTGACCTAAAAGTTCACCGTGGATCACTAAATAAAGATGGATTTAAAAACATACTGAATCATAGGAGACCTGCTGCCTACTACATTTGCAACACCCAGATCCATAAATAAAAACCAATGCATGTACTGCTTGTACCTGCACAGAGAACACGACATCACGTGCTGTATTCATTGCTCTACTTTTGCCTCCAAGTATTTGACACAAAGATGGAAGGAGATGCTAGATCTCAGTACTTTTAACATATGTTTAATCCTTCAACATAGCACAAAACCGCAAAAAACACCACCTCTGCCTTCACAGAAATTGCATCAGAAATGAACACTGGCATTATCTGGAAATCTGTATTTTTTGAAACAGAGGCAAAAATTACATATAAAGAAAAAATATTAAGGTACAATAAAGATATCACAACATCACAAGGTTGGAAAGGACCTCTGAGATCATCAAGTCCAACCTATAACCCAACACTAACACCAACACTAACACCAACCATCATCTAAACCATGGCACTCAGTGCCACATCCAGTCTCCCCTTAAACACCTCCAGGGTTGGCGACTCCACCACCTCCCTGGGCAGCGCATTCCAATGGCCAATCACCCTTTCAGTGAAGAACTTCTTCCTAACATCAAGCCTAAACTTTCCCTGACGAAGCTTGAGTCCATGCCCTCTGGTTCTGTCACTGGTCACCTGAGAGAAGAGACCAACCCCTGCCCGACTACAACCTCCTTTTAGGTATTTGTAGAGAGCAATGAGGTCTCCCCTGAGCCTCCTCTTCTTTAGACTAAACAGCCCCAACTCCCTCAGTCGCTCCTCACAGGGCTTGTGTTCCAGCCCCTTCACCATCTTCGTTGCCCTCCTCTGGACACATTCCAGCATTCTGACATCTTTCCCAAACTGGGGGGCCCAGAACTGTACACAATATTCCAGATAAGGCCTGACCAGTGCCGAGTACAGGGGGACAATAACTTCTCTGGTCCTGCTGATACACTATTCCTGATGCAGGCCAGAATGCCATTGGCCTTCTTGGCCACCTGGGCACACTGCTGGCTCATGTTGAGCTTCCTGTCAACCAGCACTCCCAGGTCCCTTTCTGCCTGACTACTCTCCAGCCACTCTGTCCCCAGTCTGTAGCTCTGCATGGGATTGTTGTGTCCAAAATGAAGTACCCGACATTTGGACTTATTAAACATCATCCCATTAGAACTGTCCCATGTCTCCAGTCTGTCCAGGTCCCTCTGTAGGGCTATCCTACCCTCTAACAGATCAACCCTTCCTCCCAGTTTGGTATCATCTGCAAACTTCTATCAGAACTACCAGGAACACAAGCTTCAGGCAAGCTTCTTCCCCTTTAAGAAATTACAGATAGAGTAAAATTACCAGATATTACAGTTTCCCTATCATCATGACAAAATGATTGCATGGAACTTCACATGAGCCAGTCAATAGTGGCACACAATCTCATGAAAGCATGGCTTTAAAGACACCACCAGACACAGTTACAACTATTAAGAACATCAGTTACTGTAACAGAGCCAGATTGTACCACGATCGTTATGTTTGGAAATAAGATTTGATACACTTCAGAGACTCACTTTTATTGTAGGGATAAACCCCCTTACCTTGAAAAGACTGTTTGGCTCTGTCCACTAGTTCTTCAATTGGATAACTCGCTAGATCTCCTCTGGCATGCTTAGTTTTGCAGTAGGTACATGCATTGAGACACCTGTTTAGAAAATTAAAATACTCAGTTTCTATCCAAGAAGGCCTTTATAAGCACAGTTATATTTATTGAGCACACCTGGAAAAATGAACTTTCTTATCTGTAAGTAGAAAGAGCAGTGTTTTTGTTTTAAAATCAATAATCTAGTTTGAAAAGAGTTTTGCCCTCCTACATTCTTAAAGTATCTTTCACAGCTAAAAGGTTGAAAAAATGAACAATGGAAATCACATACAAAATCCAGGAGTTGGAATGTACATATTTTCAGAAAGCTACAATAGAGTTAATTATTCATTGCTAAAGATGAATCTCTAGGCTTCCAACCCTGCTACTACATAAAAAAACCCAACCTGAACAAGGAAATAAAGGAAAGATTCCCGATTTTAAACGTAGTGTGTGTTCTTAAAAACACACTTGAGTTGATTTTTCCTACTTTCATTCAGCTTGTATAAACAAAACAAATAACATAATGAAGACAGAATCATCAACTAGAAAGACAGCTTGAGACAAAGGACTGGAGACCTAATGAAGAACTCCCACAAGAAAATGAAGAAACAATGTGAATGCTTTTAATATACCTGACAATGTAGTAAAGACAGACTAATTCAAAGTAGAAGGATGGAGAGATCAAACCAATGAAAAACTACCATTTGTATGTTTTTTCTAGGATTAGCCTTTGGATCCTGGTAGTGCCATGAATATAATAAGCAGAACGTATAAATTTGTTTCACTTCCCCCCCCCCCCCAAGCTGATATTGCCCTACAGCTTTCTATAGGCTAAAGCACTCAAACTTCTAAAATACACACAAAAGTAAAAAAAAAACTAGTTATATATATTTCTAAAATATTTTATTGGTAAAGCTCTGTAACATGAGCACTAAGTAGCAAGAGTACTAAGCAACAGTACTAAATACTGAAATTATTAGTCTCTGAACCCTGACGATAAGTTTCAAATCTTCAACCAATGTTCCTTTCCTACAAGGCCTAGTTTCTAGTAAACTGGTTTCTCCTGCATCTTCAGAGCTGCTATCTGGGCAAATATTCTTCATAATAAGTCCCAGACTACCTGAAAAAACATTGTAACAGCAGTTTTTCTCTAATACTGGATTAAACTTGGTCACAAAGAGAGAACTGAAATATGCAGGGAAGAAAGAAGGGGAAATCATTCTCTAATATTCACAGTATTATGTGGTAATGTTTCTATGAGCTTTATTACTATGATCTTTAAGTACAACTTCATGGAGTTTGTTGACTTATTTTGTGGTAGAAGCTGAAAGCTGGGATTTGGAGGCAGCCACGTCACATTTTGATGCACCTAACAGCTTATTCCTACTATAAAACAGAAATATGGTGGAATGTCCAAATAATTTAGTTTTCTCTTTTTTGATACTTAGTTGGACTATATAACAAAACCAAGAGACAGACTTTGCCATAACATAGAAAAGGATCTATTTTAGGAAGCAAACCGAAAAAGACAAAAATCTTTAAATGCTATTTGTGCCGCATTTGTTAATTTCAACTCAGGAAGAAAAACATCTTTTGCCCTACAGCTGACCAACAAAAGTACACATATTTCAAACACTTGTAAAAATGCTCAACTAACCACTTTTCACAGATTTGAGAATTAGCTATTCTTGCAAATATAAATTTAAACCAAACCATAAGTATAATAAACTATATGCAGGTTGATTTCTTTTCCCCCCAGTAAGCCAGTCTCTACTCCAAGTTTCCAGCATAACAAATTATTCATATGTCCATGTTGCCACGTACTCAGACCACAGACAATCAAGTGGAAAAAGGCTGTTGGGAATTCTGAGAACCTGAGCATTGCCTCTTACTAAGTGGTATTCAGTAGCAAGTGAATCGTCTAAAACCAGCCCTGTAGCTGAAGCTCTCCTTAAAAATCAGCCTTTATTACAAATAAAACTCAAATATATATGACTAAAAAACCAACATGCTTTTGCAAGACTTGCAAGAGTATTTTGCTTTGTGTTAAGCTGGAAGCCTTCTTCAAGCATTTAAAGTTGATTTTTAAAAGTTAGTTTATATTAATACAGGTCAAAGCTTCTTTGCACAAAGAAATTACAGACATCTATAGAAACAATTATCAATGGTCCTTGCGTTTGTAATTGCCAACATGTTTTGTATAGATTTTGTAATGATTCCAGAACATAAAAAAACAATTTCTAGTTTTCCAACATACTAAACTGACTAAAGCACTTTGAATTATTAACCTTTTGCTTTGAATCATTAAACTTTAATCAGCTATGTGCCCAATACACAGAAGTATTTCACAACAAGCTAGAATATTATCCACAGATGAATTACTACCATGTGACTAACTAAAAACTTTTTGAACATGTTACCAAACTGAATGTCATCAACATTCTGGTCAAGTGCCTGAAATGTTGTTGTAGACACACAAAACAGTGGTCTTCACATGGTTTAGTTAGTATGTGCCCATGTCGAGTGTTAGATTACTCAGACCCTTCATTTGCAGAACAGTACATACTTAAGATGAAAGGTTACCCCTTACATATGGAACTAATTGTATGACAAAATACAACAGAGCAGACCAATACAGACCTTCCTTCAGTGAAACTAATCAGTGGATTTCATCAGCAGATGAGAGTACAGACACGAGGAGCAAAATCCTGTTTCCTCTTAATGAGATTTGTGCCATTAAGCTTAGTGAAGACAGGATTCCACCCTCAGATATGAAAAGTACATAACATCTTTCATTCAAGGATCAGAAAACAACACAATTACAGACTGTGATGTGTCATTAGCGTTCTAGTCATTCACATTTGATGTGATTGACCAAGACCAGGCATCTGTAAGCAACATGGGAGAGCTGAATAGCTGCACCAGTGTCATATCATAGAATCATAGAATCATCTGGGTTGGAAGAGACCTCCAAGATCACCAACTCCAACCCTTAATCCAACACTATCATGATTACTAGATCATGGCACTAAGTGCCACATCCAGTCTTATTTATGACAGAAGATCCCTGCTACTCTTCAGGTGGTTAATTTTGGGGAAGGGAAGCCGTATTGTCCCCATAATTTCCTGAATAATCCAATACATTCTTGCTTGGTATCAACCTAATGAGCTGCTAAAATAAAATGAAACAAAAAACCAACCAAAACCCAGTCCTATGGTGGTCTACTCCCACACTAGAGATCTGCAGGAATAAAGTAAAATATCATTAATCAGAACTCAGTCTAAACACTAACATCCACCCTTATGATAACTGACTATTCATACAAATTCAATGTTTTATGAAGTTTGCCCTGTTAAAAAAAAAAGAAAATAAAAATCAATCCTGCCAGAAGTGCAGTGTCCCTAACATCACTGGAACATCACATCAACACAAATCTAGGAAGGTTGCCCATGACACCCACCTGCACCATCTCTTTGCACCCACCATCAGACTTCCTTAGAAGGCCTCAATAATTCCAGCCCAAGAATATTTTGTATTAGTAAACGGTGGTTTTCCTGAAAGGGGAGCACGATTTGGTTCTTTCAAAATACAGTTTAAGGAAGAGATTTAGGCTTTTAGGAGATATGTTCAGAGTTGATCAAATGTAATTTTGATAAAAATGCTCTGTAGTGTGAGTACAGAGAAAACTCCCTTTGCAGGCTTGACTGAGAAAAAGAAATACCAGAAACACATACTCCAAGCAGATGAAAAGGCGATGGACACTAGTCACAACTCACTAAACAAGAACTAGTAGAATTCTACAAACACTTTTCTTCCTTTGGATACAAAGTTTTGTAAACCTAACAACAGCATTTTTTCTATATTATAGTTAAATATCACACTGTATTTATGTAGTTAAATGCCGCGAATATTTCTCAGTATTTTACCTCTACACATGCTACTTTGCAGTTCCAAAATAATTCCAACTGCAACAGGTCAGAAAAAGAAGCAATCTACTGAAAAAAACCCACAGCTAATATGCCTGACTTGTTTTCAGGAAACTGTTCTTTTGCTGGATGTTCAGACGTTTTACAATAAAGCTTTTCAACCCACCATGATAGGGAAGATAATTTTCTACAAAAATTTGGGGCATAGGAAGATGTTTTCACTTTCAAAATATTCAGGATTTAAAATACCTTCCAGACAGTGGCAGGTTCTTGCTCATCAAGACTAATTAGTCCAAGCAGCGAACCACATTATCACAGAAAAACTGCTTCTAATATCTCACCTTGTTCAGACTGAGCTTGGACAGCAGCCACAGGAGCAATGCTGCACAGATTTACTCAAGGATATAACTTTTTTTATATGATAAAACCAAGACATCTCTGAAACCATATTTTTAGCCAACTATTTTAGAAACTGCAATGCTAACTTAAAAAGAAAAAGTCTCTCAAATAAGTTTTAGCAGAAAATAGGACAACCTTTCAAGGAAGAGTACACAATATATGGGACTGTACACATTTTTCTCAAAGTAGGATGCAACTACTGGATGCTATTTTTAAACTCTGCAACTCATTGCATGCTCAGCAAAATGTGAACAAAGTGCATTGTAATTTTGTGCTTCCAAAGACCTTTGAAGCCCGTATTTTATTTGGTGATGTCTCACTAGTTACTAATCAAAAGGAATTTGGAGAGAAGGCAGCTCAGTTAGTTTGATAAGCTATAATATGATTTAATTTTGTACTTTCAATATTTGCATTTTATGAAACTGAATTCCTACAGTCGAGTGCAGGCGATTCAAAGGTCTCAGCTATGTAATTATATCATCCTAAGTTCAACTTGCTCACTTTAAGGCCAATGATTTAACATCAGCAAATTCAAGTGCATCTGTGGCACTTCTTAGTGTTTGTCTAAAGAACTCATGATTAATTATTCTGCCTACATAGTTCTGCAATTGTTTACATTAATTCATTTGGGCATTCTGAACGGATATTGCAAGGTAAAACATTCTGTTGCTAAGCTGCAAAGATCTGCATTCCCCACCCGAGACAAAATGGTGCACTGCTAGTTGCTTACTGGGAACTGCAATGGGTTTCCTCTGCAATTTAAACTAAAGCTGTATGATTCACAGACATATAAAATTATTTCAGAAGCATTTCCAAATAGCTGCTTGGCTATGCAGACCACAACTTTGAGGACAGATCATGACAAGCATTAATATCAAGGAAGTAACTCAGCTGAAATAGCACAGGTAGATAAATTACGTTCTGTGGTTGCGCAGAAAATGCCATCACATTGTAACTGCAAGTAATCAATTCTTTCAACACTTCATAAAAAGCACAATATTTGGAAGACCATGCTCCTGGTCTTAGTCAAACAGCCGTAATGAAGGTGGTACAAATAAAGAGTTATGACAGAAAAAACTTAGATGGAAAAGATATTTCCTTAGAAATCTGCTCACAGCTAATCCCAGACATGCAGTGGCAGAATACCCCAAAGTCACTATTTCAGCATGCATAAGCAACTATTATTCTCAGATCCCTCCTAATGAACAGCAGTAACTGGAAAATGACCACTGAGGACAGGATTCTTGGAGGTTTGCTTTAATTTATGAAGTTTTAAAGAGCTGGAAATTGACAAATGCCTTAGTATTTAAAGCATCAAATAGTATAATTTTATTTTTAAAAAATCTACTGGGGGCAGATGACTTAGCATAACATATACAGCACGTGCTGCAAAACCTAACTAGATGAGTAAAGAACAATTTCATAAGCTTTAAGAAAATCCAGCTTTCAAAGCTTTTTAACAAAATACTAAGGATTAAATTTAAACTGTGATGTCTACTTAGCAAGGGAAAGACAACAAGCACATTCAAAGATGTTTCAGGAACGAAGCCTCTCAGCAGATCTCCAGGAGGAGAAGGGTGAGGGGAGTGAAGTGTCTTTCTATAAGCAATCCACTTCATTTACCATTCGTCTTCTCAACATTAGCAGCTCCTGAATCACCCACACAGCAAACACGGTTGAAAAGTAGAGCACTGCCTGCGATAAGAGCTATTGTTTTTACTTCCTGAATGGCTTTTGGGACAGACCCTATTGCAGTGGTGAAATCTCACAGGAAACATTAGGCTGCAGTTAATTCTGTAACATACAGCAGGTACCACACAAATTCTTGGGATAAAAGGTATTGTTTTTCACTGGTCAAAACATCCTGGTGGGGGGTGGTGGGGAAGTTACATTCCAGCAGCACTGAAACTACCAGGCTTAATTTAGAATTTATCTGAGAATGCCATCAGACCATTTTCAAAAAAAAGTATTTGTAAAATGTCTGTGGGAAAGTAGATCTGAATTGTCTGGGTAAAATAATGGAAATAAAGTGCATAATAAAAACAAACTCACCATTTATAATCTAGAAAGAATCCCTACCCCATGATGGTGTCCACACATAGCTTTTGGCCCCAAAAAGTCCTGCTGGTTGTGGCAGCAGTAGAAATGTTAAAAGCTCCAACGTGGACAAGGACCTAAGCATTATCTACAATTAACACTATGCTGCTGCTCTTAAATGTCATCTCTGCCTTGTGACAAATTGCTTAGTCTTTCTGAAAGAATTGTATGCAGTAAAAAGAGAGCCACATGCTTCAAGTACATACTCTTTGTTATGTACTACTTTGTCAATTGAAAATGAAAGACCACACATTTCAACATAATTGCCCAATCCTAAATCTGCCTGAGATTTTCCAAGCAATTTAATGGACTGATTTACACAGTTATTCTTATAAGAATCCAACGACTGATTTCTTCCAAAAATAGAAACTTAAACCCGGAGCCTTATGTTTTCCTTTAGGAGTCTCCACGGGGATTCTGAAAAGCAAATTAATTCCCTTTACACAGTTACAAAGCTGAGTCAGTCATATTATCTTCATGGACATATCTTTCTTACTCCCCATGTATCTCTTAAGGACCTATTAACAAAAATGCAAGTTAAGGTACTGACTTTCGAATAATTAGGGAAAGTAATTTGAATAATTAGGCAAGCAAAAGTTTGTAAAATATTTTCTTTTCATTATTTTATAATGTTACTGTTTTAATATATTTAAATATATTTTATAGAATTTTAAAGGATAGTCACAGGGCAGAAAACCAGGAAACATTAGCCTTTCATTACTGAAGTAATGATCCTCATCTTCCCCATCAGGTATACTTCTCTAAAATCCTCCCCTTCTAATGATGCCTCAGGTTAGTCTTCTAATTTACTTTTTTCCCCTGTCATTTTCTGAGCTTTTTGCTTTAGTCTTGCATTCAGTGACCATTATGCTTGTAACTCTACCGTGGTGTCCTCATGTCCCAGTGACTGGAATGGTCTGACTTTCTTCCAAGCTAGCTGGCCAGTGTTTGTAAGCTTTGATTTCCTCTTTAACCACTCAAGTCTGCGGTGAGTCTGAAAGCTTTCCAGTTCAGCCTGCTGCCAGCTCTGACAGAAACCATAACCCTAACTTGTTAGGTTTTTTTAAAAAATTTAAAGCACAAAGACAGACAAGTACCGTTAATCTGGTTGGACTTAAACTGATGAAATTTTTTTTTTGGTCACCTCTATTGCAACTCAGATAGTTATGGTCAGTCATTTAAAAGAAAAATCAGAACAACCATGACTAAAGCACTTAATGCACCAATCAGAGCATTAAAACCAGGCCAGAGAACCCCTTGGGGATTTGGGATCTAAACAGCCTTCTAGACATTACAGGCTGGAAAATACACAAGAGACAGCTCTAGTCATCAAAAGGAAAACTTGACAATAAAAAGGAATGGACAGACACAAAGCAGTTCAGCTATTCAGTTGTTTACAGGCCTTAGTCAACACTGAAATGTGAAGGTTTTCTTTTTCCAGAGCTACTTCTGGTTACATTATTATGTTTGTAATGGCTGACTTGACCAGTTTTTCAACTTCAACAAGTTCTTAAAAAGACCGAACCTCTGGATGATGAAGAAATGCCTTCGCAAATAAAGCTGATGATATCATACTGCAAGTCATTTGGCTGCTTTTATAAGCACTGGTTAAAAATGAGATTTGCCTTGCAAGGCTGAGTTGTCTGAAGAAAATGATGTGACCTGACCTTTCCTACTACCAAGACAAGACTGAGCCTGTGGGAAGGGGAGGGCTAGCGATGTCATACACCTTGATTTTGGACAGGCCTTTGCCACAGTCCCCAACAGGATCCCTAAAGCCAAATTGCTGTGATATGGACTGAACAAGTGACCAACAAGGTGCGTTAAAAACTGGCAAGACTGCTGGGTTGTGGTGAGCAGTGCAAAGTCTAACTGGTGCCTGGTTAGTATTTGTGTTCCTCAGGGACCAACACTGGGACCACTATTATTTCCTGACTTTATAAATGGTCATAGGGATATAACGCATCTGGCCGAAAATCCCAAGATGGAGGAGAGGGCAGCAGTTTATGTGTTGGAGGGCAGAGTTTCTATTCAGAGGAATATCAACAACCTGAAGTAATGAAGTTCCTCTGTGGCAAGTAAGAAGTCCCATATGGAGTATGGAGTAACTCCAGGCAAAAGGGCGTATGGGGAGGGTACTGATTGCCTAGAAAGGAGCTTTGTGGGGAAGGGCTTTGGGGTCCGGGTGGCCAACAAGCTGAACATGGGTCAGCAGTATGTCCTTCATAGGCAAGAAGGTCAAACGCACTGTACACTGCAACTGGACTGTACTCGCAAGAGTAAAGCCAACAGATTGAAATCATTAGTGCCCTCTGTTTGGCATTTGTGAGACTGTGTCTGTAGTACTGTCTCCAGTTTTGAGTGCCCTGGAAAAAGGCAGACTTTGACATAAAGTAACAAGTAGACAGGAAGAGATTACTAGGGAGCTTATGCTAAGAGAACTGGCTTGCTCACTGTTAGGATGAGGAGATCTTACGGCTACAGCTGATGGGAGCATAAAGTGAAGGCACAGACAGGCTCTTCTTGGAGGTTCAAGACCGTAGAATTAAAAGCAATGGACACAATTTGTAATATAGGAAAATGCAATTAGACTGAGGAAAGTATTCTACCATGAAACAGGCTGCACCACAGCTGATCTTATCTTTTTGAGATGCTTGAAACCAAGAACAATATACCTTTCTGGAGTCCAAAGACTTGCTTTTCTCCAGGATTACATGCATCTACACGGATGAGCGTGTGCACACTTATGTGTGACAGACACATAAGAAGTACAGCACGCTTCCAACACCACAGGGATAAGAAAAGCTAGAAGATGAGAAATCAGTGCAGAGAGTCTGTACAAGGATAAACAAGGAATAACATTAAATGAAAGATAACACAAACAGTATCAACATTTAATAATTTTCATTCCAGTTGTTGTCAAATACATTTAGAGTGTGATAATGTGATACTCACATGCTGTCCATAAGTACAGCACAGCACTCTGAGAGTTAATGTTAACGCAGAAACAAGTATGGCAGATTTTTTTTGAGCAGATAGCCAGCAGTCAGCCATGAACAAATTATTCCCAAGCATGCTACTACAGCTACAGCTACAGCTAGTCAAGAGATGACAAGAGAGACAATGAGTTCTATGCAAATTAGGTTTCCACTTGCATCATTTTCTTTTACAGGATAAAACATTACAGGAAAAGGGCACTGTATCCATACACAGGACATTGAGAAAGTAGGTGGCATTCCTCCATGTCCACGGAGTTGTGAACTAGCATTTAAAACTGCACTTTGTTTCCTGCCTTCCTTCACCTTTGTGCAAAATTAATCAATATGTCTTTAAGCTTTACATAGTCATAGAGATAGTACTGTGCAAAGCCCATAATTTAGTCCCCTGAGTGGAGTATATTTATGCTCCTCCATATTCCTTTGACATGTTCAAATCAACCCAAACTGTCAGTTTTGTTATATCTTGCCACATTTACACTTATGAATTCACTTGACTAATTCTCTTAAGAATCCAAAACTCTCTTCTGCAAACACGCCTGTACCACATGTAGAAGAAACTCATGGGGTAAAAAAACCCCTAATATACTATAAAAACAACAAAGAAAATCCCCTCAGTGACCAGATGTGCAATAAGCTGCTACGTGTGTTCCTGTCTAAGGCAGTTTATAAAAACTATAGAATCCAATATTCTAGTCTCACTGGCCTTGATGGAGATAGGTCTATCTTTATGCTTCACTGTTCAAAAAAGCATTATTCCCTTGGGAAAATAAAGCCACTCAACAGATCTAGAATCACACTAAAAAGCCACTGTATTTATTAAGTATTTATGGTATTACTTTCACAATTTCATTTCAAAAGAGACCATGACTTTTATTCACATACTGATTGCATAAAAAATAATTTGACATGTAATATTCAACAATACTCACAAAATATTCCACGTAAGTCTAAGATAAACCCTAGATACTGCTAAAGATGACTAGGAGGATGGCAGATACCAGAGTTAAGTATACTAATGTTACCTTTATGAGACATAATTAGCAGTAAATCACATAAACAGACATAAATCAGGGAAGTACTACTTTGCCAAGAATATCTTCCCCTATAAGTCTTCTAATTAGTATGTATGAAATTCACTTTATTAAAATCATAAAGAATACAAAGTCTTATTCTTATTTTGTAGAAGATGTCATGAACTGGACCAACCTATGCAGCTGAAAATCCTAAAAGCAAAACAGCTTTGTAAAAGAACACAAACACCCAGGAAATCTGAAACATAACTAAACAAAGAAAACCAGTTAACACTGAAAAAAAATCTTATTCCCAGCATTTTAATAGTTGTCAGACAGAGTAAGTCTTATTCTCTTATAAACATGCATTACTCCTTACATAAACAGACAGTAAAAACACAGACGTACTTTGGCTGGTTGTGTTTCACCACTGTTGTCACAAAACGTACCAGAGAGCAGTGCAGCCTATGCACCATTTCACAGCAAGAATATCCTTTTTGCAGAATTTGAAATTCATTTGGCAGGTTTTGCCAACCACGAACACTTCTTGAACCCTTTTTAAATAGTGTAGGTTAAAACAAAAGTTTTCAGCTACAAGTCCTAAGAAGATATTATCCTATTTAAAATGTGCTTATTTTACCTACATTAATCGTATACCCAAGCTTATCTCATCCGGTCATTCTGACCCCCAATAGCATTTTTGATATCTAAGACAGTTTAGACCCAGGTTGTGTTTAAATTAACTGTATTTAAAGAACAAGGGGCAAGAAAATGAACTCTAATCCACACTTATGTTCAGAAAAGGAGATACTGTGAAAGAACAACGAAGACATCATTTTAAAACACAATCCTTCAGACTGTCCCCTTTGCCATCACAATAGTATCTTAAAAAACCCCACAGCAAGTACCATCACTTAACACCTACTTCCATTTTCTAAAATATCCTTATAGCATCTCACAAACTTTTTGTTCTTTTAGTTGACTGCAATTTTATTAAGAGGTATGGCTTCACTCCTATATTTGACTTTAACACCACACTATCTGCCTCCTCACTGTACCTCCAATCAAAGAAGCAACAATTTCAAATAAAGTACATGAACTGCTAGAATGAACTGGTAATACAGGAATTGGGCCTAATTCAAGTTTAATGATTACAATTCCCATTATTGTGTCTGCAATAATTTCAGCAGCTTTCTGAATCACAAAGAACGTGTATGTTAGATATCAGCTGGCTACAAAGTGCCTGTACCAGCTGGGCTTTCAGCACAGGTGAAAGCGATGTGTATCTAGTGCATGAGTGGAATTATATGAGAAGAGAACCTGCACAAACAAGGACAGGAACCAAACAGCACTTAGTGTAGGTTCTATATTACTTTGGTGAGTTCACATACACATATTTCTGAACTTAGAGTACACGGCCTGTTTCCACGAAAAATTGCTAGATTATGATTTGAACATGTCCAAGAAATGCCTCTGAGATCAGCCACAACGTAGATAATAAAAAAGTAATAATAAAAAATACAACAGGACTCCCTTGCAAACCTACTACTTCCCTACAAATTGCAAATACCAGCTGATAAGCACAACATCAGCTCATTTCTTCTGTTCAAGCAAAATGGATAAGCCTAGTGGAGACATCACTACTAACCCTTTACTCAGAGGTCAAAAGTTATTTAAATGTTTACAGCGTGCTTGGTGAACAGACCACACTATATTCTTGTGAATTACAGAATCATAAGTTAATTCATTAAATAGTCCTAAACTCTACAGTTGAACTTTCCTAAAGATGTTGATACACAGATTGTTTAATCTGTATTAACATTTTCCCTCTATTATCTAAAGCTTTCATTTAGGCTGTTCCCCACTTAAGTGGTAAATTAAAAACAAAATTTCCAAAGCTTTTACATTTTACTGTATTAAAGAATTATTCCTAAAACAAAAGGCAAAGGTTTCAGTATGTATTTGACTAGTTATGTTAAATCAGTATACTATTTTAGCCATATTTGCTATTTAGAAAAGAAACTGATGTCTAATTTTGAAAAGGGAAAATAAATAAATAAAAGAATCGGGAAAAACCTAACTTGCTGAAAAAACCCTCTATACCGACGATAAAGGGAGCTCTTCTTTAAGCTCTTTAACAAATGATCCAAACTGTTGGAACACAGAAACATGAATGACTAAACAATTCCTGAAGTAAAAATTCCCCAGCTGCAGTTTTCAGCCTAATACTCACTTAAAATGTGGACACTCCATCTACCTTCTGCAAAATGATTCACCTCCAGAAGCAAAGCAACATTAAACGATATACATGACTCACCAATGTACTCACTGAAAACAAAACCCACTAGACATTTATCTCTTAAAAACAGAAAAGACACCAAGTCTGGCACCAGTCTGCAGTGCAAGAAAGACCATGTGATACTTAGACACTTGTTTATTAGTCTAAAAATAAGCCAGATAAGCATGTGATGAGTGACAATTTTGTACTTGACCTTTGCTTAAATAGCTCCTTTTCACAAAGTCCACACACATCTCAACAAAATTCCTAAAAAATAAAAGCGAAACTGTTACTTTTCATCCAAAGTTTTGAAGATAAACTCTAAAACCAAAACATCGTTGTTACTTCAGGGGGAAAAAAAACCAAAGCAAAACCATATGTTTTGTAAGAGGAATTCAGAAAAAGAAATTAAAAAAAAAAAGCATCAAAGTTCTCTTGTAAATCAAGCTGATGAAATTCAACATGCTACGTTACAGAGACAGAAGTTTGTGGTGTATTTTTCCAGTGGGAATATTTCACTTTGCCTAGCAGGCAAGGAATTTGGAAACTGAGTTCCTCTTTCCTGAGGTTGAATAGAATAGGCCTACAGGATTGCACAGGAAATGTTTTGAAGACAGGAAATGGGGATGTATTCTGCATGGGACGGGGAGCCCTTAGTTTAACATATTACTTTTTCAAGTACACTTACCTCTGGAGTGAAGGTCTCCATCAATATCACACCAGTATTAAGCACTAACATCCATAGTGCTTGTATCCAACTCCTTTTTCTGTTGCTGCTTATATTTATGCAAATATCATAGAATGACAGAGAGTCATGGGAAGGGCCATCTAGTCCAAGGCCATACTGCTCAAAGCAGGGGTAACTAGAACAGGTAGCTCAGTACCATGTCCAGCTTTTGAGTTTCACCAAGGATGGACCATACCCTCTGGGCAACCTGTGCCAGTGGTCAATCACCTTTACTGTAATTGTTTTTTTCTTACATGTAAATAAAGTCTCTTGTATTTCAGTTTGGCCCACTACTTCTTGTTCTGCGCACCCGGGCACCCCTAGAAGAGTGTGGCTCTGTCTTCTTTACTTAACAAACACACACACACACACAATATTTACACACATTGATAAGACCCTCCCACAGTCTTGTCTAGGCTGAAGAGTCCCAGCCCTCAGTCTCTCCTTGCATGTCAGATGCCCTACACCAGACCTGCTCCAGTGTCTCTATGCCCCTCTTGTATGGGGAGGCCCATATCTGGACCCAGCACTCCCAGTGTCTCACCAGGGCTGAGCGGAAGGGAAGCATCACCTTCCCCCTCCTGCTGGAGACGCTCTGCCGAGCGCAGCCCAGAACACTGTCAGCCACTTTGCTGCAAGGACACATTGCTGGCTCATGTCTACTATGTACTTATATTTGTGAAGACAAGTCTTAAAAATCTGTTTAGCACATTTTAAACAGAAGGTAAGGAAGTGTATGCAATAGTGTTTCATATTTTAGGCTAATCTTACAGTAAGTTTTGCGCTTTACCGAAACACGATCATGTCAGTCGGTGATCTTAGGTTTCAGGGGCAAAGCTGTTAATGTATTCCTGGCAGCATAAATTATTCTTCCAGGCATCTTCCTCCACTTCATTCGGTGTATTCACGATACAGAGTAAAGATCTGAAGCCTCCAACCATTCCTGGTGCATGGACTGATAACCTCACAAAGGGGGCAACTAACATTAATTCTGAGAAGAATAATAAATCATTGTAACTAATCACGACCAAAAGAGGCAAATAATCAAAATATCAATTTTTCACTTCTTACCACCACCCCTCCAAGAGTAACCATTTTTTTTTTCCTGAAATCAAAACCAAATGTAGCAATGGTGGAGAAAATTTCTCTCTACCTCAAGAAAGTGACACTACTAAACCCCATTTGCAAGGATAAATTGTGTTTTAAGTAACACTGACATAACTCCACGAACAGGATGGCTTAGTTTCTCTACTCCTTGGCAATGATACTCAAACAGGAAAGCACCAGCTTTCAGACTTCCAGGTGCATCAGCAAGAAAGGAAGCTAACAGGAATGACACACACACAGTTCCACTTTTCATCACGTAAGCACACGCTGCCTGGGGTATTCCATCTGGATTCACGTTCCTGCTACACAGGACAACAAGATGAGTCCCTGAAGATGGAAATAAAGCCAAAGGAAAAAGAACAGTTTACACGGAGGTGTAAGGACCTGGCTCCTTAACATGATGATATACATGAGTTAATTTTATAATGCTGACTATAACTGTCATGTTTAGGCTCAATCCATAGAGACTTTCCAGATATGTAAGTTTAACGTAATGATGAGTCAGAAGCTCCATCAGACTTATGAAACACTTCAGCAACAATACTGGAGACACTGATGGCAGCTTTACCTTTCAGGATTTTTACATACTCTTGACACATTTCACAGGGATACACAAATATACTTGATCTTAATTTCCTAGACACAGCACTCGATGCTCATTTGACTGAAGCTTTCTGTACATCCTACACTATTACCACACTTCAGAGCAGAAGGAACACAGAATTTTTGTACAAGCCTCACTCCACATGCCTCAACAGAATGTAACAGGTACTACTATGCTGAAGAAAATTCCACAACCATTTTTGTTATAGTCTAAGTATGGATCTTAGATCTTATTTTATCACTTATTTTTAATTCATCTCAGTTGAGACTGGAGTTTAGAAAAACACGAATGATGACTCAGATAAAGGAACTAATGGGTGATGTCTGTAAAGAGAGAGGAAACATGTGGCAGATCTTCCTAGTCAGTGAATTAATCTAGTTCACTTAATCTCAAACACAATCATGAGTCAGTGAGGTGAGAGTGGGACTGTCTCCAGGCACTTCTCAAATCTTTACTTCTGTATTTGTATTCTCCTACTCAAAAAGAAACAATCCTCTAGACACAAAGCAAAACTGGACATGGTTCTTGATGCCATCACATCATTGGTATCCAGTTGACAGAGTAAGGAATTATCTGTTGTTTGTCATGACTCTCCCCATTTAGTGAAGGAGCACTGCATGGCGCTCTGCAGCACAGGACTGCAGAGAAGGCTGAGGTACTTAATGCCTTCTTTGCCTCAGTTTTCAACAGCAAGGATGTCAGCTCGCTTGACAGTTGGCCCTCTGAAGTGGTTGATGGGGGCAGGGTGAAATACAGCCCTCCTGCAATCCATGAGGAGGAAGTTAGAGACCTGCTGAGCCACTTGGACCCTCATGAGTCTATGGGGCCGGATGGGATCCATCCTAGGGTGTTGAGAGAGCTGGCGGATGAGCTTGCTAAGCCGCTCTCCATCATCTTTCAGCAGTCCTGGCTCACTGGAGAGGTCCCGGAAGACTGGAAGTTGGCCAATGTGACGCCCATCCACAAGAAGGGCCGTAAGGATGATCCAGGTAATTACAGACCTGTCAGCCTGACCTCGGTCCCAGGTAAAATCATGGAGCAGATAATCCTGGGTGAAATCATGCGGCACCTGCAGAACGGTCAAGAGATCAGGCCCAGCCAGCATGGGTTTAGGAGGGGTAGGTCCTGCCTGACCAACCTGATCTCCTTTTATGACCATGTGACTCGCCTGATGGATGAGAGGAAGGCTGTGGATGTGGTATACCTGGACTTCAGCGAGGCCTTTGACACTGTCCCCCACAGTAGACTCCTAGGGAAGCTGGCAGCCCGTGGCTTAGATGGGAGCACTCTGTGCTGGGTTAGGAATTGGCTGGATGGCCGAGCCCAGAGAGTGGTGGTGAATGGTGTCTCATCCAGTTGGTGGCCGGTCACCAGTGGTGTCCCCCAGGGATCGGTGTTGGGTCCGGTCCTGTTTAATATCTTTATTGATGATCTGGATGAGGGGATTGAGTCCATCATCAGCAAGTTTGCAGATGATACCAAGCTGGGAAGAAGGGTTGATCTGTTAGAGGGTAGGATGGCCCTGCAGAGGGACCTGGACAGATTGGAGACATGGGCTGATTCTAACGGGATGATGTTTAATAAGTCCAAATGTCGGGTACTTCATTTGGGACACAACAATCCCATGCAGAGCTACAGACTGGGGACAGAGTGGCTGGAGAGTAGTCAGGCAGAAAGGGACCTGGGAGTGCTGGTTGACAGGAAGCTCAACATGAGCCAGCAGTGTGCCCAGGTGGCCAAGAAGGCCAATGGCATTCTGGCCTGCATCAGGAATAGTGTGGCGAGCAGGACCAGAGAAGTTATCGTCCCCCTGTACTCGGCCCTGGTCAGGCCTCACCTTGAATACTGTGTACAGTTCTGGGCCCCCCAGTTTGGGAAAGATGTCAGGATACTGGAATGTGTCCAGAGGAGGGCAATGAAGATGGTGAAGGGACTGGAGCACAAGCCCTATGAGGAGCGACTGAGGGAGTTGGGGCTGTTTAGTCTAAAGAAGCGGAGGCTCAGGCGAGACCTCACTGCTCTCTACAACTACCTGAAAGGAGGTTGTAGTCGGGCAGGGGTTGATCTCTTCTCTCAGGTGACCAGTGACAGAACCAGAGGGCATGGACTCAAGCTTCGTCAGGGAAAGTTTAGGCTTGATGTCAGGAAAAAGTTCTTCACTGAAAGGGTGATTGGCCATTGGAATGCGCTGCCCAGGGAGGGGGTGGAGTCGCCGACCCTGGAGGTGTTTAAGGGGAGACTGGATGAGGCACTGAGTGCCATGATTTAGATGAAGGTTGGTGTTAGTGTTGGTGTTAGTGTTGGGTTATAGGTTGGACTTGATGATCTCAGAGGTCCTTTCCAACCTTGTGATACTGTGATACTGTGATTTTGAGGGATCTACTGAGTATCCTCAGTGCCTAAAGCAGCAACTTGCAGAGAAATATTTTGATTCTGAAGGGACCAAAAACTGAGGAGTTTAATCTCATTTGTACTAACAGATACTTAGTAAAATACACATTTGTTTTATTGGTGCAATGGAAAAGCTAGAAAAAATTAGTCAAAAAAAATTTAAGCAAATATTTCAACAGCTTTTTATTAAGCCACGCTGCTGAGAAGATGATGTGTATCCACAAAATTCTACAATTTTATTGCCCTGAATTCCACAGCTGGGGCTAGGGGATTGTCATGGTTTTACCCACAGCTGGCAACCAAGAATCACCTCACTGCTCGCTCACTTCCCTCCTGCCATCCTCTTCAACAGGATGGGGAGGAGAATGAAAAAAGTAAAACTCATGGGTTGAGATAAAGACCATTTAATAGGACAGCAAAAGGGAGGAACACTACTATATTAATAGAATATACAACACAAGTGATGCACAATACAACTGCTCACCACCCAATGACTGATTCCCAGACTGTCCCCAGCAGTGATCACCACCCCCACCTCCCCAGTTTATATACAGAGCATGATATTATATGGTGTGGAACAGCCCTTTGGCCAGTTTGGGTCAGCTGTCCTGGCTATGAACACTCCCAGCTTTTTCTCGTGCACCCCATTTCCCATCCCCCATACCCAAAGCATGGGAAGCTGAAAAGTCCTTTTCTTAGTTGAAGCACAGTTTAGCAACAACTAAACACATCAGTGTACTATCAACATTATTCTCATACTAAATCCAAAACACAGCACTACACCAGCAACTAGGAAGAAAATTAACTCTAACCCAGCCAAAATCAGGACAGGGACTCTTCAAGTTCCTCTTTTAAACTTATTTACTCTTGATATAAATACAAACTATTCTAATATGCATCTTGTAGCAAAATCAAAAGGAGCACAGAAACCTGTTCTAAGAAATTTATCTATTTTTAGACTATTGGAAGTGCAAAAAGCTATTATTCAGTTCAGTGTAATTTTTTTCACAATTAGGAATCTGATTTTTTTAAAAGATTATATCCCTTTTCAAGGATGACAGTCAAGAATAATAATGCAGAAAAACATCAGATGCAGAAAAACAATCTGACATCAGCATAAATACTGGAACTAAAGAGTATTAAGTTTTGAGTTTTTTCTTCCTCACATAAATAAGCCATATGAAGAAAGACACTATCACATGCAAACCACTTCAAATTAATATTAAATAATCTTGGAACAGGTTACATTGAATTTTGTGCCACCTACATTATCTGCCAAGGACAATCTTGGATATTCAACTCTTCAGTCATTATTTGTTTGGGGTTTTTTTAAAGTAGTTTTGTTCCCATGTTCCATACTGATGATCATAGCTAAAATGTCCTATTCCTCCCTATTTTTTAAATCTTAATAACTCACACAGTTAATAGGAATACGATAAAAACATGTCTTCATGTACTTTGATAGATAATGCAAAATATAAATTTTTTGAAGCCTGCTCATCTTATTCAGAAAACCTTTTTTCCATTAAAATTATCTCTAAGTCAAGTCTAAGAACAAATTCAAGGACAAGATGAATCAGAATTGGGAAACATCTTTTTACACATCCCTTAATGCACTTCCCGGTCAGATCTGCAAAAAAGATAAATTCCACCTTGACCTAAAAGGTCACAAGACATACTTCAATCAGACCCTCTGACAAGTTGGTTTCATTTCTAGTCACATTTAAGAAGTCATACCAACACTAGCAAAAGAGGTTATTATTAGGCAATTAGAAATTATCTAATTCTGCTATAAGCAGTAAAGACATGGACACTTAGCTTTGAACGCTTAAGTTGTATAACACTTGAAAATAGGCCATTAACACTCCCAGAATTAGGAGTATGTAAAAACTTCTCACACTAATATTCTGCAAGACAGTATTTTTTTCAAAACAGTGGTTTCTCTGTGGTGCTTGTCTTGTTTTTTTCTAGTTTTGCGGGTTTTATGTGAAAAGCTTGGACTAAAGGCAATACAATATCAATTATAAGTATGACATATGAGGTTATTTCTCAGTATTCACTGTAATCTGAGAAATGAATAAAACGTTTCTCAGGACTCTATCCAGATTTCCCTTAGGAAATACGTATGTGGGCGTTAAGAGAAGGGTCACAAAATGAATGCTCTTCTCAACAAGGAGGAATTTATCTCCAACCTCAGAGAGCATATTGATGTCAGAATTACGGATATATGAACTTGCAAACAACTTCAAAGTGATCTCTTCTCACACAAGCAGACAAGAACATGCAGCTTGTTGTGTGATCCAAAACCACTTCTGTATGTAAGCATCTGCTAAAAAGGCAGGCAGGAAGCTGTCTTACGATATGGTGTGCCAACCTGAAATCAGGTCCCAGTATGTTAAAGCTGTCTCATTTTCTGAATCAATCTTCACAACAATCAGGAATCATCTGAAACTGCAGGAAACTATATGTCACACCTACACAAAACAAAATAAAGTTTGTCTCCTCCCACACAGTTTAACTGGTGATTGTGTTAAATTCTGGTGATCTTCCTCTTGGGTTAACAGAGTAAAATTGGGTTAACAGAGTAAAAGATTGTGCAGTGTGGGAAGCCACCTAGTGATGAAGGAGCACAAATATGCCTGAAGTTGCCCAGAGTTTCAGTCAGATGACGCAGTTGGAGCTTGTGATTACTGCTGGTTTTTTCACTGACTTGCAAGTTGTGTGGTGTACTGGAGTTTAGAGGATCACGTAGTGATTTCTGGCAAGTTCATGAGTCTTCCTGGATCTTCTAAGTAAACTGTGAAATAGCAAATTTTCTGAAAGTGAGATGTCCGAGAGCAAAAGGAAACGTACCACAACATATAAGGAGAAGGTCTGATGCAAATTTTAAACTCATGGTAGCACTATGTGCAGAAAAAGTTAAAATTTTTAATACTGGGAGGAAATAATCTAAGGAAGGCAAATGTTCAAAAATGGAAACAATCAAAATAAACCATTTTCTTCTAACTCAATGCAGAAGCCATTCATCTGACTCAAAAGAGGAAGCTTTCATGACCAAGAAAAAAGTTGTAGAATTGATGTGAACTTAAAACAGCATTTCTCAAAAATTGAGAGCTCAAGAAATAGCACAAATTCAAAATGTTGCACAGCAGGAACTGAAGGCCAGTAATGCTTGGTGTGTACAAACAGTGTGTCATAATGATTTGTGCCTATGGCAAAGAACTCTACCAACGTGTACCTTCTGGCTCCACTGAAAAACCTCACTGCATGCGAACAGCATGTGATTGGACTACAGGAAAGAGCCAAGTGGATGACGCAGATTAGATGCCTTTTTACTTGGACATGTCGTCAAACAGCACCATTGAAAAAAAAGAGGCACAAAATCCATCATGATAAGAACAGGGGAATGAATGAAAAATGTGTTATGGTACACATATGCAGCAGTAGTAGCAGATAGTATGGAATTACTGTTCTATGTCATTCTGAATAGTAGAATAATGCCAAAGAAACAACTATTTACTGGAATAATTTTTAGGTGTCATATGCCAGTAAACTTAATGAAGGACTGGCGGAACATCTCTTGGAATAGGACACAATGTATGCTGTTCATTAAAAACATGCTTGTCCTCGATCCATTCAAAGAGCATTTAACAACAGCAATAAAAAAATAATCTGAGGAATGAATACTAGCGTTCAAATCATACCACAAATGATGTCACAACTGCAGGTATTTGATGTGCAAGTGAAAAAGTTGTTTAAAGAACCTTTGAACTTTTTAATACTTTTTCTCTGAAAATTACACTTGGCAGGGAATCATGCTCTACTCCCTATAGGGAAAGTAAAGAAGCCCAGTTCAGGATTACTCTGTCATTGAATTAAAACAGCATAACATCAGAAAAACTAAGATGTTGTAGCTAAAGGCTTTCACCAGTTCTGTACCTAAAATCCCATGGATAGAACTGAAGTTCAAAGAAGTGAGTTCAAGCAGTGAAGACACTAAAAATGAGAAAGAAGTAGTGTCATAAAGAGAGGACCAGTGGCAGAAGCCATGACAAAGCTGAAAGACAACAGTCATAAACCAAAAGATTAAAAAAAACCCACCTTTCAGGGTAATATTTAGTGAAAAGTTTATACTCCAATTCTGTAGTGAATACAGGCACACAATAAATTTTTTACATATATCTTGCTTTTTGTGAGAGATCCTCCTGCCCTCAGCTGTTGATTTCAATGAGCAATCCCCACTGAAACCAGAGGTTGGGGTCTTTTTGGCACCGAAGTCTACCCTACAGAGTCAGCTGTAGCAAACTTTCACGTCTGGGGGAATACAAGTCAACCTACTCGGAAGGGAGGAAACAGTTCCTTCCTGGCCCAAATCCAACCGCTTTCTCTTCTGCTTTCTTATATTACATTTCTACATAAGCTAATAATGGAAACTAACTAGTAAAAAGCAGTATTTCTCACTTATAGTGCATGAGGAAGCATAAGTGAGCAAGCACTTTCTCAGCAATGGGGACACAGAACAAGACAGACAGAGAACAGAAACAACTACAAGCACAACGATGAGTTGGTAAGATAAGTGCCACATCAATAAATTTTCTCTTTCTGATAAACAATACTTTTTTTCCATGTTCTCAGTGAAACTGTTAATACATATTGTACCTAGAGATTTTGTAGTAGACTGTTATAAATAATTTTACATTCCATTCTTCAAATGTGAACTATTATAATTGCAAGAAATTAGTAATAACTGAAAAAAAAGCAGTCTTTCTCAGAAAGTGTCATCAATATGCTATTTAAATGTCTAATTAGGAAATAATAACCTTGGATATGAGTTACGGTAAGTTGCAGTGGAAAGAGACCTTAGGCAAAAAAAGAAGACTGTTAAAACTTTCTGTTGTAAACAACTGTTTTCCTGTTCCCCTTGCTAGAGCAGTGTGGTTTCTGCAGGCTTTGGAATACTAGCTTTTCAGATTTTATGATTAAAATTAAAATGTGTTCTATATACACAAAGCTGTACCATCTATCATTTCCATTCCATATATTTTTTGCCAAGGAAGAACAGATGAATATCTGGTACAAGCCTGGTTGAAATACATGCTTAGTATATAGCATAGCTCAATATATACATATGCAAGTAAATTGATTAAAATATAAACAGAAAATCCCAATGCAGAGTTCTCCTTTCAAAACCATTGGTTTTGTAGACCTTCTGCCTTCTCTGTTTTCTGAAGAGAACTGACACGATGACTTGGGGATGGATGAGGAGCTGACCAAGACCTTATGGGTCAGTATTAAAGGCAGGGCAGGCAGAGGTGACATTATAGCGAGGGTGTGCTACAGGCCACCAGACCAGGAAGAGGGAGTGAATGAGGTTCCCTCTAGACGGTACAGCCTCGCATTCACAAACCCTGGCCCTCATGGGGGACAATAACTACCCCGATACCTGTTGAAGAGACAACATAGCAGGGCACAAGCAATTGAGGAGGTTCCTGCAGAGCATTAATGACAATGACTTTCTCCAAGTGAAAGAAGAGCCAACGAGGAATGGTGCCATGCTGGACCTCACACACGATGCATCTCAACAAAGAGGAAGTCAGGCAAAAATGCCGGGAAGCCAGCACGGATTAAAAAGGAACTCCTGGGCACACTCGAACTCAAAAAAGATGCTTACAGAGGTTGGAAGCAAGGCCAAGTAGCCCAGGAGGAATACAGAGAAATTGTCTGAACAGCCAGGAATCGGGTAAGGAAAGCTGAGGCCCAGATAGAATTAAATCCGGCCAAGAACATCAAGGGAAACAAGAAATGCTTCTGTAAGTGATAAAAGAAAGACTAGGGAGAACGTGGGTCCTCTCTGGAAGGAAGTGGGAGACACAGTTACCAGGATATAAAGACGGTTGAGGTACTCAATGACTTATTCTGCCTCAGTCTTCACCAGAAGGGGTTCAAGCCACACTGCCGGATGCGCAGAAGGAAAGGGCAGGGACCGGGAGCATAAGGAATTGCCCACTGTAGCTGAAGATCAGGTGCACAATCATCTAAAGAGCCTGAAGGTGCACAAGTCCATGGGACCTGATGAGATACAACTGCAGGTCCTGAGGGAACTAGCAAATGAAGTTGCTAAGCCACTATCCAACATATTTGAGAAGTCATGGCAGTCCAGTGAAATTCCCATTGACTGGAAAAGGGGAAACATAACTCTCACTTTTGAAATAAGAAAAAAGGAAGATCCGAGGAACTACAGGCCGGTTAGTCTCACCTCTGTGCCCAGCAAGAGTAGATCTTCCTAGGAACTGCAATGCACACTGGCAGCCCAGAAAGCCAACCAAGGGTTGGAGGGAGGATCCAGGCAATTATAGGCCTGTCAGCTTGACCTCGGTACCAGGGAAGGTCATGGAGCAGATCATATGGAGTGCTGTCACACAGCACACGCAGGACAGCCAGGTGATCAGACCCAGCCAACATGGGTTTATGAAAGGCAAGTCCTGCCAGACCAACCTGATCTCCTACCGTGACAAAGTTTCCCAGTCAATAGATGAGGGAAAGGCTGTGGATGTGGTGTACCTGGACTTTTGTAAAGCCTTTGACACCGTTTCTCACAGCATTCTGATTGAGAAACCGGCTGCCCTTGGCCTGGACGGGCACAGCCTCTGCTGGGTAAAAAACTGGCTGGATGGCCAGGCCCAAAGGGTGGTGGTAAAGGGAGTTAAATCCAGTTGAAAACCACTCACGAGTGGTGTTCCCCAGGGTTCAGTGCTGGGTCCAGTCCTGTTCAATATCTTTATTAATGATCTGGATGAAGGGATCAAGCGCACCCTTAGCAAGTTTGCAGATGACACCAAGCTGGGTGGCAGTGTTGATCTGCTTAAAGGAAGGGAGGCACTGCAAAGAGATCTGGACAGGCTGGATCAATGGGCTGAGACCAACGGGATGAGGTTTAACAAGACCAAATGCCGAGTCCTGCTCTTGGGGCACAACAACCCCAAGCAGTGTTACAGGATTGGGAAGAATGGCTGGAGAGCTGCCTAGAGGAGAAGGACCTGGGGGTGTTGGTTGACAACCTGATGAATATGAGCCGTAAGTGTGCCTAATGGCATCTTTGCCTGTATCAAAAGCAGCATGACCATCAGGACCAGGGAGATGATTGTACCTTTGTACTGAGCACTGGTGAGGCTGCACCTCAAGTACTGTGTTCAGTTCTGGGTCGCTCAGTACAAGAAGGACATTGAGGTGTTGGAGCACGTCCAGAGAAGGGCAAGAAAGCTGCTGAAGGGGCTGGAGAGCAAGTCCTACGAGGAGCAGCTGAGGGAACTGGGGTTGTTTAGCTTGGAGAAGAGGAGGCTGAGGGGAGACCTCATCACTGCTACGGCTGCCTGAAAGGAGACTGTGGGAGAGTCAGTGTTGATCTCTTTTCTCAAGTGACAGGTGACAAGAGGAAACGGCCATAAGTTGCGCCAGATATTAGGAAAAATTTCTTTACCGAAAGAGTGGTCAAGCACTGGCACAGCTGCCCAGAGAGGTGGTTGAGTCACCATCCCTGGGGGCGTTTAAAAAACAGGTAGATGAATTTTTGAAGGACATGGTTTAGCAGAAGATGGGTACGGTTGGACTCAATGATCTCAAAGGTCTTTTCCAACTGGAAGATTCTATGATTCTAGATCCTGGGCTGCATCAAAAAAAGTGTGGCCAGCAGGTCATGGGAGGCAACTCTCCCTCTTTACTCCACTCTTGTGAGACCTCATCTGGAGTACTGCGTTCAGTTTTGGAGTCCACAGCACAGTAAGGACATGGAGCTGTTAGACTGAGTCTAGAGGAGGCCACGAAGATGGTCAGAGGGCTGAGAGAGATGCGGTTGTTTAGGCTAGAAAAAAGAAGGTTCCAGAGATCTTAAAGTAGCCTCTCAGTACTAAAAGGAGCCTGAGGGACTGCAGTGATAGGACGGTAATGATTTTAAGCTAAAAGAGGGGAGATAAGAGTAGATATTAGGAAGACAATTTTTCCTGTGAGGGTGGTGAGACACTTGGAACAGGTTGCCCAGAGAAGTCGTGGAAACCCAGTCCCTGGAAGTGTTCAAGGCCAGGTTGGATGGGACTTTGAACAACCTGATCTAGGGGAAGTTGTCCCTGTCCATGGCAGGGGAGTTGGAACTGGATGACCTTTAAGATCCCAAACTATGATAGGCTCTGGCATATCATAGATGTTAGACCTAAATAGTGAAGAAAACTGTTTATTTACATGTTATAAGCTAAGGTAGGGCCAAAGTAATTGTATCCCACTATACTTCCTGGGGAGCTCATTCTAAGCATTCACCTCGAATTCAAGTAAAAGTAAATATAATATGTGGTAATGTAATATGTAATTATAAAATAACTACATTATTATAATCAGAAGAAATACTATTTTGAATCCCCAAGCACAGTACTTAATACAAATCAAAATATCTATTGATCTTGTAGTCTAAAATCAAAATCTTCTTTCAACTGCAGCGTCATTTACATGATTATCTTGAGAAGTTAAACATTAAAATACAGAAAATCTGTATGTTAGTAATAAACAAACTAAATCACATAAACTGAAGACATAGAGTTCATCCTTCTAAGGATTTAGTCAAAGATACTTACAAAATATCAATGTATTTGTAATTGAGACTCACAAGTCATGCAAGATGGGGACAGCAATCTCTTAGGAGAAGGCAGAAATGTGGAAAACATTTTTGCATAGTTGGACAGAAAAAGCGTATAAGCAGTTGCCAAAACAACAAGTCTTGTCACTGTCAATCAGTAGGTAATCCTACCAGAAAGATTCCATTTTCCATCTATTTTTATCTAGAGATAACATAGTACTAGGGAATTCATTTAGTTCACATCAGTAAACATAGAAAGCCAAAAAAATACTGTTTCTTCTGCTGAACTGATGAGATTATTACTGAAATATCCCGCTGATTTCAGCGCAGGAGGGCTGCACAAGCTCTCAGACTCAAGCCACAACCTCATTTTCTGAGCAAAGACATTTTGATATAGTTTCAAGATGCTGTCTCCAAAAATCTCACCCCAGTGACAAAGGAGTCAGAGAACACATGAACGCACAAAGCATTTTCAAAGGTGGACCCACAGGTGTAACTGATGTTTGCTGAATGCCACAAAAAGGCAGAAATCTAGCTCTTGCCAGTTCGATTATCTGAAAAGCAGGACAGGCAATACAAGGCACTGCAAGAGCTCATGGACGTAACAGTCACAACTAGGGTCTCTTTTTATGGCCATACCAAAGACTAATTTAATACTGTAACTAGAAAAACTCTATTGTATCCTGGTTGATCTCTATATTGCCTTGTGAAATATCCATTTCAAATTACTCTTCAGACAGGCCAGACCACGGTAAATATGCAGTTAATCAGCAGAGAGTGCTGCTTTATAATCCACGTCCACCTTGTTTATGAGCACATTTCCCTTTCTTACAGAGAGCTCCACAGTGCCAAATAATAGCAGGAATCAGGTCTTGTATGAAAGTGGAAAGTAGTACTGTAACACAAAGGCAGGGGCAGACCTGATTTCTGGAGAGGAGACACACTGAAGTGGTACTTTAGGAGCAGAATGTTGCAGGATCAGCAGCACAAGCACCAGCTGCCGTAGCCACTCAGCATCTCAGTGATTAAGCTGGACAAGAGCCAACCAAGTGAAACAAAACCAAAAAAAGAGACCCTAAACTTCATCAGACCAGTGTCCCATCTCTCTGTTCAACACAGTTCGGTCCTACATCAGGTGCCCCTGGGCCTCTGCTTCTGCACCTGAGCCTGGCTAACACTTGACTCACTGCAGTACTGTCAGATTAATAACTAGATGTGTATTTCACTGATAAAAACTGTAGCAGCATCCTCAAGTGCTCCCAAGGACCTCAATATCTCTCACTGGAATATCTTATGCTGACAAAGGAATAAATACTGTTCTAACTGGACTCCACACACCAGCCAGTGCACTGGATGATTCCAAAGAAATAACTGTCCCTCCATCAGAGGAGGAAAATACAGCCACATACAGCTACTATTCCTGATGGTTTTGTTTGTAAACCCCTCATTTCTGAGATGATACCACTGCCTCCCTATGTACTGCCACAGGGGGAATGCCACTGATATGACTTGGTCATGAGAATTCTCAATTAACTGCAGCAATCAAAGGGACAGAATATGATCTGCTTTTGGTACTGAAAGCAGCCTGAAATATGTGCTAATTCAATGAAGACTACCTGTACCAAAATGAATCCACACATACCACCAAAGACAGACCTCTTACTAGCATTATTTTACATTTTTTGAAACACCTCACAGATATCCAGTTACTAACCACCAAAAGTAAGGAGAAAACCATCTATGCTGCGAGGTTTTAGAATGTGACAAAAGTTAATTAATCAAATATTTCATATAATGCACATTAAAAAAATTACAGTGATGAATTTTACATACCCTATCCTAAACAACTGCTGAAGTTCAATATATAGAAAGGCTATTATGTGACCATATATAAAATTGAATTGCAATTCTTGGAGAAAAGTCAATACTCATACTCCTCAATTTATCATAAAACTGAAAAAGCTGTTTACATCAGAAAATTATGAAAGAATAGAATTCAAACCTTTCACAATTCATAACCAGGGAAAAATTCCTGCTTGGGAACACGAGGACTGACAACAGTAACTCTATAGCTTATGTTTTTTATGATTAATTTTCAGTAACTTGATTCATAAAACAAACCAAGTAGTGTATGCAGAACTACATATTTTTAAGTTCTTCTGCTAAATTTGCATCTGTCAACTCAGAATCATTCTCAACTTCAAAGCATGACATAAAAAAAACCTCCTGCAAAATTAGCAAGAAGTACCAAGGACTTTTTTTAACAAGTTCTAAGCACTACTGTGTACGTTCACTCTCAACATAAAATTTGCTAGCAAACTGTCCCATCAGAAGAATGCTTGCATTTCTTCAAAGTTGAGAGTACTAAGTTTGAAATGTTATGCCTTAATTAGTATTTAAAACACTCAAAAGTAGACCTGAAAAATCTTCCTGAGATAAAGTAACATGCTGTTCTTCAGTGAGATGCTCTGGCACTGCAGGAATAATCTATCGGGTTTATGGGATGGGTAATTTTAATTTAATTTTCATTTTAATAATGCTTTTGAAAGCCCTTCTCCCACAAGAAAACATACATGGATATGTAGATTGAGAAGCCAACAGTGCTTTGACTGAGTTACACAGTCCTCTCAATACGAATGTGGTTCTATATTCCTTCAGAACTATACTCAAACACAGATACTCAGTTTTCTGGGCTGAATCTTAAACATCTCCGTGTCCTCTGAGTAGGTTAACAGAGGAATCTATAAAAGTAATAAAAGTATAAGACTCTATGGGATTCATGCAGTCTCTTCAGATGAGGGAGACCAACAAGAAAATTTGGACAGAAATTTGGCCTACTGGGTACGTTCATACTGTGTATTTCCTAGTGTAACATGAGTTACACCACATCTTAGCCCTCAAGATTGTCCAATGCGTGCATCGACACTGCTATGTTCCTTTTGGTTTTCAATCCCCCATATAATGTGTGTTTAGATTTCTTCTCTAGCCAGCCACATAAGCAGTGCAATAACCTGTGTGCTCCAGAAGGAAAGAGAAAGGCAAAAACTTCAGAAAGAGTACGCAAAGCACTGCAATAACCTGTGTGCAAACCCACCCAACAGTAAGTTCTAGAGTGGGTCCATACTCAGCTCATACTACATTCCTCTCAGGCTTCCCAAGGCATCCAGGCAAAGCACAAATAAAATCTTATCTGAAATGTACATGAGTTGTAGCAACTTGGATATAAGGGAGCTCAGGCCATGCCAACAACACATATCTCAGGAAGTAATACTCCAAGCTAAAGTAGACAGTTCAGGATACAGAATTACTTAAGAGACCAAGTCTTGATCTCATTAAAGAAAGTTAAGTCACTGCAGAGGTTATGAGACTAGTACTAACGAAGATTACATCATGAGGAGAAATGTTTTTTCCCTAGACCAAAATGAAGCTGTAATGCAAAATGGATTTGAGACCATTTATCTTACTTCAAACTAACAGATAGAACAATCACACTAAGAGATTAGCGAACTTTACGACTTTTCTCCAAACAGCACTTAACATGCTCTTCTACTGCTACTACCTTGCTTGTGCCAGTAAGACGACCTGTACAACACATCTGTAGAACATAAATAAAACTGAAAGAGATTGAACCAAAGGCCCTTAACTCAAAGTAGAAAATTATTTTGGGAGACAGCAACAAATCACCGTTTCTAGGTTCAGACCCACTGATGTCACCAGAGAACTTACTCCATACTAAGGCAACTATCCAAGCTCTGCTGGGATTGTCGATTTTTATTAACTGTTTATTCTATAAAAAAACCTGAATAATTGATTTGAAAAATATTGAAAAACATTTTCTAAGCGATACCAGAGAAAGTAATATAGGAAAAAAGGGCCACTTATTCCTTAGGGAAAAATTAGAGAGGTCGATATACAGCTTGTATGGGATACTGGAATGTTAAGGATTCTTTATGTATTTGGCACATAGGAAAAATGAGATTCACTAATGTATCTCTGTGTGTCAGAGAAAGCCCATAAGTCTCTTGTGCTCCTGTTCTAGTACTCACCATAGTCTCTGTGAACATACTTGGAAACTGTGATATATGTTGCTTCTGGGTGGAAGTTTTTCTCTAGAGTCAAAGTCTGTTGACAGAAACCACTAACTGCCGTTGTAAATTAAAAAGATAAAGATAGCTTGGATTTCTAAATGAGAAAACAGCAAACCTTAGAGCAATCAAAATTAACAGCAGAAAAAATTCTTGTTACTGCTGAAAAACAGTTGAACACTGAACAAGATCCATGTCCCTCTAAAGGCACAGTTTTTAAGGACAAACATACCACTCTGAAAACTGAGGTGGCTCACAACAGACAGAAGCAGTACTTATCTTCACAGATATTCCATACCTAACGGGGTTTCATTCTGGTATGTTTAAAATTCTTCTTATTACAGACTGTATATTGTAGTGAAGACACAATGTGTTTTTCTCTTGATAGGACAGACTTGATTCATGCAAAGGAACAGCTGAGGTTTCTCATGTAGAACAGCAGTCTGGGCAAAACACACACGGAGGGATGTACACATATGCAGGCATGTGTTTGTGCAGGGGCAAGTAAGGAAAAAGTTCTCAGTTATACAAGAGCAGAATCCTTGAGGATAGAAATTTTTTTCTTCTCCATGTCTGAACGAAGGAATCAATAACAAGTCAAAATTACTGATCAGAGGAGAATCAGACACCATCTGGAGTTAAGAAACAAATCTTATTCCACAGTGTTGCATTTCAATTGCACCCACATTCTCAGACACAGTAGTATGAGAATGAGAGCCATCTTAACAATCAGCATGTTTGAAGGCTCCCAAAAATAAACTGGTCCTAAAGAATTCTCAGAAGAATAGTTCCAGCTGGCAAATGTACATGCACATAAAGTTATTTGTAGTGCTGGAGAAGAAAAAGGGTTAACATGAGCCATCAAATATTCCAGGGCTTTGGGGCTGAGGGATACACACGCTCCAACAAGCTTTTTCTTCCCCCACTGACATAGAGAAGAGGCCAATAGTTCACTAAGATCCCACATGTAAACGGCAATACACCGCCACCTGTCACAGCCCTGTGGGCACCACCAGGCTCTAACTGAGCTGACCAGCCCCAGCCTGTGTCTCCACCAACCTTCTCTGGGACAGCAGTCCTAGCTAAGCTCAGGCCCTACGTCCCCAGTCCTGGCTTGAGCTTAAACATACTGCCTGCTTCCAGCCCCGCGTGCACCTCCAGCGTGGACCTCAGACGCGCATTACATGTAGCGTTCTCCTCCATCCTGTCTCCAGCTCACTTTCTTTGATGCTGACTGGAGCCCCTGGATAGACCCAGGCCCTGGCTGATCATGTGCCATGTCTACCACTGATGACTCTACTACCAGCCCTGTGGCACGGGGTGTCCCACTGGGGAGGGCACTGCCTCTGCTGGTGACACCCTTAGCTTCCTCCTTGTCCTCCCATCAAGGAGCAGCTGACGCTACCACTTAACAGCACAAAATACATTTCCCAAGAGGAAATCACTATTTTTAACTAAGTATTTCTTACTATTTGAAGACCTTCTAGTCTGATCCAAATTGACCTCTCAGTAAAGAGTACTGTACCAAAAACTAAACATCAAATTTTTCTCCAGTCCTTACACAGAGAAAACAGCTCAGATCAAATGCAGTGTAGGTATGAAAAACTGCCATACCCAGACTACTTAAGCAAAGCTGATTAAATGAACACAGACAAGTCACAAGCAGCACGTACTAGTTTTTCCTCTTCACTGATTATACTTCTATATTTTCAGAAATTGCTGAGCACTGCTGCTTTTCTAAAACTACACGTTAATTTTCAAATCCATAGTAGTAACCAAAAGAGTCATCTGCAGAGGCTGAGGAGGGGGAAGGGGGAGAGAAGGGCAGAAAAACACAATAACCTTTATTTCAAGGGAGACAGGATTCCTTGAGTATGAAATATAACATAGAATGGGACACTAGTTAATTTAGATGTCTAACACAACTGACTTGTCTGAGGTTTTCAGAATCATAATTCTCTGATCTTAAGACATATTTGACTTTATTCTCCATGTAATATATATTATTGTCGTTTCTAGTATTTTTCAGATTATCCTATGGTATAAAATATATATTCTATCAACCTGAGAACAGCAATAATTACTAAACAAAGTAATTAGTGTTTGTGTACGATCAGGTCCTAAACTAAAAGTTTTCCAAAGGTAACATCTTAGGGAGACGTTAATTGTCTGCAGTTTGCTGAACTTGGGAATCTTTTTTTCTAAAACACAGTATGAAAATACGTATGTTCAAAATATATTAAAAAGATAATTTTGAAGGGTAGTTACTCTCATCAGCCTTCTAATGCCAAGTGTATATACCCTGCAGCATCCTGCTTGCATCAACCTCTATAATCAGGATAGTAATAACCTGGTACTGGAACTAGCAATACATTTTACTACTTTAAATGCACAACTACAAATCAAAAGACATATAAACGAGACCATGGCTCAATCAGTTTAAATCCTTGACAACATTTACAATTACAAAGACACTATTAGATTGTGATAAATACTAATGGAGAAGAAAAATTTATGCCATCTGAAACAGACACAACCAAATGTAAAAGATTACTTTGCTTATTTTTAATCACGGAAAGGATTTTGATCATACAGGCACAAACAAGACGTCGACAGGAAAGACAATAAGGGGAAAAAAATTGTGCCACTGAAGGCAATTACACCAGATCAGCTCGTATGCAGACTTCAAAAACAATTGATCTATGAAACTGTAATTTAAAAAGTTATTAAAATTCAACAATATGACAAAATGTCACTCATATGTTTACCATAAGTCAGAGGAAGAAAAGGTCACCACACTGACCCTTGAACTGGTATTCTGACCTAAATAGCACACTAGGTTTTACAGCAAATTATGAAGGCAAGGTTACTCAGAGACAAGGAAGAGAGAAAGAGGATAGTAGCAAAGCTCTCAACATCTTTATGAAAGTGCTACACTAAACTAAAACAAGAGCTAAGACCTGCCACATTTTTTTCCTTTAGGCAGTAAAAGTTGACATCTACCTGTGATGCCTAGAGCAGTTCTATATTTTACCCCTTTGGAAATTGCTCTGTAAGTTGAAGAAGACAGGAAAATCAGGAGAGGGCTTGTGTGGGGTGGGGTTTGTTTGGTTTGTTTCAGGATTTTAGGAAATTGACCAAATGAGAGAGGACAAAGTGGAGCTGAGAAAAGGAAAGCATCAAGGGAAGGAAGATTAAAATATAATTACTCAAAACAGAAATACAGAACAGACAAATGCTTGTAGTCTTATGGAGAAATGGACACCCAGAGCTGCTTGATACGCAAAGGGTAGATTATTCAAACAAAGACAAGACTGAATTTAAGCACGATAACTCTTTACAAACAAAGAATGCCATTTAAAATCTTTTACTATTTAAAAGTGGTCATCCCGTCTTCTTCTGGGTAACTTAGGAGTAATACACCAAGCCTGCAGAAAGAGATAAATTGAACTCCTCTGCAGTGCTGAATGTTTTATAAATCTGGAAGATTCTTACCCTGTATTGATGGAAATGATTTCTATCAGTGGATTCTTCCTAATCTTTGGCAAGTCCAGTCGTGCTCCCCCCAAACGTTTTCCATTATCCTTTTTCTGACCCAGCAGTCTCACTGAATGACCTTCAAATGAAGCACAACAATGCAGTCAACACAAAGCACAAGCACCATTATATCTGTTTTGATTTGCTTCTCTTCAGAAGTAGTGTTTATAATTCAAAGATGGAAAATGAGAATGAGACGTAATAAGGTATTTCCGCCAGCTGGAGTATTTCAAGAGAGATACTGACAGTTATAATAAATCATACTAAAATGAAATAAATAGTTCATCCAATTATCTTTTCACACTTGCATTTTTGGTTTATTCAATTAAAATTATCTAAGTAGTTTCATTTTCAGATTATCAAACGAATATCAACATAACAATATTTAAATAACTTGCACAAAAGGATTAAAATATTTTTCCCCAAACCTTCAAACATAATTCAATCCTAAATTAGAAGGTAATAAACAACTAGATATTTTTAGCTTATTATACAGAGAACCAACACATTTCAGTCAAAGTAACCCAACTATGGAAGTCTGAGGGAAAATGCTTTGAAGTATATCCTGATAACATCTTCACGGCTAAAATGACTACCAAGGCTTACGCACGTTCCTCCCACACCAAGGAGACTGCAGGTCAGAAAACTGCCTCACAACTCCTTTCCCAAAGCCAGTAACTTGTTATATCCCATCAAGCTCTACATTTAAGGAGCACAAATGACAGGGTTCACTAACATTCAGAAGCAAGATGTAACAGCGAAGAATAAAAACAATTAAGTGTATGTTACTGCAAGACGTAGAGTAAAATGTGCCCAAATTACAAATGTAAGACTTGTATCATTTAATCCATAAAGTCTGGAATAGGCATATAAGAGATGGCTAGATACCTGAAAAGAGGTGGAAAGTAACCTCTACATGGAGTGGAGGAAAGAGAGAAAGCATGTATCTGTTGAGGTTGAACAACTCTTTGATGGTACATGACACTACAACTACAACCTGTCAAATATTTCAGAAAAGAAAAAATCTACCCTAAAAAGGGAAAAGGTTGGAAGAGAAAGGAAAGCATGAAACTATGAAGTACTCCTGAGCTACTTCTAGCACAGCAAAGTAAATAACCAATTTAGATCAACTGGAAACCACATTCAAACAAACACCTAACTTACACTACCAACAGCTATTTACAAAACTAATTCATCCATCATTTAAAGTTTTTTCCACTATCTGTTCTGAGATGTCATTAATTACTTTTTAAATAATGAAGCATTAATACTCTGAATTTACTTCTGTTCTACAGCAACAACTGAGAAACAAACAACTACTTTTAGCACACCATGTTTCTCAGGTTATAAGATCTGAGAAAATTCTCAATCAAAAATGCCATCTAATGAAGAAGTGAGCAGGAATGGCCCGATATCATAATGATTAATAATAAAAGGAGGCATCATAACATCAATAGGAATTAAAAGGAATTATTTTTGCAGATGCATTTGCCAAAAATTTCATTACATCCTGCTGTGAATTTAGTAATGTGGTACTTGTACTATTAACATTTGCTAAATTACTCACTTCTACCTTTTCATGACAAGAATAGCAATATCTTTGTCTCACAATAAGTTATTTTCCAATCTAATGCTTCATTAAAGAGTTGCAAGACTGGCACCATTTTATTTATTTGTATAACAAAAGTGATTGCATTAGGGTAAGTATAAAAATTAAACCAGAAGCAGAGTACATTCCTTTTCGTATTTCCTAATACTGTGGTTTATTTGGAGTAAACCACTTCATCCATTTTTCAAATACTCAACTGCATTACCATATTAAAACTCTATTTAGATTTATGGCCAAAAATACAGTGCAATGATTTACACTTTTATTAATAAAACCAGGCTTAACAACATAATAAGCTTCCCAAATTTAAAATTCATACATTTAAAACTGGGATCAAACCATCACTCTAAAGTTTAAAAACAAAAACAAACAAACCCAACAAACCACAAACAAACCTTCCCCACCTCCCTCCCCAACACGTAACACCTCAGAGCGCAGAATCAGCGAAGCTTTATCTTCTCTGAATGCACACCCTTCACACTTAACAGCCAGGTGAGTGATTGCTCTCTCATACTGGGGGAATTAATCAAAGGTAAACTTTGTCATGGAACTTCTGGAAAGACTACACCACTTGTCACAAATCTGTTTGAAATTCATCAAAGGACCTAAAAATATTAAGGAGGGAGGGAAACGGAGATAATGACAGGCCCATGCAGGAGGCACAACTTTATAATCCATGTTTTCTAAGGAAAAAAAAAACCTATAGTAGTCTAGAAAATTTTGTTAACCAAAAGTACTACTACTACCTTCTTACAGATCTACAACTACCTGAAATGAGGTTGTGGCGAGGTGAGTGTTGGCCTCTTCTTGCAAGTGACAAGCGACAGGACCAGAGGAAATGGCCTCAAGTTGCGCCAGGGGAGGTTCAGACTAGACATAAGGACAAATTTCTTCACTGGAAGAGTGGTCAAGCACTGGAACAGCAGCACAGGGAGGTGGTTGAGTCACCATCCATGGAGGGGTTTAAAAGGCAGGTAGATGAGTTTCTTAGGGACATGGTTTAGTAAGGGGACAGGTACAGTTGGACTCGATGATCTCAGAGGTCTTCTCCAAACAGGTAATTCTGTGATTCTATGATCTTTGTGTTTCAGATGGTAAGTAGGTTACCATATTTATTAGAAAAGAAAGAAAAAAACCATCTAGCACACTTGCACATAGAATATAGCTCATTAGAGAGAGTAAGACCTAGCCACTCTTACCTTCAGAGACTTTTTTTATGCAGGAAAGAAACCCTAGCTCTCTGAGCATCTCCCATGCGACCCACTGAATGCTAACACCCAGCCCAGCCTCACACTGGAGCTCAGGAAAGCTATGGCGTGGCGATCAAGTATGGCAGCTACTTTTCAGATGATGCATGCCTGCGATTTTTCCCATATTCCTACTGAATGACACTATAGTTCAAGTTAATGTGAGGCTCACAAAACCCACGTGGCACTCAATAATGATCCCTGTACTTTTCACTCCAGACACCAGAGGTTAAAAACTCAGTACTTTCAGAAAGCAAGCAGCACATGCACATCCAACTATAGTGATGTGTGCCGCAGACACACTTAATTCAATTTTTTTTTTAAAAAAAAGAAAAAAAAACCCTAACCCTCAGTTACAGTATTCGTGACCTTAAATCCTTTTTCCTCTGTTCCATACAAGGACTATTTTGTTTCATTTTAAGTAATCACTAAAGCATCTGTTTACACCATTGTTGCTATTAATAAAACATAACTTGATAAACACTGAATCATACTTTTTCACATACTGTGGATCTTTTTTTCCCTATACTTATTTCAAGCAACCTTAAAAATAAATATTTTGTCATTTTCCATAGGGAAAAGGCTAAGTAACCTCTTTTTTAAACTGTCTAACCAGCATTATTAAGCCCACACCAACACCAAGCATAACAGAAAAAGCAGTAATTTTAAATCTTGTTTGTTCTCCTTTCAAAGCTTAGAATGGAGCAAAATATTGCAATCAAGTTTTACTTTTAAAGTATTTTATCTGATTAAGTTACCTTCTCTCTGTCTTTACAAGTTGAATAACAACTTAACTAGGCAAAACAGGTGTCCCAAAGAGAGGAGGGATTTTGCAGTTTTTTTTGGGGGGGGGGTGTTTTTTTTGAAAACTGAGCCAAATATCTAATGAAACTTACTCCTTTTTTTATGGCTCACTGGAAGATGCAAGCTTTGAAACATAGCTTAATGACAAACAGATCTAGTCAGGTTATATTTGAAAGCTTAAGCATTCTAGTTTTACAAACCTCTTCTCCCATAAAGATAACTTTTCTACTTCCACATTGTCTACCAGCAGCAAAAATTCTATTAAACTGAAAAGATTAATTAGGCCATGCTTCAGAGTAGGTTTTCACTAATTAATAGAAAAAAAAAGCAGCATTAACCAAGTCCAGTGAGGAAACTTACACAGCAGAACCACTCACAGGAAGTGTAAATAAAGTCAAGCTAGGAACCATTTAAAATTAATCAGAGCTCTCGAGTTTTTTAAAAACTAATCTCATCTTTACATACAAGTCAGTAGATGCAAAGCACATTACTTGGCATTGTTCACAGAGAGGATGAGGTTGAAATTAATTAATCAGGATATTAAATCCTATTGTTAGTCTAAAAAGGGGCTTATAAATGTTTCAGTTTGATAAACCAGTGAGCAGAACAAAAATATTTTCAAGGCATTTCCGCTTGTCAAAATGGATATGAAAAAGGATCATACATTAATAGCATGTGCATACACCTTTAATAGCAGACATATGTGCTTCGGCAGCGGGACAGAGAATTCCTGATCCTGAAATACAAATATATGAAAGGAACAAGTACTGCCATTTCTTTGCCACAAGACTATAACAACATTAAATGTGCTGTGAACCTCAGGCTATTGTCAGACCCTTGTGACCTAGAATTAGAGTTGCACATTAACGACTGCAGAGCAAACAGATTCAAATTGGACTGGTATTGATAGAAGGATAAGAGAGGGGGAAGTGGCCTGGCTTAGTCATCATCAGTTAACTCTAAAAACTGCCTATCAGTGTTGCAAAACATCTATCAGACATTAATAGACATACTCTATTTCAGAAGTAGTCAGCTTCTCCCAAGTTCACAGGCTGGCACCCCTCAGTAGCTTCTGGGAAATTATATCTGCTTGAAGGATAGCAACAGGCATCCACTGAGGGTCTCTTTCCCATCCCTGTACTTCCTACTGGAGCTACACAGCACTGGAATGCAACTCCTAGCGAGACACAGAGCAGTATTTCTTTGCTATTAACTACAGTGCAGATATGTCAAGGAGCTCAAAATCATGAGTTTAAAGAAAATCCTAAAAGATGTACAAAACCTTAGCTTTGGCAAGCAACAGTTTCTATTGCTTTCCATTTTTCTGCTACACATTCTTCCCCTTTCCCAGTTACATCACTAGACTTAGAGGTTATTCACCATTTCCTGAAAGACACTTTTTTCCTCACAACGCTGCCAATGTATTGTTCTGTACTTCTCAGAAGTCTCTCACCAATCCGTTTGATCTTCTCTAGCATCTTCAGGGAACAGGATTGAGCAGTATCTCATGTACTCTTGCACACGTTTCTTTCTAAGATTATTCACTTCTTAATACAGATATTCCCTTCCTTACAGCTAACGCTGGAAAAAATGGCCCATGGGAGTACTGCAGCTACGGAAGGCAAAACCATATGAAGTGGAAAAAAAAGTAGTAAATTTCCCCAAAGAAAAACAAAAGGAAGAAGTGTAAAGAACCACCACCAAAAGCAGTGATAAAGACCGAAAGGAGAATCAAGTAAATATACAAGGTGAAAGAAATCAGAAAACTTAAAACAACAAAAGTCAACAACGTATTAAAAAGGAAAGAAGGTCTACAAAGATAAATTAAAAAAAATGTGTAAAGGCAGAAAAGGCAAATCAGGAGCTATTACGAAACATCAGTATTGGATTTATTTCCAGAGTTGTATTCTTCTAACTGTGCAACCACTGTGTAAAAACAACCCTCTAAACAAGTTACTTTGGATCTGTTGACAGAACTAACAGAAAAAAACCCAGCATCTGAAATACAAGGATGCAACAAAAATTGCCTAACACGCTGTACAGCTAACCTGGCCTGCTGTTCATATTTCAGCCTAAACCTCTTCAATTTGGAGGTGCTTTAAAACCAGCCTTGGTGATCTCACAGTGGCCAGGCAGGCTGAGAGCCCAAGCCTTGGCCTATCTGATGGAAGCAGCCTGTGTGTAGTAAGGGCAGACCCTAAGCTCCTCTCCCATCTTTTCTCCCTGCCCTGCAGCACAAACAAGCTGTCCCACAGCAGACATGAGTGATTGCAAAGGAATCCCTGAGCTCCCCAGAGCAATCACATGCTGCCAGACACACACAAGTGCAGAAACAAGGACACTGATCAGCTTAGGGCTTTGCTGTGTGAATGCTCCCAACCAAACCAATTCCAGCTGGCCAGCAGCACATTAGCTGCATGTGAAGGCATCCCTGAGTGTCATCCATGGGATTTTCTAACTCAAGTAAACAGAGGGAGCAAAGAATAGCCAAAGCTAACTGGAAAATACATGTCCTGCTCCTGGTCAAGCAATAATACAAATTATTCCTCCTTTAGATCAGCGAAGGTGAGGAAGTTGCGTGACAGTCAAACTCCTTCTTCAACTGCTGTAGGCAGGAACTGGGACAGAGAATTCAGACCGATTCTGACCTTGCCCTGATTGCTAAAATCCATACATAACTTTCTATTAAATATACAATACCTCTTATTCTTGGTATTTCTCCAATATATCCTTCAATCGTAACAATTTCTAAGCACTAAAACAGTAGAGTGCAACAAGTAAAATAGAAAAGGAGATAACTTAAAAAGGAATTACTGTTTATATAAAAATTTCATATAATTAAATTAAGAATGTACGTATAACTATTAAAGAAAATTTCTGACATACCCACAGTACTTTCCTCTCTCACAAAAGCACTTGAAATGCCCTATTAAGGCACTACATTTTCTTTTCAGGATTCAATAGCTTCAACCTACTTATTCTTAGATCATGTGATGTTATTGTCTTTCTGAAAAAATGACTAAATGTTAAATCTGCTGTGAACTTAAAATGCTGGCCACATTTCAGGAGCTCAGAAGAACACCACTGAGAATTGACTATAGGAAGAGTTCCCCTGATCCTCTGTCCTCACCTCTCTGTGAAGAAATGCATTTGATCAGGATCAAGGATGCTACTCAAAACCTCATGAGATTTTGGATTGAAATTTTCAAGGAAAATAAATTTTGAATTAGATGAAACAGGCAGGTGTTCTGAGGAAGGAAAATGCTGAGGGGCGGATTGTCAGAGCCAGATGCTGCAGTACAAGTAACTTGCCTAATGTTTTGGGGTGTGCAGGTTGAAGAGAACAAATCTAGCCTTAGAGGAAAGCACTAAGCTGAACCTCTCAGTATGCAAAAGCAAGCTTTCACTTTTATCTCTGCTCCTTTGCCATCTTTTTGTACTCTCCCTATGAATAACTAAATTGTACTGGTTTGAACAAGGTACTCTGCATTTACCAGCCATGAGGACTAACAGAGCTAAACCCAGCTGAGACTAACTGATGTGAATAAGACAGAAAAATAGGGATGCTTTGAGATGGTCACTTATTTAAGGCGTGGAAAAGAGCACATATGGGTCTAGAAGAAAAGTCACCTTTTCCATGCATATCACAGCCTCATTTAACAATGAGCAATCACATTTTGTGACTAAGATTTCCAGTGTCTCCCCACCTGCATTGTTTTCGTCTTCTGCAGCACTATTTATCTAACATTCAGTTTCTGTGAATTACTCAGAAAATAAAGTCATAACAATGACAACTTTTACAGTCACTACTAACAGTTTTCTAAACAAAATCATTTAAATAACTACACTAAGAAAAATAATTACAAACCCCACCTAAATCCCTGATCATTTCTCACACCTAATAGTCACTGCATGAACCAAAAGCATTTGAACAGGCACAGCAAAAACTACAATAGTTTTGGTGTAAGAAGAGAAACCAGTTGATGGCAATGAAAATCTCTTGCCCCAAGAGATAAGATTTTTATGTTGAGGCACATGATTGCTGATATTTTACAAAAGCAATTAAAATCTGTCTTAGTAGAAGTAATTTCTCTGTGATTACTGTGTATTCCTCATTGCACTCTATTGTTTTCTTTAAATTAGTCTACAAAGCTAAACTGCCATTATTGATTCTGGAACAGGTAATGGTAATACTATTTTGAACTCATTCCTTTAGTACATCACACTTTTCCTAAGGACTCAGAAACAGGCAATCAAAATGCAACCTGGTGCTCTCATTGAAGTGCTCAGCAGAAGCATGGTTTCTGGCAGCAACTGCATATATAGCCCGTGTTGGAGCAGACTGTGTCTGAAGGACCGTTCCCCATGGACAGAATCCACACTGGAGCATTTCTTGGAGGACTGCAGCCTGTGGGAAGGCCCCAGGAGAACAGTATGGGAAGCAGCAGCAGCAGAGAGGAGCTGTTATGGGCTGGACCACAACTCCCGTTCCCCACCTCCTGCACCACTCAAAGGGAGGAAGTAACTGAGTCTGGGATGAAAGAGTGAAGCTGAGTATGGGAAGAACGGGGGTGGAGGAAAGGTAATTTTATAGTTTTCTCTTTGTTTCTCACCAACCTACTCTATTTTTAATGGGCAATAAATTAAATTCATTTTCCCCTAGTCAAGTCTGGTTTGCCTGTGATGGTAACTGGTAAGTGATCTCCCTGTCCTTATCATGACCCACGAGCTTTTGCGTTTTATTTTCTCCCCTGTTCTGTCAAGGAGAGGGGAGCAAGAGAGCAGCTGGGTGGGGATCTGGCAGCCAGCCAAGGTCAAACCACCACACACTGAAATAAATAAAACAACCTATCCAAAACTGTCTCCACCTTTCCATGTCCTTTCAAAGGACACAGAAACAGGACTCAGTGAGGCCACTACCCTCCCTCTGACCCTCCTCACTCTGCACTTCAGCACAGTCAGTTTCCTGACTGGGAGCCAAATGATACTCTTCCTGACTCCTCCAATTTTTATTCTTTATTTGGCTTGTCATCAGCTTCTTAAGTCAAGCCTACTCTTCCCACAATCAGAGAAACTGAGAAAGGAGAACTTAATCTACCGTTATCAGCAAATTTTAATGAAATCAAACAGCACACAGAAATACTCTTTAATATGTTGGCATTTATATACATACACACACCCCCCCTCACTCAAAGGTAGGCAAGCCAGCAGAAATTCTACACTTCAGCCTATATATAAAGGTACCATTTATCTGCTCATTTTCATACCGACTGACACTGCAACTATCAACAATCCATAGTCACTAACCTCATGAGGACTATTTAACATTTAGCAAATATTGGTTAATGTTTAAACTGGGAATGGATGGGCAACTTCACCAGACAGGCCAACGTGACTGAAATCAAGAAAGGTTATGTGAAGTATAAAAGGCTAAACCTTGAAGTAATTTCCTTTGGTTGTTTTTTACAATCAAGTCTAATGACCCATTGTAAAACTATGTTTTGTGAAAGCGTTAGACAGACACAATATGGATTAAACTCAATTCAACCTGTGTTCCTCATCTCCCTAAGGCCTTAGCTAATAGCCAACTGTACACAAATACTCTGGTTTCATGCCTCCCACCCTAAGAAAACTTCAATAACATGGGATTTGAGAGCTAGCATGTCTAGAAAGGGTAGAAGTGACTCAAATCTCTGAAGGCCTAAATTCAAAGCCAAGAAAAGAAGAATTTCTACACTAAGCAGTTATTTTTTTTCATTTAAATTACAGAATAAATGTATTATCTTGCCTACTGTAAACTGTTTGTATCCAAGCTTGTGCACATACACACAAAGTACGTTATTTAAAGACAGTTTCTAAGTGGTTCAAAAATGTTGACTTGAGCAATCACCATAAAGACAATCTGTGGTTCCCATCAAAGACAAATCATCATCTTATTGGGACATCCTACAGAGACTGATCAGTCCAAACAGCTTTTAAATTCTGTACTTTTTACTTAATGATGGAACTTACATAATTTATATCCCTGTTTTCTCCAAGTTGACAGATACTGCAACTCCTCAGCAATAATTTCCCAACATAGTATGCCATCATAACCCGTTACCGGGAAATAAGTACATGAGTGGACATGGATGCCCCAATGATGTAAAAATTGCTGTAATCCAGTCTCATAATTTGAGTAATGTGCAGATGAAGCAAAGTTTACTAAACTTTTAAATCAGGGCCTGGCATGATGAAACTGTTCTATACATGAGGAAGGCTGACACAGTCTGGCTACATGATTGTGGCTGCCGCTTTGAGAAACATAATTCTGAGGCTGAGATCAAATTAATTTCTCTAACTCCTAGTAGGCAGCATAGAGATTTTAGATTAAGTTACAATAGCATAGTAAAAGCACCTGAAGGTGCCTTTGTTGTTAATTTGTTGATTTTCTAATTGAAATTCTACTTTCACAAAAGGGTTGCAGTTGGAAGGGACTTCTGGAGGCCATCCTGTCCAACCTCCTCGCTCAAGCAGTGCCATCCAGAGCCAGTTGCCCAGGACTGTGTGCACATCCAGGAATGGAGACAACCTGGACTGGCAACCTCTGCCAGTGCTCAATCACCCTCACAGTCAAATAAGCGTTTACTGATGTTCAGAGGGAACCTCCAGTGCTTCTGTGGTCCTGCCACTGGGCACCTCTTTGCCCCCTTCTTTCAGGTGTTTATGCACATTTGATAAACATTGAGCTTCTGAGCCTTCTCCAGGCTGAACAGCCCTAGCTCTCTTAGGATGCCCTGTGAGGAGAGATGCTTCAGTTTCAGTCTCTTAACTCTCTTCAAGGCCCTTTTTGGACTCTCTCTCTCTCTCTTGCACCAGGGAGCCATTTTTGTTCATTTTTTCCTGTAAAAATTCAGCAGTCCTGTGTTCCATCACCTTTTGAGAAATCCCTGAAGGAACTGGCACTACGTATGCAATTCAGCAGCACGCTTTCTCCTTCTCATTCAAACCAGTTAATGGTAAGCTAATCTTTCCCAAAATTCATGGGCTTTTAGAGTTTAAATGTTCCTTAACATGTCTATGAAAATTATTTTCCAGAATGCTATCCATATGCAAAATACAATCTTAAAATTAATTCGACAAAAAGCATAATTCTAACAAAGGCACTAGATCGTGTGTCTTCTTTCTAGTCATATTCACTCACAGTGACCTAAGTAACTATACTATCAAAAAAGCAGCAATGTCTGGAGTCAGTATAAATACTGCAAGTCCATTTTTTTAAAGGGAGGGCATGCTGACCCAGGTTACCATCCCTTGAGGGTAAATAAAACTCGGGAAAATCAGATAGGGATCTGAAATACTGTACTGTTGTTAAATGAGGAAGCATCCCCATTTCCAACACATTGTCATAAATACCACAATGCTTCTGGGAAAATAGTCTGGCTTGTTTAGTAACAAATATGAATACACTGACTTTATTTCTTCTTTGTATAGTACAGTAGGTTGCATCCCTGAAAAACACAGATGCCACAAACTGGGACAAGTTTTGGTTGAGAATTCATAAGAGTACAGGTTCCATTTTTGAAAGCATTCAAAGCAATATGAAATCTTAAGGCCTTCAAATCACAAAGAAGCTTTACACCACACTACACATTTTTTTTCATAGAAGTTTTTCTTTCTTCACTTTCATTCTGTACTTCAAAAACACCATGCTCCAACATTAAAGTTACTTGTTTATATTGAAAGTACAGCAAATTAAACTAAACCTTGTAATTTAAAGCTTCACGGAACAGTAATTTTTATGGCCTGATAAGTAACGGAGACAAACTTAGGTAACCCAGAAAGACCCAGACAAATATATTTATTTAATAGCAAATGTTTACTAGTCAGGCTGCAGAAACAATACTGTCTTTTCCCCCCTTCACTGCAAAGTACTGTGTGTACGCACACATGAACGCAGCCAGAGAGAACAAGGAACACAGTCAAAAAAGAACATTAAACCAGTAGATAATTTATCTGTCCTGCTGAGGAAAACTCAGGGAAGTGAGCCAAAACATCACAAAACAAGAAAACACATGAGGACTAAACATAAGAAAGTAGAGATACAGCACTGAGTTAAGACAGTGCACAAACTCTAAACAATACTCTACATCTACCTACACTGATTTACCTACGTAGATGATCTCTTCAAGTATCCCCTGCATCATTTATCTACAAATCCATAAGATCCACAGAGCTCCTGCCAGAAAAGATCTCCAAAATTACCACCTACACATAAAGTGTACACAACAAAGTACTGCACTGCCCAAATATTTAGCTAGAGGAGAAAGCAGGCATTAGGTTGATAAAGAACATAACAGCAGCACTTCTGCTAGCTAATGCTTACATCTTTCAGACTAGCTGCAATTATTTCAAATGTGATGCTTACCTTTAATAGTTTCCTCCACAACTTCTACTACACGATCTATCTGCTGAACCTAAAAAAAGTCAGAAGGTCAATGTCTAAGTAGTCATAATTGGACATACTTTATATTAACTCCTCTTTCAAAAGCGTGTTCTTCTGGATCAAGAGAGAGTAAAGACTCTGGGGCTATGTTTTTAGCCAGTTTTATTCTGTGCATCTTGGTTGATCTGCCAAAAGTAACTTTAAAACTCACCACATAACTTAAATCAATTTTTGTCCTCAAAACCAGCAAATTCCTATAAGTTTGGCAAAAATCACCAAAAGGTTAGAAAAGAGAGACCCTAGAAACGATCCCAGGCCTTAACTCCTGTCCCTGGTTTGTGAAAGCCAGTGGCCACCCAGGTGCTCAGCACCTGGGCAGCTCAAAAAGCCCCTAAGTGTTCCCTCTCCCCAGCCTCAACACCAAAATAGCAGATGGTAGAGAACACAAGAATCTGAGGATATTGTGAGGGCAGACTATGGGGGACAAAATTAAGGAAGTATTGCAGGAGAAAAACACTGGAACACAGGAAGAAATCAAAAATACTGTGGTCAAGCTTAAAAGAACTGTCCTGGACTTAGTGCAGGCAGTGTCAGGAAATGGAAGGAAAAGCCCCGATGCTTTTCACAAGACAGTAATATTTAATGACCATGACATAGCATCTCTACTGAAGACAACAAATTTGTGTTTTAGTGTTACATTCGCTTAAGTTCTATTTCCAGGACTTTTTAGGTATTGCTTCTCTAAGCTGTACAATATATGAATTAGATTTAGTATGATTTTTGCAGTCATTTCCTTGGAGCTTCTTGTCCAGTTAGTTTCAAAAAGTAAGTAGAAAAGCACAAGTTCCAGAGGCTTCAAGAGCAGAACCCTAGTCTGCAAAAAAAAAGCCTGGAACTTGGATCCATTGCATCAAAGCCTTTAACTCTCTGTGCCCTTAAACCACCAAGATTGTCATTTCCTGTAAACAAATGCCTGCACAATCATCTCTGTTTCACATCCATTTTCCAATCGGTCTAATAGCTTAAAAAAAAAAGCTCATCTGTAGTTGGTGTCTGATCTAGAGTTCCCAACTAAAGTCAGTGGGAGTCTGTTCCTTTTGTTGCCCAGGAATTGGATCAAGTTCATTTTAAACTCTACCTTTTCTTAAAAAAATACCCTTTTGAAACACAGCCTTTTCAAAACACAATCTTTACCACTTCAGATTTCTGAATACAACATATCAGTTATAAATTCTAGAAATTCAGTTATTTAAAGAATCACTAATATTGGCATTTTAATAACCTCATAAGAAGATACGTATTTAAATCCTTTTCTGGATTAGAAGTATTCATATTACATATATATCAATATTTAGCAATCTACTTGCAAATACAGCATGCATAAGCAGCTGTGTGGAACACATCCATATTTACATGCTTGCATACATATCCCTTCTAGATAGAAGTTCAAAAATTATGACCTAAGATACTTACATGTAGACCTCACTTAATTTTCTTAAAATAAATAACTGCAAATTAAAAACAGAAGTGTACACATTTACAACTATAAATACAGACAAAGAAAACAGTCTGTGCCAAATACATTGCCTAAAATATTATTGCTATATATCTCAACACTAAACTCATAAGCATTTTAAAAGAAAAGAAATCTGGTTGTTCCATAATCTGAACCTCCTCCGATTATTTTCTGTATTGTACATCTGGGGAATTTCAGCACAGCTCCAAACCCCAAGTTAAATAAAGATACTGAAAAAACCCAATCATTATATTGCATTTGCATTTTATTGGATAAACTAAATTATTCTGAATATGTCTGTAAAGAAGACAGTTCATGTAAGTAATTTAAATTATAGGTCTGAAAGATAATGAGATCTGTGACTAGAAATGGATGTTTATTCTGCCTTGTGTGTTATTTCCCACATTAACTATTTTTCATTTGAAATTATTGGAAATTGTTTGGCTAAAGCTGAAAGTGCTCAAGAAGAAAATACGGAATGCTTCCAACCTTCATTTATGAAGATAAAAGTATTTTAATAAAACTGAAGAGAATCTAGAGTGGAAAGAGAGAAGGGATTAGAGGATTCTTGTTTGAAAAATGGGAAAAAAGAAAAAGGAAAAAAAAGAAAAAGGAAAAAAATCAAGAAGTCGTGGCAATTAATTTTTCTTGGGTACGCAAAGGGCCGCAGGATTCCTTTCCCCACATCTTACTAACTTTACGGATAATTGTGTTCTGGAGTGGTGTCAAAGGCATCCGTAAATCTTCTTGAGTAGAGATTCAATAATGTCTCCAGCAGGCACAGGAACTCCATAAGCAGAGAGACTTAAAGGTTCTTAGTGGTGCATGAAGGGAAAAGACACCGTACCTCAAAGTTTCTTTGAAACGAGTCTCAACAAACCAAATCTTCAGGACTGACAGTGGGTCCATTACTGCCGGATGTAGTTTGTGCACTGTACTTGCCTCCACACATCTTGTTTCCAATACAAGCACACACATGGCCCATTACAAACAGTTCTCCATTAGGACCCGGGTAGAACAAAAGCTAGGGAGCAGACTGGAGCAGGCAGCTGAGCAGGACTACACCAACTCCTGCCTCCCCACCTCAAACCCACAATTCAGGGCTGATACACAAGTCTGGCCTGAGATGGATATAGGACAAGAGCACAAGCAGGGTCCAAGGAATGAAGAAGTAACCAAAGGAAGACAAAAGGAAACTGACAGAGGAAAAAGAGTTGTTTCTAAGCATAAAGCCTTCCTGCTGAGGTTAAAGCTAGGCATAATTACAGCTTAGCAAATATCCAACCCTTACACACACAAGCAAGACACAAGGCAACCCACACTGGGGTTGAACCTGCAGGTCACCCCTCAACATGCAAATGCAAGCCAGGCACATTTCAATCCATGTGCTTCCCAGGACACTCCAGCACTCCACTGGGACACAGAAGCCCTGAGGTCTCCAGCTAAGCACCACTAATTAGGAAGACGAGTCTAGAAATGCACATATCGTCCATTCATCATCAGAGAAAGTCCCCCAGTTCCCTTTGTGCTGTCATCATCACATTCAACAGATGACAGCTAGGTGTAAACAGCCCAAAGACATTGTAATGTGCTACATCTGCAGTCTCACACCAGGTGATGGGTGAGTGCAGACAGGTCTCACACCGGGTGATGGGTGAGTGCAGACAGGTATGCACGGCCAGGACCATCACACAGATTCTTCCAAGCTCTCACATATGATCCAAGTTGTCTCAGAAACAGCATTAACATCCTGAAACTGTTCTGCAAGAAATGGACCCTGAAAAAAACGTAACTATGACAGCCCCTATCAACTTTGAATACTCTTAATGGGCAGAAAAATGAGAGGTTGTACATTTACCCTGAAATTTAGTACTCTATAGAATTCACTGAGCCTCCGACCTCAGAAAGCTACCTAGAAAAGTGCATCCATGAACCTATGAAGGAACTTTCTGACATTCTTTTCAGCAAAGCATAAAGACCTCTGCAAATACACTGCACTGTCATCAAGGAAGACAAAAGTTCATAAAAGGTTTACAGTAAAATAAATATACTTTCAGCTTAATGCATCAACTGAAATATTGACAGAAGCATTTTGTGGGTAGAGGTATTTGGACCAATCTCTGAAGTGACAGGACCAACAAAAAACATGAGAGACTGTCATCAGATTCCCCTTACAACCAAAGCTGGCTAAAAACTTCATAAAAGCAAACAGCTCTTTTTAGTGAAAATATCCAATGTCTTAATGCTCTTTACTGAGAGAGAAGCCTCTGGGTGCTTCTCTCTTTTGCTACAGCCATGATAAGAATATAGAGGATAGTTGTGAAAACGAGCAATTCTTGGATGTCTAAAATTTTCTTGAGGACACAGACTGCCTTTTAATGGAGATCACTAACGTGGGCATCTAAGACACCACCGAAAGGCTGTTTGGTTCAAGCTACACCATTGAAGAAGCTACACCAAGTTTGGTTCAAGCTACACCATTGAAGAGGAATGATCTGGCCCCAATATGTACTGCAAAAAAGGTGCTTCCTGGCAGTCTATGTGGTAATAGAAAAGGTACCCATTTTCTCTCCTCTTATTACAGTCAAGAGATCATTTCAGATGGAATCAGCTGCAGGAAGCATAATTACACTAGAGGCACTGCCCTTTGCCAACCGCTGCAGTGCTCGTGTTTTCTGGAGTCATGCCACTGCCAGTTAAATAATGGCTATTTGATCCCATCAAGGAAGACTAAATCTTACAAAGTGAGCATTTTAAGTCCTTCAGAAAATATCTCCTGGTATTGTGACTTGAACTGTCTCTATCTCACAAGAGTGCCTACCAGGTGATTAAAAAAAAAAAAAGGTTAAAAAAAAGTCACTGTAGAAGTTGGGAAGCATCTTGACATTCAAATCAGCAGCTCCCTCAAATTATCTTTCGATACTCAGTGCAGTGATACATCAAAATATGAGTATGGAATACATCACGCTCTTTGCTGTCTCCAAATTGTGAGATTGCAAAATAATTCCGGCATCGGGCACATCATTTCCTGAAAGTGGTCCAAGGGATCCACATGATCTGGCTGACAACTGCTGTTTCTGCTGGGGGACTGGAGTTAACCTGGTAGAATCAGCCTCAAATACAAACAAATCAGAGACAAAGCATGAGATTTCTGACATCTGCTACCAGTGACTGTATTTTGGTACAGAGGTTTGTGGGTTTACCTTCTGAGTCATCTCAGCTCTCACAGTCACTGACACACTTTCAACTACCGGTTAAAAATAGCAGCTAGGCCCTCATCACAACAAGTTCTCCCAGAGCAAATGCAGTTGCTCCCCACAGCCTACTTCCTTTCAGCTTAAAGTTTCTCTGATGTTGACAGGACAGTGACAACTCTCTCAAGAAATCACAGAATTGTAGAATTATCTGGTTGGAAAAGACCTCTGAAATCAGAGTCCAGTTGTACCTGTGCCTTTACTAAACCATGTCCCCAGGCAACTCATCTACTCACTTTTCAAACACCTCCAGAGATGGCGACTCAACCACCTCCCTGGGCAGCTGTGCCAGTGCCTGACCACCCTTTCAGTGAAGAAATCTTTTCCAGTGTCTAGTCTGAACCTCCCCTGGCACAACTTGAGGCCATTTCCTCTTGTCCTATCACGTGTCATTTGGGAGAAAAGACCAGCAATCACCTCGCTACAGCCTCCTTTCATGCAGTTGTAGACAGTGATGAGGCCTTCCCTCAGCCTTTTCTTCTCTAAGCTAAGTAATCCCTCTCTGAGAGAAATTGCTCAGAAGTAACACAAGCAACATGTAAGCACATCAAGTGTCAGAAAGAGACTATCCAAAAAAAAATAATCTTGAAGCCACAGGAGGAGAGACAAAGACCAGAAATACTGAAGACTAGAAACGTTTACTGAAAAAAACCTGCAAAACAGACAAAAAAAAATTAGCCAATGGTTAGGAGAAACTGAGGCCAGAGAACCCACAATATGGAATGAGGCAGCATCTTGCTTGTACAGTATGAGGCTACTGCTGAAGCAAAACCAGTCAGCACACGGTTGCTTATGAATGCCCTGGCAGTTGGCATACATGCATATACATAACTACTGGAAGCAAAACAATCTTTTTTTTCTCATCTACAGAAAAACTTAGCCACCTTTGGTTTTCATTCATATAGATAAAAATAGATCAGTTACTACATAGGTAAAATAATCTTAAATAATTACAACCCACTACTTGCAATCCTGAAGATTTTAACTCCAGTTCACCAACCCTCAGTTTCGTCTCACCTTGTTTGGGAAGCTGTCAGATGTCGGATTGCTAAAAGGCTACTCAGTCTATCCCCTCTCTAAAGCCAGTAAAAGGGAAATACACAGCTTCAAAAGTCACTTCAGATCTAAAAATCTAAATTATCTTAGAGATAATTATCTTCACTGACCATAAAGGGAGCTGAGCAAAACAGACTCTCAAATTACAGTACTTAAGCCTGTGTAAATTCAGGCCCTAATACATAACTTCAAAAGGCATGTGACTAGACACTTTGGCTTCAGAAGGGATAACATCTGTGTTTAAAACCTTTGCTGACAACACTGACTATAGCAATGGGCAATATTCTGGTTTAAGAAGGTATTCAGAGAGTAGGCTTTACGTAAACTTTAAAGGAAAGGAGACTACCTCAGAAAAGCACATAAACAACTGATTTTAATTGCTAAACACTGACATAGTTTAAGTATAAACCTCATCTAAATTAATTCCTACACCACTTGATTCATATAGCAGTAGGTAACTGCTGTGAAAGTGAATAGTTTCTATTTGCACATCCAATTTTCAGTTTAAAAGCAGGTGCTTAACTGCAATTCTTTCCTGATTTTCCAGGTTCAAGCATCATATCACAGCAATTCAAAAGCCAAAGTTGACCAACTGATTAGTAAGCTTGAATTTCACATGAAACCATTCTTGGCTGTAAGTTACACAAGAATGGCACCCACCTGTTCCCAGGCTTTTGGCATGCCTTCCAAGAAGTTCTGTTAATTCAAATATTTCAAAATAAAATCCCATCAAATTTGTCTTTCCTGAAGCACACACTGGACATTTGCATTTATGCAAAGGTCCAGTGTAAGTGCAGCAGAGAGGCTTGCAATATTTAATGCAGCCTGACTTTGCAACCACTGCAAGGTAGGGAAGTATCGTTATCTCTGTTTTGATACAGAACTGAACATCAGAAATACACAACCTACCATTCTCATTTAGAACAAACACCACAGTGGTAGGAACGTACAGGCATTTGGTAAAGTTACACTGATTATCTTTCACAATGGCACTATGAAAGCTCTGCTCACTGAAAGGCTTTTACAAATTGAGAATAAAAACACATTAAATTGAAAATTGTATAACAATTATAGATGCACAACATGAGAAGTCAAGTGTCTGTTTTTTCCTAATGTATTTAGCATTTCTTATACCAGAAAATCTATTTCATAGGAGTGCTTCTAGTGATACGTGCTTCTACCAGGAACGTTCAGCACTTTCACGATGCACACTACACAGTGTCAAACTGGAGGTTAAAATAAACTACGTAAAGCTTGTCTTACAGAGTAGAACAGCCACAGAAAAGGGTTACTTGGAGATCAGGGGAATGCAGGGAGCCCCTGCAGAGAGGTTTATATGGCTATATAGTTCTCCTTAAAGCACTGGCTTTAGGCTCAACTCTGTCCAGAGAGCCTACAGCAACCACCGTGCACAGGACCTGCAACTTCTGCCTCTGAACGCAGCAGCAGGAAGAGGTTTCAGCCTTGGTGACGCTGGATGTATTTTGTGCAGATGATAGAACGGGCTGAAATTCTTCCCTTGGGAAATGCATGTACAACAGAAGACAACAGACAACTGGGTGCTAGATGTTACACTGGGAAAGATATGGAAGGAAGGAGAACTGAGGCTGACATTCTCATGCAGGAAGTCAAAATATTCACTCATCTGCAGAGCTACTGTATGCCTTTAACAGGACACACACGTGTATTAGGCCCTTCCCTTTCATTATGCCCAGGAAGTCTGATGATTTCAAAGTACAGATACATGGGGCTTCTGAAGCATCTAAAGACCTATGAACCCTTAACAAACATCAGGGGTTCCAACATGTAGCATCACTGGGACACCAAGTAGCTTAAAACTCCAGACAAGTGTCAAAGAATCAAACCACATCCTCTCATCTCATTCCAACCCTTCAACTTATCACTGAGGACAACAGTTCTGTGCGCCCTTGTATGCAACTCAGGAAGAGAGGAAGCACTATAGCTACCAACAGCCATTCACAAGCCCCAGAATATAACCTGCCCGTTAATCTTTCCTTACTCTTTGTCCCTTCCTTTCATTCCCCTGTAATCCCCTCAAAACAATAAGCATAGACAAAGTCCAGTCATAAAGGAGAAATATTTGTAAATCACCTGGGTGTAAATGACTGTGAACCTCTGTAATGCACCACTATGTGTTTCATGTACTTTTCACACTTGATAGTAAACACAGGTTTATTACAACTAAGAAATTCCTCCTTCCATAAACCAGCTCCTCTACCTTACCATCCCATGTTATGGTTTGCCTCATATGCAGCCTGTGGCAATGCCCCAACCCACGTTATTTTTAAAAAGTCACAATGACTTTAAAGAAATACAAAAGGACAGTAATATCAGAAATGATAACAGGGATATGAAGTTGCTTGTCCTTCCACACTGCCTAAATAAAGTAATAAATAAAGAACAGTGGAAGTTCAGTCCTGTATTTCTCAAGCGCAGATCAAAACAAGCCCTGAGTTACTGGAAATTCTCTGGTAGTTACATTGCAACTTCCTCCTCCATCATAACAAGATGAGCAAGAGAGCCCTCTGACACACTCTGCCTTCAGAAAGCTGCCCCAGGGGAGTTATAATTGCTGGTAAATAACCACAGTCTCAGACAACACTGTTCTTTAAAATTAAAAAAAAAGAAGAAAATAGTAGAACTTACATAAGCAGCAATAAATCAACTACATTTCTCAGTCAAGTTGAAGATGAGACCAACCTGGTGGTAAAGCAAGTTTTCCAAAAATGTACTCTTAATCCTTAAAATTTTATAGCAGAATCAATATCCTACTGCCAACAGAACATTTTCTACTTCTCAATTCTGTCAAAACTACCTTTCAAAAATATTTCACAATAGTAAGATAACTCTTATCCTTTAAATACAGCCACTCCCTCACACTCTTTGTAAAATGAGAATGTCATCTTAAATATACAAACAGAAAACATGGACAATATCTGCTCTTAGCTTTGCTTCTCGTAATAGTTATGCCTAAAGTTTAAGGCCTTTCTGAGATGAAGTATCTACTACTTAGAGCACAGTAAATTTTACCATAGCAATGACAGTTAGAAGGCAATGTCCTTACCACAAAGATCACATTTCAGTATTTCAGGCCTAATTCAAAAGTACTTGGGAATAGTGCATTAACTGCTTAATTAACTCTGAACAGAAATCTGTCTGCAATAAATACAAGTATTTTTCACTAAACACTGGTTCTAGGTACCAAAATGAAGATGAATACAAAAGGCTAAATTGTGATTTTCTTTTTGTTTTTTTTTTTAAAAAAAAGGAAATAAAATGTATTTTAAAATAATATCAAGCTTCAGGTCTGACAATTTTCCTAAGTTAGTTTCAACAAAACTAACATGAAATTACAGCCTTGGTTAAATGATAGCAAGTCACTCATTTTTCATGTCAGTCTTTCTATGTGTAGAAATTGTTATAGTCACTATAACAGTCAACTACAGATCACATAACTACGTTGCCTCTGAGCCAAGAAGAAATTCATTTACCATCTATTTTTTTGTTTTTCCTATCTTGCTGCACAGACTAAGTTGCACTTCATTAGTCGGAGTCTTAGAGATGACAGAGCACCACAGTTCTCTTGCTTATATTTGTGTAAAGCAGGAATGCAGAGTGGAATGGAAAGTTTGTTTCTTCCTTTAAACTGTAACTATCAATTCTGTATCAATGATACAGAATAATGTGGCATTTTAGAGACCCTCAATATCATTTCTAGGCACAGAGTTAATTTATAAGCATTAATGTATCTGAGAATGGCAGCTGGGGAAAAAAATGGGAGATAAAACATTTTGAGTGACAGTGGTAATTAATTAAAAATTCAAATAACAAAGTCCACCTTTATAAAGAATTCCAATAAATCAGTTAACGAAGCCATCTTCTCCCTAATTCCAAATAAACTATTATTTTACTCCTAAATTACTTTGCATAACTGCATCTTGGAATGTCTTCTAATGAAAGTGAAAGTTTAGGAACATTTTTGTTGTTATTCCTCTCATAAAATCTTATTTTTAACCTGAATTCATGACACTGAAGCAGAAACCCATTTTTAATGCAGAAATGATGCTGCACAGTCACCTGCTATGAATTAACATAATACAAGACAGCTTCACTGTGATTCCCATATACTGAATTCAATGACTGCTTAGGTGCCTCAAAACTGCCTTTTAGAAATTCATCCAGTTTTAATGCCAAGGCTTGAACAATTAAGAATCACTGTTAGTTTGTGCTTTGATTCCTGGATTTTCATAACTATATTACAAAGGTGATTCAATTATACAGTAGTTTTTAATTCCGAAGGATACTGAAGGCACTTTACCCAACTGAATGAAGTCACAAGCTTGCTGCTTACATTTTCAAGGTAAAGCTTTGTAAACTGTTTAACAACTTAGTCACCAGTGGATTTAAGTCTTTAAACTGCCTCAAATTTAAACAAAATAATACCATATGTCATTCTGCTTGATAGGATGAAGCAAAGAACAACCACCAAACCCTCAGCTGTGTCCATGTAACTTATATGCTCTACTCTTTTACACTTCTTCCACTGATTTTAACAAAGGGTGTGTTTCTTTGTCTTACAGTAAATAATCCATGATCTTTTAAAGAACATGGTAATGGATATCTTCATCATCCTGGATGAAGACTGGATATTTTAAGGCTACAAAGGGCATCGGAACTCAGTTCCAACAACAGTATCACTTTCTTTTTCCCTTTATGCCACAACAAAACCAAATCATCCTGAATGAAAGAAGGTTTAAGTGCTGTAATAACGCAAGAATACTACAGGGGCTGGGGTGGTATCAGGCTTCTCTGCTGCTTTTTTCAAGAGAAAGGCAACAAAGTTTATATATTGACAATGACCTGTTGAAACCATTCATGAAAATCTTTGTTTTCCAGTTGCTAAAGATACATACCCCTATAATACTCAAGCCTTTCAAGTAGTCCTGACGAGGTTGGGCTTGTGGCACACAGCCTGCTAGAACCACTTTCTTCTTCCCTTCTTGAGCCTTCCTAAAGAAGGACAGACAAAACGTGTTAATGTTCTCAAAATTCATCATTTTCAGCTTCAAAGCAGTTATACTGTGCATGTGACACTGGAAAGCAATCACAATGAAAACATTCACAAATCAGAAGCAACTTGTACACCTTTCAACCTCAGAAACCAAACAAAACAACACACCAAAAGAAGCCCATATGAACTTATGAAGCTACAGCACACATGGCTCAGGTCGTGGAGTAGCTACAGAGATCATTACCACTATATATCTTGGTCAAAAGCACAACCTTAAAAGCCCTAATCAAGTTCATTTAACTTTTATTGCCACAATGCCAGCAGACAATCTGGTCAAGAAAAATGGGACTGAGATGCAAAGCACAGCTCAAGAAAAGTTACACAGAATGCAAGGGACACCCTATGCATACAGGAACTGCTAGCTCAGAATACAAGCACTGATGTAGTACCAGCCAGAAATGACCAGTTACATCAGTCTTCCGCTGTTTACTTTTAAATGTTTATTTAATTTTAAATGTGCATTTACTTAAAAATGTTTATGTAAATGTTTACTTAAAATCATATTGAGCATTTTCGATATTTAACTGCTTGCCTTTTGCAGAGAAACATTTGTCTGGATATTAATTTATGTAATTGCTTAGCTTTGATGCTACCTTAGCACTAACTAGGACACTAATATTAAATGGTTAACACTGTTCATTGTGTTAATATTTTGACTTGCTTCGAATTCCACACTGAATATCAAACCATCGCAGATTCCTGAAACTGCACGAAGCCCTGAACAAAACTATTGGCTGCACACAGAACAGTGAGATGCAAAACCTGCTTATGTTCATTAAACTCTGAAGATCATCCACTAGCACATTAACCCTACATAACTACTGCATTATAACGTGCAAAACAGTAAAGAAGAGAAGCACTGAGCAGTTTTAGCACATTTGCTACGCCGTTGCATGCTGTATCACAGCCTTCTGGCAGACTTCTGTTAACCTGTAACCTTGTAAATCCATATTTTCTCCAGCAATATATGGACATGAAATGTTTACTATTATGTTGGAACAGGCTAAGACACGTCATAACATTTTTCAGAAATATTATCTTATTCAAAACACAGTTGCTTAGGCAATATTATACTCTTCAGCTTGTTTGAGCTGTCTCCAACCTGAATGCACTACGGAAAGTGGTGTTCAACAAGCACAAGGATTTTGGAGATCTCTGGCAAATGCAAATTTAATGAAGAAAGAAAACCAGTCTGATACCACACACAGTTCCACTACTCACAATTTTTCAGTTCATACTCACAGTATGGACAAATTTATTTACCAATTATAGTTCAAATGAAACCTCACAAGAACACACAACCTGCAATATTAAAGGAGACCACAGGACATCTTGCCAAATACTTTGTGTTGGTTGCTGCACTAAAATGAAGTATTTTGAAAGAAAAAATTAAATATCCAATACTCAGACAAGTGTGAAATCACAGGAAAATGTATTACACCTGATACCTCATATCTGATATAAATGCAGCAAATCTCTGAAATGTTCATAGAGTCGTAGAATGACCCGAGTCGGAAAGGACCCACAAGGATCATCGAGTCCAACTCCTATCCCTGCAATTTTGGTTTAGTACAACTTTTAGAAAAATCTTCATTCATCATTCAGAGCCTTACTGGCACTCTATTTGTGTGCTAAGATGCATAATATAAATGAAAATCCTTTCATAGCTTCTTTGATAATATTTCTGCGGAAAAAGAACTATGATGAAATGCTAATTCAGTATATTTCTCAGGCAGAGAAACCAGGAACATGTCTCTGAAATCTGCAATTCTTTCCTTTCAGTGGTAAATATGTAAGGGTTTTGCAAAACTTCAGTAGAGGTCACCTACTTATACATAGTCAAGTTTAAAAAAAAAAAGAAAAAAATCCTACTTCATGCATTACCTAAAAATGTCACATAGCACCATGTGACACTCCACTAACTCAAAGGATAAAACCCACTACTTATATAGTCTAACAGACTCAACCTAATGCCTCCAGGCAAGACAATAAGACCTGTCTCCAGCAAACAAAGCACACATTCCCTAGGCAGCTCTGCATCTGGTATAATCTGCTGCTGGCAACTGCCGTCTCCATCTACTTGAAAACCTATGAGCACTAGAGAAGAAAAAGCTTTTATTCACATCTTTTTATCTGAGGAAAAAAAATAAACAAAGTTTCCCTTGACACATTAAATGGCATTTTAATGTTATTTCACAGCTTTACCATTTTGCCATATCTTCTGGGACTATAACTGGAGCTAGAGGGAAAAAAGTTAAACTGAATATTCTTCATAACAAGCATTGCCTTCACTTTTTTAAAGTTGTACAGGTCTCTACAGAATAAAGAATTTTGTACACTGAGATTTTTTTGCTTTAAAATGCAATTAAGTGGAAATGTCAGAACCAAATTTTCAATCATAGACAATTTTCATTACATCCATAATACACTGTACAGTCCATGAAACCCACCATAAATGAAAAACCACTGCAAGGAAATTATGAAAATTCTTGCCACATTTTCAAGAAATCACTTGTCAAAACATGCATTCCAGTACTCTATTGTCATCTCCTTTTAATATTGTTTAATGAGCCCTCCTCATATTAACAAAAGCCTACAAAAATTATTCTTCAGAAGTCTAGTTAGCAGAGCAACTATATTAGAAAAGCCTTTATCCTTCAAAAACATGAATAGTAATGAGAATAATACCTCATGGAATGTAGTAGGTGGCATGAATAGATACATCTTCCCTTTCAGACAACCTTTATATTTTTCAATTACATGAACCTTATCTTGAACTTTCAATTTAATTGACTCATGGAACATTTTCTAGAAACACACTCTTTTCTAAAAACTACTTGCAAGATATACATCTGAATAGAAATTTAATTAGAGCAATTCTTTTTTAAAGAAAGGAATTATTCAAGCTATTTCCAAAGTAATGGGTGTGGAACAAAAACAAGTGGGAAACAACAAGGCCATAAAAAAAAAGTACTGCATACAGTAGAGGACTCACACAAGATCTGTAGTGCAATCATAGATCATACTCCATTACACACATACAGCCACTGCAACTATAGTTGTACTATCAGACTTAACAAAGATGATGTTCAATTTATTCTGCTTTTTACAAAGCAAATTTGAGAACGTAACTAGGATGTGGAGAAATGTCTGCCTCGCTTATGTGCACTTCAATTTATGTTCTTAGGAACCTGTGCAAACTGGAATATTCTGCTCCCAAACTTATGTAACGGTGTGTTTATATGGTTCCTCTACTTTTTATTTTTTGAGTTTCAAGAAAATTTGGTCAGTAACACAACAAAGATAAAGAAATTGCCCCCATCCTCCAGAAAAGCTCCCCGTAGCATTTGCTCCATCAGCACTGTGTGCATAGCAACACTGCTGGATACAGTGGCAGCCAGTGCAAGAAGTTGGCCCATTTTCTCATGACTCACACAGCTAATCAGAAGGAATCACCACAGGGAAAGTTAAGGACCCCTTAGATTCAAATCTAAAGGAAAAAGTGAAAGCAGAGAAGATGGGCTCAGTTCAACAGAAGACAATCTGTGACACCAAAAGTAACAGCTAGCTTGCTCTTCGCTAGAAAGAGACATGAGGAGTCAGATCATCACTGCTCACCTGCTCGATTTCCTTCTCACTGGACTTTTGTAAGTTGTAAATTCTTAAATGAATGAGTCTTCGCTTTCAGAGAGCCACCTTTACTACTCACCAGGGTACCCCAGTTGCACAGGAAGGCATGGCAGGCACCTGAAATCAAAAGCAGTCTGCTCTGCAGGGAGCAAAGCTGGCAAACTACAAACTGGTCAGCACGACACATGCAAGTTGTAAACTTTGGCTCTAGTAACCTGTGAAACCAAGTATTATATTTACAGAGCCCATTTTTTTCCTCCAAAACCCACTGCTGGTGAAATTAAATAATGAAGTAGCATTTAAACAATGAGCAGAAGGCTACCTGCAGCAGAAGGATGAAGTAACTGTCAAATACATGCAAGAGCAGAAGCAAGCACAGAATTTTCAGCAAAAGTAATTAATTAGGGGGAAAGCGCTTTATAGCGAGCTTGTTAAGTTTCGCATTGACAGCAATTGGGAAATGTTCATGAAATAATATGAGAAACTATTTGCAATGCTAATGTACAACAAGAAGTGTCCTCGTTAGTTGAAATTAAAATTGACTACTTCAACCCTACTAGATAGACAACTAACCATACTATGAAGTTGTTACATCAATGACATATTTCTACCAAACACACCACTCCCCATTGTTGTACCAGCACAAACCTGGCAACTTTCACATTAAATCCCAGTTAAATCAAATTGTGCAATGCACCACTGTAGTCTATTCATGCCATTCTCATGGTCTTCTGTTACATAAAAGCCACAATATCCTTTATCAGATATTTAAGAAAGGTTTGAAGCCATAAGTCAGAGGAAGGTTTGTGCCTAAAAATGCCCAAAGAAATACTGGTAGACACGAAAAATTCTGCTAAGGCAGCAGTAGCTGAATACAGTATGAACTGGGTATATGAGGAGATCAGGCTGTCAAAGGGTATAAAAAGTAAAACTGGTGGGATAGTACTTCCCAGGCTGTAGAAATGATGTTGTGTTGTCTCTGGGGAAAAAGAAATGCTATTTGGCTAAAGATTCAAATGTGTGAAGGCTCTTCCAACTGTCTCATCTGCTGAATTAGTCAGTAGGAACCCTCAAGTTTTAAAGAGAGCACAACATCCCTGGAATTAAAAGATGGTGCCTGTATAGCATCTGGAATACGTTCCTTAAAATCCATAAAATCACATAGCTATTTTCTGTTTGAAAAATTACAAATGGCAAACTAAACTGTGGCTTCACAGGCTGTGAGCCAATCTAATGTCTCATTAGTACCCAAAGGCTTGCTTCCCATCCTCCTTGTCTGCTATTGCTGCTCTTACTTTTCTCCAACTCCACCTCCTGCTCATTTCTGGCCATCTGGTATCACTCCACATCAGCTCTAATCTCTGCAGCTCACTGGACCCTTCCAGGGCCCCATTTAAAGCACTGATATGGGAGACACCTACTGAGCAGAATTTGGGATTTTTTTTACACTTTATTCCATTAAGTTAGCTCACAGGAAAAGGGCTGCAGTCAAGGGAAAGATTTTGGGAAGGAAACAGAAAAAGAGAAAGACATGGGAACTCCTTATTTCATCTATGAGCTCGACAAGCCTCACGAAGCCCCTGAGGTCGCAATAAGCTGAGTGGCACGGGTGAATAAGCAGCAAAAAGGACGTAAGAAACTCATATATGTTGTGCTTTCAAGGTTAGGGACAGCCCCATAGTCAAAGGCACGTGGAAAACCCAAGGAAAGCTTGTCAACATTATTAATTAGAGCAGAACCACTCGAGTCTACTTAGGCCTGTCAGCTTCCTCATACACTTCCACAATCCCCACAGCATTACTGTATTTTCCTTGTGAGTCATGTGATGTTTAAAGGTCATTTGTGGATACTTATACTAATTATTGGAGTTTACTAAATTGCTCTTTGAGGACCAATCTCTAGCAGAGCAGCCCTCTAGTTATCAAGCTGTATGCTCTGAACTTGTCTCCTTTGGTAAAAAACATCAGGTGACATGAAAGTACTCCAGGGATAAAAATAAATTGTGCGTCCTCCTCATGAGAAAATACTGAAAGAGACTGTGAAGAGACATAAATGTTTGCTGCATCAGACTCCAAGCTGAGGTTGTGGAGATGTGCTCCTATCAAAAATAAATAAATAAAAGCATAAAAATATCCTCACCAACAGCACTTTTCATAGGAGGTGAAATGTCAGCTTTGAGAATAACCCCAAGACTCGCATGCTACTTATCAAATTATTAAGTTTCTGAGAAGGACATACATGAGGAAGGAAAATTGTATTTTATCTACATTTGGATACTCGAAATACCTGCATGAAACAGGTCTTATACTTCTTGCATCCTTCAGAAACAATGCATTTGAAAAAACTACTCAAACTCCTGCTTTTCACAGCTACAATAGATCCATTCAGGCTTCTAGGCAGACACTTGCACCCACCACACTCCAAAACCATGCATAGCAACTTTAAAATTAGTTTGCAAAACTGATAAATGAAACTTTTCAGCTTTACAACAATAAAATGGTTTAAAAATTGAAAGTGTAATTAATGGCAATCTGCTCTTCAGAAAAATTCGTGTTGGCTGTTTGTGAACAGACTTTTACTCATTTGCTAAGAAGTCAAGGTTTTTTTTTTCCCTGTTTATTTAAAAGGTCGAGGGACCTTGCCATACAACAGAAAATACTAGAAATTCAGTAAAATTTTCAAACCAGAAGGAGTTTGCCCTGCTCCTGACAGTATATTATTACCCAGGACACAGATTCCTGATCAGATGTCATAGCTTTTGGGCTGTGGCTGGTTTTGGCCCTAATCTCACTTGAACCAAATTTTTTTACTAGTGACTAGTGCCTTAAGAAGAGACAATTTTAAGAAATTTCATCTAGAATGCTCTGTGATTTAGGTGTCACATCCAAAATTTGTTCCTATTTCTATCATTTTTTTTCTTTTCTAGACTGTACAAAAAAGTTAGTGAGAAATTCTCCCTGATCAGTGGGCTTTTTACTGGAAAGAGTACACTAGCTACATGGGAAGCTGTTTCTAGGAATGGTAGGTAAATTAAAGATAAGCAGGGAGAGAAAAATAATTACCCCTCCAGCTAAGAGAAACTTTCTTCCAAAGAGTATTTCCGAATGGAAGAAAAACTAAGGTGCTTCAGCTCACTCTGCAAAGAGTTTCTCTCCACCTAGTATGAAGGAGCCCTGGAAAAGAGTTTACCATGCATCAAATTAGAAGTTTGTGATATCCCCCCCACAGGTTGCATCAGTGATATAAACACATCCTAAGGTATACAGATTTTGCCACATCCCTCTCTGTTAGCAACAGTGTTTGTCTTCTTAGAACACCCTTTTATGAGATTTTTGCTTTTATGAGATTTTTCTTTTAAGAACATTACTGGCAGGATGCATTGTTGTGTTCTCGAGCTCTTCCACAGATTTCTTACTCGCATAGAATCACAGAATAGTTTGGGTAGGAAAGGGTCCTTCAAAGTTCATCCAGACCAACCCTCCCCCGCAACAAGCAGAGACATCTTCAACCAGATCAGGTTGTTCAGAGCTCCGTCCAACCTGACCTTGAATGCTTCCAGGTACCACCTCTCTAAATACCCTGTTCCAGTGTTTCCTCACCCTCACAGTAAAAAAATTTCTTCCTTATGCCCAGTTTAAATCGACACTTTTTTAGTTTAAAAACATTCCAGTGCAAGCTTTTCTGCCTTCTGCATACTACTTTGAAAAAGCACTTCACTCTCCTCCTTCAAACTTGAGAATTTAATCCTATTCTGTATTTATTTTTAAATATATTATAGATGTACTGTTTAATCTGATACACTCATCTCAAAACCAGTGAAAGCGTCTCCTGTAAATTCACTTAGGAAGGAACATTAAACTTCTGACAGATTAAAGAAATATAAATCAATATCATTATAGTGAACTTTTATATAACCCACTTGACTCTTATTCTGTTTTCTCTGGTCTTTCTATACATTTTCCTGTAGGAACTATAACATTCTGTTGTAGTATTCGTGGTATAACTTTCCTTCACGTTTTGTTAACTGACCATTTATTGTACTTTATCTTCCCACTCTTCCTTCTATTCATCTCTTTAAGCATAAAAGAAGTACAGTTTAGGTCATACTATTATTCTAATTAATTTGTGAAACACTACGCTGCCTCTCAGGTTCAAAGTCCAGGTGGGCTTGAAGTTACATGCATACACGGCCAATGGCTGTAATATAAAACCTTGTTGATACCATGGCTAAAAAATAAAATTAGCGTTGAATGAAAATTAAATAATCCGATTTTATTCCCCAGAGTTGTAGTGTGCTTCTCAGTAACAGAGTACGTACAAAATTAGGAAAAGGATCCTTAACAGAGGTTGCTGTTCTAGAGGCTGAGAATGTTTTGGGTTTTTTTGTAAGTATGACACACCAAGACATTTTTCGCATCAGGTAAGGAAGGTGACGATCCAAATAAAGGGTACAGAATTTACACACAAAGCAGTACACAGTACACAGTACCGACAATACTGTTCTCCCGATTCACCACAACAAAATCCCTGGAAGTTTCTATGCTGTGTCTGACATGGGACATTCTGACTGGGAAAAAAATTATTAAAATAAATAGAATCAAAAGAGCAAAGGAGCCAAGAACCAACATTTTCACTTGGACACCATCAGGGCAGCTAAGGAAGGAAAGCCAAAAGGCAGCCAAAATTCTATCAAGACCTTTGTTACTCAAAACCAGGTACTTCTGACTAGTACATGAAAGAAAAAAAAATCTTCAAGAACCACTAAATATAGTTTTCTTCATATGTGCACAGACTGTCAGAAGCTATCCAACAAAGAAAAGGGAACAAAATTCAAGGTAGTAATTTTTCAGAACAGTAAGTTCCATGTACTTTTACAGAAATGCTATATTTGCAGCCACACTGTGCCAGGTTTGCCAGGAACTCTGCAATAGGTAAGGACTATAGCATGATGCGATGAGACAGAAACAAGCGACAAAGAGCAGAGCAAAAACAAAAAAGAAGGTTTAGCTACCAAATGCTGGAAGCTTCACTCTGCTCAAACCGCACTGCATCACTTTTTTATTAACCTTTTACTCTTTTTTGGTTGGTTGGTTTAATTCATTAAACTCTTTTGGTAAAGTCTAAGAAGATCTTTCTCAGCTAAAGAGATGAAGACCATGTTATTTAATTCCTATTCATGATCACAGTACCTGAACAGTGATAGAAGCAACAAACTATGCAGTACACTGTCTCTTATCCTTGTTCAACCTTGTTTTTTTCTAGAATCAGGGGGATATAGGTTGGAAAGATCTTCTAGAGCTCAGCTAGCCTAACCTCCCACTAACAAGTGGTCTATTGACAACATCGTTATCCAACCAAGGCCAGAAAACTGTCACTCGTTATGTTTTCTGCTCGTTATGTTTTCTGCTCCAATCAAGAAGAGTTTGGTTCCATGATCTTTGCAATCACCCTTAAAGCAAACAAAGACTACTATTAGATCACCCACTAGCCTTCTATATGCCAGACTCATGACAGCCTGACCTTTTAATAGTCCTCCAATGGGTCTGCTTCAGTCTTCTTGCATCTCTCAACTGCCACAACTACAACCAAAGAACACACTAATCCAGGAGAAGCCCCATCAAGTAAAGATGAATAAATGCCTTCCCTCAGTCTCCTGGTAATGTTTCTTATTCACAACTGAGCACGACTCACGAGAGTTGGCTCGTGTTTCACAGTCCTTGCTATACATCTCACTTTCTTTGTAACAGACTACTTAGCCAATAGCCTTATCTCATAGATTATGAAGCTATGCTAACTAATTCTTCATTAATATCTTTAATTTCTCACTGTTTTCTATCACACCTGAAAGAATGATAGCGATCCAAACAATTCTCCATGGACTACATTTTTTCATATACATTTTTTGGACAGAAAGTTTTAGTTTCTGTACTGGTAGAGCATCTTGGTGATTCTACGCTCACAAATTCATCACAGTTCCTGAAAGCAATGAACTCTTGCACTGATGTAACTCGATGCTTTAGAAGGGCCTTGCACTATTTTGTTTTCTTAAAAGACTGAAGCTTTGAGTCTGTGGTTCCACAAGCAGATTCAAAAGCGTATGACAATTACCTAAGAAGCTAATCCTACTTCTAAAGAGTAGTACGATTTTGTCTTTTTCTACTCAGAACTTTTTAATCACATTATCAAAAACGATAATAACGGTTGTTAATGGGCAGGTGGAGGAGTACAGCACCACACAGAATGAAGTAAATAACTCTTCAAATAGACCATTCAAATCACCACCGAGTAGCTCGCAGAAGAGTTGGCTCTGGCCCTTCTGAGTTTATAATGCTGGTGGCTGAATGAAGCTGACAAGGTGAGCAGAAGGTGTGCAATCTGTTTTACCTACCTAGGAAGCAAATAAAAAGTTCTTGAGCAAACAAGAAGTGACTTTACTGCCTTTAAGCAGCTCTGCTAATATCAGTTTCCTCAAACTGATTTGATTCCTTCGAAGAGAGATTCTGAAAAGATGCCAAGAACTCCTCAGACAATATAAAAGAGCCAGAAATGACTTCAAGTCACATCAAGTACTAACCCTCAAAATGCTCCTATACACAGCAAACAAGTAAAGGCCTTACAAAAATGAAATTCCCAGGTGACTTGCATGACAACTGCACTTTGCTTTTGCCTGTACGCTGCTGGAAAAATTCTCCACTCTTTTTTTGTCATTGCTACTTAAGCATGAGAAGGGAGAAGATGTTATCAGAAAGCAGGAAGCTCAAAAGTGCATCCAGCAGCGTAAGGTGGCTTTAGTGCTCTCCCACTGTGAAGTGAGACAGATCAGAGCAGCTACATCTGTTCAAGTCACTAACAATTTATGCAGACCACTCACTTCCATTCTGGATTAGGCTTTTTGATGTGTACAGTGGGAAAACTTTATATGGGGAAAAGGGTGGCTGAGAGAAGGGGGAGAGAGAGAGACTCAAGCCCTAGAAGTAGCTTGAAGAAATTAATACCAGTTTAGTCACCTAAATCTAGTTCAAAATGTATTATTTAAAGAGCTAAAAAGTGTAACTTTATCAGAGCTGAAGGAGTAATTTCTCTAAGCATATTAGCTTGCCTAAGAATGTCTCCTAAAATAACCAAGACATTCTAGTAGTTTCTGCAGTAGCTAATATTCTACAAGTCTCATACACTGCCAGTCATTTCACAGGGATAATAATAAATGCATGCAGTCATGAAAGTTTCAAGTCACGCACATCTGAAAGGTCAGAACAATTTAAAGGACTCAAGCAAAAACTATAAGCTCCTATGATTATCACCAACATTTCTAACAAACAGCAAAGCAATGTGACTTCAATATAAATATAGACACATCCCAACATTCTATTGCCCCCTCCCAAGTTTCTCATGAACTTGAATTCTCACAGATTAATATCATCATCTTTATAGAACCTCTTTACCTACATATAAACATAGATACAACCTAGGGAATATAAACTTTTGAAGAATAAGCAAACTCTTAACACTGTACAGTAGTATGTATAATAGAAAGTTTGCAGCTTAAAATTAGCAGCAGTAGCTACCTCAGCCTAGTAAACCACATATACTGCCCCACCAAGACTTCACAGTTCTATCCTCCATCTCATCATCAGAAACGTCAGGAGAAAGGCCTCATTGCATAATGCCATTGATCAATGGCTTTCTAAAGAAAATAACTGAACAAATAAATATCAATAATTATCAAAGGTTATTCTGCAAGACCTATGCAAAACAAGGTAGGTGCTTTAAAGTTTCTGCAACTATCTCCAATATTAAAAAAAATCATTATCAATCTTTAAATACCTCTAAGCAATATTAATTGATCAAACAAGATTTCCTATGTAACTGCTTCATATTTTAATTAGTTGCCATTTTTAATACAACATACATCTCTGCAGACTTCAATACACCTCACACCAGGAAATGATACTAAATAACGCAATGCTTTACATTGAATCCACCATCCCGTTATGAAAATTGGAAAAAGGAATCCATCTGCTCCTACCAGGAGTTTCAAAGAAACTCTGTTCTACCTTTCTCAAACACTGCACAATTTGAGAGGATGGGAGAACTGCTAACGGCACAACTTACACTTCTGCAATTTGCGCTAAAAGACTTCTCATTTTTCTTCCAAATTTCCTTATTGATTCAAATACATTTTTCAGACACTGCTTGCACTAAGCACATAATAAATTTCTTTGAAATGCTACTTCCTTAATAAAGATAATGACTTTTTTCCTACCATAGCCTATATACAACGATGCGAAGCGTTAAAGGAGTTAATTCTTACAGTGATTGAGCCTTTATTCTGAGCAGCCTACACACAGAAAGATCTTCTCTGTCATCAAGCAGAAGTTTGTATTTAAACAGGTGCCAGAGGGAGTCAGAACTTTTCTTTTTAAATAAAGCTCAAATTGGGAAATTGAGCACTGAGCTCTGAAGCTCCTTTCAAAATCTGAGCCCCATTCATCGACTTTTTGTATCTCTTGCTATTAGACAACACACTCCAGGTTTCTCCAGCACTCAGGGGAGCAAAGTGTATTGCCACCCTTATTTAAGATGATACACAAAATTACCTGTAGGACGTAGGTCCACCTGTATCAGCAGAAGGCAGTTTAAATTCTTCAGTACGGGGCAGTAACAATGTAAACATCTTTATTTTGAAATACACTACGGGATTATAGATGTAAAAGGTAAGTTCTTTACCACTGTTACCAGCACCTCAACCTGATGGATTTTTTTTTAAGGCATTTCAGATTTCACAGTATAAAATACTAAGGAGTGAACATCTTAGGTTGCTTACCTGGTGTTTCTAATCCCTTTCCATAGGACAGCGTGGCAGTACTCATTTGTTCTGCTCCCCCCCCCTTTTTTTTTCTTTTTTAAAATTAAAGCTTCTACCCTGTTCTGTGTCCTGATCATGGGCCAAGGGAAGGCCTTCACTCCCAATGCACTCTCCTTAAAATGTTGTTATAGCTACATTCTCCCTCCCTACTCCCACAAGCGTACCAATAATTTCTTCTATTTTCCACCTCCATTCACAATACATATCAAGTTACGGAATACCCACTTACTTTATGATTTCTTCCAGTATTTGCCACTTTCTGAAAATGTTACCAGATATTATATGCAACAGCATCTTTCCTCAGGAATTAGGCAGGCTCAGACAAGACTGTATGTGTAAAGCAAGGTTAGCTTAAAGTGATACCGTATTATTATACTTCTTTTCTAAATTATTTACTTCCCTGTGGAAATAGTTGTATCTAAAATAACACTGAGATGGATAAATTGTGTACCCACCCATTCTGAAAAGTCTTCATCATCAGAAAATCAGTGTCAATAACACAGATACCAAATTACAAAACACAAAACTAGAAAAAATTATTTGCTGCAGGAAATTTCTATCTAACTGTGCCTCTAACAACCTTTGCTTTAAAATGTAACCCTGAGAAAAAGTAAGCAGATAAACATTTTACTATTCATACATTAGCTCTGTAAATTTTACAGCACAAAACCAGAGCATGTGTGGTGTTCATAATGACTTACAGCATTCAATAGGACTGCTTAAACTCTAGAAGTATATGAACCATTTGAGAGCTTGCACATAACGCTTCAAAGTTGTAAATTTTAAAAAGTCGATTCCTTCATTTCATGTTCTCTATTCTAAAGTGTGTGCATTTGACTTTGACACCAAAATAACCAACAATACTCTTCACATTTTCAACTTACTACACAATTTAACTAGTATGTTACAAACCATTCACATTCCCTATGGCCTTTAAAAAAGCCAGCAGATTATACTCGTTGTATAAATACATATAGGACACAATAAGGATCTGCATACATCCTTAGTATATCCTTAGTGTCACTTCAGAATTCGTAGGGTCTCTCTTTTTCCCTTTATTCTTAGGGCTCCCACCACAGATATGCCCTTAATAACATGAACTTCTCTTTGTCGAATATCTAGATTATAACCCTCATTTTGTATAATTTTCCACTTTTTCCTCCTCCTCCATTTCCTTCATATATCTAAAATAACCTGTCTTAAAGTCACCTGATTAGACCTAAAGGTCTGATCCATATTCTCACACTCTTCCTGATTACAGAATTGTGGATTGTTCCCACACAAGCCTCAACTTAGTCTAAATTTTTCTTCTTATATAATTTTATCTGATTTAGTTCTTTCTGAATGTTAAACACATTATTCACTGAGATAATTCCCACTGAAGAAAGCTTCATACAGTCACTAATCCTTATGAAACTATGAGCTTGAAATCTATTTATGATTTCATCTTTACCCAACACAGTTCAAAAATAAATATCACCTTGTTTGAGTACAACAATATTTACGGTTAAAAATATAGATGCACTTAAACGTGATGTTTAAAGTTTTCAAAAAACACTGTTCAGTTCAGAAACTGGATGAACAGACCAAACAGGTCAGAGGGACAAATAGTTGTGTAAGAAGGCACCTTGTTACATTGAACTTCAATTTGTCAAGTAAATATCTCTTCAGCATAAGTTGCCCATCTGCTGCATATAAAAATAGCAAAAACCAGTTCGTTTGCATTCCCAGTAAAAGCCAAGCAAAGTGGGGTAGCAAGATACCTCCCTGTTTACAAGCTGGCTTCCTGGAAGGGTGAAGTAGATGTTACTATCAACAAGGACTCCTTGCCATTGACACTGAGAGGGAAGCAGAGCTTCCCGGCTTTACTGACAATAACCATTGTTCACTATGATAACAGGGGGAAAACAGAGAGGGTCTTAAGGAAATTCAGTAAAAGAACTATATCAAAGTAAGATCATACAGTCATACAGTATGGATATATGAAATTCTCGTAAAATCATTACGGATCATGGTTTACTTGAAGACAGAAGAAAATCCTTTACATTCATAGCTAAAACACTTTCACCGAGTTATTTAGGAAGCTGAGGAAACCATAGTCTGCCCAAGGTTTTTGGCCTGTATCAAAACCAGCGTGGCCAGCAGGACAAGGGAGGTGATTGTACCCCTGCACTCAGCACTGGTGAGGCCTCTCGAGTGCTGTGTGCAGTTCTGGGCCCCTCAGTATAAGAAGGACATTGAGGTGTTGGGGCGCGTCCAGAGAAGGATGACAAGACTGGTGAAGGGGCTGGAGAACAAGTCCTATGAGGGAACTGGGGTTGTTCAGCTTGGAGAAGAGGAGGCTGAGGGAAGACCTCATCACTGTCTACAACTGCCTGAAAGGGGGTTCTCACAGAGCGAGTGTTGATCTCTTCTCTCAAGTGATAGGTGATAGGAAAAGGGAAATGGCCATAAGTTGCAACAGGAGAGGTTCAGACCAGATATTAGGAAGAATTTCTTTACCGAAAGGGTGGTCAGGCGCTGGAACAGCTGCCCAGGGAGGTGGTTGAATCACCAACTCTGGAGGTATTTAAAAAAAGGATAGATGAGTTTTTAAGGGACATAGTTTAGCGGATGATGGGTGCGGCTGGCTCGATCATCTCAGAGGTCTTTTCCAACCAGAAGATTTTATGATTCTATAATGGAAATACAGGTCGATAATTTAGCTGTTATTTTCCAGTTATTTAACAAGTCATTTGCTTAGCAAGCAAAATTCTGATTTTTCCCTAAAAAATTATGTGCCTGAGATGCTAACTGGCTAAATACTCCCAGCTACTTCCATTGTAGGTCTAAAAGCACTGTTTAGAAAATACTCCAAAGACACCATACCATTTCACAAGAAATATAAACACCACTTTGCACCACCTGCAGCAACTAGAACCAGCAGAGCAGCAAAGCTTCCAATGACCTGCTTTAAAAAAAAGAAAAAATGCCCCAAACTTTAAATTATCACAGGTATTAGGCCCCTACAGAAAAAGGTCATTTTTTCTTGTTACTTCTGTTATATCAAACCACAGTTTCAATTAATGGTTTAACTTACTCAAATGGCTAACACAACATTTATGACTCAGTATTCTAAAGAATCAACAACCTCTCCTAGAGGAAAGCAATTACCAACCATCAACTGTCTGAATATTTTTAGTTCATCCTATTCCTCTCAGAAACCTTGGATTATTGATGCAGGATTTCAGACACCATTACTTCCACAAAGATTTCTGGAAAAGCGAACTTAAGCAGGAGAAGGAAAAGCTGCAAAGCTAAGCCACATAAAGCACAGAAATTTAACTCTCGCATATTTGAGCCTCTGGAAAATTTGGCCTCGTTCCTACCAAGGCAGTATTTACAATAAATTGAATATGCTGAATAGGCTAAAGACTTGTGACAAACATCAGATGATTCTGAACTATGTTTATGAAGGTTAACATTCAATCTTGAACTCTGCTGGTAGAAGATATCCTTATCAAAACAAAAGCTCCTAAACACCAAAACAACAAAGATTCACTAACAAATACTGCTTACTAAATAAGAAATAAACTGAGCTCAGAGAATCATAAAATCATCTGGTTGGAAAAGACCTCTGAGATCATCGAGTCCAACCGTACCTGTCCACTTCCTAAACCATGTCCCTGAGAAACTCATCTACCCATCTTTTAAATACCTCCAGGGATGGTGATTCTACCACCTCCCTGGGCAGCCCATTCCAGTGCTTGACTATCCCTTCAGTGAAGAAATTTTTCCTAATGTCTAGTCTGAACTTCACCTGGCACAACTTGTGGTCATTTCCTAGGTAACCTAGGTAAGCATGAATATACTGTCACATTAAAGAATAATTCATGGCATTTGTACAGTTTTAGTTATAGAAAGTACCAGGTACTAGAAATCTTCCTCTTGCTGTATTTATTGTGCGTACACATACTTTCATGAGTATGAACAGTGAAAAAGTGAGGGGAAGAAAGTAACTTCTTCACGTGAACATATCTAATTTTGAAGTATTATGGTATGCTAAGTAACAGACTAATACTATAAGACATACACTACAAGACCTGAAGCTAGTTTCTCCCCTTACAGACTACCATCAAAAGTTTTCAGCTTAACACCAAGAGCCAGAACAAGCAGTTGCTATATGGTTTTAAAAATATACAAGCAGAAAGATCACAAGTCTTTTCTACCTCAAGAAAAATTTTTGTTGAAATAGAATCATATAATGGTTAAGTTTGGAAAAGATCTCTAAGATCATCAAGTTTAACCACAAACACCATACCAACACGCCCACTAAATCATGAGCTGAAATGCCACGTCTATGCAGTTTTTTAACGCTTCCAGGGATGGAGACTCCACCACTTCCTTCCCTGGGCAGCCTGGTCCAATGCCTCACTACTCTTTCAGTAAAGAAATTTTTCCTAATATACAATCTAAACCTCCCCTGGTGCAACTAGAGGCTGTTTCCTCTCACCCTATCACTTGTTACTTGGGAGAAGAGACCAACACCCACTTCGCTACAATCTCCTTTCAGGCAGTTGTAGAGAGCAATAAGGTCTCCTCTCAGTTTCCTCTTTTCCAGGCTAAACAATCCCAGTTCCCTCAGCTGCTCCTCATAAAATTTGTTCTCCAGACCCTTCACCAGCCTCACTGCCCTCCTCTGGACATGCTCCAACAGCACAATATCTTTTTTTGAAATACGTTATTCCCCTCAGTACAACAGCTGTACATAAACTCATCTGCAGACATATATTAGAACACCACAAAAGTCAGCATAGGTATGCAATGGATTATGTTGACTCCTCATCACTGTGGCATTTAGTAATGTAAAATAAGTTAAAACCACAAGTTTTTGGATAACCTTATTCCCTGGAGAGAAGGGCAGTCTCCTCAGTGCAAAGCAACAAAACCAGGATGTATCTCACACACTCATTTAGACTGCTGTGTGATCACTGTACATAAACTTGGCATTATTCTCAGAACACATATATGCGAATCATAGAACAAGTGCTCCGAATTTCACAGTTAAACCAATACAAAAGACTTAACATTTTTGAAGATTACAGTATGCAGAATTACAGTTACCATCAAAATTACTTTTAAGACTGTGTCCATTTTATTTCAGAATTGGTTACTATACGCTCTCAGCCTGATTTATAACATTTTGATTTAGGATGCCTGTGTTTTCACTAAGTGGTTATCTGGTCTGGATCTGTAAGCAGTTACTTATCACTGTTCTAATACTGCAAGTAACTTCAATCAACAGACAGTGGGTTTACATGTTACATATCAAACTAAGAAAAAGAACAAAAGTGCATGATAGAAGACACTTCTCCTGAACTAAGATTAACAGAGTAGGACCTCTCGTACATATTGATCAAGGCAGTAATATTTTACAGAAATTTTGTCTGCTATATAAAAGTAGTGCTGTTAGAAAAAGAATATTAAAGCCTGCAGTGATCGCAAAAAATATCTTACAGAATAATTAAATTACAATATATTTATCTCAAAGTATAAGCACACTGTGCACGTTATGTTTTATTTCTTAAAATGCATTTTTTCTGTACCATTGAATAAATATAATGGGACTGCCCAATGGAATTCAAGTCCTAATGCCACACATGCAGCAAGGCAAACAAAAGCAGTGTGTACTCCCTTGCTGCAATTCATTACTGTTTCCCACGGAGCACACTGCCTAAAAGCCCAGGTTTTACCATCTTACTACTTATTTCCTCCATTCCAGTTTTTTTTACTTTCTCTACCTGTGCTATATTTTGCAAACCAATGGATCAGTGCAGTGTAAGTGCCTTCTGCTGTTGAACAGATAATTACATTTACTCCCACGTTTGATGACAAGACAACAAACTCTCTTGGTGCCTTTGGTGCTGGGAGTTGCCTTTCTGCATCAGGGCTGGCCGTGCCCAGCCCCTGAGCTACAACTGTCAACACTCCTCTCCCAGAAAATGACGATGCTCAGAGCAAAATACAAACAAGCAGAGACTGAGAACAGATGCCGAACGAGGAATTCTAATGAAGGGGGAAAGAGTAAGTTGTTAAAAATCAAAGAAAGGGTCGCCACTTATTTCCTTTTGACCCACCTTGACAGATAGGCTTTTGTTTGATTTTAACTTAGAGAAACATAGAATTTTTATCCAGTTGCCAACCTCTCTGTCGTACATTTGCCTCCGACCCTCTCTTTGCTCCCACTCAAAAGTGGCCCAAATAAATAAACAAAATTTGTTGTAGGTAAGCAGTTAAAAATAAGAGAAGTTACTATCACCATACATTAAGTCAACACACCACTAGTACATATGCAAAAGTGAAATTTCCAGCGTGGCCATTCCAAGCAGTGACCATGTTCAATTGGATCATGTTTGTTACTTGAGTGGCTTGAAAATAAACCCATAAGAAAAAAAAAAATCAGGTGAAGAGCATAAATACTCATGACCACTATGAAAACCTGTGCCACTGGGAATTTCTAAGTTCTTAAAGTTTGGTTTGCAGATTTGAAAAGCTGGCCTCTAGAGATCTGCATTTCTAGTTTGTGGTTTATCATTAAGGAGAAAGCAGATGGCAGGAAAAGAGATCTTTTAGATGACTTCTATAAAGCATGATCTTGTGTCTTTGTTTCGTGGAGGGCAGCTGAGCCAGTAAATAGAAGACCCGTCAGGCAACATACACAAGGTGGAAGAAGTACTTAAGTGGAACAGGAAAGAATGCACTTCTTGACCATAAGCAACTCTGGTTTGCAAAACAGAAGGGTGACCAACAGATCAATGGCCAGCTCTCATCTCTGGCTACATATGTATGGGTCATCTTCTGGATGCATTTGTATTTACGCGCTGCAGTAACAGCCAAGCTGAAATCTCAAAATCAGTTCAAAAAGGATTTGGCCTCCTTATCCATAAGTCTGTCTGAAGCTTTAGCTAGAGCTCCACAACCTGGTACGTGTTATTAGTATTAGTGAGGAAAAAATCCACAGTAATCATAATTTAAGATTTGTGCAACTGTTCTCAGTGAAAGTGTTAATGCAGAACCATCATTGCAGCTAAAACTTTCACCAGACTTATTTACATATACAGAGAATATACACGGATAATCTTGATACAAAAATTACCAATCCTGACTTTCTCTGCCCAGTTTAATAGTTCAGCATTAGAGAATACAGGCATACTAATAGGAGATTTAATATGAACTTTTATTTTGGAAGCGCTAATAAATTCAAATTTGAACAGTAGGACAGATGGGAAAACTGCAAAGCTAACATAAAATTGCATATTTCAAAGACTGTTTTCTGGCATGATAATAATAAAAAAAAAGATAAATCTGCTAGAAACCACGCCAGAGGCAAGTGGAAACATAATCAAGTCAGTGCCTGAAAAGCCCACTTTCTGAAGGCTATCTGCTCTGTTCCCAAGAAAGCTGTAATTATCTTCTCAGCTACCTGCAGCATGCTGTTTAGTTCAATGAATTTCATTGTACAAGAAAGAGATCTTGCACAATAAGAGTTAATACATACCTTGTTAAAAATAATAAAAATTTTAACAATCAACTTGAAACATCCCTTGACAAGTCACGATACCTGGGAATAACCCAATACCCTTCTGGCTCACTAAGACCCCTACCAGACAGCTCTGCTTCAATATCACTAAGCACACATGAAAGCTAGCTTGGTAAGCACACGCTGCAGACATATGTTTGAGCATGTCATGATATGCTAGAGCTGACTATCCCATTGCATGCTAGAATGACCGTGTTATTAAAAAAAAGGCTCATAATAATGCTGCTTTGCATTTTACATATCAGCTTACATACAAGGAACATAAATCCTTTCTTTTGTCTACGAACCATTTTTCTAACCTCATATTCACAAGGTAGATATCCTTCTTTATCGCAATTTTACAACCCCTAAAAGCAGAGAGTGACTTGTTCCAAAATCCTGACTATCACCCTGTTGTCAAAATTTAGCCAGCCTCGCATGGTGAGAAACAAGAGACAGACTGGCTACAACTTTTTCCAGTTCAGTGGACAAAGCTTTCCGTTTAAGTGTGTTACAACATTGGAGCCACTGGAGCCAAAAAACTGCCTAATACAAAATGAACCACATTCAGACTTTCACTGCTCGAGTGTTGCACAAACCCTCACTCTCAGACAGACGACTGGCAAGCACTCAAACTGATGAGTAAACCCATCTCTCTCAATATGCCATTTCAGATACTGCATGAGGGGCAAACAAAGCTCCTTGCATTTAAGAGGGAGTGAGTTTGGTTTTAAATAACTTGGACTTCATTTTACCTGCCTCACATAACTGATTCAACTTTAGAAGGTTAAATCAAAGCAACCTTTTAGGAAATAACACAGTGTCAGAGACATTCTCTTTTCCAGAGAAAATACTGAAAATGCATAAGAGGGCAAAGGAGGAGTTGTTAATTGTCTGGCTCCAGCCAGGTGGCAAATTTGTATCTCCCCAGGCCAGACCTTGAGTTCAAGGGCTCCAAGATGGAAAACTCACAACTACCTGAGGAAAAACTCAGAGAAGCACCCATAAAACAGACAGGCAGGTTCTCTTTCTGGAGTCCACAGGTGGCAACAACTCCATGAAGCTTACTAACATTCACACAAACCACTTCAGCTGAGCTCAGCCATGCTGCTTGCACTCTTCCCAGTATTTTTCAGACAATTGACTATTTCTTTCTCCTCAAAATACTCAGACAGACATTTTAAAATACAGTTTCAGTTCAAGCACTAACGAACAGAGGCATGGATCTGTGTTATCAAATTGTTAATAATTTTTCTCTTTTTAAGTAACTTGTAGTCAAAGTAAAGCAAGTTTTTCCATATCTACCCTAGTGCACTTCAGGTGCATTTGATAGATTTCCTCAACTTAAATAATTTTCAGAACACGGGGATTTTTTTCAACAAGTGATTTAAAACAATTATCAAATTTTCTGTCAACAGAAACACTAGCTGCCTACATCTTAAAATTTTAGTATCTTACCCATACGATACTTCTACTGCACCTAACCATGCTCGTGGTTTATAAAACAAAACAAAACTGCTACCACAAAAAACATTCTGGTTTGAACATGATCTCAGTTTTCATTTTAAGAAAAACTGATGAGTTCAAGCTGTGAGAAACGGAGGTCCGTTAGGATTTATTTCCGTAACAATATTTTGCTGGTTTTAGTACACTCAAGTTCCTACTGTGAAACTCATCGGGGGCCACAGAGGTCATGCTATCAGACCACATATAAAAAGCACAGCAACCTAGGTTTGATGGGGCTACAGCAGGTACTGGAAGCAGGCCAGCCACATCATCAATACGCTCCACGTAAACTAAATTATCTTTAGAAGCAGGGCAGGATTTCGCTGCAGCTGACTGCCTCCAGGTCCTAAGTCAACTCCTCTTGATACAAGCCGAGGTATTGCTGGCTACACTGTCTTCTGTTACAAAAAAACAGCCCTAGAGAGTGATCTAGCTACTAGTTGATGAGCTGTTATAATTCAAGGTACAGCATTTTACCACAGAAATAGTTGTAACTCCGCCAGCACTGAAGTGCCAAAAGCCCATTCTCACAGCCACTTATTTCACCCTCTGCTTCCCAAAGCTACAAAGTGGTGAGCATAGCAGGAACACGGGCAAGGGGCAAGATCTGATCTAATCTACAAATGTGATACTTCCAAAATCTACTGGGCAATTTGTGAAATGCCTTGACATCCTATGCAAGCCTAAAACACCATTTGGTTATACAATCCATATCCTCGCAAGAACTGAAAGCTACTTAAATCCCTACCAGTTCACTGCAGACAGAACTGACTCAAGCAGATTCCAGGATGTGTCAAATACTGTTGGAAACAAGAATACAAGGGGCAGCACTTGTCAGTTAACAAGCTGACACAGGAACACATTTTTGATAGTTGCTCAACACATTATTTTTTTTAATTTTTTTTTTTAGATATCTAATTTTGGTCTCTGTAAGCAAAAACTCTTACAAAAAATAAAAACCACACAGAACTAGTTTGCTGCTGCTTTTAAAATTACAGAAATCTGTCAATAATGCAATTTTAAAATTCACAACAGGCAAGTGTGAGTAAGTCTTCCAATGGCAATAAGAGTATGTATTGTACTGTCTTCCTCATTGTTTCTGACTGCACGTTCTCGGGAAACAATATTAGCCTCCATAGTAAAAAATCACATTGTTTCTGTAGCCTAAAAGACAACTAAATGACAAAGACTCATTTCAAATTATCAGGATTGGAGCACACGCTACAAAATACTGCCGATGTATTTAAAAACCAAAACACTAAGTTGAAACTAATTGTGTTATCGATTGTAATGGAAAGATTTCGGGTGTGTGTACTTTGCCTGTGAAAGAATAAAGTGGGAGGAAGCTGAAGGTTACAGAGGACACTACAGCAACCAGATCTACACTGGGGTTTTTATCCAAATGACTTGGAGAACAGAGTGTTACCTGCTTTCTTGGCAGGACATATCATAACTACTCTGAGTTAAGAAAGAAAAAAACACAACAAACTCCATGTCAATAGACACACCTTGCCCTGAGTTGAGCCCACTCCCAACACAGAAGCTGACTTTACCTGCACCACCTTGTGACCCCACAATACAGCTCCCAGGGGTGTAGGCAGCAGGTGCTGGCACAGCAATGGGAACTGCCTTACCCCAGAGAAGTGCAGTCCTTTTTATTGGAATGATGAAGCTATAAATTACCTGTGGTAGTAGCCGTGATTAATTTTGTGATTACTGATAAAAAGCCTTAGGAATTTGGTGGGTTTTCTTTGCTTTCAAGGTGCTTGCAGCCAAGCCCTCCACCAGCCTTGTGCCAGCCCAGGAGGTCTACAGCTATTCTGGACGGTTCCTAACGTACCCGACAAATAAAAGCACCAGAACAGCACAGCCCCTTGTCAGACTGCCACAAGAACAAAAGTACAGCAGGTGGCCATCCACAGCTCCAAACTGAATCATACACTGCTCAGAACTTTATACCAATCCCTGCGCAGCTTTGTATCTGTTCAACGTTACTCTTCAGCCTCAATTTTCAAAACGAAAAAAAAAATAATTGTTTTTAGTGATACATGAACCATGGAAGAAGACAATGATCCAAATGGTATTATTCAGCACTCAATAAAATAGAGGAAAACTATCGCATCTTTTTCCTCCTGTTCTCCATTTTTTCCCCTTTCAATATTTATTAAGTAAACCAGTGCTTATCTGGAATAAATCCCCAGGCTCAGTGAAACACCAGGTGGTAGACTGGAGTAGTTTTTCTAGCAACAGATGGCTCGAACATTTTATGACAAACAGACACAGGACTATTGCTACTCAGACCATCTTTCAGTTACTTCTTTATATAACAACAGCACCTGACCTGGGGAGCCCTGACAGCCGCTCACCTGAGCCAAGCCCTCAGCTCCTGAACAAGGTGATGGGGGAGGCGGCTGCACGAGTCCCTCTCTGCCTGCTCCTCCTCCACTTCTCACCCGTCTTGAGAGTGGAGTTCTGGGAGAAAATCCAACGCTTTCCATGTCAGACAAGAAACTTGGGAAACACTGGTTCTGGAGAAAAGCTACAATGCCTATGCCTTATAATTTAAAATGTAGTATTTTCCAATTACTTTTACTTGCTCATTGTCCTATCTGTCCGCATTCAAAGCAACTGTGACCCACCACTTTTAACTTTAACGATGAAAGGAATTTTCTGGCTTACACACTTCGCTGTGCACCATAAAGGCAGATTACTTGGTTCACCTGAAGTGAAGAAAAGCATTCAGTCATTACAATGATGCTGGTCTTAATAAACAGAGGGAACTAACCAGAAAAAAAGCAGCACTAAATACTCCATTACTTCAATGCATTTCTCACTAGTAATTTAATTCCAAAAGACTTGCACCTGAAATGCATACTGTAATACTCCCTGCCAGGTCATTTGAGAGGGATGGGGACAGCACAGAGGCCACTCCAGGTACAGCCACACTTCTACATTCCCCCTTTCTACCCCTGGGAGTTCTCAAACAGGGACTCGGGACAAACATCTTTCAATCTCATGCCAGCACTATTATTTTGAAATCTGAAACAGCATTTTGGATCTATGCTGCAAAAGTTAATAGTATGCTCGAAATATTTTTAGGGATGTGACATTGCTGAACTGATGTGACAGAAATCAGATACGCCTAAAAATAACCTCAGTCCCCAGTTACAAGATACTGTCTGGTCTGGGGTTGTGTTTTCTTGGGTTTTTTTTTCCTTATTTATGTATTTTTAAATAAAGGACATCAGCACTCGCAGAAGTGAAAAGGCCATGAGCTAAAAACTTTAACTACCTAGGAGAAAGGACTAAAGGATGCAAAGGCAGCAGCAGAAGCCTGGAGATTTTTTTTACACTCCTAAATATACATTAAGGATTGGTTGATTATTTTCCTAAAATAAATTTAGTCATCTGAGACCACACAAAAATTGTTTCACATGCAGAGGCACTAAGAATATCTAAAATTACATGGCATTAGAAAAAGAACACTGTAACCAGCATTTTGTATTGGTTTAGATGTCTTCAATCTATTGCTTTCCTCTTGCAATACTATTAATTTCCATTCCTCTTACTGTAGTAGCTACCTATCTCAGTAGAAGAGGTAATTAAAACCAGCTGCTTAATCTACTTGATATTTAATAAACATAAATGTATAATACATTGATAGTGCTGAAATAATGAATCACTGTACTAAACCAGATTATATTCTTCAATTCCTCACCTGTTTCAGATAAAATATTTATATACATTTGAACTGTTATTTTAATAAGAAATTTGTATGCCAGTTTTGGTATCCAGACCCACACTACAGCATTTTTAACAGTGCAGTATAATAAAAATGAACATTATAAAACATTTATTACATTAAGGCACTATCACACTCCTCTGATCAGATACACAAGTCAAGTGCAAAAAAGACTGTACTTATTTGAACTCAAATAGTACTTTTCTTTCTTCAAGCAAAAAAGAAAAAACACAGTGAATACCCAGTTGTTTTGTCTTGTCAAGAAATTTATATCTCCATGTTGCATGGGTACACCTAGGACTGTTTCTTATACAGTAACTTCCTGACAACTGGGAGAAATTGTATAAGATTCTATAAAACAAGGGTTGCAAAAGGAATGTGGGAACCAAAAGACTAGTTCTGCAGTCCTAACTATGATCCCTGCAGAAGACCTAGTCTTCCCTCCACAACCCTCAGTATGGGAGTCAGACAAGGAAGGCTTAAGACAGATAAAAGGAAGATGCTTTCACCATGGCCTTCATGAACTTTCGGGCCATCCCTTGCAGCACTGAGGTACTAGGGGGGAGAAGACAGACAGATGCTCATTCCTACCAGTAGTTCTTACAGAAGCTCATCCCAATTTCACTGCTTTCACACACTTGATGAAGAACAGAACGGTACCACCTCTTTGAAGCTAACAGTAACAGCTGACCCCAATGGATTTACGCACTGGCCAGGGTCAGCCTGTAGCAGTTATCAAACCTTAGCTGCAGGGGTCAATGATACAACTCCTGTATTATTTCAGCCATAGCAAGGGTCATTTTTCCCCAACATCACTAGTAAAGGTAATGACAGCAAGAAAAATTCCAGTGGAAACAACATATGCATTACTGTTTATTCAATGTATAGGTTTTGTCAATTCTATATCAAGGTGGGGTGGTCTTTTAGTCTGTTAGCTAGTTAGTCTTCTTGGCCAAGAAAAATCACCCCTTCTTCTCACAGGCATCAGCCAGCCTAGCTATTACGTGATATTTAATGTACTGTTACACACGTTACACTACAATGTAGTTTTCCAGGGAAAATAAATACTTCCAGTAGTGAAGGATTCTGACTACTAAGCAAATATTATGTTTGCACACCTGTGCAGATTCAGCCCAACAGTGTCGTTTATCACCGGCAGCTGGAAGGCTAGACATGCACTAGTTCAACAAAAACAGGAGGACACTTGCTTACAAGACAGGGCTTAAAACAGGGCTTAAAACTGCTTGCCTAGATTGTAGCTTGAGGCATACACAAATATCTTTGATTCCAAAGGGTCATTTTTTAACTGTATTCTGTAGATAAGACTTAAAAATCATCAGAGAAGTTACAGCAAAGTATTTTCATGCACAAAGGCATAAGCAAGAAAGTGAGAAATATGGTAGTATCTTTGACAACATTTAGTCCAGACACGGAACAACGCAAGGGACCGTCTCACATAGTCTCTGTCAAGTGACATATTCTATTGTCAAGTGAGTTACATCCCTGCACCTCTCGGAGGGGCATATGTGTAGCTAATTACATATGAGCTCACTCCAAAGTGCAGTCTGGGGCGCAGCTGCAGTCTGACCGTGCTCACAAGGAAATGGAGGTGGAAGGTCAGCTTTCAGTTTCCAGCCTCAGGTCAAGCTTATCAGTCACTCACTGCATTTAAATCATTAAGGACAGGTCAGATCAGATCAGCCACCTGTCCCTTACGGGCTGGATACACACCATTTTTTTCCCTATTTTTGCTTATTTTAAGTAACAAAACATGGAGGGACCTGTTAACATTTAAGGAAACAAATTCTCTAGCCATAAATACAGAAACAAGCTCATAAAGGGTTAAAGATGTATTGAAAATTCTAGAAGAGTTTCGTTGGAAGGGACCTACAACGATCATCTGGTCCAGCTGCCTCCTTTAGAGCTACTACTGTCTCTTCCCAAAACTGGGATGGAAAGCACTTAAGCATTCAAGACGCAAACATCTCAAAACAGTAAATTGTCAAATTATTCTCTGATATTCCTGCTTCAAGGATTAAGTAATTTCTTTTTAGAAATTACACTTTTAGGAAGAAAATATCTTTAAATAGTTAATGATTGCCTTGTTTACTGGTTCTGCTTGCTTCCCTTTTATTTTTCTTTTAACTTTTTTTCCAGCTTTACCATCATGCCTCCCAGCCATTATTATAAACACGGCACTCTGGCCTTTCTTGATAATGAGAGCACAGAAAGTGTATATGCTTCTATCCTGCCACCCTCTTTTCTTAAGAAAAGGACAAAGACAACATTTTACAAATATCTGGACTTTTGAACAAAAATAAACAAGAGAACAGCAGTGCTCCAGACTAGCCATGTGAGCATGAGCCATGTCACTGAGAGCACTTCTATTTGTAAGAGCATTGTTTTCCAAAATAGCTCTTGTTGGCTCTGCTCTTGACACTAGAGAAGCCAAAAGAAAACAAAAACTCTCTCTCATGTTCACAATCAACTAAGCTCTTCCCCCCAAAAATTGCTTGAAATCACATACACATAAATTGCTGGATTGGCACCATCTCCTGGCCTCAAAAAACAAGTTTTTGTTATAGTTGCCTTTACATAAGACAGGTTAATATAGTCATATGAAAAGATGTCTTCAAAAACCCTTCACATCCACGAGGTAGATGTCTAGAACCACAGAAAAACTCTAGTCAGACAAGATCTCTAGAGTTCCTCCTTAACTTCCCATTTAGTTCCAACACCTACAAAATCCCAAGTTCAATAATGAAACACAAAGTCGCCCAGTGAGTTTTGAGCATATCCGAGGATGGAGACTCCCCAAAACCAGATGTCAACACCTCCGGGCAACCTGTTCCTGCTACTTATCCCCCCTCACCATGAACAATTTTTTCTTTATAATTAGTCAGAATCACAATACTCCCATTCTCCCATTATTACGCCAAGGTCTTGCTGGCAGACCATTGCCTCCTGCCCTATCACTGGGCTCTTCTGACAAAATTTGGTTTCCATTTTCTCTGTAGCTACTAATCAGGCAGTTGAGACAGCAATCAGATATTATCTTCAGCCTTCCAGTCGTCTCAGCAGCCATTTGACAGATTCCCTCCAGTTTGTTGATAACCACTTTGTACTCAAGAGTCCAAAACTGGGCAGAGTTTTCCAGCTCTATTCTATTTGGTAAGCAAGAATAATTTCATCCATCAGTTTTCTGGCTACACTCTTGCTAATACAGACAAACTGCTGGCCTTTACTGTTGCAAACACATACTGCTGACTCAGCCTGGTGTCCACCAGGTGTGTTTTCTTTCAGAAAAACACAAACAAAACCTCTCCTTACTGGTCCCTAGACTGTAAGTTCCCAGCCCACACTGTTACTTGGAGCTCTCTTCAGTTCAAGGTGCACACATCTTCACTGAACGTCACACTGTTCTGTTGGCCTGTTCCTCCAGCTTGCAGAGGTCCTACCCACAGACTGCTGAGCCATCAAATGCTATCCTCCCCTTGGTGTCACCTCCCAACCTGGAAAGGATGGCCTTCATCCCATCCCCTACATCAATTAAAAAATGTTAAGTAGTGTCAAAATCAAAGAAGCCCCAGCAATACATGCATTACAACCACACAGCTTCAAAGAACCATTGAGATTGACCAGGCTGCCACTATTAATTACTAGAAAACATAGTAAGATTTACAGTGTGTAGTATATCTCTGCCTAAGTGCACAGGGTTGGAAGGTTCTACACTGTTACAAGTATGAAAGATTAAGACTTGCTGAATATTATGTTAAATTCTCTGTGTAAAAAACAGGTAGCAAACAGCCAGACATGAAATTCTCAATACAATAAAATTAATAATCTTCAACTGATATTCATTATCTGTATAACCAAAAATCATGGGTTGGTGCAGTGAGAGCGTCAGTATGCAGGCAAGGCTGCCCTGTTATGACTATAACACAGGAATGGTGCACATGGACCACCTAGACCTAAGACAAGGACTGAGGAGCAAAAACCTTCACCCATACCTAACCGAAACCACGATCACAGACCTAGATAAACTGCCTAACACTGAAATACTACCTCTATGGAAAAGAGGTACAATTCCAACCCACATCTGAGTTCTCTAGCATAACAATAAAAGTCAGCCAAGAATGATGGGGACATTAAGATCTCCCTTCATTGCACAGAGACACTGAGCAACAGCAGCAACGTAGAGTGGGACTCTACTGTCCTTGAATTGCATGAACGTATTGAAACACAGTGGCCTCATTTTACAGGTATTCCTGTGTGAAGGAGAGATAAACTGACTTAAGACAGCAAGAAGAAACAGAGGACGTGAAAGCCAGCAGCCACAGAGGCATGTAGATTGCACTGACCAGTAACAGCACGTTTCTTTGCTCTTCTAAATATGCCTCCACACAGCTTCTGCATCAGCTTAACTACCAGTTTAACAAGATGCACAACATGAACATGGTAACAAATACTAACCAAGCAACTTGCAGTAAAAGGACAGTGGCTCTTTCTTAGCGTGAAGTAAATACGAGATCCTTCAATACACTTTAGGAAAGACAAAGAAATTTCTCCTGTGTTTTTCTTTTTCTTTTAAAACCAGAACAAACAATACAATTCAGAGCCTTAAAAACATGACAATTGAGCTGCAAGCTCTGGCACACAGAAGAGTAAAAAAACCCCAAACCTTAATGCTGCTGGATTAAGCACTGCAGTGGGACTCTACTAACCTAGGTCCATTTCCTAGTTCTAACACTAATTTCCTATGGGACCTTTCTCAGTTATCCTAATTCCTTGATTCTCTTAAACCAAAACTGATGATACTTTCGTTCCTTGCAGAGTGGATTAATTTCATTAATACTGGTTAGACACTGACTCTACAAAATGCAACAGAAGTACACAAGTACAGTTTTCTTTCTCAAGGTCTCATGTAATTCTATCAGTATCTTCATTTTTAAAACGTATGCTAGCTTCAGAGATAAACTACTCCATGGAAGATGCCCCAAGAAGCCTATCAGACAAAGCCACAGGTAGAATACCGGTGATTGCACAATCTTGGATCTTTGCCTTGTTCTCAAATCACCTATAGTTGGGACATTTACAGCTAAAAATCCTTCAGAGAGCACAGTTTTTCCTCACATCCAGTCATAACAGCAGAAAATCACATTTTCATTTATTTGTCAATCCTAGAAGTCAGACTTTCCAAGATACAGTAAGAAAATCCACATGGATGACCAATATTTATTGGGCCACCTCATTTTAGAGGTCCAGGTGTTCTCAAGACCACCTACACAGACCAGGTTTCATTACTTACTAAAATACCATGATTTTCCATAGTAAAAAAAAACAAGCCCTAATGGAAGTCGGGGGACTAACAACTTATTCCATGCTAAACCTTGATGCGGTTTACTGCTGCCTTGTTTGGTATAAGCAAGTACCACAGAGTTATCAGACAATTTCATATGTTGATTTCTTCAAATAATGAAAAGCACAAGCTTCCTAAAATTACCTGTATGGACAAAGAAATAGAGTTACACAAGAAACTTAATATTGACATGAATTACCAGAATAAAGCTTAAGCTGCTGCAAACACATACCTTAACGAAAGACTTCTGGGGGTAATTTAGCTTTCAGTCCCACCACATGTAAATCACTACCATTTTAAGTTTCAGATTTTCTTTCAATGCTAATGGGTTAATGCAATTTTTGGTTCTCTAACTGACACAGAAGCTTCTGAAATTCAGAAAACACTTTGTCTTTAAAAATCTTATCAATTAGCACTGAACTAAACCACGAGAAGCATTCAAATTCCAGTGTCTAAATTTCATTTTGCACAATTCTGAAGTACTCAATGGATTTTTCATAACATGAGGCACAACATGGCTAATTAATTTCAGCAAAACAAGGGGGCCAATTCATGTCTACAAAATTGTTGGTGTTGTTTGCTCATTCCTGCTAAATGAGAGCGGAGAAAACATATAATTTCCCCTAACGTCGCTCATTACGGTGGAGGGAGGCTACACCTCTGACCTGAAGACATAACCGAGGGTGGGTCCATGTGGGGAGAGACTGCCTGGTATGAGACCAGCTGAGAGGGTTGGAAAAACGCTTTGAGCCATTCTTAACTCAAGTTACAGCAAAGCTTTCCCTACCTCCTGCCCGAGTACAAACTCCCCTTGTGACTGCTTCAGCTATTGCCTCCAGTGCAAACACCAAATTTGTATCCCATGGTTTCCACACCACAAAACCCATCTCAACTTTGCACACCAAAAGCTCAGTCTTCCTCAATGCGCTCGGCCCAGGTACCTGCCTATTACCCAAAACACTGGGCTTCACAGCTGCTGTACAGCTTGTGTTTGGGGTATTTTGCTTTAGAATAGCAATTATTTGCAGCACTTGACAGGTGCAAAGCTAAAAAAAAAATTCCCTTTTTTTTTTCCTCCCAGTCTGTAGATAGTTAACCCTCACTGTTTAAACTTTAACTCGTGAAAGGTGAGACAGATTTCCTTTCATTGTTTAAGCTCAGTGAGCCTTCCACACAGATGTGCAACTGAGGCAGAAAAAGATCAAAACATATTAAATGTTGTCCTTACAATTACTGAGATAAGTGTATCAAGTAGTAGTTAATTTTTCTGATTAAAATTTGAGCCGTATCTGCCAGTTTCATTTGCAAAGTGGCAGCAATGACTCTGGGAGCATGTCTCTAATTTCAACCTTAAAATAATGTGATGGCTTAAAATGGTCAGGGTAAAACTAGAACCCATGGCACTTTCTTTACCCATTTTATAATCTACAATTATAAAACTAGCTCTGCAGGTACACTTCAAGCCACTGCGGCTACAGTTTTTCCTGAGCAACGTGAGTTAGCCAGCCTATTAGTCAAATCCAAGACAGCATTTAAAAAGTGCAATCTGTTGAGCTTTAACTATTCCACTCAATTATAAAACTCTGCTCCAGAAGGCACAGAGTTATTTCCTTAAGAAACCATTAACATTTGGTAAACAAAGCATATCTGGTAACTACACTCCATCTGCAGGAAAACACACAACCCTGATTGTCTCCCTCCACCACCTGTCAAGCGGCTGAGTTCACAGCTTGCCGGGGCAGATGAGAGGGGCAGGAGAGGCAGCTGGGGGGATTCTGACATCTCTGCACCTCTTGGCCTTACCTCTGCTGAAAGCCAGTACTGTGCAGAGTGACAGAGGCTTCACACCTAACTGCTTCTCACTCCAGGGCACACCTCCTGCAATCTGCCTGAACAAGCTCGGAGCTCATCACATTAGATAAGCTTATGCCAGCCCTTAGCAAACGAGCCACAAAAGATTCACTTGTTTCTGTAGCTTACCCTTTTGAGCCTGAGTCCTTTAAGAACAGCTTTGTCTTATTTACCTTTATCAAAATCACTGAACACACAATGCTATGTACTTCAATACTTTTCCTTGTAGACTTAGAATCATTTTATTGGTTGTCATTTTAAAAGAATTTTAGTATTGCCAAACTAAAGTCAGGTACTACTCAGCTGCTCCATTTCTTAGACTGCTTGCAACAAGTCTATTCTGACAGCTGGCCAATACCTTATTTTTCAGCTCAAAACCCTTCCTCTCCAGCAGGTTGAAATTTCCAAAGTGTCTAGTTAGTTCTGGAAACTCCAACATGAAATCATAACTCTCCAGAAAACACAGCTCTCTTCCAAGAATAAGATGAAATACCCAGTACAATGATACACAGTGTTTTGCCAAAGATATTTTAAAAGTTAAGATGACTTCTTTTAATAGCCAGATTTCAAGACTGGCAAACAGGTTTTCATGACAGACGTGCTTTCTGCCAGCACACAATGAGAAAAAGGCTCAGATCTGGCCAACTTGTATGCCTCCAAAAAACTGCAGGTGCATTAGCTTGGCAGATGGCACCAACTTCAACCAGGTCCTTCAGAGACTCTGCACCAAGCACATCCAGAGAGGACAATTTTTCTTCTGAACACAATGCCAAGATGTGGCAGGCTGCACCCCAACTACTCCAAGAAAGAGTAGGGAGCCTGAATCAAGACTGTTCAAACGAGATTAATTGCACAACAGAAATGCAGAGTAGAGGCAGGTCAGGGAAGTCAACTGGTTTAGCAGCCTGGGAAGTCTGTCCTCCTCTAAGTCTACCTGCACATGAAAAATGTTCCACAAAACTGTGTAATTTCCAACAAGAGGGAGAGAACGACACGAGCTTTGAAAGAAAACCTAATACTTGATTAAATAATTAGATCACAGAAGATACCATTACAATCGCCACAGCTACTTTGTACATAAAATAACTCAGTGTCGGTGTAGAACATAGCAGACAACACAAACCAAACATTTCACACATAAATTTATTCCCTGGCACCGCTTGAGATCTATCACCTCGGCACGGGCTAAACATGGTAAACCAGGGGGCTTTCTTCACCTTCCAATATCTAGAAATAATTTCTGCTTTTACTCTGACAAAACAGTTCAGACTGCTTTTGCCAAATGTTTCTGAATTGCAAACAGCCATGGGAGCTTAAAAGTTAAGGAGCAGATGGTTTGTTAAGTCTGCAGTTTTTGAGGAAGTTTTACCTGGAGATCAGAGTTAAGTTCCAAACTCTGGAAATGAAGTTATTAAATACATCAGCGATTTACACCCTGAGATCACTTTCCATCAGGATGTAAGCCTGTATCAAACTGAGCAGGTCTCTCTAAAAACCACTGAAAGGGGAATTTTCAATGTCTTTCTTCCAGTTTCTACTAAGAAACATCTGTAAGCTATTTAAGATTCCTTTTCATAAGTGAGCAAACAGGAACAGGATGGAGGCAGTTCAATGACAAGACGCTTCATTTGTGGTTTTCAAACAGTAATAATAATATAAAAGATTAGATCAACACAGAGTAACAACCTTGATTCAGCATTAGGCCATGGTTGTGGCACTTTCCAGTGAACTTTGTTTATACATCTTGTCGGTATTTCCACCCTTCCATATTTTGAATCTACTTTCAATTGAGAGTTAAGCAAGGATGCAAATTTTATAGTGTCTCCCAACACAGTAATCCATAACAGAAACCATATATATGTTTATGGGAAAATACTTTGAGTATTAAACTAACCTGTAGTTTAGGACTCATGCATGACTTCATCTGGAAGTTGCCATAACACAGTGATAATCATAACCACGGACAAAGTTAACCATGCTTCTCACTGCTGTGGCTCTTACCACCCCGATATTCCATTTTGTAAGGCCATCAGGTCGGTCTGGAAGGCACAATGGGAAGGTTTTGCACTTTAATTGTCTCTTCACTAATGACTCATTACAGAAGGGGAAGACCACATTCGAGATAACACACTATGTTTCACCCTGGCTACAGCCAGAGTTACAATCGCATAACTCCCCTGGATTAAAGCTCTCTCCAGATCAAGGAACACAGCCACAGACATAATTGGTTTCCTTAAGAATTTAATTCTTTAATGCTTCCCAATGATACCATTTTTGATAAAGTAAAATTTTGCTCTCAAAGAGCTATCAAAAATCATAGAATCATTAAGGTTGGAAAGGACCTTAATCACCTCTAAGATATCAAATTCAACCATTAGCCCAATATCACCACGCCTACTAAGCCATGTCCTGAAGTGCTATCTCTACATGCTTTTTGACCACTTCCAGGGATGGAGACTCCACCACTTCCTATCCTGGGCAGCCTGGTCCAATGCCTCACTACTCTTTTCAGTAAAGAAATTTTTCCTAATATACAATCTAAACCTTCCCTGGTGCAACTAGAGGCCATTTTCTCTCATCCTATCACTTGTTACTCTGGACAAGAGACCAACACCCACCTTGCTACAACCTCCTTTCAGGCAGTTCTATAAGGTGATAAGGTCTCCCCTCAGCCTCCTCTTCTGCTGGCTGAATAACCCCAGTTCCCTCAGCTGCTCCTCAGAAGACTTGTTCTCCAGACCCTTCATCAGCTTCGTTGCTACTCTCTGGACACGCTCCAGCATCTCAACATCGTTATTGTACCAGGGGGCCAAACAGCATCCCCAAGTGGCATAAAGCTAGCACGTAATCAAAAACCTTGACAGACAGATATGTAGGTATAGATGTGTGTGTAGATATATAAAAAAACAGATATAACATTTTTTTCCCACGTAATACACAAAGCTCCAGCATGCGATGTAGGAGTAGTTATTTGGATTGTCATATTACACTTCCATGGACAATTATGGACATCACAAATGCACACATCATCGTGACTAGCCCATGTTTATGTGAAGGCTAAAGCAATGAATATATGAGGCTACTTAACAAAATACACGAAGAATTATCATGTTCTGCACTCACAACAGCAACAGGGAATTTGGATAATACACAAAGTTCAGCAATACCTAGAACTGTGCTAGAGGTAGCTGATGTAGATCACAATGAAGAAGGACTATTTGTGTCAGCCACTGCCTGGCTACAGAGGACTGCTCAGAACATGATCCACTAAATTAAGGAAAACAGGCAAGAAACCTTAGGAATGACTGATAAAGATCCTCACTTATATGTTCCTGCTGTACTTGTTTAATTTACCAATCTGCATGGATGCTTATGTCTATAAATGAAATAATTCAACAATTATAGCAATTATCAAAAACTACAAACAAATATGTATTTTAAGTTAATTTTAGAGAAACCTTTAAACAGTTCCAGTAATTTAATGAAATCACTTTGTTTAAACACAGTATAGAAAACAGAAGTCCTATTCTATTTTTTAGTAGTCTCTTATTTTCCATCTATGATATAATCCAGATTTAATCTAAGTCTTGCTAATACCCAGGTATTCATCTTGTAACGTTCTGGGAATCCTAGGAAACAAATATTTAAAATTATGTTACGGATTTAATAATGCGTATCATCTAAGTATGGCTGTCTTTTAACTTCATATGTTCTCAGCTCTCCTTTTGATAAAGACAGGTTATACAGGACGAGAGAGAACACGGTCTTGTAAAACAGCTCAATAAGAGGTCCAGAAGCAGAAATGGAACTGCTCATCTGTAGGCACGGTGAGCTGTTTTAAATGAAGACAGCTGCTTTATTTCCTCAGCTGTCTGAGTTCTTGAACAGTTACCATGATGCACGAACACAACCACGCTCATCTTCAACACTGCTGTAACTTAAGTTCGCCAACCCCAGTTAATAATCCTTTTTCTTCCACCTGCAGGGACATCCTGGAAAATAGCCCTGCTAATGCTGATTTGAACCAGAGCTTAGAAAAATAGAATAGATGCTTAAAACCACATCTAGGTAGGAGAGTAGATACCACCACATGACCCCAGATGAGCACGGGACTTCACAGAAGTCCCAGAGGTGCCATTAATGTTGGTGCTATGATAGTTTTCAGCTGACACAATATTTCAGGTAAAAATAGGCAACAAAACTCCATAATTCCAATGAAAACAAAGCTAAAATTTAATTCTTTTCCCTGGATTCTAAGTGTCACATGAAAAATTAAGTTTAACAACACATGCCTCAGAGGCAAACTCAAAAGGATTTGATTGAAGGCATTACATGTTACTCCCAAACAAAAATAACAAGTTTTGCTTGTTGACGTTTTTGAAAAGAATGAAAAAATACCAGATTGTTATTCTGAAATTCATCTCATGGCAGTAGCAGTAGCCTGTCATTAAAGGTAAGCAGGATGACAGGGAAGACAGAATGTAACCTTCCACTGACTCTTCAAAAAGTTACAAGAGATGTACAGAGCTCTGATCTGAGCAGTGTGATTTGCAAAAGACATCTTCAGGCAGTACCAAAGGAACTTAAAGAAAAATCTATTATCTTGTCTCAGTTCAAGGAACTTGCTGCATCAGTCACAGTAGGTTTCAAAAACGGGAGATACTGCACAGTAACAACAAGGGTCTTAACTAAGTAACCATAGTGAATTAATTGATTTCATTTTCATGAGTTTTTTCGACCTCAGAAAAATGTCTTTTTAATTCACAAAACAGGTAGTTAAACATGCAAGTTTCAAATGGGATAATGGAAAACAAAATAATATTTAAACACACCCATTCTTACTCAATTATATTTCTACTGCAGTCTGTTGTTTGGATTTGTAATAAAAATGTTATGACTTGATATGAGTAGCGAATGAATGGGGCTGCAAAGGTGTGGATGCTTCGGAAGGAACGGCAGAAGGAGGGACATCAAAAGGCACATGCTGACAGCACATGAAATAGCAGGTGATCCAGATCACAGCACCTCTGTACACAGCTTCTCAGGACATCATGATAGGAAAACAAACAGCAGCCTAGAATGGGGTACAGTCTACACCCATAGTGAAACAAAAACTCAAGCCACCAGCAGATGATGGTAGGAAGATGATGAGAATCACTGATGCTTTAAGACACCCCAGATAAGTAGACTGAGCAACCCCTAACATTTGCAGGCATGGCACAGGAAAGGAAAAAACACAGATCCTAACCTGTTATGTACTCTACAGAATATAAAAAGCACATCAAAAGCCAACCTGAGAACAAAGATTTTCCTTGTATCATTCTGGGAACACTACCACTGCAACACATATACCATGGAACCCGAATGATGGATGCAACACATGGACATGTCTTATGGCTTGTGAGTATGCAGCTATGAAACTGTATGAGTTTTTTTCAAAATATCTCTTTCCCCATAAGGTTTACCATTAGTTTCGATGCACTATTCTTGCAGAGGGTCTAAGTGTCACATGAAAAGTTTAGCAACACATGCCTCAGAGGGTCCAGTGTATAAGTCCAAGATAAAGTGGAATTATTCCTTCTGGCCCTCTGGCTCTTTGTGGTGCCTCTGCACTCCTTGCCCATGCCAAACAGGCACAGAAAGGTTTTGGTTAACAGTTTTAATGGAAAACCTAACAACCCAGTCACTACAACGTGCCCATTCCCAACCTCCTCAAACAATCGAATCCCTCACCATCCCTAATTGCCCCCTCCTGTCCCATTCTGCAGATATCTTCAACTTGAATTTCAGGTTCCAATTCAGAAGCAATCTCTCCTATCTCTTAAAAGCAAACACTGATCAGCCTTTAATATTGACTCCTCATGCCCCTCTTCTGTTCCCACTCACTTACCTATATATATTCTTCTATAAGCATGAGTCTACCATTCTTAGACAGACAGGCATCAGTCCACGAACAGGTTGAGCTATTTTAACATCTAAAGGCAGCAAGCATATTCCCAAAGTACAAAGTGAATGAACACAATCTTTAAAAGGAAAAAGCAAACTCTACACTGCCTGTCCTTGCAAAGAAATGGCAACTGAATCAACTATGCAGCCGAATAAGGATGGCTGGGTCAATGGCTTAGTGTGTCCACACATTGCAATGGATAAGCTTCCTGAAGAAAAAAATATACCAACAGAAGAAAGAAAAAACAATCAAACCCCCAAATTTACTGTCGGTCAGTAACAACACCACCTTATTGTGCAGCATCAGATCTTAATATCGAGAAAAAGGTAACCTCATTAAAACTCACTAGAAGCTTCAAATTATCATTCAAGTCAGGCAAAGCAGGAAAAAAATTGTCTCATTGAAAAGGTTTGTCTCTCCCTATCGTAAACACATTAAAATTAGAAATTGAGGAAGAATACAGAGAAGAGCACAGCATTACAAATCAGCACTTGAGAAGTAAAAAAACTCTATTTCAAACATCTGGATACTTCAAATCCTCAGGACAGTCAGCAAAGGTTAACAGAAGAGCACCAAAGCTGTGTTCCTTCAACAGCTTGTCCCCACTGGGGAAGGACAGGAAAGGAACACGCAGCATCAGCCACAACTAAAGCTACTTGGAGCATGTTTTGACAAGACAAATAAAGCTGCACCCTTTATCCTGCCACCTGCCATTTGCTTCTGAAGCCACAAAGCAACACTGCATCTCTGGCAGGGGGTGAAGCTGGTAGCAGCTGCGCCACCAGGACATTTCCAGCAGGGAGCAGGGAAAAGAGAAGCAAAACGGGGCAACTTGATCTGTCTTCCTCTCTGGAAATACTGCACCAAGCAATGGACTACAGCTGGAAACCTCATTATGTAAGGAATATAATCTAGTATGTTAGAGGAATTCATTTACAGCCCATCTCCTCAATAAAAACATATTCCCTGACAATTTCCTTGGAATATGACAATGTCATTTTAACACATGGTTTCTGAGCAACGGTCACAAGAAATTCAAGGAAGGCACACTGCATGTCAACCACAGCATCAGTAAAAAAATGACAAGACTGTGCAATACCTGGCTTATTCTAATTAAATGTCCTTCTTCCAATAATCATAAAATGTTGAGTAGCATTTCACAACAGCTTAACTTAATTTTGCAAAAAAACATGCTTAACTGGTATCTTTTGTGAAACAGAAATGGAAACCACAAACTGAAGAACATGCACTGCTTGCTGTAAAAACTATGAACTGTTCACATAAAAAACATGTTGCTCAAGAGATATTTTAACACTGTATTTAATTCATATTACGCCATTAACACAGAAAACCAATGTATTTCAAATATGAAGCAAACAATCTCCTTCCTCATAAGCACAACTATTAGTGGAACAAAGGAATGAAGCCAGTAAGAACTGAGCCACCCACTTTAATTCCCATATTATTAAAAAAAAAAGAGCAAGAAATGTTAACATCAAGAGACTGAAAAATTTGGGGTGTTCTTTCTTAATATGTACAATAGGGCAGCACCACTAGCAGTGTCATCATCTAGTCCCCTGGATCCTTAGAGATTAATATCTAAATTGCATTGAAGAGCTGCCACCTTCATGACTGCACACTATTTTCACAGTAATTACAATAAATTCTTTTACCATTGCAGTAACTTTTAGAAACAATGTTGAGTTTTCCCCTACGCCCCTTCTCCATGCTCCATTTCAACGGATATTCATGAATTACCAAACAGCATCACAAAAGCAAGCATTCTACCCAACCACCTGCAAGGTGAAATGGGCTCATCTTATTACTTGTACACTAGCAATGAGCACCTCAGCCCACACCATTAGATGCCATCCAAACTGAGACTGCATTTATCCACGTGTAAAAGATTTCAGCCCATCAATAAACGGTGAATCCTACATAGTTTTCATATGCTGATGCCCCATGTTTACCATGCAATGGATTTATATCAGTTAAGGGCTAAATCAGAAGCAACTCTGCTGATCGACCAAGGGAAGGTCAAAACAAAGCCTGTGAAAACATGCATATTTAACCTATTCTCTAGAATGCTTGAGGATGTTACAAGCACGAGTACTTATGCAGTTAAATTCACAGGCTACAAATGTAATTACATGTAACAGCACCAAAAGACGCTATATAACTTTCATAAATACAGAAACAAAATAGCCACAGCTTCCATTTCCCATGGAAAAGGTTCAGCAACTATAATTCACATTTCACAAATCCTGAAATTTTATGGTCTCTATCTTGAAAGAGCTTCCTGTTAAGCCCAACACAGTTCATGTAACTAAGCTAGCTTGTGTCCAATACCAGCCAAACAACAGATCTCATACTAATAGCAAGAAATAAAATACAAAAAGAGGAAATCACTGAAAGAATAATTTTGAGTTCAGATATAAGTTCAGATTCAAGTTCAGCTCAAAATGTCAGGATCTGCAACTAAGGACAACTTGAAGAAAAGATTCTATTTCCTGCTGCTTGTCTTGTGTGAGAAATTATAGGATCCGGATTCAGGTTTCAAGTTAAACATGGTATTTATTTTCTGGAATGACGTGAAAGAGAAGTCTTCATTGCAGTTCAGATACATCCATGGCTGCATGTTTTCTGACTCTAAATAACATTTGTGATCCTCTGGGTTTTTTTAAGTTAAGGGTATCATATCCAACAGATCCACAGACAAGAATATCTCACTTGGTGCCAGGTCTAATGTAACTGAATACAAGCTAGAAGTCTGCCACAGAAACAGACTACTTTAAGGGTATTATTTTCACGAAAAAAAACCCTAGGCAAGCACAAAATAAAAACCAGAGGCATTTTATGAGAAAAGTCCATGCAACCCAGTCTGATAAGAGATATTCATAAATTGCTTCCACAATGAGTTTTGCTATATTTTAGACAATTTTATTTAACATTCTTCTTTTGTAAACAACAAGTCTCTGCATCTTCACTATTGATTTCCCTTGAGATCATGCTAATAAACTACAATACACCCAAGAAAAACAACAGGCTTTTTTCCTATTTGGAGAAAATGTGTATACAGTTTGTTGTGTTATGCTGGTAGCTGGAGGCACTAACAAGGGTCAGTTTCCACTGTGCTCTGGGCTGTAAAACCAATACATGAAAAAAAGCTGATTATTCATCCGGTTAGAAGCAGTTATCAAACGTTACCTCTTAGGAAAGTTTCAAATTCAAACACATACTTGGAATGAAACAATTCTGTGGTCAATTGTTTCTTGCTGTTGGCCTGTTCTTCTGTTGTTTCTTCACAAAAGTTAAAAAAGTTTACAAATAAGAGGAAATGCTGGCTAAAAAGAAATAGCTGCCCATGTTCTTGTCCCTCAGAAGAGGGTCAAGACAGCAACTGAGGCATTCAATACCAAATGCAAACTACTATATTGCGTTCACAATATTCCAACGTGCCTTGACTACACATGCAAAAGTAAGATCTCAGTACAGCACCACAGTCTTTACAGATGTGCATCAGACAGACACAAATTACAGCAAAACAGAAGCATAAAAAGGATTTTTGTTGAATACTGACAAAACAGAAAAATACCCAACATTATTTTTGCCCTTCCTGAGTTAACGTCTAACATAACCATGTGATGAAACCCTTGAAGAAGTATAAGAGAGGATGCTTTTTCCACCCAAGCTCACCCAGACAAGAAAGCATTCTCTGGTTTAGGACAAACACACGTTAAGTATTAGTAGCTGCTCTTTTGAACCAGAAACAAATAAAAACCACACTTGTCAGTAAGAACAAGTTCAGACTGTATTGACTTCTGCATTAATCCTGCTACAGCAAGTTTCTACATGCTTTCCCATGCTCCCTCCCCAGGAAAAGTCAGGCCTTCTAAGACAACAGCCAACATGCAGTTAGACAAATATTCAAAGCTATCAACCACCTGCTGCCAGCACTCAAGGCATTAACCTTTTCTGCTCAATTCATCTGCCTGAGACAGTAAAACAAAACACCTGTTAATAGGGGGTGTCATATAATATGCAAAACATTGATTCTCTAAAGCTCATATAACCCATTTTAAAGCCAACTAATGAGAACTCCTCTTCATATTACTGAACCATATCCTTTTATTGCTCTTATATTCATTATACACTTTTTTATATACATGCAAGCAACAGATCTCTGTTTTTACCCACCTTAAAGAGAACTCCCAATCTCCACTTCTTTCTAGGCCTTTCATAATGAAACGTCAAAAGAGTAGTGACCACTTAGTGCGAAAAGTTCTATTCTTTACTTAGTCCAACACCTGTCCCATTGAAAAGTAAAGTGCTAGCCTTGCTGGAACCAAAAATCTTTTTTGGTACACCCTCAGAAAAGCAATGGGGAAAAAAAAACATGCCAAAGCCTTTCTCACCTCTTACGACTGTACTTCCCGTATGCAAGCAAACCAAACCAAACCAATCAGAGCTCTGTCCTGACCCCGTCCCACATCACTTCATCACTTCCATGAACTTCAGTTAATACGACATCTTCTCTCAGCAATGCTATTACATATTTGAGTAAATCTAAAATGTTTTAGTCTTTTGGTACACCTTTTAACACCAGAGCAATTAATTTGGTTTCCTCCCATGAGAAAGAAAAAAGAAATCCTCCAGCAGAATGTCAGATGAAATGTCAAGTGGCAGAAGCAACAAGAACCCTGACCAAACCCCCCCGAATGAACTGCAGTCCAGTAAGTTCAGCTAAAGTAGTCCACTGCTGGTCATGGTCCGCTTGGATTAGTCACAAATATTTTTCCAAGGAAAAGAAAGTACACCTAGCCTACTGTTTAAAGTCATATAAAGACTCCAGACTGCAATGCCTCAAAGAGCCTCCATTTCCAGTAGCCCTCCACTATCTCACCATCATGTGAACCACAATCTCTTAACAATCATCACCAGCTCTTTGCTTCTGCAAATTCAGCAGGAGCATTTTCCACCTGCAGTCATGCTGAATTGCAGACTGTTAACGTTACCCATTCCAGCATTCACATTCCTTAAATCCATACAAGCAGAGGTTAATTTTATTCTTTTCCACACCATTAACCAAACTAGATCTTTAAAATCTTTATTTAGCAGCCTATTTTTTGAACACTGAGAGCCCAACAGCAGCATCACACCAAAGGCAAGCACATGGCAGAACAGTATGAGAAACATGGAGAAAGCCTGATAATTTTGCTAATTTTACTGTATCTGTTTGGTTGGAAAGGTTTTCTAAAATTATGCAATTTGACCAAGTCTGAAAGGAGTGGAAAGAACTACTGCTTTGCCTTTCAATTAAACATAACATAAGCAATAGACTCTAAAGAGAATTAGATCTCCTTTTTAGCATTGCTCATTTTCTTAAAACAGTTTTCAGATGGTTATAAGTGCATGGAAGTTCTTGTCCTAAAGTGCTGAAAAAAAGACCGAATATAGCTGTGTCCCTGTTTTGGTTGATGAAGACAAAAGGTGGAAGTGTTACTCCATAAAATACTAGGGAGCTGCACTTTCTAAATTAGAAGCCTGCCTTGTTTACCCGTATCACTGAAATGTAACAGATTTGCATCTGTTTGCAAAGAAAAGTGTCTCTTGTATGTTTAGCAATAAACTTAACTGATTTCCAATGTCTGTAAACACTGCTTGTAATACATCAGTGCTCCAGGAGCCCACATAGCTGGGGACCTGAAACTACAGCCCAATCAAAAAGTTCAAATATGTATACATGAAGTCATGAATCAGAGTTGGTCTCACGTCCCACTAAAATTCTTTAAAACAGCAATCAAATATACAACAGACTCTAATCATCTGGCTCAGCGCTTAAAGCATCTCTAAAAGTGATAAGCCTTCTAACGCATCCAAGGCTTAATAGCCATCAGGGAACTAAAGCCACTGCACTCTCTCACCTCTCAAAGTATTAGTAGCATGGAGTACTTAAAACAGTCTCAAATGTGTTCATGTTAAACTCAAAAAGATATCCAGAATAGTGTTTAAAAGTTGATTTTAACAGGCCCTGATCTTATACTATATTTTTACCTTTTTAAATACTAAACTAAACTGCACACAAATTTATAACCCAGGCTTTTGCAAATCTCTTCAAAATGTAACACAAGTTAATCATAAGCAGTCCATAAGCCTTTTATCTTCTAAGCACTATACAATGGAAAACGCTCAGTTCTATGTGGTCTGATTTTTCTCTGCATTTTTTAACACTATTTCAAGCAGCTTTTAACATTGTCTTTTACAACAGAGATGGATACAAGAAAAAGAATGTGCTCATATGCAGCAAAAAACCTTCCACTAACAAAAACAAAGTCATAGAACCCTTCATCAACAGCTATGCCTTCCATCAACCTGAGACATTAAAAGCATGGGTGACAACATTCAGTAAGTTTAAAAAGAAGAAAGAAAAATTACCAGTCTTTAAATTAAGACTTCCAGTTCAATAAAATTTTTGTTCAAGTATATAAAATCCTTCTGCAGTATTTGTAAGCCAGAGAGGACAATGCTATGCTCCACAGCAAAGCTTAATCGACTACATAACACTGAAACTGGCATTGCTCAAGCTGAGAAACATTACCTAGTAAAATGAACTTAAAAATAAAATTCATTGAAGTGTTTTGTAATACAGATGAGCATAACTATATAAACACAGAAATCTCAAATGTTGAAGTAAAAAAACTCTTCCATCTAGAATTTTTTGCCAGAAAAATGCTGAAACAAAAAAAAAAATCATCCACCAAACACAAGAGAACGATTGTGTTTTAAACTAATTTGTATACTTAATCTCAATGAGTGCTTTCTAAAAAAAAAAATCCTTTATTAAACAAAATGAGCTATGTTACTCTACAAAGCTAATTTTTTAAATTAGTTTTGGTTTATGATGTGTGATTGCAGAGGCCTTTACAGATCTCCCATGACTGCAAAAATTTAAGCATTATACATAAATTTATCCCAATTGAGGCTCTGATGAAGGCAGAGTGCAGCAGTCACATGGGTTTCTCTGGTTCTTCTTACAAAAGAACTATGATTTAAATTTCTAGCTAATAAAGTTATAGCCTCTACTCAAAATCAATAATGTACATATCTTGAATACAAACATTTTATCCATCTGTGAGAATGTGAGCCATTCATCACAGTAAACCAACAAGATTTTCATCAATGTTATCTGGACCAGTTTAAGGGATCTAACCAAAAAAAGAACATTATCAGCAACTTCTCTTAAAAAAACTCAAGTGCCAAGTGTCCTCCCACCTAATGAAGCTTGTTCCATGGATTTTTTTACTTCAGTTAATCCCGTTCTTCTCCAAATTTCTTCAATACAAGAAGAGCCAAAAATAGCAATACTCCTAGCTACAGTTATTAAAGCTGTCCTGCTACCTTAACTACTCTGACATAAACACTGAAAATCATAGCAACATATGATCTCTATAAAATGCAATAAATAGCAAGGCTGTAACACTCATCTCAAATGCAGTGGAAGTGATCTTCTTATGCTTACAGGATCTATAAAATAAATAGCTTTGAAATAATTATGTTTCCTCTTCCAGAGGTACTTCACAGTTTAAATTTTACTGTATGAGCATTATAAACAAGCATAAATCACAGTCTACTTTTACAGTGGAAACGTATTGGTAAAAGCAAAAGGCTTAAAGCTGCTTTAAAGAAAGTGGTAACTGTTCTAACTCAGTGTGCAATTTTTGAGTTTGCTCAGTTTGCAAAATGCATCTATAAGTTACATCTGCAAATGCTAACAAAACAAAACACTTTCTGCCAGATGATAAGCAGCAGAAAGTTATTCTTATCTTTGAACAGGCTCACGTATTTCTTAGAGAAAAACCTCTTCCTGCACATAACATCAACACAATAGCATTCAGTGAATAGAGATTCTGGAGTATACAGAGGTACACGTGCCTTTTACTCTTCAACTTAGCCCATTTGGTCCTGAGACCCTTAAACAAGTTACATGATCTAAGATCAAAAGGATGTTACAAACTACCATTTCCACAAATTCTGCAGGTTTTGGTGCTCCTTCTAGCATAAAAGTGAGATCCCACACATAGCGTTTATTCATAAATTGGCGAAAACAGAAGGAAGACGAAACTGGAAGACATACAGTGCTACTTCAGGGCTAAAAGCCCTCACACTTCTGTCACAACTCATAGTTAGCAGAAAGAAAAAGGTTGAGTACACACTGGAGTGTGCCTTAAAATGAATGTAGCAACATATTCGTAAGAGAATATATGTTAATGTTAAATATTAATTATATATAGTAACAAAGATTATTATAGCGATCAAACTCATTCCATGCCATGAACACCTCAACAGCGCAACCACACTTCCCAAATGACATCATTCTGGCTAATTCAGTAAGACAGGACCCGGAATCCTATCCACAATGCAAAAGAACTCCTTATGAAAAAAACAGAGTCCCTGAACACGAGTAACTTGGAACAGCACTCAGAAAAGGATCAAGCAAGGGTGAAGATTGCTAGCTAGAAAAATACAACAGTCTCTGACTTTTCAGAGCTTGTTAGGAAAAATGGGTTACCTATCTGAGATGTAACAGTCAAAAAAAGAACATCAGAGCACATATAAATCAATGAAGCATGAGACCAAAGAGCAAAGTAATTTTATTTTAAAGGAAGCAAGGTCCTCTAGAACATGCTCTAACACTTAATTCTCTTCATACAGCTTTAAGAGATTTATTGTGTTAAGGATAGCAACTTACTTACTGAATGCTTATTCTTACTGCTGCTAACAGCTAAGTTTTAAGAAAGCTACTCTTGAATAAAACAAGTGATAGCAGAAAATGTTAGCTGAAAACCTTCTGCCACTGGAAAAATAAACAGACTACGGAGAAATACTGAAACTAACCATCACAGAAATACCCTATGTCTCCAAAAATAAATACACTGACATATCTCTGGAAGGATATTAATGATTCTTTACTTATTCTTTATTATTTGTACTGTCAAAAAAACCCTTTATATAAATACACAACTCACATAAGTTGGTCCCACCAACAGATGATCAGGTCCAGAGCAAAGATATCATACAAAAATATTATCAACAAAAAAACCCGATGAGATTGACTTTTTAAATATAGATTGCAGGCTACCCTTTACGTATTATTTCATTCTGAATTCTAAGGCAAAATAAAGTCAGCTTCACAAAATTCTATAAGCAAGTACTTAAGAAGGTTTTTAAAGTCAATTTAATGTTATTACATACTATCCTATAGGACTTCAGAACATAGTAATATCCTGGCTCTGTCCATTGCAAGAGTAAAGTCTGCTAAGATCACAAGACACGGTGAGGAGTTTTCAAGGCACAGATGTCCTACAAGAGCAAACTCCCTCAATGAAGTCATCAGTGCAGGAATGCACTCTCCAAAGGAACCTTGCTAGATTGTATCTGACTAGTAACTGGAGAAAGTAAATATCTGCCATTTTTGAAAGAAATAATGTGAAAGTGAAAAGACCCCGTTTCTTAAAATACCTTTAATTTCTGACCAACTGAGCTACAGGACTGAAAAAAGCCCAGCACTGACAGAACCAGTTGCGGCAGCAGTCAAAGGTAAGGTAAAGGTCCTTGAATCCAACCCACCTAAATGCACTTTACTCCACAAAACTGTATTTGAGGTACTATGTCAATACAAGCTTTAAAAACAACACTGTCATTTGGTTCAACATAACATCTTGAACTATCTGTTTCTGAGGAGATATTCTGTATAAAGAGCACAATGAAGATACTAATGGTTGTGGTTTAGGTTTGGCAGGGTTTTAGCTTAAAATTCAGCAATCCTTCTACTTAAATCAGTGTACACAGGCCAATTAAAAAGCACCAGATCATGGACCAATAACCTAACACCCTATCTGGGATTGCAGCCATTCACAGATACTAAAGATTGTAAAAACAGGCCAGAGGAGAGGGATATCTTCCATGACATTCTTTCCAAGCCAGGGAAACCCCCCACTTCAGCAAGAGTTCAATATCACTGGGGGAGGCGGGGAAAATGATCAGAGGGATTCAGCCCTCCCGGATCTTTTCAAAAGTTTCTAATTCTCAGCAACTGCTTTACTAAAGCACAATAGGCGTATCCATCACCAACCAAAATACAGGCCCTTGACAGGACAAAAGTGCTTCTTTTTCTTTCAGAAGAGAAATTCATTGCAATAATGTACTTCCAAATGCCTACACAACATACTCAAGAGTAGTTACATCTTTACAAGGACAAGTAGATCACCCAAAATAAACACTGAGCTAACCCAAATGAATTACTTGCCTTATAAAGTTTATTTTAATATCAATTTTAATGAAAACAAGATTTATGTAATGTGTAAGTCTCGTGAAGTTCAACCAATGGGTAGTGCAATGTCCAGCCCCTGGGGAGGAATAATCCCACACATCAGGGATGGGATGGGCTGACCTGCTGGAAAGCAACTTGGCAGAAGAGGCCCTAGGGGTCCTGGTGTTCATCACGCTGACCAAAGGCCAACAAAGTGCTCTTGCAGCAACCTCCTGGACTGTATTAGGCATTGTATCATCAGCAAAAGGAGGGAGGTGATCCTTCCCCTCTGCTCAGCCCTGGCAAGAGTCACATCCCGAGCTCTGAACCCAGTTATGGGCTCCCCAGTACAGCTGAGACAGGGACAAACTGGAAGAGGTCCAGGGAAGGCCCACAAAAGGTAATCAAAGTTTTGGATCATCCAACATACAAGCAGATGCTGAGAGAGCTGGGACTGTTCAGCCTGGAGAAGAGAAAGATCAGGGGAATCCCAGCAATGTGCATAAGCACCTTATGGGGAGGGGGATGGGAGAGACAGAGGATAAAGCCTGTCAGTGGTGCCCAGTACCAGGACAAAAGGCAACAAACAAACTGAAATACAAGATATGAAGTTTAAACCTAAGACAACCCCTTTTGGCTGTAAGGGTGAACTAATACTGGAACAGGTTGCCCACAGCATTTGTGATATCTCTTGAAGATACTGAGACCCTGCCTGCACGCAGCCCTCAGCCACCTGCTCTAGTTTTCCCTGCTTTGACCAGGCTTGACCAGACAATCTCCAGAGGACCCTGGCAGTTTCATCCGTTCTGTGGCTCTGTGTATGAAGTACTATCTATACTGCACTGCTGCATGGTAGGGACACAGAAAGGCACACAATTCATTCATCTCTCCACATAACATGTAATAAAAGATTGTTTATCAACTGCACATGTAATACCACGCATTCACACTAGCTCCTGTGCCCTCATCTTCCTCTCTCTCCTGTACTTGATGCTCTTGTTTCCTTCTTCCAAGAAGCACGTATTCTCATTTCGTAACAGCTCCAAAACTGGAGCCATCTGAACAACAGACCACCTCCCACTCCTCCTATCCTAAAGAAGGATCCTGCCAAAACCAGCTACTAGCACACCTCATCACAAGTGTGCTCAGCGACAGGGTTATAAGCATTTGTGAATTCTGGGAAGCCAGGGTTGGCGATAATGCATATTCTGTGATATTTAGCAAAGTATTAAAACAGGAGAACAAAATTACTGCAATATAACTGAGCTCCCCTATACCAAATGGGGTCTGTTTCTCTGTAGTGTTCTTTGCCTCACCTTTTAATATTAGCCTCTTCCTTCTTTTGCATCTTACTAATTGTTTGAAGGATTATTTTTCTTTGCCGAGTTATTTGCTTTACATGGTAATCTTAGTCTTCATAAACATAAATTGCTTGATGGAAGTTACTTGCTTTAGTTTATTTTCTTTATTGCCTACCTTTTCTTGAATTAATCTTCATTTTTTTGAAGGATACTAATTATTATTTTTTAAACTCCACCTACTTAATTAACCTGGGAATTCTTTATTACATTTTCCTACCTCTGCCTTTAATCTTACGTTAAGATTAACCAACGGCGACTAAAATCTGCACAGGAAAAGCTCTCAATTCCCATCCATACGCTAATGGGTTTTAAGCAATTCTGCTCTCCATACCATGACCTGCTCAGCAGCTTCAACTTCACTGACACTGAAGAGCAGCAGACTACTTCTAAGAGCAATACAAAAAGGCACAGCGATTTTACTGTCACTTGGTTTGTACCAATCAGCTACATATACATCTGCACATCCAATGAAAAGGGAGGGAGAGTTCTGGAATGGTCTTGTTTTGTTTTTAAATGTTGAAAATTGTTGAATCTCCAGGATTTATTGGGTTCTGACACATCCTTTGGCACACAGTATTAGTGAGTGACCAGCTTGTCAGTCATTCTTCAACCACCAGAACGAACACATTACTGCTGGTTTGAATCAGTGCATTTTGAAGTCATATACACATGGAAAGTTATGTAGCAGAAACTGCTGCAGAGGGCAGAGAGGAAACAACACTGAAATACTTCTCCCATGTGACATTCATAATGCTATGTAATACTTCCAGCCTGAAAAATTTTTAAATTAAAAGAGAATCTTACTGTGCTGAGTAGTAATTTTTCCACTCAAAGTATGTTTGCTTTGACAATTCACACACTAAATGTTTAATTTGTTACTCAACCAAGAAAAACAAAGATCTCCATAGCAACCAACAAGCTGTTATGATAGGATAAAATGGCAGTTAGCTTTGTATCACCCAAACTTCATGCATTGCATTTGTTGCCGTAACAAATTAAGATGTATTTGGGAGAAGCTGTGTTCTTATGAAATACAAGCTTTGCACACAAATACAGTAGCAGTTGCTGTTTTCTGAGATGGAACTGTGTGGTGGTTTAAACCTAGCTGGCAACCAACCACACGGATGCTCGCTCAGTCTCCCTGGTTGGGATAGGGGAGAGAATCAGAGGACTGAGAAAACTGGTGGGTTGAGATAAAGACAATTTAATAGGTAAAGCAAAAGCTGCATGCACAAGCAAAGTAAAACAAGGAATTAATTTGCTACTTCCCATCAGAAGGCAGGTGTTTAGCCATCTCCAGGAAAGCAGGGCTCCAACACGTGTAATGGTTACTTGGGAAGACAAATGCCATCCCAAACACCCTTCCCTTTCTTCTTCCCATATATCATACGGTATGGAATATCCCTTTGGTCAGCTGGAATCAGCTATCCTGGCTGTGTCCCCTCCCAACTTCTTGTGCAGCCCTGGCCTGCTTGTTGGTGGGGCTGTGTGAAATGCAAAAAAGGCCTTATCGCCGCGCAACACAGCCCCATACTAGCTGCTGTGGGGAAAAACAACTCTAACCTAGCCAAAATCAGCACAAACTGGAAGATTAAAGATCCTCCAATTCCTATGAAAGAGCACCCACATATGGTTCTCTTCCCTAGATTCAATGAACATTATAAAAAAAGGTCAGAAACAACAGGAAAGTTGTCCTTTTCCATGATTAGGAACTGCCAGGATCTGAGAGTAGAGAACAAACAATGCATGCTACAAGAAAGGAGAGAAGATGTGACAAACAGAGCATACATGAAGAACAGAGCATCCATGTGACCGAACAGAAAGAGTATAGAGAGAAGAAAGGAAAAAGAGAAATAAATCCAGGATACAAATAACATCAAGCTCATTAATAGAGTGCCAACAGAAGCATGAAATTCTAAGACATATTTTTGGTTGTTTGCTTTTAATTGGACAAGATCCTCTTTCTTAACAAGTTCTATTCTACTAGTTAAAGGACACACACACCATACCACATCAATTCTGGCATAGGATTAGTAAAATAGAAAGATGGCCACAACTGAACTGGAAAAGATCTTGTCATCAGTTCTGTTGGCCAACACACATTAACTGGAAGTATTCTGGGAATCTCTTGCTTTTTTTTGGCAACAATAAAAAAAAAAAACAAACCAGAGTCAGTCTCTTCACCAAGTGCAACACCAGCAGTCAGGAAATGAAGTGGAGAAAGCTTCTGCTGTGCCACCTACTGCAGGCAAATGGTTTCTATTCCAGGTTACAGCTCCAAGAAACTGTTAGTAACTCCAGCACTGCAAGCACACAGTTTATATTCAGCTCCTACCTCCTCTCTGCCTTCCTGAACATGCCAACTGCTTACTATGTTTTTCTAAACAAAATGGATTTCAACAGACAGCGCATCCCAGTGCACCAGACTAAACAAATGACTGCTTAAATAGCCATGTTTGTTCACTAAAGGTAAAATCTACAAGAAATATACCATAATATTTATTTATGCTGGGCAACTGAAGCTTTAAGTGTACAGGTTTTCCAATTATTGCCATCACAACTACACTGCTGCAGAGGTCAGAGGTCAAAGTTGCTACCGTGTCGTATTTTCAACATCACTGAAAGTCACAGAGGAATAAAACACATTCTTTGCAAGACTTCTACCACAGGCTAATCAGTTCAGCTTTAAGGAAATGGATAGCGAAATAGTTAGTTTTAAGAATGTACCTCATATCTGTTTAATTAGAAGGGCCTGTTTATGTAAAATATATGTTGAGGAGAAAAGAAACAATTCACAGTTTTGAAAAAACAAGTATTCAGTATTAGAATATAGTCTTGAAAAGTGATCTAGAAGCCCCTATCTGAAAATATCAGCAGTTCCCCTAAATAAGTGTTTGGATAATCATTTGCAAGCTAATTAAAAAAAATTACACTGCACCTTATAAATCCATTCAAGAGAATTCATCACTATAACATTCCAACTCAGCATGCTTTTTTTTGCTGTAACAAATAAAATTACCCCTGGAGTGAAAATATAGAGCTTTTAAAATTAAAATCAGCAAAATATTAAGCATATTTTTAGGGAAACAACTTACTTGATTGAGTTTCTGAAGTGGTCCTCAGCGGGATTTTTTACTGTACAACTGTTCAGTAACCATAAATCTGCTTCATCAGAGTTGTCTAGAAGACCAAACGACACAAATCTACATTAAAAATTAATCAACCTATGAACTCCTACTTTATATCACATATAAAACACCAAACAGCTATTATCAATAAGTTTACTATTTATAAAATTACTTTATATTCAACATTTAAAACAATGAAATTCTTGGAAGGGTTTTTTTGTTCATTCATTGTTGGTTTGTAGGTTTTTTTAAAAAAACACAATCAAAAAACCACAGATGAGCACTGCCATTGAACTTCTTTTTCTTTTCAGAAGAATGAACAATTATCACTTATCAGTTGAGTTGCCACTAGGCTGCATGTCATTAAAAAAAAAGAAAAATGGTCACTACTCCCAAAAAAAAGCATACTCCCCAGAGAAACACCTGGCCTACACAAAAGCAGAAAGACCACCAAAATGCACAAGGTGCTTCTTAAATTAAGTGGTCAACAAAAGCAGGTTTCACCAACAAAACAAAATCCCTGCTTCAGCTCTACTGTGAAATAGTACTATGAAAGAGATAAATCACATTTTATAAAGCATAAATCTCTACTGAAAAGTCAACATAGCTAATTTGGAAACAAGCATGCATATTTATAGATTATATCTTAATTACGGTGTAATTATAGCTCAGCAATTTTCAGACAAAAGGTATTCATGCAAGAAGCATCTGCCTCTGTTCAAATAAGCATATAGTTTTCTTCAAAAACCAAACCTTTCTGTATGTTCATAACCTATTGATACCTAAAATGCATTAACAGAATTGAACCACAGAATTATCTGCAGAAGTACATACGTAAACTCTAATTCTGTAAAACATGACCTATAGTACAAACTTAGTAGTGTAGTTATATTTCCTGTCAAGTTAGTTTCTTTTTTTCAAATAAAGGAATTAAGAAAATTGATCTCAAATATTCCAGTGCTCTAGCATTCATAAGAATAGTTTGTATTAGTTTAGAAAATAAAATCATTTGCTACTATTCATCCTGAGTATTAAAATATTCACTGAAGTATCTTTAAAGAACACAAGCCAATGAAAAATTAAGTGTTAAACCACCATTTTTAGGATGATTTATTTGAATTAGCACTCTGCAGAATCCTTGCAAAGATTTAAACATGTTTAAATATGAACTCATCATGAATGTATCCACATATGTGTGAATATCCTTTTCCACTAAACACCTACTTATGACTTTAAACACTAAAAGTAAAAAATCTTTCCTGTCTCCATTGCCATTTTCTCAAAAAAACCTACACTTTACAATTAACTACCAGAGAGTTAACCTAGAAAGTAGGTAAAATGAAAATAACACATAAACTAGCAACTGAAAGACATCATTACTTTAAGGAAGTGAAAACATTCAGAAGCCTTCTTATCTTTGTTGACAGAGATTACAACATTAACTTGGGTTTAACACTGGCCTCTTCTATGACAAGGCTACAAAGCAGTCATCAAAAATTACATTCAGACCTTTAGCTATTTTAAACAAAGCAGATGTACCAAGATCAAGTTGGCAAAAGCATCAAGTTCAATTTGAGTCTATACAGAAGTCAAAATAAAAATGGAATGAGCCAAAAAAAAATATCTCCTCCAGCCCAATCTGCATGAAAACAACGTTTTCAGAGTAATGGACATACCATCACTGTTAGAAAGATAATTAGAAATAAAAATTTTATTAGGAATGACGTATAGAAAAGCAAGGAAAAGTACAGTTTCAAAAACAAGAAAAGGGTTACTCTTGGCCTAGTCAAATCCACCAAATTTGACAAATGCCACATTTTCACAACAGTTTTTCAATAACACTGCCAAAACTTAGTATATCTTATTCTTTTCAGCAACATAGAATGTTTATAAATTCAGCTCTGCACCTATAATACATCCAGTTGAGAACCATGAGGTACCATATAAAGAGAGTCTGACATTTTAAGTGTACTGCCAGGAGGCTGTGGATACATTTAACAGACAAAAGAGGAGTTCCAGTAGCAGTCATACATCATTGTAGAGCACAACAATTTTGAAGTTACCGATGTCTTTATTTAGAAGAGAGATACTTTAATGCATGTAGCACCAATTCTGGGCTTGGTTTCAGTTCCTCCCTGTACCAAGCTCTCCAAGTGTGAAGGAAGCGATAGCCCCCCTGTGACAATATTTGTCCCTAAAGCTATTATAGAACAAAGTCCCCTCCTTCAAAACAGCACATTGAAGTTTAGAAAGACCTTACACACTAACCCAACAGGAAACATTTCATACAGCAATTTGGATTCCAGGCTATTAATAATATATTAGCTCCCTGCTTGAGTCTAAGGGACAACAACACTTGCACATACTTTACACAGAGAGAAAAATCTCTCAAGTACGTGCAAAACAGTTCCTTCAGAGGTTTCAACATCTGCATAATAGAGATAGTAGAATAAAGTCTTCTGCAGAACCTAATCTTCTGAGCAGTTTCAGAAAAAGAAGTTTTATTAATTCATGGAACAAAAATCACTTAAGAAAAATCGAAGTGTAGCAGACGCTTGTCCTCTCCTTACAGCAGTGTCATTGTTTTGTCATATGTAGATGTTCTGTTCCTCTATATTCCTATACTAGTTTTGATTATATACATATACACATATAAAAACTTGTGTTTTATGTATTTATTAATAAGAGTTCATAACACAACTCTGAAAACTATAGCTGAATTTTCTTAGTCCTCTACTTCTCTGCCCATACGTAAAAGAATTACATACACTGGCACAGATTCACTATGATCCACTCTATTTTCTCAAGCAAATTTCAGTGTTTAAAAAACATATTTACAAACACAGCCTTTTTTTTAATCTGGCTGCAGGGAGATGTGAGTTTACAACACTGTGAGGACAACCTGTCAATGGTCACACCTTGCTCACTCACACTAAACGCAAGGCCACAATGGATATGCGGAAAACAAACAGACCAAAATATCCAAATCTAAGTTGTGATTTATAAACAACATCTTGAGTCTTCATAATTGCTAAATATCCAGCAACAGCAGGTGTAAGGGTTCTTTATTGAGGGCTGGGGATTCAGAGGGGGACTGGCTATATATATATACACACACATATATATCTGTCTCTGTATGTGTGTACATACGTACATTGATCAGTATTCTGATATGAGTAGTCACTCATGTTCAGTGTGTGCTCAAAGAAAGAGTAAAATAGCTCTGACAAATACACTCAGGCTTCTAAATACATACCTACACAGGCAGAAACAGACACACCTAGGGTTTCTCTGTTTATACTCCAGGGAAACAGAAGTATTTAGGTCTGAAGAGTAAACCCCATATGAATGTAGTGCTGTGCCTACTAAGGCGGCCCACAGACCCTTACTTGGAAGGTCTCCACATGCCACCCTTCCCAATTCCAGCTGCCACCTTCTAAGGCCACAGTGAAGCTGGGATTAATTCATTCAACAGACTGATGTCCATCATCCTCAGAAACCTCCATTAGACCATAAGGTTTTGGAGAAACCTGCAAAATTTCAGTAAAGAACAGAGGCTTGTGTTTGGGAAATCTCATAGATCCAACTGACACATAAAATCTAGTCCTTAAAGAAGGTTTTCTAGCAATTCATACATACTGTAAAACTGAAGCAAGAAGCACATGCACAATGAACATCAATTACAGTAGCAAAAATGAGGTACAGGTGTCCTTTTCTATATCCTGCAACAAACTTCTCTAAGGGGATCTTATTTCTTCAACTTGTTTTTTCCATATATTCAGCCTAACGATACTTTTTAAATCATGCTATTTTGCTGCTATTTTTTATGAGCTACTTAAAGAGTTTCTTATACGTTAAGACATGTTTAGAAAAAACTTATGTCAAATCAACATTGTATTAAATGCTAAAAAAAAATGACTCAAAACCATGGCCTTTTTGCATTGTGACAGATTTTCCATAAAACAAATACACTGGAAGTAAACCACAAAGTCTATCATACTCTCTGCAAAACAACATAGAGTACAAAGAAACCTAAAGGTCATGGAAACTTCTGAACACTTGACTTAATTGGGAAGCTCTGGAAAACATGAATTGGCTACATTATGCAATACTAAAAGGATAAAACGCCAAGAGTCTGAAAAATCAGTACACCTACAGAGGAAAACAATATTTACAATTCTTTTCTAACTAGCATTTTAGAGTCTGTTATCTTAGAACTCATAAATCAGCATAATTTCTTAAGAAAGCTGTAGTAATACTATCAGTTGAAAATTAAACAATTGACTTGATATTGCCTTGGTGTTTTAACTTGAATCTTTTTCTTTCTTTTTTGTTGTCAAAACTTTGTTTTCTTCCAATCCCCACCAAACCACATCTCCTTGAAAAATCAAAACACACACAGACCACTGCAGCAGAAGACAGATAACGAAGCCCTAAAAGTCTGCTTTACACATCACTTCTGTATGCACTGAAACCCATAACCGATTTGCTCAGCACTGCTTGCTCAAAAAACGCAACTCATAATTTGTATGAAATCCTTCTAAATACTGTACATCAATCTGTGTAATTTCAATCTGAAATAAGATCTTTCTCTATAACCACAAAAGGCTCTCTCATGGCCTTTTCCTCCAGCTCTCCTTATCCTGTTCTTAAGTCCTTATCCTGTTCTGAAGTCTTCCTTCTCATGTTTTCTGATTTTCCATTACTTCTGACTCTCTTGCAAAACAGATACCCCCAGTTTCTTGGTTTCCATGTGCTATATTCTAGCCTTTGTTCCCAGATATGGATCTCTCCACCAACACTTCACCCTCTGCATTCACACTTCCGTAACAGCTCTGTCCTCTTCCCTTGATTCCCTGCTTGGCATTTTATGTTCCAGAGCCAGACCCAGTTAACACCTAAGTTATATATGCGGAGCATGTGTTCACAACTGGACTCTGCATGAATCACCTCCACCCAAAAGACACATAAATGTAAGCATGAGGACATATCACAGCCAACTACAAAAGTCATCCAGTATCTTGACCGGAATAAAGTTAGCAAACTTCTCCTCTTATTTTCTTTCAACATCCCTGTGTCATAGAAATCTGCTCTTCTGCCCTGAGTTCATTAAATTAACCAGCACCTAATTTCAGTATTTCTTGGGCCACTGGGCATTGAGAGACCTCAGCAAGTATTGGGAAGGAATGTCTTTCATAAATACTAGCTCAGAAACACTGTGAGTCATCAGTGCAGGAGGAAGGTACATATTCCTCTGGGGACATTAAGTTTGATTATTTGCTTCTAGACAATAGGCTTTGCTTGGCAGAGGAAAAATACTCAACAAGGTTGAGAAGAACAGGAGAAAGCAAATTTTTCTTTTTGCTTTTTCTTTCTAGACTCTACCTTGGCACACAAAATATTTAGTTACCATTTGCTAGTTCTCAATACTTCATATCATACATAATTAACTATCAACTTTCATAGAACACACCTTACAGAAAACATTCCAAACAAGCACTTTGCCTGCTCCATCAACTGCAACTACAAATCAAACCCACAAGTTATCATGAGCTTCCAGATGGCATTGGTTTGAAATCTCAGAGTCGCATTATCAGTTCCCACCTCTGAAGACCTACCACGCACTTAACAATGATAAAAACCACTCAAACACTTGCTGAAAGTAATGAATTTGCAAATGTCTTTCAAAATAGCCCCACTCGTTTCTTCTATTTTACATCCTAATACTGCTGATAACAGGGTCAACTCAATTGTTCATAACAAATTACTTTATTCACAATTAAATACTACAAACTGGTTCACCTTGTGAACATGTGGTTTAAAGCTCCGCAAGGAAAGACAGGTTGCTTATCAAATCAGGTAGTATGGAGAGGGCTTCATCAATGCCTCTTGCCCTAATTTAAACTGTAAATATGCAAAGCTGCTATTTTTATTCTTCACTAACATTTCCATTACTGAGCTAACTGCGCAAGTAAGCTTTTCTTGATTCCTCCTGTATTTAAGAAATTAAGTATTTTTAGAAAATTCATTCTTGAGTGGGTAGATATCTCAAAAGCAGCTACTGCTGGACTACAGACAGTTTTTATAAAGCCTTCCGGAACAGGATGCTATGTCTGCTATCAAAGGACATTTCTTTCTGTCCAGCACTAAAATCAGAGGTGCACGGGGACCGGGCACTGAAGACATCGAATGAGTAGGAATTGAGCATGTTTGAGCACGCAAGATCTAGCTAGTTCAGCTAAATGGAGGGAAAAAAATAAAACCCAATAATAGACTACTGAATGGATGCAAAATACCACTTAAATCACTACCTCTCTTCACCATAGTATGATAGACAAAACTCAATTTTATTTATTCCTTCTGGTTGGTCTGGGACAGTTTTAAAAAAGTAGTGTTACATTCCACCTCTAGAAGCCCGTTCCCAGCTAAGAAGTGGACTGTAACACACATCCCTCTCTTCAGCTGTTTAGGTGGTAGCGTGCAGCTACTGGGACAAACTACTGAACTACCAGTTGGTGTCCCATTCAATCTATTCATGAATAGGAACCTTGCCTTATCACTTCCTCCAAACAACAAACTCCTTCAAAATACAGTAAGTTTGTGGCTACAGTTAAACAAAGCCAGGAGAACACGTTGCAGAATCTGCTCCTATTGCTAAAACTAAGGGAAACTTTGAGGTTTCTCAGAAGGTACATTTTAACTAGAACTTGAAAAAATACAACAGCTGAACACTCAAACCATGATCACTATATTTATAAATAGTAGACAAAATAATCTGTATTTTGGAGCATGCACATTAACAGAATGTGGCAGACCTGGCACAACTGTACTGAACACAGGACACAGCACAGAAGAAAAGGCACATGAAAGGAAAAAACTTGCTTCAAAATATCGACTACAAAAAAACTCCATTCTCCTTCTACTGAGCCACCATCAGTAGCACACAGTCTTATTTACATTGGGATTTCAAAGTGAGTAATCTATTCTCCATATACCTTCCAACTCCTGCTCTAGACACGGCACACACTGCAGCCTGGCTCCTAGATGATCCTTGGACTACTACCTTTTCCTCCCACTTTCTATACACCTGTGTCAAATGAAACAGGCTACTCCAGCTATACTCCTCCTTGGAGCAGCCCTGTGTCCTCACTGCAACACCCAGACACACAGAGATGGGTAGAAAGACTTCAGCCCATTCACCCTTCACAACACATAAACTGCAGAGTCACAAACAGAAGAATTTAGAGTACTTCAAAAATTTACCCTTTAACAATGTCAAGAACCCAATCAGATTATGTTTCATTTCAAATCCTCCTGCAACATCAAGCTGATTTTGCTGCCTGTTTACCCAGCACAGACAATGGCAGTTACTTTGCTATTTTGTTCATCTTCTCTAGATCACTAACTTTTACATGCATTAAGGTGCCGAAGGATGCTTAAAGTTGTGTTTAATTTAGCTTTAAAAAGGTTAAACTTAAAAATGTTCCTTTTTGAAGGGCAGCAGGTAATTACATTCTAAAATTGCAGTACCCATAGGGCATTTTAATAATTTCCATTCAATTTTTTCTGCTCTTGAATGTTAACTTTCCTAAGCCCACAGCTACCACTACACCTGCAGCAACTGAACATTTCATACTTCTTCCAACAAGAACAAGACTGATCATTTCAACATCTTATCTGCTTGCTACCTTTGTTGATCAGAACAAAACACACAGTTCAATTACATCCTGGGTACAGCACCATAAAAATTTGTATTTGTGCTGGATTTTATTCTACGTTCTACAGTTCCACTTGTTTTATTCAATAGCTCCCAGATACACATCTTAATGGAAACAGACCTCATTTACGAGTATAGAACCACGACCGTGTTCTAAGAAAAGATTCTTGCAACAAGTCATGAGCTAACGTGCTATGTTTTTCTTATGGCTCTTTGATGACATCAAATAGGCAAAGATTTCTCTGTACGTGGTATTATATGTCAAAGGTGGAAAAAACAATCTGAATTTTCCCTCATTACTTTCAAAATAAAGCCTTCACTACTTTGAGAAAAGTGGATCACACAACTATTCCTTGAACAAAACAAGACCTTAAAACAAGAGAGGAGAAATCACACTGCAAAGAGGTGAGCAGTCAGAAAGCCTAAGCACAGTCAAGGTCTGACCAGCACAGCACCGCCTAATGTTCAGACACCCGAAAGGTGCCCTACGGTGGGCATTTCATCCTGCTCTTGAGCACAAGCATAATCACAGTGCATTTCAAGGGTAAACTGCTCCTTTCACTTCACTGAAGACTTACAATCAGTGATAATAATTTCAATATAAGGAGTACTAATTAGTGTTTTATCAAACTTGCAGGGGAAGTCCCACTATACTAGAAACAAGGTCAAGTAGCTTGATTTAGCCAGGCTACACTGACATACTAATAACTCCAACAGCTCATTCTGATGATTAACATGGATAGAATTTGTTTTGTTGACAGAATTTGGAAACATCCCAGCAACTCCTCCTCCTTTAAGTCTTAAGTCTTCTTGATCTTCTAGAAATAGCACACATAATATGATTTAGTGTTTTTTTGTCTCACTCTACTCCCCACATACAGCCTCATACACAAAACACAAGTTATTCAAATGAGCAAATACAGACTGATTGCTTCTACCTTAGTCATTAACAGTCCAAAGTCAATCACTGACAAAAAAAGTCTTGCACAATATCATGCAACTAAAGTTTCAAAACACATTGCAAATAGTAAATGATTTACCTTCAACAGCCACATATTATATATGCATCCAGCCCTATACCAATTGCTTTCCATCTTACAAATGTAGGCAAGCAGTTTCAGAGTTTCTATAATTTGACAAGTCATGCAGGATGTCTATGCGAATAAGCCAAGATCTTAGCCAACTTGTCCATGACTTCAGGCCTGCTCCTGAAGAGAAAAGACATTGCTTAGATGGGACCTCATAGCGGCCTTTTTGGACCTCATAGTGGCCTTCTGGGACCTGAGGGGGGCTACAAGAAAGCTGGGGAGGGACTTTTTACAAGGGCTTGTACTGATAGGAGAGGGGGAATGGCTTTACACTGGAAGGGGGGAAATCTAGATTAGACATTAGGAAGAAATTCTTCACAATGAGGGTGGTGAGACACTGGCACAGGTTGCCCAGGGAGGCTGTGGATGGCCCCTCCCTGGAGGTGCTCAAGGCCAGGCTGGATGGAGTCTTGAGCAATCTAGTCTGGTGGGAGGTGTCCCTGCCCATGGCAATGGGGTTGGAACTGGATCATCTTTAAGGTTCCTTCCAACTCAAACCATTCTATGATTCCATGATTCGTATGCACAAATTATTTTGGTCTACATCATTGACAGGCCAGATAAGTGATGTCCAAACTTGACAAGTTTTAAGGCACCCCCAAAAAACAGCCCTTCAGTAATCTGAGTAGCACAGCAAATCAACAGAAAACACTGAACAGCAGATGAAGTTAAATGTTTTCTTTGGGACAAAGTAAAACACAAACAAACAAAAAACTCAAACAAAACCAGATTACAATAGTTGTAGCTATTGAGTTGTAACTCACCACGAGTGCTCAAAAACAACTCTTACAGATGTGCTACCGAATGTCTTAAGAGCATCCACTAAAATATAACTACTGCCAAAGAAGGATGACAGCTGGTGGACAAGCTCCAGAAGAATCTCTAGCTTCCACAGGGCTCACTGAAAACCAACTGCATTCTCATTTTTTTGTACAACACTTAAGAAATCTCCATTTGCTTTATCTACAGTCCCAGAAGAAAGCTTACTTAGTAAAAGTAATTAAGAATATTTTATTAAGTTTTTACAGATCAGAGTTTGTAAACAACTACTAAGTTTAAGTGAAACTGATGATGTTGAAATTCGCAAGTCAATGTAAATCAGAAGTGTTTTCTAAACCATTTATTTGGAAAAATCACATACTGTGATGCATATTAAGGTACAAAAAACCACAGCAGTTGAGCATAAGCAGCTAATTTCATATGCTGACAGCAAAGCCACAGGTGAATGAAAAATGAAAATTTTATGGTTTTCTATACTCATCATGCAATTCCATATGAATTTGCTGTTAACAGTAATAAATATTTCAGAATCAAGAAAGATTGACTGGAATGTGCCCTAGGAAGATCATTTTAATCTCCCTTAGGTGTAACGCTCTGACAAACCTCACTTAAACAAATGCTTTTTCTGCAGAGCTAATGAAATGTTAACGGCTCTCCTTCACCACGGCTCTGGGGGAGAAGGAAGAAAATATAAACTGAAGGTTGCTTTAGTCCTCTCATGCACCCAGGTAAGAACCTGTTGGGCTAGGCACAGCAGAGAGGAATCAACAGACTTAAGTGCAATGTCATCCCTTAAACTACCTACTCCGTGAAGCCTCTTGCACTTCTGGCCCGTGCAAGCTGCAAGTACATCCAACCAAAAGGAAGAACAATGCAGTGAAGTAGAAGATTCCCAAGCACAGCAAAAATCTCACGAAATGAGAAATAATCTTTCTTTCAAATATAATATATAATAAATGTTGGGTAATTACATGCCTTAAATGAGACCATACACGCATCATGTTAATTTAGGGAGCAACTTTACTCCTCAGATTTCTTACTTTTTCAGTACATTTCTGTTGAAGCAGTCCCACAGCACTGAACTTCCTCATTCCCATAACTTCTTCAACTTCCTCGCTCTCATAACTTCCTAATCTCCATTCATTTTCACAACAACTAGAACCAGGGTTTTGCTTAGTCTGCAAATTAAAGCCAAATTTTACTCCTGTATCTGTTACACAATCTTTTTTCTCTAAATTCTGTCTGCATTAAGTTGCACCTAGAAGCAATTTATTGATTGCAAACGCCTTGCTTCCACTTATTTCTCCTGATACCAAATGCCACAGGGAATATGGATTTAGGTTCCATTTATCACTTTTAAGAGAGTTAAAATATATAAGCTATTTGAGCCAGATGTGTCCAAACAGTTATTAAATTTTAACTTCTGGCTATTTATTGACTTACTCAGAACTACCTTCACACCTCGTCTGTTTGCTACTTTATCAGTTTTCAGAAAAGCAGGAGATAGGGGCTTAAGGTACCATACCCAGCAGCCAGATAAGCCTTCGCTGTGGTTAATTCTCAGCCACCATCCCCAGTTCAGATTATCAACAGGATTTAGAGCTTGTGAAAGCTCCAGACTGAGCCCACTGGAAATTGAAGTTCACTCTTTACACACACCGCAGCAGTCAGCACTGCAAGCTTCTTCACAAAATCCCACCAACAGGCTTTGATTATGTTTTGCCTACAAACCTGTAGGACAAAACAGTTTCACCTCTCTGTCCGGAGTAGGAAGGAAGCCTATTCATGGGAGAAGAAGAGAACAAAAATGCACTGGTAAAGAAAAACAAAGACCAAGTACTGGCAGATGTGAGAACATATATTCCTGCCCCTCCTGCCCTTTCTCCAAGCCCTGATTCATACTGAGCAGACATGCAGCTACTATGGTAGTGATGAGTATCCCTGCAGTCTCACTACCCACTCACTCCATTTCTTCAACATTTTACTTGCAACTGAAGTATCTAACAGCATCTAAAAACATAAATAGGTGATGACAGATGAAAAACAGGATAACAATCATTCAAAGCAATCCTTTAAAGAGGTTGATTATCACTGTACCAAAAAATATATCCGTTACAGTCTCACACACAATCTCTTCCCAATTCTGAATGCAAGGTTTAACCAATATTCTTGGGAGAGAGACATATTTGTTAGGTTCCTGCCACTTGTACAAAAAAACCCAAAGAGAAGATATTCTTCCAGTACTAATAAGACTGCATACAATAATACAAGCCTATTTCAAAACTTTCAACAGCATTTACAAATGCCAGAAGTACAAGTGTGCCAGTTTTGCAGACCGAATTTTGGCTTTATGGCCCCAGAGTGGTCCGATTTCACCAAGCACAAACCATTCAAAAACTAGTGTTTGAGGCACCTGGCAGGTATTATTCGATGGAGCAGCATCTCCCAAAAATAAAAAGGAGATCATTTAGACAAACAAGAGAACCTAGGTGTGTTTGAAAATTCACTTTCTCATCTTATTTGGAAGTAACAACTCGAGATCTCAAGCACTGTCACAAGAAGTGATGTTGATGTACTAGGGCAGAGTGACCTGCACTTCCAGAGCACACAGTGTTGTCTAGTGGTTCTCTTGTTTCCTTCAAGTAAAAGGCAGGAAACATCCCCACGGGCCAATGACACAGGGAGTCAAAGTTCTTTGGGTGTTCTGCTCCTCCCCTGCCCAAGGCTCCACACTGGGAGTTGTCCTTTTGGCTGCCTTACCTTTGCCTTTTCTACTGTGAAGACAAAGTAAGGAAAAACAATAGAAAATCTCCATTTCAATACACAGTTCAAAATAGTGACAATACGCAGAAGCCATTTTCACTTTTCTACTTTCAATAGAAGATCCTTCACCTTCTTGCTTTCAAGATTTCAAGGCCTGTAGTTACCCACAATTATTTATTGTGAGAGGGATCTTTATGCAAAGCTGCCACATTATCCACTCAGCTGCTTGATACTGACGTTATTTTTATAGAAAGCTTTTGGTGAACCCTAGTGGTTAACCTTAAAACAAAAAAGGGGAAAAAAGTAAACAATATTTTTTATATTTTTAATACACAAAGGCAAAAAAAGCTTATGGTCAAACTATCCTTTGCTAAGAGGTAATGATTATTTCCTTCAGGAGAAGACATAAGCTGATTCTGTTACCACACTTTCATATTTTCAATACTTTGGAAGACTAATGCCTCATAGAAATTAATAAAGCATTGCTAGATATAAAGGGAAGTGGTACAGTGGCAACAGAGGACACCAGGAGGTCCATGACTACATTGAAAGCCTAGACTACCAACCTTCAATTCATAACATTACAGGGTATCGGTTTGTAACTGGTCTTCTGTATTTCAATTGTCACTGAAACAGTAACTCAAAGAGAACAGCACAACCCACAAGTGCATTAAGAGACTCTTCTAGGTAAGGAGAAAAAAACCAAAATCCGCGAGTGACACCTTGTCAGGATGTGTCCGGCAAGATACTGAAAAAGAGGTACTGACACAGCTTTAGGGTCATCAGCACAGCTTAGGAATCAAGATCTTCTTAAACTGAAATATGGCTTGGTAATTCAGTTTATGAACATAGCATGGATCACGCATCAGAGAGTCCCAGCCACAAACAATGTGGAAGAATCAAGTTCTCCCGCAAGCGTGGGCAGAGCTTCCCACCTCTGAAAGTGCCCGATCTACCATTTTGGGTTCACCCACACATTCAACCTGTATAAAGCACAAAAGTTAACTGCCACAAAGTGTTTAACCCCTTGCACTTAACTAAAGGTCCTGCTCTAAAATTAACACGCAGATGAAAGCGTTTACTACTGTTCTACTTACAAAAATCAGGAAAACAAAGTCATCACGAGACAACAACGTTATGTTCACATTTTTACCTTGTGCTCTTCCTCTCTCACACCAGCCCTCTGCTAGCATCTCTTCACAGCTCTGTCAAAGGTATTTAGCCACTAAGGCTGCAATCTGGACTGAAGTGAAGTTCTCTATATATAAGCTCTATACAGCTACTTTCCTTTTTGATGTTGAGTATGTATGTATGGCAATATATATGGCTCTTTGCCTACTGCTCCAAAGGCCCTTGTTGAAAATAAACAATGACTGTAAAGTTACAACGACTTCAAATATCCAGCAGCTACTATTGCTTCTAACTGTAGCGAAAAAAAAGCTGTGCAACTGTTTTATTTCAAATGTAATTGCAATGAATAAAAAAGTATATGGTGGATGTAAAACAAAATTTAAAATTAAAATTCTTCCAAATGCCAGAGATGAGAAGTCTCGCATCATCCTTTATTTTGATTGAACTCAGATTCATAAGAATACCACTATGTGAAAAACCTTTACAATTGCCGCAGCACTTCGTAAGACAGCAACACAGTGATGACAGTAAACACTGTGATGATTTCAGAGAGACACAGTTAAGCGAACACTCCTCTTCCAGCGGAGGAAGCAGAGTGAGCTACGTGCAGTGTGTGCACAATTGACTAATACCCTCAGAGAAAGAAGTGACTGAAGGTACTTTAAAACATTGACCGCAGCCTTCCATTAATAGATATTTCAGGTTACTTTTGATTATTTATTTAACAAACCAAACAAACAGTATAAGCACTGACCTCCACAGTTAAAACTGATGCTATGAAGGAGACAGGTTATATTGATGTTACAGTATGGGGAAAAGGCAACTGTAATGGAGAGAGAACAAAAGCAGTAAACAGACTGACAGAGAAAATTCAGGAAATAAAATCACTAAAAGCACTTCAAAGCCAGGACAATTTCCAATTGTACTTTTTCCTGTTTGAAAAGCACAATATTTGTTACATCCTGGATATAATCTGTAAATGTTTCTTGATAAAGATAACAAAACTTTTATCACCAAAAAGAAAAACAAAACAAAACACAAAAGTAGTTTGTTTTAAATTCTCCAGTTTCCACCAAGTGTGGATAAGGAAAAAAAACCTGTATTCAAACTTACATTAATAATATATTCACAAAATGGACACCACAGCATTTTAGTTGTAACAGGTTTTTAGTAGTTATTAATCATCATCGAGTCCGGCAAACAGATGCAATATATTTTCCATTAATCATCCGGCACTTAACACATAATGTTGGAAGTGGCTATGAAGAGATATATTTCACTAAAACTTACTAGCTATAAAACTAAGAAAGCACCAACTTCACTGCAGAGGCTCCTATACTTGCCACTCCAAAGCTCCTCTATCAAGTTCCCCACCTGCAACCCAAGTGCTTTCAGGGTCCACCACCCCACAATCACCCAACTGTGCCAGTTGATACCCAACTGTACCTTGTTAAGAAAACCCACTTTCAGTTCGAAGAGCGTCAGCAGACTTTGAGAACTTCTAGTCCAAGCTCTGCATCTAAGACTCAGACCTTGCGAGCCCTGAGATAAGCCCAAAATGTTCACAGCTCCAAGACTGCCCCAGAAGGGATGACTTCAGTTCTTCTGGACTCTCCAGCCCGCTGGCACTCTGCTGGCTGGAGGTACAGGCAGGGCACGTAAAGCCACGAGCTGCCCTCAAAACCAGAAGACTTGAAGAGCCTGGGACCACCCATGCAGCTTGGCTGCCTACAGAGACACTGGGGACTCCTACCTGGACAATGAATGCAATTCCTGTTTTCACACCAAAGCTGCCCGTGTAAACCCTTATTTCAGAATCACCCCATAGTGCTGTTTTCTTCCTTACCTTCTGCTTTACTTGTAGGAAAAAAAACTGAAAATAGATGTTGCCCCAACTGGGTCCAAACCAAGCAGGATTTTTCTTTTACCTTTCTTACAAATAGTGAATGACCAACAGAAGGTCTATTTTCACAGCACTGTAAATGCTCCTTTTAGTGAATTGCTATGTCTTGGTTTAAAACGAACTGAATTTTATTTGTATTCCTCACATTTGAGCCGTGTATCTTTGTGACATTCTGTATCATCCTTAAATTCCCAATCAGCACAGGATAATCAAAATAATTACCACAGTTCCTGTATTTGATTTTAAACTGCACACACGGTCCAAACTCCCCAACAAATGTGATTACTTACACACATCAAGCACAATTAAATCTTCAGACCAAAGCAAACACTCAAGATAACATGCATAATTTCCTGAAAAATGTCCTGCCTGAAAGCACATTAATTATTTGCACGTTAGCCTGTGTTATGAAGAGAAACAAGACCATTCTACAGCAGACTGAAGAAACCAGATTTTTTAGTACTGTAAAAAAACCTTAAAATCAAATGTTTGCAGCTCCTAAGTGAGTCAAGATTCTTGACATTCTCAGTCTTTGCTGAGAAACTTAGTTTCAAAAGGCGTATTCAGCAGTTATGACAGATAAATTATTAAACCCTGTTTGAAACCTTTAGTGACTTCCTCTCTTCCTGTTACCCACTCTCTCTACACAATAATATATAATTAATTTTCCCCTACAAATAAAAATTAATATTAGACGTGGAGCCTTATTAGGTGTCATAAAATAAACAGCCAATTCACTTTTCTTCCACTTTCTAACACACAGCAGTTTTTGAAGTCCTATCAGTAATTGCTAAAGATGCTTCTGCATTTTTAAACATTATTTCTAGACACTGGCTAATCAAAAGATTTAGCTGTTTGAGGACGTTTATTGAAGGCCTCTGTTCTTTCAGGCAGGTCATAACTTCAAGAAATTCTTGCAAGGCTTACACTACTCAAAAAGTTAAGGCATGCACTACAAAGGTATAGATCTTTCATCACCATGCTCAGGTTGAAATTTTAAATTACGTATAGGCATGACTGTGAGTCAAAAATACATCAAAGCTGTACCACCAACAGCTTCTGAATTTTCACAGAGACTCTTAGATTAGGACAGAAGAAGACTCAGCTTAAGACCACGTTTAGGAAACCCACAACAAAACCACAGAAGGGTGCACTTCTTTCAAAACATTAGTACCCAAAGTAAAAGCTGTACAAAATTAATGAAAAATGCCACTGTGTATCGTTCCTTTAAAAAGTCACTATTCATGAATGATTACTACTTCATTTTACTAATATATTGCAAATAATATCATACCAAAATCTTCCAGTTGCTTTTGTTTCCCTGTTCATTTGGTAATTGCTCATCCAACGTCTTTTTACCATGCATAAAAATGTAAAGGAAATGTACTAGCTCAAGTAACCCTAGCCAGCAATTATTTGATATTTGTTGCCCATATATTAAAAAATATTATTTAAGTATAAATAATCAACACATGCCAGTCCAGAGTTAGACTCTAATAAGAGCTGTAAGGTTGTTTTTGTTTGGGTTTGTTGTATGTCTTTGTTCTTTTTTTAAATAGCCTCAAGCAATCTGCCACTGCATTTCAAAGAAAAATTCTAAAGGAAGTCCTTAAATCCTTCCTCATTTTTTATGCACGTATTGCCACAACAGTCAATAGCCAGAGTATTGCCTTCACTTTGTTTTATACTATTTTCTGATACATTAAATTATCTTGTAAAAAGACTGATAATATGTGCATCCACTCTGGTTTTCCTGTGTCAAGTGCAGCGTTCCCAGCCTCCTAACACAAAGCACTACCAGAAATTCTTTGCAGAGCTACACTACAAGTATATAAGCAACTAGAGGAGCCTTGCAAGAAACACTTTTCTCTGTGGTTAAGAAATGATGATGAAAAATTCAAAGTGGTAGCATTTCAATTATACAAGACTAGCAGTCAATTTGACCTAAGGAAAAAATATATGTATTTGCAAAAAATGGTCTTGCTGTTGAGGGCACAGTACAGAAAGATCCGCAAGCAAACTAAATAGGAAACTAATAATAACTGTCATCAAATAATAAGAGCGAACACAAACTGTAATATAAAGCATATGGGTTTAACAAATACATGAAGCATCTCATTAGGGGCAGTGTTACATGGGAATACCATACGGAGCAATGGCAAGATACTGATTACTGAAAACATACTCGAAGTAGTACAGAATTTGCAGGAATTCCCTTAGGAAATGAGTTTCTGACCAATCTTTAAGTGCTGAGGATACTTAGCAACTAAAGACTAGCAGACTCTTCCAAGAAGCCATATTTCATCAGCCCCCGAGCTACCTAGTGTCCAGCAATATTTCCAGATATTTAAAACAGAGCTATTGGCCAACAACGCCTACCTAACAGAGTATCCTTGCACACACCAGAAAAGCCAAACCAGCCACCTCACGACACCTTGCAACCACTAAGGTGAGGCAGCCCATCAGCTCTGGAAGCCAGACCAGAAACCACCCACCTCACAGAAAAGTAAGCCCCGTGCTACCACACATTTCACTCTGCACAAGAACTTCAAATCATCATCTCTGAGAAACAAACCGAAAAGCTTCTCTCCTTCCCCCAAAGATAACCATTTTATCAACCTTATCACTGTCCACACCAGCTGAGTCTCAGACACATTGTTAAAACCTTACTCCTATTTTCATTGCTTTTCTGTCATTTGAAACTAATATTTAAGAATCTAGAGAGCTGCTGAGCTATGAGTATGCCATTTGGTTGATTAATGAACCAGCTCACAAATGTCAAGAACAGGTTGCTATTTGCTCCAGCTAATCTGTCTCCTGCCCCCCAAATATCTGACATTACATTCAGGCTATAATACATCATGGAATATTATGCCATGGAAGTCACGAATGCACAAGCTGTGTAACACATAACAATTCAACTGCATATTGCTTCTGACAACACAAATAGGTTCTTGAATCCCAAAATAAATATTTTCCTTTCTGTCCCCAACAAACAGGAGAGTTAATAGGTGCAAGACAAGAAACATAGCCTTGAGTTTAAATGAAAAGATTTCTAAGTCACCATATACCACGCTTGTGTCACCTAAGTGCAGACCAACTCTACAGCAAACTGCAAAAAGGTGAACACTTAGATTCAGCCCAAAGCAACACTGAATATCGAAATTCAAGTTGCTGTTAGCTAAATATTCTTCATCAATCTGCTTTCTTGCCTTTAATAATCATATAGAGACAATGCATTCCTGATTTAGACACTTATCAAAGATTGCACGATAGGCTTAGCACACTAACAATACATCAAAACACTTGCTAGTTAGTTGAGAGTCTCCCTGTTCACCTAAGATTTCTGTGGGAAATCTACATAAATGGTTCCACCCCATTAGAAGCACTACCATTTTATCCAGACATGACAGCATTCCACCACACTGAAGAATATCTACGGGATTAAGGAACCAGCAACTGTAAGTAAGGGAAAAACTGATAAGGAAAGGAAGCCAAAAGACTGTCATTGGCTGGTAAGTGCTGCTGTAGCACGAAGTGCTCCAAAACATCACAAGGACTGCAATGCACACTTCAAAGCAGTTGATGAAAACATGTAGGGTTTTAAAGCATACTTAAAACATCATGACAGAAGAGAAACAAAACCACATTTGCAGTAAGGAGAGAACCTAATATGAAATACTGATCAGTGCTAAGACTTGCAAGGAAAAGGCAAAATGGGAAGTTTTGTTGAAATAAATGATATTTAGTTTCTGTTGTGGACTATTCTACATCTGTAGGACATTTTGAAGAACTATTTTCACTTTATTACAATATACTGCTAAAAGATTCAGAGAAAATTGCTTTGACAACGAGCATGACCAGAGCTCACAATGAACCTGACCAGACTGAGCATTGCTCTAGGTAAAACTATCAATACAGGGTTGTACAGACCTCTGAACTACCACTAAACCAAATACTGCAGATGCTTGAAAAGGTTAGCCACGCCATCACAGAACTCACCAGGAGCTCATTTACCACACAATACCTGTTTAAGGTTTATTTACTTTGATACAACATAAACAGATCCTCTGATCTGAATTCCATCTTATGAAGCAATGTAAGGAAGCTGCAGCATAAGGGCATCCCCACGGTTTAGAATCAACAAAGAGTTGAGTTTGGAAGGGACCTCTGGAGGTCATCTGGTCCAATCCCCTTGATCAAGCAGGGCCATCTAGAGCCAATTGCATGGGATCACTTCCAGATGGCTTTTGAATATGTCCAGGGATGGAGACTCCAACACCTCCATGGACAATCCATGCCACTGCTGTCACCCTCAGAGTAAAAAAAAAGTTTCCTGATATTCAGAAGGAGCATTCAAGTGTTAGTCTGTGCCCCTTGCCTCCTGGCCTGTCACTGAGCACCACTGAAAAGAGCCTGGCTCCATCCTCTTTGCACCCTCACTTCAGGTATTTAGTATACATTGATATGATTCTCCCGTGAGCCTTCTCTTCTCCAGGCTGAATAGCCCCAGGTCTCTCAGCCTTTTCTCACAGGAGAGATGTTAACCATCTTCACGGTCCTTCGCTGCACTGTCTCCAGTATGTCTATGTCTCTCTTCTACTGAGGAGTCCAGAGCTGGACACAGCACTCCAAGCGTGGCCTCACCAGCGCTGAGCAGAGGGGAAGGATCACCTCCCTCAACCTGCTGACAACATTATGTCTGATGCAACCCAGGATACCACTGGCCTTCTTTGCAGCAAAGCTGCAATGCAGCAAAGGATGCCTGGGTCCTTTGCACAGCCATTCTGCCAGTTTTAAACCCACTTTACCATCTGCATATTTAGCCCATCAGCTTCTCTATGAGGTGTGTCAAAACCCTTATTGAAGTCCAGGTAGACGGCATCAGCTGCTCTTCTCTCATCTACCAAGCCAGTCATTTAATCATAGAAGGTTATCAGGTTGCTGAAGCATGACTTGTCCCTTGGTGAATCCATGTTGATTACTTCCAGTCACCTATTTGTCCTTCACATGCCTGAAAACGATTTCCAGGTTCAGCTGCTCCATCACCTTCCCACAGATCGAAGTGAGTCTGAGCAGTCTATAGTTCCCTGCCATCTCCTTCTTGCCCATCTTTAAGGCTGGAGTGACATTTGTTTTCCTCCAGTCATCAGGCACCTCTCCCAACTACCACAGTCTTTCAAAGATTATCAAGAATATCCTCACAATGACATCTGTGAGCTCTCTCAGTACTTGTGGGTGCACCCCATCAGGGCCTATGGACTTAATGTATTTCCAGTTTGTCTCAGTAGTCCCTAATCCTATCCTCTTCCAGAGGCAAGTTCTCCTTCCTAGCAACAGCCACCATTCCTGTCCCAGGTGATCATAATCCCACTTGGTAAACTGAGCAGGCTTAGTGGTCAGTGCAGCAGCTTGCAGCTAGGGGAACATGAGACAACTGTTTGCCAAACTGAGATTGGCTTAGGTTGTTAGAGACATTTAATCTTTCACAAACACCGTGGCATAAATCCAAGTTAGAAAGCAGATGCAGAAAGAGATGAGGTGACTCAATCAACGAAACCATAAACCCAAGCAGAAAAGGATGGACAGATAAAAGCACATAGGCTGCCACCATCAGAACATCAATGTGCAACTACAGTATTAGCCAACAGCAAAACACTGAAACTGCAGAAATTCACTTGGGCATAGGCAAAGTGCTAACTTAAGCCATAACTTAAAATCCACTTAAGAAGATATCCATTTGAAATTAAGTTCATTAGCTATACTTTAGAGGGTTCTGGGTATGATTGGTTAGAACAATACTTTCACGATGCTTTCAATTGCATTTCTACAATGTAAAGCAAGGCTTAAAAAGCTATAGCACCGATTAAGAGATAGTTGCAATCATATATCTAGAATGAAAAATGGAATATCTACTTAGACTCACAGAATATAGGCTGAACACCACAGGAAAAAAGTAATCATCTCAGTCATAGGTCCCTGACTCATACAGATAACTTATACTGAGACAGCTTTCTAGGGTACTGTTACCCTCTTCCCACAGTCTGGATATCCACTTGTTTGTAAAACAGATGCAGGACAGCCCAGTATTTTGAAACAAAACTAGCTACAAACACAACTTCAGTGTCCCTGCACTTGCACCAGTGCTGTCAGTCAAAAACCAGATATTCTTAAGTAAACTGAGGTGTTTGTAATGCTCAGCAAGCCATGTTCAGCCACAGCAGCAAATGGTAGATGATTATTTGTATCTTTTTCACTCTACATGAAATGAGCTGTAACACTAAAACACACAATGCACATTTGGTTTATGCAGTGAAGATGAAGTCATCCATGTGATCAACTTAAAAACCTGCTCAGCTTCTCTTGGAGCAGATTGAAATTTTTACACAGTACAAGAGGATAAAAGAGAGCCTTACACGTTTTCTAAAAGGTGAAACAACAGTTTTTAATTCCTAGTGCAGTAGTCAGTCAATAAAGTATTTGGGGAAGTCTCAAACAGCATCTTTATCCATCATCTTCTGTTGACACTTTAGAACGAGCTCAAGAATGCCACGATGACAGCATATGTAAGGAAGCACGAACCAGCTCCCAAAACACTACCTGAATAGAGATGTAATGTTTGAGGCTTTAACCATAAAGTGTACAGGCACCTCAGGAGAAGAAATTCAAACCAAGGTCTAGCCCAAAGAACACTCTCACTATAAAGCAGAGTTTTGTGTTTATGCTAATCCTACTGCTATCAATTTTTGCTTTCTATGACACTATTCAATCTGCCTTTATTTAAATATAATGTGTACGTGTAACTGTCCCAAACTAAACAAATCATTCTGCCAAATGCTCTTTTGGGTATGGTACTTCTCCCATGCTCACAGAATGGAAATCAAAGCAGCCTGGCCTCAGTTACTAACAGAACTCAGTTGAGGAAATCAGTAGAAATGGAATAAAAAAAGGCTTTGATGATTATTGGTTAGCTCTCTCTGTTGCTATTATTTTTAGTACAATCAAGACAACGAATCATTTTTAAACACCACTTTCAATTAACATCTTTTGTATATAACGTCTTAATGGGACCAGAAACACTGCTACTCAATCACTAAAAATGAGTAAAAATCTGTACAAATTATATACACAATACATATACAGTTATACATTACATATTATAATATTATATATCAGTAGTTATATTTCAGACCTATTACTGAAGCAGTTTTACTACCAATACGAACCTAATTCTCAAATCATTAACAATGACTGTTAGATACAAAAGTTAAAGAATATTTCTTGCAGAAAATGCATATTTGTCTGGTTGGTAATAAGTTTCAAAACACATTTTCCCTTCGAGGTACACCAATAAACTACATAATATGCTTTTTCTTGCATAATCAGATCTACTTTGAATTTCGATGTTCACACAGTGTTGGCATTGACCAATGTAATGAAAAAATTATTATTTTTCCTGTTAATCGCCTAAATTGGGAAAATAAATTCATAGTATTTCAAGATTGGCCTGTGAAAAAAATAGAAATTACTTTATTATGAACTCCAAGCATGCCTTCAAAGACAAAATATGCAAATCATAGGCAAAACTCAGGCTTACAAGCACATATTGTTCTACCCGACCTAGTGCAGTGTGTTAAGCTAAGGGAATATGAAGCCACCACCCACAGCAGTAAATCATTGTGAAAACAACAATTTCATTCATTACAGAAGTTCTTCAGTCTTGTCCTAGTAGAAAAGTGACAGGCCAGTTCTTGCATACAGATATAAGTTGTAGCTAATGAACACAGGGAACGGACTTATGGCACAGCTTCACAAAGCTTCCCTTAAGCAGCTGTCCAGGCTTTAGCAGTTGTCCTCTCTTTCTCATACGAATCTTCTCACTGTAATGATACTGTTTGTGGCTACAAAATCAGCGAGATAACTGACCTGGGGGGAAAAAAAAAAAAGAACCAGGCAAAAAGAACCAGTGTTTTGGTACTGAACTGCTCCAGGCAGCACATCTGCACTGGCCTAGCCAAGGCACGCAAGGGGAACACAATCGCAGCTTCTCACACTGGTGTTGCAGTTCTCATTAAGGGGTATTTAGTGACCAAAATTTAACACCAACAAGTGACACAACCAGACCACCTCCAAGTTTCAAGGATGAAGAAGGAAGATCTGCAGGTTCTTTTCCCTTAGCGCTGATCTCCTGCTCTCCATATTCAAACACGCCTTGCAGTGCAAATCAGATGTTCTGGATGTCTCAGACCACTGAATACTTCTACCTTACACCAGATTTTTAATTCTTCCATTTTACAGATGAAGACAACTATCAGGCATTGTTGAAGTTTGATGCTTAAAGTTGGCATAAAACTAACTGGGTGCCAGTTTTATTCCACAAATTATCAAACAGGGTATGATTGTAATTTCTGCTCTCAACCAATTTTATCTTCGCACAGCACCCTTAGGTTGACATGCTCTGATCAATGGAGAAGACAAGCAATAGAAATCACTTTCCAATGCCATGAAGATACTATAAGGGCATAAGGATCTGTGAAAATGTTAATAAAGTTGATTGTCCTACATGAATACGCTAACAGGTAAATTAGTTACTGTTTACCAAGCATACTTATAATTAACAAAGTAATAATGGTACCAACAATTTTAAATTTACTCAAAGCAATTCCCTTTCAAAAAGATAACTAGTTATACACATACAGCTGGATGACTTTGACACGTGAGACTGAGATTTTTACACTTGTGCTGTGGAACTAGAGATCACCTCACAGGAAAATGTATTACTGGCTACTGAGGGTTGAGTACAATTATTTTTCTCCAGCCTTTGAAAAAGTGTAGGATTTTATTAACTTTTCAAGGATTTGAGTAATCTCAATTCAAGCCTGTAGATCTGAAAGAACAATGAATATTGATTATGCTTCAGAAGGAAGCCAAAATTGATACACTAGGAAATATTCTCAACACAAAAGGCAATTTACTGTCAGAAACACAACAAATCGACAGCTCATGTTATCAATCATGAAACTGGCAACAAATCAGTGCTTCTGCAACAAATGAATAAAACAACCAAGGGTAGGGGGAGGGTTGGGAGTGGGGACATACAAAAGAGTCTATCCCCTCTACCTTCTCTCTGCATCTGCTATTAAGAATAAGCTTCAAATTTAAGTTCTTTGTAGGGTACAAATGACATTAAATCTGGAAACACGCCACCCAGCACATGCATGTGTTACCAAAAGGTCCTGTTGACATAAAACACTTCAGGCTCCTGTTCCCCTCTCAAACCCTGCATTTGTTACAAAATGCTAAGTAGTACCAGATTTTTTTTCAAGTGCCTTTCACTCAGTAATAGGTCAGGCATAAAAAGAGTTAATACACTGAATTCCGAGTAAGCTTATTTCATTGAACAGAAAGCAAATCATATGCAAATTTCTTAACTGCAAGTATAGGGTGTGGCTAATAAGCACATGAATGCTTCACTATGCAAAATCCATGCAAATACCTGTGGCAAGACATTAACCTGGGAACATTCAATATTCAAAATCCATGCAAATATCTATGAAAGACGTTAACCTGGGAACACTGCCTGTCACACTGCCTTTCTGTGTTTTATGCATACTGTAATATTTCCCATATCCATAACAGCTGCACCTCTGACTATAAACTACTAAGCGAGTCAAGTGATTAGGCAAATTCTACAAAAATGCTTTCAGAAACATCAAACAACAATAAAGAAGGTCATATTTATATAACAGATTGTTTGCATATTAACATAAGTTTGCATGGCTTAGGTCAAACTGAAACACTCAGAAAGGATGTTTCCTCCATGAGAATGTACTAATGCTGGAATTAAGGGAGGTTTGTTACTGTTTTCACTGAACACACCTTTTTTCTCAAAATGAAGCATAGGCAACATGACCTCCTGAAGTCCTTGTAAACAATATAACTCGAGTTCACAATGCAGTAAGAAGTACAACATTACAGATCACATTAAAAAAATATATTCCTAAAACTCTGTGCAAGCCTCAAATTAGTAGGCTTGCTGTGTCGCCAGGTAGCATTGCAGAGTTACTGAAATATCAGAAAATGAATAATTTTCTCAAATGCCATGACTTTCTACATGAATTAAATCCATTTATAATTTTTATTAGGCATTTAGTATCAGAGTCTTCATACATTAACAAGTATGAAAAAATATTTCTACTTTAAGCAATTTTAAATTTGTAACTGAGACGTCTTCAAGTAAATATTAGAAAAGAACAGAACTCAAAACACAACACATTCTCACCAAAGAGAATAATCACCCTATAACTAAGAAAATGCTAGACTTCAGAAGCAGTGGTCTCCTTTTAAGCAGTTTTCAGTAGGGGAGTGGGGGAGGATGTGGAAGGGTTAGAATTACAGACTTATTTTCCTTACATTTGCTGTGCCCCAGTTTCATCTCCTGCTTCGGGGGAATAAAGGAACTGCCTTCCAGTATTATTTAAAAGTCAGAAAGTTAGAGCAGGTACGTTTAATGTCTTCTAGAAGAAACCAAACAGAGATTGAATAAAGCTTAAAATCTGTGAAGCTATGAAAACTTAAAAATGAAAGAGATTTGTATATGAATCATTCTTTACAGATTAATATTGAAGCCATGCATTTGCTATTAATTGTTTCTTACACATTCCACATTCACTTCACATCTGTCTTCTTCCATGACATGAGGTATCTATCACTACTGACTCGCATTTTGCAGAGATGTGCTATGCAGGCAATGTGAGGCAGTTATAAATAATGGAGGCTGCAAGCGTATCACTGTTTTTAAAACAATGACCTACTTTTAGACACTGGTGTAAAGATCATGAAAGCTATTATCAACTATAGTTGATAATACTATAGTGTAGTACTGTGAGGTTCCAGCGCTGAGGAGAGTATTGGCCTCTGCAAAAGTCCACTGGAATGTCAAGTTTGAAATAAAATCTGATATTTAAGAGTCCTGTAACCAGTGGCTCAAAGGCTCTTCTGCTTTCTGTGCCATTCTGCACTGAATTTTGCTTAACTGCTATTGTTAGAAGGCTGTAATTCAGGACTGTATCTTGCCTTTAATGGTCTCCTTTCCTTTGTTTGTCTGCATATGTACTGCTTAGTATCAACTAATTAAGAATACCAGTAACATTTTTGTTTCTTTATCATGAACACACTTGCTGCAAGCTTAAATGGTTTTGTTTGGGATTGGTTTGTTTTGTGGTTGGTGGGGTTTTTTTGTTTGTTTGTTTGTTTGGTAGGGGTTCTAGATTTAGTTTCTTTTCACTTCTGCTCCTGACAACTACAAAGCTTAGACAGCTTTCAGTCCCAACCTCCACTCAAGATAGATTTAAGTCATTTACTAGCAAAGTTTTGATCTTCTGTCACTCTTCATTTTTGATACCAAGTAGACTGAGTGATCAATACCCTACTGACCTTCACAGCCGTCAGATAAAATTTGCTCATGTCTCAATAGCAAAGCCTAAATATAGCGTGTTCAGAAACAAGCAGAATTTTCAATATACCCTCAGAGCCACCTACACCTCACCTGTATCTGAATACTTTTTTGACTCGAGAAAAGACATGAGATCTATAAAAGAAAAACATGCTTGAAGAACATCTACATCTCTGCCTGCTATTCAGATCATGATAAAGATCTAGGTCTCCCCCAGCCACTGCTACACCTCCTACTGAAGAAGCAGCAATATTCTCACCTGGTGCAGCAATCAAGCCTAGTTTAGCCCTTCAGGGGCTTTCCTCTGAGAAAGAAAAACAGGTGTACAGAATTAAAAACAATTGCTGTCAATGAAGTTGCCAAAAAGAACAGCATATCTTGCTGCTCTTAACATTCCAGTAAACTGGCCTTGCTGCACAAACTGAGCAGCCCAGAAGTCACAACAGCTGCCAGCCTGTAGCTATCTCTGTCAGAGAAGTACACCAGGCAACGCCACAAGATTAAGTTTATACTCCTGCTTAAAGGACAAATGACTTGCTAAATCCACTACCAGATTTCTCTTCACTTCAGTTTCTTTTACCTCACAAACAGGTATTAGTCAAGCCTCAAAGGAAGCTTTCTCACTATTGCCCAAGACCTCTGAAACTGCAACAAATGAGCCGAGCTATGAATAACCAGGAGACTGAAATCCATGAATACGAGGAGATATTTTTATCCACTAAACGAGCTGCATTGATGGAAGACTAAGGTAAAGAGAATAGTTTCCATTATAATATTATGAATAGAAGCCTTTTTCTTTAGGCTGGTAACTTGCCAAGTGGAAACTATAACCCCCATCTCTTATTAGGAATTTGGAATAAATCCAACATGTGTTGTAACTTAATGTCAAAAGGCAATCTCAAACCTGCACTTGAAACTTCTCAAACTTTCTATAAACCCTCTCCTACGATAACTGATTTACTGAGGGTGCCATCTCACCTTCAATGCTATTTACAAAGAACAACTGGCTCCACAAAAGTAGATTATTGGCAATAAAGCTGTAGGTCATCAGGCAGGACAGACACGTTCCCCAGCCAGTGTGTCATTACAGTTCAAGACGGTGTTTTAAACCTGTTTGCTTGAGGCAAATACACAGGCACATTACTACAGCTCAGCTTCCAATGGTAAGTCATTAAAGCATAGTAACTCTAGCAGACCTCCAAGTACCAGAACTATCTCGTCAAACAGCTAAGCAGGATAAACCATTCAAATTAATTTCTATCACGACTACACCAGCAAATTGTTTACCTCATGGTAATAGAAGTTTAATTTCACTTTACTTAAAAAAAAAATCTATGTAAGTTTCAAATTGTTTCATTTTAAAATTCAGTGCTAACAGACTTCAAACACATCAATACTGAAGTTCAACACAAAATCAATCTTTCATCTGAAGAAAACAAAGCAACTCAAACATTTAAAATTTCATTAAATACCACATCTCAAAAAAGTGAAAATTATCCTTATAGAGTTAGGAACTATACTTACAATGGTTTCTAAACAGAACTTTTTTTCCCCCCTTTATCACAAAATTCTAACAAGTGGAAATGTTTCAAGTTACTATTTTATTTTGAAGAAAAATATAATTTTTCTACACGATACCTAACTGGAACTATGAACCTCACTATCTCCCATTCCAATCTTAATAGTCTATTAATTTGGGACTGGCAGATTGATGAAGCTGAAAAATGGACCAAAACACATTTAAAAGCTAAATTAAGACTTAATTGAAGAAGAATGGATATTTTGCTCCTTTGATCAAAGCCTGCATTCCTCTTCCAAACAAGTTGTAATATTTGACGTAAAGGAACATTTCAGTCAGAACAAAAAATGCCAAAAATTAAATCAGTTTTTCTTTAAACAATTTCGATTGTGAGCAGTAGCTTTTGACAAAACAGTATAAAGTAACATGCTGAAGTTTACGCCGTCACCACAGAAATAGCAGCAAAATCTTAACCATTACAATCTTTCAACAACACTAGCCATAAAACTTTTTACCACTTCGACACTTGCAAACTTTAATGTTATCTTTAGAAAAACTCTGCTACTTTGAAGCAGCTTTGAGTATCAGCTTGGATTGAAAAGACGTAAGGATTCAAGGCTAAGAACAGCTACGTAAAGCTACTTGCTTTCTATTTTACTGACTTAAAATCAACTTCTAACTCATGTAATTAAATAACAGGCTGCCTTTAATTTCAGTCTCAAAAGAAGTTAACCTCTATGTTAAAATCCTTCTTTGCTAACAACAAAATACCCTTCTTTATATACTTAATTTTTTACTTATTTTTAATTAGTTGCGCAACTTTAACACAGACTTTTGCAGACTCTTAAAAATTTTCACATTTTCATGCATTAAGAATCCTTGCCTACTATTTTTGCTTTCCAAGTAATTAATAGTTAACTTCTCATTTGTCAGTTATGTAAATCTGTATTTCACATAGAAACCAAAGGAAACCACTCAGGCCTATGCATGGAAAAACCTCCTATTTCTCCTTCACCAGAACAGTTCTAGCAAGAGGACCTACTCAGGTGTTCTGACCATCTCTCCTTCCTCAAGCTTTTGGCACACCAAAAAGAATCAACAGCTTTGTTTGGCATTAACAAGTTATTTTTTTGAAGTTTAGAAATAATATATGACACTAGGGTTCCCACACTAGAGAGCAAAGTTCCATTTCTCTACACTAGACCACAGGTCAGTTTGAAATTACTCCTATATCAAGGACAGACTACACTTAGCAGATTCACTACTTTAAATTTTACTTAATAAAGAACACAAAGGAAGACATCTGCAAATCTTTTCCTCCAGCAGGCTTTGGGATCAGGAAGAGGAAACCTAAGTCTACTGTATTTCACACACAGTCATGTATTTCAGGAATACAAAAGCCAAAAATTTTAGTCCAATGCCTAATTGCTGAATGAAGAAAAAGCAGTACAGTATAAAACAGAGGTTGTATACAGCTCATAAGTATTAAACATTATGAAGAGCTTTAACTTCTCAACAGTGGGCGTTACATTTCTGGAAGTTACAGAAATCGTTCTGAAACTGTCCAACAAGTACTTACTCTCCATGTAGAAAACGTGTTTTCTTACGAATTTTCACATAAGAAAATATGGTACTTTGTTACTTGATATGTTTTCTGTTTGTTAAAACTCAATGATTTGATACAACAGAGATGTTCTCCAACACTGAAAGCTGCAAAAATCACAAGAATATTATCTGAATAACAGATAGTTCTTACAACTTCTGCCACATACTCTATGGACAGTTAGCTGATGAAAAAAAGGGTAGTAGGACAAGATCTTTCTACTTAATAAGCTGTTCCTCACTGGCATGCTGGTCACAACCAGTCTCTCTTGTCTAGCAGTTTGGCAGGGGGGCACACAGGATTCTTCATAAGAAGGTGTTAGAAACACAAGAGCAAGTGAGTTACCAAAGAAGCTGTTTCCAGACACACAGGTAATGATGCCTCATCTAATTTATGAGGTGGGAAAATACTTTGTTATTTATGAACACAGAATTCATTCCTGAATCTTTGGCCCTGAGGATACTTCCAGCACTGAAGTTCACAGCACATACAAGAGCACTGTGTTTTACACGTTAGTTTTTTTTGTGTTTTCATCTTAGTTGCCTGCCACAACAGCAGCCACACAACAAGTCATTTTCCTTCCAATGTTTCTGCCATTGTATGAGGTGAAACCCTCACTGAGCACTGTCTCACTGATCATTCTCTACATCCAATCACTTCATTTTCACAGCTCCCTTAATTAGCTGTCTGTCCCGTGACTCAGAAAACACTGCTCATACCATCACTTTTATAACAGGGTCCACTTTAAATTGAAAAAGCAAGTATTCATAGGGCCACAAAAGCGCCCCAAAGAGACTTAGGTCCTCTCACAGCACAAATGAGCCACAGCCATTAACAGAAAACAACAAAATACAATCACCCTATAAATGCAAACGACTACACACAAATCACCATGCTGATAAATCTGATTTTTAATTATTATTTTATAGAAAAGGAAAATTCAGCTGTTTAGCTTTGGTTATCCTGGTGTTTGTGATACTATATTGGCAGGGAAAAAAAGCACAACTTTCAAGAAGGCTTTGCTCTTTTCCTTTCACCATCTTTCAAAATAGACAGATCCCACACAAAAACAAGCATTGTCAGACTCTTGATCAGTGCAAAGTGAACACTCCTCTTCAGCACACTTCTCCTATCTCTCCTCCCTCTGTGCCTCCCTAGCAATACCATAACTTTCTTTGAAGCAAGCCCTGACATGCTGCCTATGCAACTTCTATCTGAATACTCTTAAGGAAACCATCCATTAACAATAACAGTGCTTTAAAAACAAAAAACATCATCCAAAACCTAGAACGTCATTCTTTTGAGAATTTCTCTAGAATAAATTAAGAAATTACTGCCTCCAACTATTCATTACTGTACCCCATCAGGAGACTCCAGTCAGAAAAAAAAAAAACAAAGAAGAAAAGCCAATGGATCATGTTAATTTTTTTTACCCTCCCTCCTTTTCTTGATACTCCCCGCTGTGAGAATATGATGACACCTAAGTCATCTTTGGTGGATGATTGTTCCACTGCTCTTACTTGCTGGTTCCACATCGACACAGCTCTGGCAGGAAAACAGCAGCTCTGCTCAGGCAAGGCAGCAGGTCAGGTGGATGCTCCTCAAGACAACCGGCGAGTTCTATGAACACACATGGAAAAGCCTTTATGTGTGCACAAGTGACAGCCACTTAACCTGCTTCTGAACACCAGAACCAAGGGGATATAGATGGAAAGTGCTATTTCCCTACAGCATTCCCCCCCCTTGGGCAGTCTACCCCCTCTCTGTGGGTCAATGTAAACACCACGTATTTAACTCCTCACATTCTGCACATTAAATTAGAAGATACCTGCCCCACAGAAGTACAGCAAGGCAGGCTGGGTGTTCCTGGAGAGTGGTGCTCCCATCACCAGTTTTCATCTCAAAACAAGCCAGAAGCCTGCCTTTCCTCCAATACAAAGCACTGCCACCCAGCAGCTGGCCATCACAGATGGCAGGCAGGGGAGCCAACTATTCTCTGTTATTACTACTTTGTGTTTGAATGCCTTAACTATGAAGAGAAGACATATTTTACCATGTTACCTCAGGGCTTATTAATCCAGAAGAAAACAAATAAAGTGAAACTCTCCTGTGCTTATGACACCTTGCAGGAGAAATCCTGCAGATATGTTTAATAAAAAAAAAAAAAAACACTGGTGTATAATAGCAAAAAAAGAGAATCTACCTATGACAGAATAAAGAGCAGATTTTTAATAGGTATATAAAAAGAATTATTTTACACCTCAAATTATTTAATTCATCAATATGAAGTGTTCTGTGCTGATCTCTGGATAGACAGTATCTCACAGTAAAATTTGTCATGTAAACAGTTAACATTGAAAATTAGCTATTTAGGAATGAAAACCTGCGTCCTTTTACTTGACACCAAGGAAGTACATCTAGCCATGGAAAAACCAAAGATGTGCACATCTCCAAAAAAAAAACCAAAAACCAATAAACACTTGCTTCAAAGTTCAGAGAACAGGAATAATTTCTTCAGTAACGAATAACACTGGTAGTCTGGCACAATGGAAAAACCTGAAATATTCTTTCCCTAACTGTTAGTCCATTACCAAATGAGATTTTCAATAGTCTATTAAGATTTATTTGATTAAACCTTAGAAAATGTGTTCAAAATTCAGACAACTTAAATAGCAAATGTTTTCAGAACTAGAAACTACAAGAATGAAATTTTCATAACAACAATCATCATCTGATTTTAGAGCCATTCATTATTTAGCTATTCAAAAAACAAAGTTCAGACAACACACGCTAGAAATGAACTCTCCAAAATAACAGGTTTCCCCCATGCAGCTTCATTATTTAAGTAATGGCATTTTAAAAACAAGGAAGTTTATTTATTATACATTTATAAAAAATGCATCTAATCTTTGCGTGGCATTGCTAAGGACAGACTCCCCACTAAGCTGTCTAAGGCATTAACTAGAAAGAAGCAAATCCTGTGGCACAATCTAAGGTTTGGTGCATAATTGATTAAAATTGTGCAATTTCAGAAGACATTTGTCATATATTATATATAAATACACATGCAGGAGCTCTAAAACTGAAATACCTCCTGTTAAATAGTGCTCAGCTCCCACAAAAACTGCCATTGCCAGGAAGCTCTCAAATTCCAACCTACCAGTACAGATTCCAGTAACAGTGGGTTTGGGTGGGTTTTCTGTTTGAGCTTTGGTTCTTCTGTTTTAAATTTGAGCTCACAGACTAAAGAAGAATAAACCTGAGGCAGATATCTTCAAGAGTTAAAAAATAAATGTGTACAAGATGTGTACACATCACTAGCTTTCCAAAAAAAAAAGCTTACACAGGTCCCTGCAAGCTTAGCTCTATGCAATCTACAGCTTCACAATCAAAACAAATCCCCTCATTAGATCACCTAAATGAATCTTTTTTCCTGCCCTTTACTTCACATTCAGGGGAACAAAGAAAGGAAGATGACATTTAACTATAGTTGTCACCATCTCCGCTCCTCCAGCATCGCTGATAAGCTTGGGAGAGTCCAATTCAATGTCCAAAAACTCACTGAGCCTTTTGTGTGTTGGCCTTTAGGAGCTCAGCTGAGGCTATAGGGATCGAAAATTGTGAGACTGGATGTGTCTGCTGGATATTAACCATGGAGCTGTGGCACTGCAAAGGCCCTGTGGCGATGCAAGTATGCAGGAGGTACAGCTCTTTCACATTGTGTCATGCACCACAACGCTCTGTCTGGTACTATCAATACTCATGTACTACTTTCTAATTTCAAGTTGTACAATTAACTTTCAGAAGGCACTGGTGTGTCATCTGTCTTTAAAACAAGGTGCTGAATAATCTAGTCAAAAGGGCTAGAAGGGAATTCACACAGACAGTAACTGACTTCTTCCCCACTGATGATGTGCTGTCAAGTACTGAAAGCACTTTTAAATCATTATGCAAGCACTTTTCAGAATTAAATTACAAGTGTGACATATGGCATGAAATGAAGGATCCAGACCACAATGCTGTCATTACTTTTAAAATCCTGTATCATTCAAAACGTGAACAATTTAGTTATGCCACACTTTTTAAGAACTAGTACATTCTGAAACAGTAATATCTAAAGCTCTGGCTTTTAGCACCACACAGCTCTCCTGTGCAGTGACAGAACTGTGCTGGTGCAAGAGCTGGTAAGGCTGACAGCACTGGGGCACTCCAAGTTACATAAACAAGTCACCAGATCCTGCTCTTCCATTCCCCAGTCACAGCCACTTTCATCCCCTTTGCTTCCTCCTACACCCCAAATCAGATATATGCCACTGCCCATGCATAGGGCTGGCCTGCCTCCCCTCCACATGGAGGTAGCTGTCTCCCCACAGGTAACCCCCACAGGTAGGTCACTCACAGACTGACCACCAGGACAGAGCTGCCTTCTATTTTCAATTGTAAACATCAGCCACCAAACTCATGCTCTCGTAGCCACAGAAACAACAAATATTTAAAAAGAACAATCCCTCTTCACCATTTTTATTTAAACATGTAAAATAAATTTTCTAGTCAAACATTTTATTTTAGGAAACTGCCCACTGGGGTAGACTGTAGATAAAAGATTATGTTCTCTATGCTGCTATTTATTTCAGACACACACAAAAAAAAAATCCCCTCACCCAATAAATGGTTTTGCAGATTCCCCAGAAACTTGTTCCAAAGCTCTTCTGTAACTGGTAAGTTAAAGACAAGCAAATGAGAAAAGCTGCTTTGAGCCTTAAAAGAACAGCAAAACCTCTTCCATGTGTTCTAATCAAGGCCAGGGGACCTCATGTGCCCTGTTGATCAATCAGCCTCAGAGAGCACAGGCAGAAACCAGTCCTCTAGAACAAAAATATAATTCCAAGATATTTAGTTCATTTTCCAAGAAGGCTGAAGATACAGGACCAAAGTTTAAAAATAAGCCTTTCTGCCAGGCTTTTTGGAGACTGCCAAAGCTCTCAATATGCTACTTATGTTACTAGATTACTGTATGCTGACCTCAGGAAGGGACAACTGTCTGCAGGGACAACTGGCCATGGGGAGCCATTGGAGTTAGGGTCAAGCTTAGGGCTGTCCCACAGAGAGCTGTCCTAGACTTCAGTAACCTCAACCAATTTTGAAACAGATTGAAATTCAAGATAAGAAGACTTCTCACTTTGATAATCGTTACTCCTTTAAAATAGTTCTTTCAGTCTGTCTTGCTAAAGAAGGCAATGAGTACCATTTTGTGATATTTTTCAAACACCTGTTTAAGGTCAACACAAAGGAAAAGATGACTTAAAAGGGGAAAGAATATTAAAAAAGAAGCTATCCCAAAAGATTATTCCTCTTTCAGTCTGCGTTCCTCTCTATTTGTACACCTCTCCACCAGTCAAGTGAGGCAAAGACATGGTCTTTCTCCACACACGATTCATCTTTAAGACAATTTATATTGCCAGAATATTCCAGGTATACAGCAGGCTGACAGATACCATTCATTTAGAAATTACTTTCAATGGAAACTAAACTAATAAGTTGAAAAAGCAAAATCCACACTCTTCAAATTTTAATTAGTTTTATTATTTGAAGTAGCAAATCTCAGAACAACTGCAGAAATTGTGGAAAAGGGCAAACAGAAAGCTGAACTCAACGTTGAAACTATTTAAAGGTCTCCAACACATTAAATAATGCCTCGAGAGGTCAACTTCATTGCTTAATAGTGAGAAAAGGTAGACAGAACCTTGAATGAAGGTTTTGGCTAATACATTAGCTTTCAATATTTTGTTTCAAAACATGAAAAGAATAAAACAAAATTAGGACAGATGTGTTTTAAGAAGAAATAAGTGTTTAACATATGCTATTGCAAGTAAACAGACTTTCAAACCCACTACAAAAACTTAAAGAGTCCATGGCAGATCAGATTTTTTAAAAAATGGAATCTGACCCACAACATTCTCCTCTGGCACTTAATGTTTTAATGCAGCAGATCAGGGAGGAGGACAGATTCGAAATATTGCTCTCATATCTATATGAAACAGAATCAATTGTTTCACAATGCATGGAATTTCAAGTAAATAATAAAGAAATACTAAGTGAAGATAATCTCATAGCAAATGCAAGAATGAAGAAACACATGTAGTAAATGACAGGTACAACCTGTAAAATAATTCCAGTTAGTTCAGCTTGCAAATGCTTTGACTCAATCTAATTTTATAAGAATTATTAAAACACCATTAATTAAATCACCAATTTACGAATAAGTATTCACATGTAGTTAAGCAGGATCTCAATAATTTAAGACTCTCATATTTTTTATATCCTAAGGAGAGTGGGTCATTTGTAGCATACCAGATGTTTACTGACAAGGAAGAAAATACACTAAATCAGCATTTTAAGCAAAATATAGAAATACATCCACTTAACTCATCTTGTTCAGAGGACTAAAAGGCACCTACTTAAATTCTGTGGCCCCCATTTTCTGCACCTGATCTAATCTTGCTCTTTTTAAAGGGATAAGACCAGCAGTGAGCTACTTCCTACACATCTTCTACAGCAGAAATAAGCTCTTCATAACTTCTTTGCACAACATTGAAGAAAAGCCAGCAACTTCTGCCACCCAGCAAGTATCCCACTAATTTCAGTGAAAGAGTCCCGTGTGGAAAACTTATACGAAACTCCTTCTGCAAAGTATGATATTCCACCAAGATGAGAATCGATAAAAGTATAACTAAGCCCTGACAATAAAAAGTGAAGATCCCTACACAAAGAAGAAAAAAAAAAGGCTGTCAGGAAAAGAGAAAAAACTTCACAAACTCAAAACAGTATAAAAGAAACATCCGTTGGTTTAATAAAGAGGAAGTGCTGCATTCAGAGTCTTAAAAGTTTAAGAAGCACTTTATGCTCACTTTGAGTTCTTTCTTATCCCTCGATAGTATTTCACACATAATCAATATCTGAGCCTAAACTGGAAAGTGAAAAAATTGAAGCAATTCTTCAATCCAGTATGTCATTTCTCAAGTTTTGATCATAGTTTCCATTACAGGAAATGGTAACAGAATTACATTTCCCTTTACTATTACCTCAGACTTGGGCAGTTTAGAAAAAAAAAAAGACAGGAGCACTAGGTTAGAACAGAAGTGACCTTTGTAAGAACTACCAAAAAAATAGTTAGAAAATACTTCTCATGGGTCAGAGGAAAGTATTGTGAAATTCTCTTACCCCACGTCCCATAAGCACAAGAAAACCTTCCCCTTTCCTCCATAAGAGTGGTAAAGATACCTTGGCAAACCTTAGTGTCTTGACTGCAGAACCCCAGACAGAGCAGAAAAACACCAAAGAAAGTTTTGGGAAGAAGAAAAACCAGCCTCAATTAACTTCTTTTTTCTTGTTATATGAAGTCTTCCCCCCACAACATCTTTCTCCTTCTTATCTAGAATAGCTTCTGAGGCTTACAGTGTTTTTGTAGAATCACAGAGTTGCTGAGGTGGGAAGGTACCTCAGGAAGACTGTCTAGTCCAACTCCCACCCTCAAGGCAGGGGGCAAGCAGAGCAGGTTGTTCAGGGATAAGAGTTTTGAATGTCTTCAAGGACGAAGACTCCACAACTCAACAGACACCTTACAGTGTTTGATCAACCTCATGGTAAAACAAAGTCTTTTGTAATGCTTAAACAGAATTTCTTGTACTTGAATTTGCCCCCACTACATCTTGTCCTGTCATGGGGCACCACGGAGAAGTTACACAAAGACCTCATCATATACTGAAAGCATTTACTTGCACGTGCAGCAGGGACATCAGTGAAGGAGCTGAGCATTCATCAGAGAAAGCATCATGTATTTTAAACAACACTATTATAAAACTGCTGCCAGATCCCAAAGTTAGGAAAATATTAAATTTATACTGTTACTGGCTCACTATTAAGCAACATAAAGATCCACATCTGAAGTGGTCACTAGAAAGTAAAGAGAAATACAGGTCAGTCATGCTTTATTTTATTCATTTGACAGTTCCCTTCTTTTCAATAAAGATTTGAGAGCCCCTACCTCGACTTTCTCTTCCCACATTGAGACCCCAGCTTCCAATCTGTGCCAAACCTCCGCATCTCAAACTCCAGCCCCCTCCGTGGAGGGTAGCAGTTCACAGCAACTACTCCTCCCCCAAAGGTGTAATACCATGTATCTGCTGGCCAACGTCCACCCACACTAACTCTCACCAAATGTGGCATATCACATTCCGGCAGTTAGCAAGGTGAAAGTATTGGCACCTCTTCAGTTTCCACACATCATCAATGACTGAAAAAAATCATTACCTGCTCAATATAGCTACTGGAGTGGAGAGTTTGTGTGATGGAAAGGGAGACAGGCCTGGATGAGTAGCAGGCAGCTTGTCATACTCTTCTTCCCTCACAATATTACGTGCTATCTTCCCAAACAGTTAGTCCCTAGTAGCGGCTATAGATGGCCACAAGAATCTTAGCAGCAAAAGCCTCGTAACATTAACCAAAAAAATTCCAACTTATGCCTATATTTCCCCTAAAGCACTATCATAAGTAGCGAGAAACTGACTGGTGAAAAGTTTAACTTCATTTCTAATGCAATCGTCCTCTCCATTTTCCAGTACCTCACTCACCATAAAACCAGAGACATTAGTGACCCTAATACAGAAGGGGTCTTAGTAACAAACATCTGTCTCAGTCCAAACAGATGAGGTTCTTTGGTCCATGCCGCACGCTCTGCACTACAGGTGGACAGGCAGCCAGCAGAACACACCTCTACTCCACCCTGCTGTAATGAGCATCCAACTGTGACTTACAAGAGGCTCAGGAAACCCTCTCCTTACTTCAAGAGGCATCTGTTTCTATTTCGCATTTTTCCAAAGGTCTGATATTTAAACATCAAATCAAGGTCCTCTAGGGAGGCTCATGGCCAGGTGAATAGTCAGCAATTTTTTCTCCGACCACTTCCATTCATACGGGCTCACTGATTCTGCCAAGTGACCACCTGGTTATTTCTTCCCCAAAAATTAGACATATAATATCAATGCCAATCACTCTTCAAATCTTTGCCTATTTTTGCTGATTAAGCACTAATTCAAACAGTTAGTGAAGATTTCTAAAACACAAAAAAAAAGCATCAGTATTTGTAATTGCAACTCATGCATATTTTCTGTTTGTAGAAGTTCCAATAAATCAGAAGAAAGCTACAGAAGTTCGTCCAAAGGCAAACTCACACTAATAAACTACATCTGGAGTTTTAGATTAAATACATCGCTCCTCTGCTAAACAGACTTTTATTTTAAGTCCCCTGACTTTTTAAGGCCATTATCAACCCAAATCCAAATCATACATATGCCTCTCTAAAAGGAGGCCTGCCTTTTTTTGTGGTACCTCTGTTTACACAGCTTATACCTTATCACACTGACAACTCTGCGAACCACAGCAGATGGTCCCCTCAGACACAACTCTAACAGGTTTTCTCCACTCCCCCATTCCACCTTTTTTTTGTGCAAACAACTGATAAGGAAAGCTGCTGCAATGATTTACTGATATCTGAAGTTGAAAATTGACAAAACGCAAGCTGCTTTTGTTCCCCTATGAACTGCTTAACCTCTTAACTCCTAAGCAAGATAGACAAAGACTATTAATTGTACAAACCATACAGTCTGTTTGATTAGCATTTCAAACACATGCAGCACTGGTTAATTTAAAGATCATTACTACCTTTAAAAGTTGTGCCAGTTACAGCAACTACTAAAGGAGAAAATATGAGACGGCCTCCTTTACCATTAAAAATACACCCCCACTGGTTTGGGAAATGCCTTTAAATTATATTCAAAACTATTTCCAGCAGTTGACTGAAAACAGACTCTGAAGCAGAATTCAAAATAGAGACTGGACATTTCGTATGTAAATATACATTTACCTTCACCCAACACCCCAAAGCAACCTGAAGCTCACCAACATAAAAATCAAAACACTGTCAATATTGCTGAAGGCAGAAAGATGCTTATAACCAAGCTCCACAAATTCCACGAAGCATGTCGGGCTCTTACTACTGGAGAGCATGAATTTGCAAAACCACTATACAAAAACATCACAAAAAAACCTAGAGGCTAGCAAAAGCATCTCAATTAACCATCTATGAAGAAGCATCTGCAAGTAGACAGTAATGAACCAGACAGACCCAGAGGGCTTTCTTAAATGTAGGTCATGCCTGTCAGACCATAGCAAAAGCCACAGTAACATTTGCTAAAGAGAACCCTAAGTTATTATTGCATACAAAAATTTACTCTCTAGGTAGAAACATAGCTACACGTTTGTGATGATCACTATTTGATGCTTAAGAGGAAGAGGAAAGAAAAAGCCACACTGAAGATAGCTCTATTGAATTTAAGAATAAGAGCCATAAAACATTCTTTATAACACTTCAGGCCTTACATGCTTTTCTCTTCATAAAGTTGTCACAGAGAAGAAAAATTTCTGTTTAAATGTTGTGTTTGTTTTACACTGTGGGCTGGGGGAGCAGAAAAGAAGCAGGCACAAAAGGTGGTTTAGAAACACTAATTTCTGATGATTTATGCTGTATTAAGCTGAATATTTGAATTACCTAATTACTGAGATAAGAAACAGTTAAAACCTTGAGTACTATTACTGCAGATATCTGCAGTGTTCCCTTTTCTTGATTTACATTTTCAGTCTGTGATTCAGGTATTTTTTGTTAGAACAAAAATCCCATAGAAAAAGACCAACAACTTAAGATATGGGCACAGATAGAAGAACATGAGACAGCATTATGGAAGTACTCGTACCAATAGGCTGATCCCTGGCTATCTGTTTTTTTTTTTATTTTGCTTGCACAAGTAACATAGTGAAAAGAAAAACTTCTGACAATAAAGAGATCAGAAATGCAGCCAGCTTTTCACCTGAAGATCTAAAAATCACAGTTAAAAATATTTCAAAGCATAATACAATGAAAAGGACATTACTCAAAAATACTTGGCACTGCAATCACACATATGCATCTCTTGCTGTAAAATCACAGAGACAAAGCAGTATTTCTTTATTTCTACAGGCAGGTAAGGCAAAAGAAAAAGTGAGAAACCTCTTTGCCCTGATTTACAGTCAGTCATGAAACAAGAAAAAAAGTGCTGTTAAAATTCCCTACAGCTGAATCTTTCTGGAAAGAATATATCAGATGAACCCAAAACCACTATAAATAGGATACAGTAAAAGACTAGAGCAGATAATTAAATAAGAAATCTGTCTACTCAAGAAACTCTACAATTAAACAGCAAAACTTTAATTCAAGCTAGGAAGTTATCTAATGAAGGGAAGATTAAGAAGCATGACAATTCTATTTGCCCGTTCTTTATTTAGCCAGCAGTCATCAATCACGAGTTCAAAAGAAGATTCCTCACTGGTCAGCAGTAAAATTCCTCATTCAGTTATTACAGGTTATCAGTGTTTACATTTCTACTGTGAATCTACTGGTAAGACACTTAACTAAAACCAGTATCGCGATGACATTTCTTTCAGATTCAAACACAACCCACATGCAGATGCAGTTATTATCAACAAAAACATTTCTATACTCATTTATAGTTATACATAGATTGAGGCGGTTTGGGCGAGACGGATTTGGTTTTGTCTGTTTGATATTTACAAAATTATGTCCTCAATAAGTTCCAGATTTAAAAACACTGTCAGCTTATCTGAACTACTTAGAGCTGAAAACAGCTCTACAGGTAACAGCTTTGGGCCTCGGTTCATTATAGTCTCACCATGAGAAATAAGATAGATGATGTACCAATAGCCCTTTCAGTCTTCTAATCAGTGAACACGACCTCCACTAAGCAGCAGTGTTACTTATTAATTTCTTAACATCAAAATGAAAAAGAATCACCGGGAAGATTTTGCGTTATGTTGCTGCAGAAAGTAATCAACATAGCAGCGTATCAAAAGTATCTATCATTAAGTTTCTTCATGGTAATTGTCATTTCTGCAGATACATGTATGAACCTTAGTTTTACAACATTTTCAAGTTCTTTGTCCTGACTGAGCAGTTGGTTTAATGCTTGAACTTCACTTGCCTTACAATCAAACAAAAATTAGTATAAAACTGTGCTGTCAGAGCTGCAGCTGCCTGTAGGACTATGTTCTATATTAAACATAAAAGTTAAAATAATTTTGTTGTAGTGTGAGCAGGGTTGGACTGAACGGCAATATTTAGACTAATTATCTTTATTATTAAGAGTTACACCTTAAATTAAGAGAAAGAATATTGTAGTTAGAATCAAATATCTGAAAGGTCATGATGCTGTTCACTGGAAACATTCGGCTGACCAGAAAAATCTACAATGACTTAGACCTTCCTGTAACAAAATTTCTAAGACTAATTGTGCTCAACTAGAAAATAAAGTTGAAATCAATTGTTCAAGACACATGAAAAAACACAGTGTACACTGAACCATGCAGAATACAAATCCTATAACTGAACTGTTTTAAAGGTTTATAATAAATACTGTTCATGAGTAGGAGGAAAACAAGTCAACATAATCAACTTATCTACTAATGTTTCAGATTTTACCTCTACGTACTGTAATAAAAGAATAAAAAAAGCACTATGCATTTCTTTTTAAACTAGTCTGCAGACAATTATGAATGCACACTCTGGCTGAACTTCAGGCATTCAGATTTTAAACATTAATTTACTTTGACTACGTGCATGTCAAAATGAAAGATTGCTGTCTGGATCCAGACATGCAGTATTAATACTGAACACGTGCATTCATTTCTGGTCAACAGACGTTCCAACGCTACCTCAGCAGGTGGTAGGAGTAGCACACTAATTAAAGTCTATATTTAAAAGTTCACAATGGGCAATCTATTCTGAACAGCTTCCATATAGAAACATCACAGTAACCTAAGTACTTAGACCACCTTTACTCAAGTCTGAAGAAAACTAAACTGCCCCTCACATAAACCACCAATTACTTTCCTTTCTGAACAACTACTTTTTCATCCTACCAACAGTTTTTTTTCAAGGCGGCTCAGCAAAGATTTCATAACCTAGGGTTAGATACTAAGAAAGTACCAAAATACTTCAAAGTAATGAAAAAAAAAAGTTAAGCTAAGTTCATTCTCTGTTAGGTATTTGCCTCTGGTCACTTCAGAAACTGAGTGCGTTTTCTAAGTTATACATTTGAGAACAGTGCAAACAAAAGTCAAGGTAGCCTCAGCCCAGATTATGCGATAAGATAGCCACAGTTTTAGGGTAAACAGAACTTCTGTACCATTTGTTTTTTTTTAACTTAACATTTTTATGTTAATTTTTTGGAGCACGTTTTTTCATTTGTAGTCAATTTGTACTAGACTGAATTCCAGAAATAACCTGACATTTTACAATGCAAAAAGCACTTCAGTTACCGTGTTTCTTCCAAAGCAACAGACAGCACTAGCTGCCACACACCACACACAGTCAAGCTACCAGCCTCACTCTGAGTACCTCACTCCCACTGCTGAGTGAGATAACGATGTGACCACCAGGCTGACTGCAAGAAAAAGCTTGAATTTTATGGCAAAACTCAGCAAATGATTTGAATAGGGAAATACTAAAAAAATCTCAAAGTGGAACATTTGAAACAAACTTTTCAGCAGTGACTACATTGTGTTTCTCAAGGGCAACCGATATCTGCATTAAATTCCAAGAAAACATCAGTATCAGTCCTTTAACTCAGAAGACAAAGGTCCCTTTTCAGATTTGAAAGAGACTAGGGATAAAGTGAAGGACTTTTCTATTACTGACAGCAAGAACACTGAACTTTCCCACAGGGAGCAGAGATGATGACACCTTCAAAAATATCCTCTCTCCATGTTTCAGAAACCACCTGTTTCTCTGCACTCACACCACTGCCCCATAAAGAGAAATTTAAAGTGTAGTCTAATCCCTTCTCTCTTGAAAACACCCGCAGCAGACACCCTTAGACCTCTCTCACCGCTTTACTGGGCAATAATATCAGACCAAACTGATGCACACTTTAGCCAAGGACAAATACAAGGAATGTTATAACTCACACTGAATTTATTATTTATTATATTTAATAACCTTCCTGTGTATACGTGGTACAAGTTTGAATTGTACATGCAAGCCAAACAATACTGGATGACACTGATAACAGATGCTGCATTAGAATTATAAATTCAAATAGTATAAACAACAACAGTAAATGACATGAATTTAAGCTGCTTCTAAAAGAGCTGTTCATTTTAGATGTCTGTGAAGTTTTCATCACACAAAGAAACGAATCTTTGCAAGTGCAAACAGAAGTAAAAAAGCATTTTGCTTCCTTGTGTACAATATTTTGGTTTTCAAATGTGTGGCACTATACCATGATACTTCATTTTAACCAAACCTGCTCAGATACTCACAATGTTAGTTTGTCTGCTGCAAACCTAAAAACCTAACCAAGTGGTTTTGACTTGCATCCTTCTCCTAGTAACATATACTCTTATCATGCACTCTATTTTAAATCATTTTGGTTTCATCTTTTGCTAAGCAGAAAGAAAACCTCCATGTAATAGACACTTGTTACAAAAGAGCATATCTATGTGTAATCATTTACAGTACTAAAACACGTTATCAATATATCTCCCATCATACAGGGATATGGCTAAAAATATTTATAATTCACCGTATTAGGGAAAAATTTTAACAGGTGTATTCTTTTCACACGACACAAAAAGTATTTGTGAATTTTGACATCTTGGATTGAATTCTGTGAAACAGACCACTGGTTTACCAAACACATTCCCAACTCCACCACACAGCAACACAGGATACGAGATCAGTGTCATCCCACCAAGTGGTTCTTGCAAATTTTGTTTTGTTTCTTTTAGTGTAGAGAATACCGCTCAGTGTACCAACATTACTGCAGAACTGGACTGAATCTGTCTTTCCAGACAAATACAGTATTTTAACAGTCCCCTACAAGACAGTCCACTAAGCAGTTAACATCTATTGTCAGAAGCATGGGCAGCTCTGCAGCAAAGTTTATAGGATGTGTCAAAGAACTATGTACCTGCTTCTCTGCTTTAACGGTGATCTATGATTGTAAAGACAAAATTATCACCCAAGGCATGTCAGAAAGGCATAGAAATATTATACTTGCTAAAACAAAACTGGAATAAGGATCATTTTTACCAAGTAATTCATGGCTAGCTAAGTACATTGTAGAAGCACTGAACTCAAAAGAAACTCCAAAGCCCTCCCAACAAATACAATCTCAACTAAAATGAAACACAGAACTTGCAAGTTCAACTGAACTTGAAATTATATTGTTAGCCTGAGCACGTGACTTTCCATCGTAACTTATTAACACATGCTTACTCATACACACAAAAACCCTGAAGAACTCTACAGTTGACTAAACATTGAAGGGATTTATGCAATTTGAGGGAAGATAAGGTTTGGGAAAAAAAAAAGACTTGGTCTTACTGCGTTAATAACTAGGGTGGAAAGAACAAAGGTATTCATACCAATGACTATGCATCTCTCACAAGTGCCTGAGTTAGGAGCAAAATTCCCTGTACAATCAAAGGAAAAAAAAGCCAACACTTCTGAACTCCTTACCTCCAGGGGGTGCTCAAGAAAAGCAATTATCTTTTCACTTAGCTAATTAGAGTTAACTTAAGAACCTAAACTATGTACCTAAGATGTATGATAAAAAAACTTCTCGAACACCTATTTTGACAGATATTTCAGCATTCCCTAGTTAGTCCTTTGCTTATCGTCATTTTGATGTACAAGCTAAAATGTATCTTTAAACAAGGACGGAAAGTCACATTTAAACAGCTGTCTGCTTGGGTTTTTCCATGAATAAAGTCTATTTATTGTTTATTCCAGAGAGACACTTCAAAATACACTATTCTATTTTCAAGGGATAACTGTAAAAACATTTGTGAAACAGTACTGGAGAAAGTAATGCCAAAAATCATTATCTGTAGAGTCTAAAAAAATATATAGAAAGATATGTGAATAGTTCCATTTAAAACATATCTTAAAATCCACCTCATTCATCAGGCTCTAACTCTTTCATTTTAGGAATCAGTTTATTGAGAATACAGTTTGCAATATAGATGGCACATGTTTTTCAATACTGAAATGTGTCCAGAGTATTTGGGTACAACCTGGTATCAAATACTAAACAGTTTGTTTCTCAAGCCACACACTCCTTGATGTTAGTGTAACATTAACTAGTTCCACACTTCCTATACATCACAGTTTATTCCTGATTCAGTTCCTGGTTTCTGAAGTAGGTGTTAACGGGAATGAAACTGCTTTTACAAAGAGCTTGGCTATATTAATGAAATGGGAAAAATACATCTATGAAAGCTTAAAACAAAGTTTTACAGGAGCAAGGTCTGATTAGCAGGCATTTCTTAGTGTCTTGTATCTTACAAAAACAAATCCAACTCTAGTTCACGTGAGTTTTCAACTTTTTTTTTTTTTTAACTGAAGCTTAGCAAAAATTCTCCTGTTTGTATTAGTTTTTCTTCTTTGGGTGCCCATTAACAGCAAGTATGAGAAAGGCAGACTCTTTAAATCATAAATACCTTCTCGAATCACAATTTGGGCACAGGTCTCTAGAAGAAAAGAAAAAATAATAATGGTCCTTCAATAGGTTCTTCTCCCGAAGGAATAAGAACCTACAAATCAGTTCATACAAAAACATTTTTATTATTAAATGGTTTTCTTGCAGAAACAAATTAATCGAGATACAGGAGGAAAGATCTCAGCTTGAACCAACTACATGTTACTAATGCATCCTAGAAGCTGCCTCACTGCTTCAAATCAAAGGCTGTGAAAACCTGCAAAATAAGAAAAAGACATTAAACTATTTCTTTCATATTTGAAACAAACTTTACTTTAGAATCACTGCATCATGATGAGGGATCAGCAGCTATGGGTGCACGTCCATGTATTTTTTTTAACTTGAGGAAACTTTTACTTAAGACAACATATCTTCTTAGTTTTTCTATTGTTCATAGACACAAAACATCTTACTTTGGCCATTCAGCCTCATGTAACAAACAAATTAGGATTGCAATGATTTCAATGTCTTGAAAATGACATATGGCTAGAAACTATGTTAGGTTTTCTTCTGGTGTACAGTCTTTGTAAGAACACTTCTTCAATATAAACGAGGTTTCCCAAAAAACTCAGTTAAAAAATTGGTTTTAATAAAGTTTTGCAGTCAAAGAAAGCAAAAGATACAACTCAATGTTTTCTCAGAATCTTACTATAAGAGAAGTCCATGCGTCAGTATCTGCTAATATTCTTCATTTGTTCGTTTTTTAAAAGAATCAAGCGTTATGCCAAATCTTCCATTTTCTGTTCAGTGTACGCTAGCACACTTGCAATCCAAGTACAAATTCATCAAGTAATTTCAATTAGTGCAAGGAAGCTGAGTCAAACTAGAACCGTTGTATATGCACAATGCAAATAATCACTGATATGCCAGTGCGGGTGTGAATAAAGACAGCAACCCGAAAGACCTCAGGAAGTAAATGAAGAGTATACCTTAATTAAATAAAAACACATAATCATCACAGTAAGAGACAACTACAGCATTCAGCAACTACATACGTTCCCCCCTTCCCCAAAAACAAGTAAAATACACTCAACGATGCAAAGAAAAAAAATCATGCACACAGAAAACATGCAATCTTGTAACAAAAATGTAATTTTTGCACTTCAAAGACCCTTGGGAGGGTTTTTTTGCAGCTGAAGCAAAAACTTTCTTCTTTTGTTGGAAGAATCCGTATCTTTAAGAGATGGAAACTTTCCTCATGTACGTACCTGAGAACCATGAAAATTTGCCTTGCCAAAATTTCTAAAATGTTTTTAACAGTTAAAGGAAACGGACTGCTTAGGATATTGTACTTCCCGCACAGTGAAAACCACTTGCTAACGCTGATCATTATGAAAAACCTTACGCCATCCTGATTGGATGCAGAAAACCCTGGCTGCATCACATTGCAGGCATCTTAATACCACACCCATAAGCTTTATTTGGGTATGGTCTTTTCCACGAATGAACTACTGTGCTTACAATAATATAGGACGGTCACTCTGAAGCCAAAAATTCAATTTTACAGAAAGAAAAAAAAGTTACAATTTTAAGCTTTCCTAACTAAGATTCTGAAAACAAAGAGTTCATGTAACCAGCATGAACATACATGGATGATGATCAATTAAGAAAAATCACACAAATCCCTCTAATCTGGAAATACTTTTATACTAATCACTGCTTCATTTCCTTTGCAACCATATTGAACCTAGCAATGGATCTCATTTTTTCTGAAAAAATATTATAGGATATTTACACAAGCCTAACGTACGCAGTGCTTCTGCATTATTAATAATTGTGTGGAAACCACGGGAAAATTTTACCTCACCTGCTAGGGCTGCCTCTGAACTTTTGAGTCCTTTCAAACAATGCAAAATAAGTCCCCGAGCCAAGAGATCGCTTGGTAGTGGGATCAATTAAGTGACTAAATTGAAAATAAAATTCAATAAATTGCCATTTTTAACCTAAATGTTAACTTAAACAGATTTCAAAAATAAGTTTTAATAATGATTTTGGTGAAAGCACGGGTACACAGTGCCATCTAGCAGTGACTCACAGTACAGCAGTTACTAGGATACTAAGTTAGACACATTGACTAGTTTGTAAGGTCCTTAGTCATTTAACTAAATTCAAAGAAACCAGCAGTGACCCATACAACTGTTGTAAGCAGAACAAAAGTTGAAACTTGATTTGTTGAATCTACACCAACTGCTACAATTCTCTTCATAATGTCCTAAACTCATAAAAGAGGAGGAAGAATGTGTTTAAATACCTTTCTTTGATAGCTCATTACTTCTGAAAACAAAAAAAACTTTCTAAAAATGTTCTGGAGAAGGTAAGTAAGCATTAGCACAACTCTTCTTATAATGGAGCCCTGTATAGCTCTTATCTCAGTCTGATATCAAAATTAGATGTTTCTCTGAAGTTTTTTCTTCAGTAAATTCAAATGGTCAAGATTTCTCTGATTGTCATGATTCTAAAACTGTTGAAACATCAGAATTGGTTACACCAATAAATGCAAGTTTCCTAACACACTGAGGCCCAAAAGACCGGCATCAAGATGGATTCTTTACCAGAACAAGTTGCACAAAATACCTGCAGAAATCAAGCACTGCACAAAACACAGAAGTTTTTCAAGTCTAAAGCTCCAATTTCACAAACACATACTCTAATTCAACATAAGTAAACCCTAGTGCTACATGAAACATGAGCTAATGCTCAAGCACTGTCCTATTAAAGCTCTGCTCTTCTCCTTTTGCAATATCTTAACATACATGCAGAAATACTTCCAAAGATTTGTCCAACCTTGCAGTAAACCAAATGAAAGAATTAATCTGGTTTTAGTCTAAAATGGCAAAAAAAAAGAACAAATGGTGCCAGAGTATTTTTGAAATTACAGTGGAAAAAAAGAAAGGCAAGCAGAAGCATGATGTCAATCTTTCGCCTAGCAATTCACCATTTATAATAACAAAAAAAAAAAGCTAGAATACTGACATTATGAACAACATAATAAGCCACAAAAGTAAATCCTTGAAAACTGTGAAGCTCTACAAATTACTACCATTCACATAAGACATATTGATAATGCAGAGAAGCAAAGCATTCTGTTCAGGATAGCGTACAAGGTTAGCACCAAGACTTCAACTTCCCCATATTGAAATGTTTTATTCTAAAACTATTTTCTACAGAAGTGTATTTCAGTATTTTCCATTTTACTTGAAAAAAAAAGTGTCTGTTATGACAGAGTTATTCTCTAATAGACTTTGCCCCAGATTTCAGTTGTCCTGCATCTGAAGGTTTCATAAACCGTATTTTGAATAAGGCATCAAAAATCCACCTACTAACTATTTATCAGAATTATACACACTGGATGAACAGACTAATGCACTTTAAAACTGATGCAAATAAACTGGATGATGTCCAGAGGAGAGAAACAAGAAACGTCAGAGATCTAGAGAACACAACCTTTAAGAGAAGTTTTTAGGAATTAGGTCTATTCAGCCTAGACACAAGACTCCTATGGGGAGAAGTGATAACAACATTCAAGTATGTGAAACATTACTACGAAGAAAAGAAACAGATGTTCCCCATACCCACAAAAGAAAACATGAGCTGCTACAGGCTTGAACTGAGGTAAAACAATTGGGTTACACATTCGGAAACACTTTTCAACCAGAAAGGTAGTTAATCACCTGAAAGGAGTTACAAATTCTCCATCACTGGAGGCTTTCGACAACCAGCTAAAACAAATGCCAATGAACTGCCCAGCCCTGGGAAGAAACACTCAGCCAGGCAAGTGCCTTTTGGCCTATGATCTGTGACAGACTGCAGCAGTCTCAGAGAAGGCTCTGCCAGTCATGAACACAAACTTACAACTTTCCCTACAGGTGGTCAGGGAAAACAATCTTACCTCAAATTCCTCTCTCCAGACCTCCTCTGCATCACTTTATACCCCAGAATCAGACTCCTCTCCCTGTACTCAGTGCCTGACTGCCTGCCAGAAGGCGAGCAGCATCACTCTGAGGTGCTGTTAAAATTATGAGAACTTCTCCTTAGGTCCCTGAGCAGCAGAGCTGTGAGAAGCTCACTGTCCCCTCCACAAAAACGTACTTCCAACTCAGTAAAGCAAGAAACCTCTGAAAAGCCCCAGCTGTAAATGAACTGTCAGCCACCTACGGAATAAGATGCTCATTTTCCTGCTCTGCTGTGTCCATACGTTGAAAATTGTGGACAGACCCAATGACAATCCAGAGAACACATTAGGTTTACAACAAGCAATTTTTTTATTTTTCACAAAAAGACATATATGTCACAGCAAAACAATTTGTGGAGAAATTCTTCCCATAAGCTTCCTGGGTTTTAAAGGTTTTTTTACTTTGGTTTGAGGCTTTTTGATTTTAAAAAAAAAAAAAAAAGCTTTAACAATGATATTTTTCTCCATTACCGAAAAACTGTCAGGGTTTTTCCTGTTCTACTGTAATGTTATGAGGAATATTTGGAACTGTTGAGAATATATCCACATGACTGCCTCAAACAAACTTACTTTTTTGTTTTCTATTTAGTAGATTTCTAATGCATATTCAGTTGATATTCTCCTTTCATCACTATCAATCATATGACTCAGACTTCTAGTTAAACAAATACTGGATGTTCAAATGTGCCCTTATCTGATGGTCTACATCTTTATATGCACAAAGGAAGATTAATACGAGTGGTTAGTTTTTTTAAAGCATGATAAATACCAACACAAAAATGCCAACTTATAAAGTAACAAAATAATTTCAAAATTCAACTATCAGTTAGGGAATCAATTGCAAGTGAGCACACTTTCACCCTTAAAGCCTGTCCAACAAAAGCTGAGGGTCCAAAACACCTAATAAAATCCGCAGCCAAATGATCTGTCTTCTATTAAATTGTAAGCCAAGAAACTCACTTCTCTATACACCAGTGTCTTGTACCAATCAACAGCAATTCAATTTTGGCACAATTAACTCAAAGTCTATTCATAGTTATCCAAGACAAAGTTTCTGCTCAGTTTCTTTCTGTGAGCAAATTCCAAAGCCTGGGATTTGATACACAAGACAAATGCTAATGTCTTCTGCTTATAAAGATGAAGCCTGTTCCTCAACCCTGACACTTAAAGTGTTAACTCCAACTGGTAGCACACAAATGCTACACGATTCATGGAAGTGCATTCAATTTCATGGACGTGCGTTTCTGCTAAGCATGACTGCTGTAAAGACTGCACCAGCTAAGTCAGCATAAGCTCCCCATGGGTCCCAGGCTGTTTGGTCACAGGATGTACCCCACTTGACTCAAGTGTTTGTAGTGAGCATAACAATCACAGCAACTGGCTAGGATGAGGTGGAAATTTCTTAAGAACTGCAGAAACAGGTTATTAAAATATGAAACGTTCTAAAACAGAGTTTTATGACACAACAAAGCTGTTTCTCTGCATCTCCGAGATGCAGAGCAGTTATGACTTCTCTTAGGGTGAAGTTTAGTGCTGCGTTGCTGAGATTCAGTTTCTGTGAAACATTACGAGCCTGTGCATAACTTGCTTAATTTCAAAATAGGCTTTTGAGTGTAGCAGGTTCACAGAGAACAGCAGAAGGATTGAAGACCCAATGATTATTCCATATTCTCCACCAGGAGGCTACAAATAGCACGGGAGCCTGCTCCAGCTTTGCTTTGGACTGTGGCACAATGCCATTCCACCAACAGGGAGCTCCTTACCTGCCAACTCAGACGGTTTCTGGTGCATAGCTCTACTGCTCTCAACATGTACAAGGCATAGATTGCCCTTTGACAGCTTGCTTATCTCCAGTATTTTAAAAATCATTCACAATATTTTACAAAACTAAATTTTAAAAATACAATTAGCTGAAAAAATTATACAACATAGAACTTCCTGAAAATAAGCTCAAGATAATAATATATGCTCACCAAAGAGAAATTAAAAAAAAGTACATACGCAAACCCTAAATTAACCAAACAAAATTTGCAAGCTAAGCATGTAGCAAGGCCTCAGCCACATTCAGCTTAGGATGCCAATTCACAGTAAGCAGTGTTTTCCTTCAAAAAACACATTAAATCAGATCCTGTACATTGGTTAGAACCTGCTTGAACAAATGAAAAAGTTTTGGAAGCTTTGGCAATTAATCACTGATGTACAAACTCAACACCATCTGCCTTTACACGATTAGCTAAACTCATAGTTTCACTTACGTTGTAGTCAAGCATTTCAACAGATAGCATTTGTTCTGCAGTCTTTACAATCTTCAATGTCTTGACATAACACACTCTGTAAGAGAGTCTAAGTAAGATAAAATAAAATTTTAAAATCATTCCTTAATGAAAATAAGCAGGGGGCGTTTTGATCGTTATAGCAAAAACCTCAGTTAATGTTTCAAAGAGAAGTTCTTAGAAATAAATCAACCTCCCAAGACCAAAAAAACACAAAGCAGAAGGGGGATTTCAAATGGAGTAGTTCCTCAGAAAGGTGTAAATTTAGCATAACTTATAAATTTAGCAAGCAGTGTAATTTAGAAACTATATTTTACCTACCTTGAACCTATAACACAATCTCTTTGGAAGGGGAAATAATGAGTCCAACATGAAACCTAATTTAAGCTAAGAAGGGGTAACTGACACAAAACAGAAGTACAGAACACGGACTTTCCTAATATCCAATAGCACAGTTGCCAACTAAATGGACATAAGACCAGAACAACAGCAAGTAATTTAAATTAAAGCTGCTTTAATTCAAGGCACATGACTGCACTTCACATTTGAATCGCTGTATCCCTAAATCGAACCAATAACTCAACTCACCGTCACCTAGGGGAGTAAGCGACTCCCACCCAGGACCGAGCGAGGCGCGGGCGGGGCCGGCGCAGCAGCGCCGCACGTTTTGGCCAATGCTGCCCCCTGCCGGCCCCCGCTGACACAGCGCCGAGAGGTGTGCGGCCCCGCTCTTGAATCCTGGAACCGCTTCGTTGGAAAAGACCTTCGAGATCATCGGGTCCAATAGTACCTGCCCGCTACTGAACCATATCCCTGAGCATCTACCCGTCTTTCAAACAACTCCAGGAATGGTGAATTCACCACCTCCCTGTGCCAGTGCCCCATAACCCTTTTGGTGAAGAAACTTTTCCTGATGACCAATCTGGACTTACCCTCATGCAACAAGGCTGTTACCTCTCATCCTATCGCTGGTCACCTGGGAGAAAACACCAGCACCCACCTCCCTACAACCTCCTTTCAGGCTCCCCTCAGCCTCCTTTCCTCCAGGCTAAAACAGCCTTAGTTCTCTCAGCCGCACCTCATAAGACTTGTGCTCCAGCCCCTCCACCAGCACAGGCGGATTTAAACTGCCCTCAGCTGAGTTACAAATCTGAACTGCTTCATACACTACCACATACACCGTGTGTGTGCAAGACTGCTGTACAGCCGTAAAACATTTTTACAGAAGGAAATGAGAAGCGTACATCTGACCTTACCCATGCCGACCAGGCCTGGAAAGGCACAACGCTGTATCATTAATGAAAAAAAAAAAGGGAAAAATTATAAAAGAAAAGCACAGACAATCTAGGACGGCAATAGATACACTCCAAGGATGACACAGGACTCCAGGAGAGATGAAAAATATGTCCATGTATTACTACTTCTTTGCTCAGTGACAAGACCTGTTTTTACACCTGGGAGCCACAGGAACACTTAACCAAGCTTATGTGAATGTAACCCAAGTTGGCCATGAAGAAGGAAACGGAAATTAAACTTCACTCTGTTAGGCAGGAAAAAATAAAAAAGAGGAAGTAGCACCTCATTTGCACCCATCGATGAGGGAAAACACTAAAACCAATTTGTGTTTCTTATCTGTTGAGTGAATTTCTACTGTCTCCAGCCAGCCTCCATAACCCCATGGCAGTGTTGTCTCTTAACATACCCTCAGGCTTGACAGAAAGGGAACAATATAGGTTAATGCTCTGAATTTGAACACACTACACAGTTCAAGATCAGGTGTGCTACATTTGAAATTCTTATCAGGAACAGCAACAAAGCAGAAACTAACTCACAGAGGCATGCCGTGCATCCCTAGAGTAACACAAAGCAACAGCAACTCACAGGTGCACAGACACCCACACTGTAACTGCCGAAAAAGCATTCCCTAAGTGTACTAAAAGCAGCTTAAAGTAAAGTTGCTCAGGAAAGGCTGCCCACGGCAAATTTAAAGAACTACGTCCTGATCAGCAGTTTCTCAAAAACAAGGAACTTGGAGTTAAGCGCCATCCTTCCTGGAAAATGAAACTATAGCCTAGCTATAGCAACAGCCCGCAGTAAATGTTAACTGTCCTTCCCTATTCCCTAGTCATCTACCGTGACAAGTAAGGCTTTTTCAGGTGCTCCTATAATTGCACTGATCAAAATATGAGCTTGCTCCTACCTCTGAGAGCATATGGTCAAAAATGCCTACAGGTTATAAAAATCTGGTCTGTTCTCCTACTAGATTTTATAAATCTTCTATAAATTATTACTTGTAGCACGAAGAACCATGAGATACATGAAACTCATGTCTCACAAGAGCACTTTGCAAAGCTCCACATCACCTCTGCATCTATAATGAACTCCCTTCATCACTGATATTTGTTTCGTTTACTGATTGTTTAACACAGGGACACATTCCAGACAGGAGGATGCACATTACCAGAAGCTGAAATCTCCATTTCATGGTTCAATCCTTTTTGAACTCGTTGTTCTGGATTACATGAAGTTCAGCAGAGCCAGAACTAAACCCTACTGCACAACCAGTAGAGCATGCAGCCAATTGCTTCGCCACTAGAATTAACCCTAAACGTGTATGCATGCTTAAATTCACTTATGTAATCTCTCAACAAGTGTCTCTGAAGGTGCTGTGCACTTAGGGTTTATTTAGACTCTTTCTGTTGTCAGCTCTGTGACTGAAAAAAACAACACTAAAAGAAAACAAAAAAATCAATTCAATTTAGATGGACTGTAAAACAGGCAATTTTAAGTGGGATAAGGAAAAGAGTGCACACTTGTCAGATCAAGCTCTAAGGACAATGATATAGGAAGCATTATGAGGAGAAAACATACATTAGTTATTTCTAGCTCACAAGCAGACGAAACATTTCCCAGTATGAGAATTAGAGGATTGCTATCTTGTAACAGACACTTAACAGAAAGTTGCCTAACAGGAGTAAGAAGCTGATGCTGAGGAAGCTGAGGTAGGAAAAACTCACTGCCAAGAGGTCATATATCCCGCACTGTGCTAAAGTCAGAGGTAGTAAGTAACAGAACTTACACCACACACATGCTAGGAAGTTTTACGGGAACACAGGAGCAGTAACACAGCAACACACAGCTGCCAAAATCATAGGTACAGATTAGTTTACAGAGACCTGAGGAACATGCACTGCTGCAGAGGGGTCACAGCATGATGTTTTATTATCTCTACACACCAAAAAAAGCATCCAAACAATATCCAGATCCATCATCTCACTCACTGCCTTACAGGAGACTTTAAGCTGTACTAGAAACATCTCAAGTCCTCCCAAACAATTGTGAAATCTTGAACCACTACATTTGCACCATCCCACGCATTATCACCATTCACTTTTCCTCTATGTCCCATTTCACCTTCTCTCCTTATCTTCTTAACTATCTCATCACAAAAGTTTCAGATTCTAAACAGATGACAAGAGCTCTTTTATCTCCTTGGAAAACAGTTCTTCAATACGCCCAACTGTAACAATTATTTCAGCAGCACTGAAAGGAGATGACTAAACAAAAACGACCATATCCACATCCCAAGAACAAAAACAGAAAGCAAACTTGTGACAAGCAGCAACCTAGACCTTCTGAAAGCACAAGACCATATTGCTGGAACTATTAAGATAATTATTTTGTTTTAATAACAGACACATAAATAAATTACTTGGTATCATCAATGAAAAACTTTTATATCCAGATGATCAATCAGTTTGAATCCAAAACTGAAATCTGTTTCACGAGTAGTTATGCAGATAAGTGAGGTCATAAAGCAATGCAAAACCCATACAGGATTGTGGTTCGATAAATTACAGACAACAGGGGAACTCTCCAGCAAGGGTATAAAACAACACAGGATTTACACCTTGGATAATGAGTGTTTCATGACTGCAGTGTTCTCAGAGAAAACAGAAACGTCTCTTACCACCACAACAGTTTGGGTTATTTTGTGCATTTGAATCTCTTTCCTTCCATATTAAAAAAGGTTGTAAAGCATCTTTTTATCTAAATTAGCACTGCAATCACAAGTATTTGAGAAGTGCAATCTAAAAGAAAAATAAATTTGAGTTCTCTGATTGATAAGGCTAAATATCAAGCCCTTAATGAGCAGCTAATAAAGATTTGTCTTTTAGCTTAAAAAAGAATACTAAAATAATACCTCACAATGAGGATGGCTCATAGCACCCCAAAATTACACAGTAATCCCTACCATTTATTTTACATGATACTTATGAAGCAACAGAGAAGCATTACCAGCAGGATGGAGACAGAAAAATGGAAAGACCAACTGCTGATTCCGAGTAACTAAAACCATACAAAGGAAACCAACAGAAATCTTCATCAAAATACATCATCAACTACCACACAGGCTGCAGGGAACTTACTTTAAATTAACAAAAGTATAGAAAAACTTGTTTAAGAGATCTCTACTTTAGGACAACAAAATACATCAACACATAACGCTATTACAATATTATTGTGCAGTAGAAAAGTATTTTTAAAACAATACTTAAAGCACCAGATTCTGAATTGTGATTCACAAACCATGCGTCAATACAGTTGTAGTCACTTTTATTTTCCACTGATGAATAAAAGGGATGCTGTAGCATTTTTTGCTGCATGGAGATGGCAAAAGTCTAAGATATCACGGTTTATGCAACACAATGAACAGTAGGCAACACCTTTGAGTGCTGAAGTTCTACATTAGTTTGCAGCACCTTATCTGCTTTTTCAACCACAGATTAAGTGTGTTTCCTTTTACATGTCTTCTTTTCAACATGAGGTCTTAAGTAGATCACAGTATTTGTTCTTCCTTCTCTTTTTCCTTCTTTGTTCTACTTAAATTCATTTGTGCAGATGTAGTCTTACAGCTATCTCAGCTATATCCACTGGTAAACAAAACTGACAAGTGTTTAGAAAATTAATGAGTAGAAGAGGCAATAAAAGCCAGAGAATTTCTTGAACAATATTTAAAAATATTATCTAGAGAAATACATAAATTCTCTACAAAGAGAATTTCAGTGTTTTAAGACATAACATGGACTATAAACTTAAAACTTAATCCGGAACTGGCAAATCTCAGCGATACAAGTCCTGCCAATACTACAGTCACAGTAATGGAGTGAGCTCTTTAAGAAGCACAGGAAGGAACCCATGAAAAATACAGCATCTTTCTGCCCAAAACACTTGAAGAAAAATTGTATGAGACGGTGAAAAGGATACCTGAACCAGAAGTAGTCTAAAATTGCACAGGTAATGGAGGTCTGTAATACAACCTAGTTTATGTGCTGAATCAAAGCCAAGCCCACTGAATCAGTAAAAAAAACAACTCCAGTCATTTTTGTTTCTGGTATCTCATGCTACAGGAGGAAAAGTTTCTATGCTAGCATTTATGCTTAAAGAAAAAACTGTAGTGCAGATAAGCTGCTACTTGTTTAGTTTGCTGAATGTTTAATAACAGTTCTTGATTCCTACTCATAAAAGAAGAAGTTACTGTTCATTCTTCTGGTATTTGTAAGTCATTACTAAATGTCTTCCCCCTCCCCCCAGCATGTTTTACAATGACAGAGGGAATGCTTTGGATTTGAACAGCCTCAAGCTAAAAGCAATTATCACAAAATAACAAGAACACCTAACCACTTGATCCATCAAAATGCATCCAAGAGAGTGGGTCAAAAAATATTTATTCCACAGAACCAGAAATCTACAGATGCCAAGAAATGCTAATAAAGGTCAGAGGTCAACTCCTTCTATGTCTGACTATACATGTTTGGTTCCATTTTTCAGAGAGAAAGCACTGTTAAACAGTTCACATACTGAATTCCCTTCCCAAACAAACATCTGGCTCACAGTATCTGAGAGCTCCCAGCTCGCCCACTTCCTCTTTTTCACAGTAGGCATTACTTGTCTGTACGGTGAGAGTTTCTTCCTCCAGGATGCATCTCAAAGTGAGGACTCTAGTAGGTCCATGGGCATATCTAAACTATACACAGTGAGGCATGCTGCCAAGAAACCAAAACTAGTTTTAGAACCAGTAAAGTCACCATCAGCTAACTATATCATTTTCAGAACAAGAACAAGTACCATGGTACAGCTCTACACTGACAGCAGCTGGTGCACATATTTCTGTGAGGCTCAGACTGACAAAGGAGCTTTGTTTTCCCACAGGACGGTATGTAAGATTTGTTCAGAATACCGCCTACCTTCACACTGTAAAAGCAGATACAAAAGTAGGTTCAGCTCTTCTGCTGGTTTCCCCTTGCCTTTTTTAAGCTCATGCAGTTCCCAATTTTTAATCAGCATTGCTGTTACTGCAATATCTGTATATTGTCGATTCACACTGTGCTCTCTCCCCAGAGAGAGGTCTTTGCTGCTTTGCTGTGAAAATAACACAGCCCTCACTTTTCACCTTCAGATACAGCCACTCCTGAAAGTAACAAAGGCTGCTTGTACAGAAGGAACATTTTTGAAACAGATCAAAGACAAGGAAATAAAAAAAACCTACTACTGCATTCCCTGAATAGAGTTCAAATTAAGAACAGGATAGAACGAACAGGGGTAAGGCATAGTATTAGAATGAAATATTTGCAACAAGGCATAAAAAATTATTTCTATAATTAGAAGACATCATCACATCAACATTCATTTTCAGCTAAGTCAACTTATAAGGCAGGCTGCACTGTTACAGCTTCTAGCCAGCAATAAAAGTCTGTCTGATGTTGCTTTTCTCCCTGCTGTTTTTTTAATCTTACAATTAGATAGAAGACACTTGACCATTTCCTTTATAATGGAGTAGTATCTGCATGTAAAGGCCATATTTTATTTCCTAGAATAAGAACTTCATTCCACCAGCTCTTCAATAAGTCTTGTTGACTCAAAATACAAACACTTTTATTTAAATAATAGCTGCTCGAGATGCTATGACAACAAATAATCTTTCACCTTAGCAAATCTTTTCAAGTTCATAACACTTATACACTAAACTAACAAATTCTAGCAACAGAGAGGCACTGACTAAGAAAACAGCTCTTGCAAAACATTTTTTGTTATTTTGTGCATAGTGTAGAAATATTGTTATAAATAAACTTAATATTGAATAATAACAATATTAATTTATCATTCAAATAAGAAATATTTGAAATTTGGATTATGTTAAGCAATACTTACTACTATCGATTAACTACTTCATTATATAGTACAAAAAGATTAAATCCCATACTGACATTCTATCTGAACTTCCCAGAGGACCTAACTTGCTTTCTTAAAAAGGGACTGACAAGAGATACCCAAGAAATGTTGAAAAATCTTCTATATTAGCATTTCTTCTACGGAAAGCATGAGAAATACAATTTTTAGCATCTGGTGCATAACTTAACTGCCACTTTGTCAAGAACAAGACTCTGCTGCCTTTTGTTACACTGTACACATTCGGCAAGTGACTGACTCCATTTTCTCTGTACCCTCCTACTGGGTACTGCTGCCAGCAACTAGGATCTTCCATAAGCCTTCTCTTCTTAAGGCTGAAAAATCCAGTCTTCTCAGTCTCTCCTCATATACTGTGCGCTCTCATACCATTTCCGTGGCCCTCCACTGGACTCACTTCACTACATCAATATCTCTCTTTTCCTGGGGAGACTAGAATTGGACCCAGGCTGGATCACTTGACAGAGCACTCCAAACACTGTCTCACAAGTACCACACAGAGCTGAAGGATCACTTTCCCAGACCTGAAGGATCACTTTCCCAGACCTGCTCGCTACACTCTTCCTTACACAGCCTTTTTTGCTACAAGAGTACATTGCTGACTAAAGCTCAATTCTCTTCCTCAAGCCCAAAATCTTTTTATGAAAAGCTGCTTTCCAGTCATTCTGCCCAACCCCACCTTTACCACTAGCTGGGGTTATGCCAATCCTAGGATTTTGCATTTGCCTTTGCTAAATGTCATATCATTTCCATTAGCCCTTTTTCTAGACTATGAAGTTACCTCTGAACCACAGCACTGGTTTCCAACCTATCAATGTATTCCCCCAGTTTGACAGAGTCTACAGACTTGCTGAAAGTACACTACCTCCTGTCTTCCATATCTATTAAAGACATTACATAGATCAGTCCCAGTGTGAGACACAGAGACATTATCTGCGATCCCTGCAGTAATAGAGCACTTCCATGTCCACTCGTGGCCAGAAGCATCACTATATTGCTAGATTCTGCCCAAGAGTTAATCTTTCCTTTCCACTTTTATGAAAACTTTTCAATTAAGTTTAGTAAGCAAATGCCCCAAAAAAAGCACTGCATGACATCTGGCTGCCCTGTCTGGAAAACCTAACCATTCTGAAAGCACTCATCTTGTAATCAAACTGCTTAAAGCCAGGAAAACACTTCCTCACCTTCAAATCAGAAGGAGATCAAAGTGTAACTAATAGTAAAAACATTTAATGGCAGCTTGACAGTTCTGAACATTCACCCCCAAAAAATGAATTGTGCAGCTTGGTTGATATTGTTACCCGTAATTTTGTATCCATATGCAGCCAGTTGTCCAGCCATATATTCACCATCTGAATTATTGTGAGAACATCCCCATGTGCGAATCCAGATTTTCTGAGCACCAGGAATAATGCTGTTAAGTAAAAATGAATGAAAAAGGCAAGTTAAAAAGATGAACAAGCTTCTCCGTTAACACCACTGAACAGACTTGGTTAATTGTAATTCTCCAAATATAAGGTAATCAATACAAACAGTAATAACTCCTAAACACCTGGGGAAAAAATACTATAATTATGTGATTTTTGTGTAGTGGGTGTTAGCTCTGGCTGGTATAGAGTTAACTTTCTCAAGAGCAACCCTTATGGTGCTCTATTTTATATCTGTGACTAAAACAGCATTAATAACACACCTGTGCTTAAGCTGCTGTTGAACAGTGGTTGCACAGCATCAAAACTTTCTGCTTCCCAGTGTGCACCACCCCACTAGAAGCAGGCTGGAAAAGGAACACAGACAGAACGGCTGGCCCAAATTCACCAAAATGATAATCCATATCATATGACATCAGCAATAAAAACATGGGGGTTTGGTCTTTCCAAACTACTCATCGTTCTCAGACTGGCTGAGCATCACTCTGCTTGTGATGGGAACTGCTTTTGCATGACCTGGTGTTTTTCCCTACTCTTTCCTTAACTTAAACCATCTACCTCACTTTTGCTCTTTCAAATCTCTCTGCCAGCCTGCTGGGAGGAAGGGTAAGAAAGTGGCTGGGTAGCTTCTCAGTTTTTGGTCAGGTCCTAGCCAATTGGCTCTAGATGACCCTGCCTGAGCAGGAGGTTGGACAAGACAATATTCCAAGGGCCTCTGCCAACCTCAATCCTTTAGTGATTCTCAGAACATTGGTTGTATTTTTCATTCTAGATGCCAAAAGGCTACTCCAGAACTGCATGTTGAAGAACTCAGCTTATACTCAGCTAATTAAAGTGAAGCAGACAATTTTTCAGAAATCATAGTATCACACGGTATCACAGTATCATAAGGTTGGAAAGGACCTCCGAGATCATCAAGTCCAACCTATATCCCAACACTAACACCAACCATCATCTAGACCATGGCACTCAGTGCCCCGTCCAGTCTCCCCTTAAACACCTCCAGGGTCGGCAACTCCACCACCTCCCTGGGCAGCGCATTCCAATGGCCAATCACCCTTTCAGTGAAGAACTTCTTCCTCACATCAAGCCTAAACTTTCCCTGACGAAGCTTGAGTCCATGCCCTCTAGTTCTGTCACTGGTCACCTGAGAGAAGAGACCAACCCCTGCCCATCTACTACCTCCTTTTAGGTAGTTGTAGAGAGCAATGAGGTCTCCCCTGAGCCTCCTCTTCTTCAAACTAAACAGCCCCAACTCCCTCAGGCACTCCTCGTAGGGCTTGTGCTCCAGCCCCTTCACCATCTTCGTTGCCCTCCTCTGGACACACTCCAGCATCCTGACATCTTTCCCAAACTGGGGGGCCCAGAACTGTATACAATATTCAAGATGAGGCCTGACCAGTGCTGTGTACAGGGGGACAATAACTTCTCTGGTCCTGCTGACTACACTATTCCTGATGCAGGCCAGAATGCCATTGGCCTTCTTGGCCACCTGGGCACACTGCTGGCTCATGTTGAACTTCCTGTCAACCAGCACTCCCAGGTCCCTTTCTGCCTGACTACTCTCCAGCCACTCTGTCCCCAGTCTGTAGCTATGTTGTGTCCCAAATGAAGTACCCGACATTTGGACTTATTAAACATCATCCCATTGGAATCAGCCCATGTCTCCAGTCTGTCCAGGTCCCTCTGTAGGGCCATCCTACCCTGTAACTGATCAACCCTTCCTCCCGGCTTGGTATCATCTGCAAACTTGCTGATGATGGACTCAATCCCCTCATCCAGATCATCAATAAAGATATTAAACAGGACCGGACCCAACACCGATCCCTGAGGGACACCACTGGTGACCGGCCACCAACTGGATGAGACACCATTCACCACCACTCTCTGGGCTCGGCCATCCAGCCAATTCCTAACCCAGCACAGAGTGCTCCCATCTAAGCCATGGGCTGCCAGCTTCTCTAGGAGTCTACTGTGGGGGACAGTGTCAAAGGCCTTGCTAAAGTCCAGGTATACCATATCCACAGCCTTCCTCTCATCCATCAGGCGAGTCACATGGTCATAAAAGGAGATCAGGTTGGTCAGACAGGACCTACCCCTCCTAAACCCATGCTGGCTGGGCCTGATCTCTTGGCCTTCTGCAAGTAATGTTTTATGCGTAAAAGCTTAAGTAACAGGAACCATTTTTCCAGTCTGATTACTTCATTAATCAATATCTTAGTCACAACTGACTTCTACAGAAGTTCATTTAGGACAAGAAATTTACTTACAATTTATTATTCATTTCATAAACACTATTTTACTTATTTTTATCTTGTATTCAGATTTTACACTGAGATAATGACAACTGCCACATTATTTTCAGAAGCTGACAGCGTGCACAATATATAACAAAAGCAACAAGATAGGGTTGATGGAAGAATTTACCTGTCACTTGGGGGATCATCATCTGCCTGAACAGTTTTTTGTGAACTGCGTTTTCGCACTTTTGGAAAAACATTCTTTCTTACAAACTGCCGATCGTGTGGTTTCAAGTCTTCTGCTGACACAATGTCTTCAATATCTTCGAGCACTGAATCACAAGCAGCAGGCATCTTCAAGAAGCCTTAGAGAAGACTAGTATTAGCAATTATTTAAATACAAAATCAAGGCCTGGTATCTACTGTCTATGTTCTCATAAGGAAAAGCCAGACATGCTTCTACATATTCCTGAAATACAGGTTACTGATACCAAGCACATAAAAACAATCAACTACTCAGAGATATTTCTCGATGCTGCTATCTCCTGAGATCCCTCAAACACAGGCAGGGAGAAAGTCACAAAACCGATACTTTTTTTTTTTTTTAATTGTACCTTGTTATCTTCTAACTCAAAAAACCCTGCAGCTCCTCTGACATGACATATCCAAGATACAAGTATCCTTGTCAGGCATCATAGGGAAAACCTGAGTTCATGTTATGCAACAGACTTGCTTCCACTCGAATCAGAGGAGAAGAATGCAAGATACAGCATTCAAGTGCCTACTTCAGAGGCTGTTCTGGTTCTTTTATTTGTGTGCTGAAAATACGTGCACAGTAGTTCAATATGTCTTCACAGTCCTTTCGAAAATAAACAGACTATTCCTAGAATTCCAGATCCCACAGGCCTTTCATTTTAATTACTTCATTCATCAGATAGCAAAATAAAAACTCCCGTCCTCAGGTACCAGATGTTAAACAACTATACCTAGCAAATATGAAATGACTAGATTATCACTTGGCTATACAAATATATATTTAAAAAATATACTAGAAAATCACTCAAATTTCCTTATATTTTCCACAAGAAAGTAAATGTATTTATGCGCACATATCTGAAGATCCAAGTGAGTGTGCAGGAAAGGAAAAAGGGAAGTTATTTCCTTAAGAAGCCTATTAAAAAAATTTACTGCATTAACTACATGCCTCACACACATCCTATTTCAAACTGGAATAAAGCCTGCATTCCATCAGAAACTTGGGTTTGTATATGTCTCAACAGCTTACTAAGGAAACCACATAAGGACATGACACAGGGTTTACAGGTATAATACAACACTTTCCTAACCGATAGTGAAGAACAAAACAGGCAAGGCTTTAAATTTCTTTAAACGCAGATTTCAGGGGCAGAAAATCCAGGCTATTAGCATAGAAAATATCTTAAGTTCTTGAATAATTCAATTGCAACATCTGAAGAAGTTGAACACCTGTGCTTTTTCCCAGTCTGAGTGCTTTGGTCAAGCTTGCAAAACATATTTCAAAATAAAACTTCATATAACCTGAACCATTACACATCTGCATTTAACTTAAGGAGTAATATAAAGTCACAAAGATGATGTATGTGACAAAGATACTTAAGTATTTAGCATTCTTCTAGATAAAAAAATCACAGGTTCTATAAAAAATGAAAAAAACCTGTAAAAAGTCTAGCAGTTAAGAATATTAAGAGAGAAGTGATGACATCCCTTACACTACTTTATATTAATTACAGCAGTACGTACACATAGGTAAAGTTATCGACTCAACACAGGAAAAGAAAAAAGGATTTGATTTGTTGTTTTCTCTATCAGAAAAATACCTGATAAAATGGAGCAGCCGGCAAAACATATAATCTTACGTTTATTTCAGTGGCCTACAAAAGAAAGAAAACAGCCAAAATAAAATTCATACCTTTCACCTTTTCAAGCTTGGTTTAAATCCTCTTGGATAATAATCCGGGGGGGGGTGGGGGGGGGTGGGTGGAAGAGGAAAAAATAACATGGTATGAACAAGCAGAAACAGTAAACAAAAACATGAGTTCATGTAATTATCCAAAAAAGTATCCATCCTCCTGCAGAAATTTGTTTCTTGCTCTGTTTGACCTTGTTAAGGTACACATGGTGACTGACTGACAAGGTGAAACAGTAGCCACATTTTTTCTGTCCTTCCTTCCTCTTCCAGATTTTTGTCTTCAATTGGAAGTTTAAATTTTTGAATGAAGGGAAGAGACTGACAAGAAGAATGCAATCTCTTAAGTTTCATCTCCTTTAAGAGTCTGATTAACAATTAATTTGAGCTAAAGACATTCACAACTTCTTTTTTAATTACAAACACAGTAAAGTCTTTTTAGAACAGATTACTCAATATCTGCAGTAGTTCCATACACACATGAGATCTCTTCTTCACAGATAAATAAATACAGATTTCTGCAACTACTCTGACAGATTGATTGAAATAAGAATAATAAAATCATAGAATCATAGAATCTTTGGTTAGAAAAGACCTTTGAGAATACTGAATCCAACTATACCTGTCCACTACTAAAACATATTCCTGAAAATCTAGTCTACCCATCTTTTAAATACCTCCAGGAATGGTGATTCAACACTTCCCTGGACAGCCTGTTCCAGTGCCTTTCAACCCTTTCAGTGAAGATTTTTTTCCCTGATGTCTAATCTGAACCTCCCCTGGCACAACCTGAGATAACCTCCTCTTGTCCTATCATTCTTACTTGGGAGAAAAGACCAACACTCGTTTCACTACAACCTCCTTTTAGGTAGTTGTAGAGGGCAATAAGGCCTCCTCCCCTCAGCCTCCTTCTCTTCAGATTAAACAGCCCCAGTTCCCTCAGCTGCTCCTAGTAAGTCTTGTGCTACAGCCCCCTCACCCGCTTGGTTGTCCTTCTCTAGACATGCCCCAGTACCTCAATGTCCTTCTTGTAGTGAGGGTCCCAAAACCAAACACAGTACTCGAGATGCAGGTTAATGTATTCCTCTTACAATGTCAAGTTGTACTTACGGAACTTTAAGTTTCTCTTTAAAAATTAATGTTAATAAATAACAATAAAAGTCTTTAACATCTTGACACAAACAAAACTACCCTTGTCCCAGCCTACTTCAGACATCCCTCCTTGATCTTCTTAAGGATAACAACAGCATGCTTCTTTCCATAGAGAAAAGCCCCATCCAGCTCAAAGAGAACTGCTCTTTCTGCTATTTACCAACAGGTGTCTCCGGTAAAGCCCCAGCCTTTTATCCCCAGGCTCACTCAGAGCAGAACAAAACTGCAGTATTAACATAACAAAAGACACACACACACACAGAGACACCAGTACACACAAAGAGGTCATGAGCACCCAGAGGACAGAGACGCACATCATACACCACACACACAGACTACACCACCCGCGCACACACACACAAAACACACACCACCCAGGACACACATCATGCACACAGACAACACACACACACACACAAATAAACAGGACACACCGATACACAGGACACCGACACACACAAACACAGACCACGTCACCACACACACACGCAGAGATATACATGTGCAAAGATATGCACACACACAGACACCCACACAGACACAAGCATGCACAGACACATGCAGAGGACACACACGTAGACACACAGACATGCTTGTACTCACACATGCACGCAGACATATGCACACACGCACACAGACATATGCACACACGCACAAAGCCACACACAGATGTACACAGACCCATGCACACACAAACACAAAGGACACACAACCAGTACACACCACCACACAGACACATGCATAGACACGCACAGAGATATGTATGAACACCCATGCACAGACATGAAGACAAACACACACAGACACACATGCACAGACACATACAGACACAGAGCCACCCAAAGACACAAAGGCACATGCACAGATACAGAGACACGCACAGACACACACACGCAGAGGACACAGACACACGCGCACACACACACACGCAGAGGACACAGACACACGCGCACACACACACACGCAGAGGACACAGACACACGCACAGACACACACACGCAGAGGACACAGACACACGCGCACACACACACACGCAGAGGACACAGACACACGCACAGACACACGCACGCACAGGACAGACACACGCACGCAGAGGACAGACACACGCACGCACGCAGAGGACAGACACACGCACACGCACGCAGAGGACAGACACACGCGCACGCACGCAGAGGACAGACACACGCGCACGCACGCAGAGGACAGACACACGCGCACGCACGCAGAGGACAGACACACGCGCACACACACACACACGCAGAGGACACGGACACACACACGCAGAGGACACGGACACACACACGCAGAGGACACGGACACACACACGCACGGACACACACACGCACAGACACACACACGCACAGACACACACACGCACAGACACACACACGCACAGACACACACACGCACAGACACACACGCACAGACACACACGCACAGACACACACGCACAGACACACACGCACGCAGAGGACACAAGACACACGCAGAGGACAGACACGCACACACACGCACAGACACACACACGCAGAGGACACAGACACACGCACAGACACACACACGCAGAGGACACAGACACACGCGCACACACACACACGCACAGACACACACACGCACACCTGCAGACAGACACGCACAGACAAACACAGAGGACACACACATGCATACACACACGTGCACACAAATGCACACACATACACGAAAACACGTACACACATGCACTCATGCACAGAAACATGCACACACTCATGCACAGAAACATGCACACACTCATGCACAGAAACATGCACACACTCATGCACAGATACATGCACACACTCATGCACAGAAACATGCACACACTCATGCACAGAAACATGCACACACTCATGCACAGATACATGCACACACTCATGCACAGATACATGCACACACAGACACAACCCCACCTACTCACAGGCAGACACACACGCATTAACACGCACACATAGAAATGGAGGCACACGCACACGGATGCACACACAGACACACACAGGACGCACTCATGCAGACACGCACACACATACAGAGAACACAGATACGCAGACACACATACAGACCACACCACCCCACACACAGACACCCCACCGCCCCTACCCCTGCACACGCACGCACGCACGCAGACACACACACACACCAGCACGCAGCACGGACGCCCCGGAGCCCGACACCGCACCCTCACGCAGGAGTTTCCCACCCCACTGAGGGCACCCGCCGCCACCGCCGCAGGTTCCCGCCATCGAGGTCCCCTCTCTCTCCCGGCTTCAACGAGGAGCCCAAGGGAGGCCTCGCGGGTGATGGAAGCATCGCACAGGCAGACACCCGAAGGACCAGGCTGGGGAGAGAAGGACTCGGCCGTTACCGCCACAACCAGGCGAGGGAAGGGGAAGGAGAGGCCTCCAAGCGAGCCCCTCGCTCACCTGCGCCAGACGCCTCAGCTGCGCTCTGCCATGGCGCCCGGCCCACGCTCCGCCCCGCCGCGCGCGCAGCGGCAGCGGCAGCGCTGGGACGGCGGCCGCCAAGGGCCGAAAAAGGTCCGCCCTGACGGAGAGCGCGGCGCGGGGTCACGGGGGGCGGCAACGGCGACTGGAGCGGGAGAGGCGTTCGACAGCCGGGCGGGCTCTTCCGCTCCATTCGCCGTGCTACAAGAAGTAGTTACTGTTGCAAAAAGCGGAATATTTTGGTTTAAGCTAAAGTAGAGTCAAGTTTCATCTATTTTTTTCGAAAGTCAGATAGAGCGTCCCTCTGACAGCATGGTTTCTTTATAGCATTTTTTTTTCCAAATAGTGTTTTTTCCACACTGTTAACACATGATAAAGCCTTATGTTCGATATGGTCTGTGCTGAACAGATGTGTCTTCTTCTCTAATCACCTCTGTTTGCAGTCTTTGTCTAAAAAACAAGGTCAGATAGGGCTGACACCAAAGCTCCAATTAGCAGAGATTTGGCTGTTGTGAAGTTCATAATAACGTTAAAATCAGGAAAGTAACAGAGTATGCATAAGATTTCTGGGAAAATTCATCCACATGCGTGCAAGTGGGAAATACATCCTGTCCCCACCTCTTCTCTCATTACACGTTTGATGGAAACCATTCCTTCATGAATCCAGCACTGAAATAAATTATACACTTCCTAAAACTTCAAGTTGAGCCTTTGAGAGTTTATTTTCTGTCAGTTTTATATGTGGAGGAAGAGCACAGCTGTGGCTGCCCCAGCCCTCAGCGGGGAAGGAATGGTGGGGGGAGAAAGGGGGAGCAGTGTCACTCCCTCCACTCCAGGAAAAGATGAATGGGGTGCAGCAAAGCATATCCCTGCCTCCATTCCCTGGAAGTCTTGAGGGGCGGCAGGCTGGGGTCATGTCTCTTTAAACAGTGGTGGTGTTTTTATTCTTCATTTTATTGTTACTGCACACTGCTTTTTAGAATCATTGAATCATAGAATGGTTTAGGTTGGAAGGGACCTTAAAAATCATCCAGTTCCAATCCCCCTGCCATGGGTAGGGACACCTCCCAGTAGACCAGGCTGCTCAAGACTCCCTTTTGCTCATTTTCTAGTGTGTTTGTTATTGCATAGAAGAAAAATTGTGAAGTCAAACATGGTATTTGGTGTATTCGTAGTGGTGCGTTACCGTCTGCATGCTTTACTGTGGGGAAAATAAAAAGAAAGACCACACCTTAATACAGTTTTGGGCCCCTCATTACAAGAATCATGGGATGACAGAATGCCAGGTTGGAAGGGGCCTCAGGGATCAGCTGGTCCAATCTTTTTAGGAGGTATATAGTTCAAATGAAACTGCCCAGAACCCTGTCAAGCTGAGCCTTAAAAGTGTCCAGTATGGAAGCATCTACCACTTCCCTGGGGAGATTATTCTAGTCTTTAACTGTTCTCATGATGGAAGGACATTTTGTTGCTGGAGTGTGTCGAAAGAAGGGCAACAAAGCTGATGAAGGGTCTGGAGAACAAGTCTTATGAGAGGCAGCTGAGGGAAAAGGAGGCTGAGGGGAGTCCTTTTTACTCTCTACAGCTACTATAAAGGAAGATGTAGCAAGGTGGTGTTGGTCTCTTTTCCCAAGTAACAAGTGATAGGATGAGAGGAAATGACCTCAGGTTGTGGCAGGGGAGGTTTAGATAGGTTATTGGAAAAAAACATATCTGGAGGTGTTCAAAAAATGTGTAGACATGGCATTTCAGGACATGCTGGTACTGTGTTGGGCTGACGGATGGACCTGATGTTCTTAGAGGTCTTTTCCAAGCTTAAAGATTCTATGAAAGCAGTAGCAGGCTCCCCACTCTCCCTGCCCTCCAAACTGAATGCTTGGGTCACTGTCTGAAGCTGTGCTCCGGAAACATGGCAGATCAGGACACAGGAGTTGGGATCCCCATGGCGCAGGCTGACAGGCTGCTGCTCTACTGGGAACATTGGCTGTCATGAGACTGGAGGTAAGGGCATGGAGCTGAGCAGGGCATTCCCTCCGGCAGCGCACCATGGCTGTGTTCAAAGCGCAGATAACTGATGCCAGGGCATGTGCTGCATTGTCTGCATTGTCAGGCATTGTCTGCCTGAGTTTCGTTTCTCTGAACCCTTGGAGACTAACCTCTATTTTAATTGAAAATGAGGCACAGCAATACGTAGCCAGATAAACCGCTGGATTCTGATGTATCTGACCCAAATAATGATGAGCTATTTATTCCTATCATGGCCACAACAGCTTTTTATTTTTAATCATTATTTTCCTCAAAACGCAATGCTAGTAGCGACTTTTCTGTTTAGTCTGGAAGACATTGGTCAAAATATTTAATATTAGATGACTAAAGTTTGTGACATTGTTTTCCTCCAATTTAGGGCTAGTAACAACTTTTCTGATTGATATTTTGGAAGACTTTATTCTGGGTGTTTAAACTTGGCTGGCTAAGCTAAGGCACTGACTGGACAGATTGTTAACTGTATAGTTTCCTTATTGATGAAAGCATTATAGAGGCTGAGCATAATGTTATTGCTTTGTTTTTAATATACACAGTTAACCTAAAAATGTTATTTTTTATTGCATCTTCATTGTTTATTGGGGTAGCCTGCTTTGGAATATAAAAATCACCGTGTCTTGTAATTGCATATTGAATATTAAGGTACTCTTTTTAGAAGAAGCCTTTGGAATCATTATTGAATTCTCCAGATCACAGATCATAGTCTCCCTTGAACTGGAGGGAAAGTGAACGAAAGCCCTGAGTGCATTCCATAGTAGGCCCACTGGTCTGCTAGCAGATAAAACTTGGCAACTTCTGCCTATGAATATCACTTCCCCCCTCTCCTTTTTCTTAAAAACTGGTGCTTGTATTATGTCTGACACTTATCTCACAATGTTCATAGGCCAAAAAAAAAAGGATAACAATGAGAGCAAAGTAACAAGAGAGATTTGAAGAGGAAAATTGGGACAGAAAGAAAGAAGAACTTAATTTAAATCAGTCTTTGAGAACAAATCATTCTAGGCAGGACTGAGCACTAATAATACCACCCTGGTCTCCTGACAGTGTCATTGTTACAGCTTAAGATACACTTGCCTTTGTGATCGGCCTTTGTTTAAGCACACAAGTACTTTTAAGAGATACTCTTAGTGAGACAGTGAGTGATGCGGAATTCACTGTTATTATAGCATTCTTAGCCCAGAAGAAAGTGGAGGAAAATATTGTAAAATCAGTAGTTGCGTTAATCCATTGTAGAAGTCTTCCTTCATAGTGGGTCTAAGTAAATTTATATATATACTTATATATATGTATAAAGTAAATGATTGTCTTTACAATCTTGACTAGCCAAGTGTTACCTCTCCGGTTAAAAAAACTGGACAGACATCAGTGCTGTTTTGTGGTTGATTGAAAAAAGCAAAGCACAGATAGCTTGCTAGAGGTATCTAAAAATCTCCAGATGGCTAAGATTGACAAAATACTGCTTGTTAAGGAGAGGCAGTGAGCTTCAAGAGCAGCTCCTAGGCAGGAATAACCTGTGGGTCCTGTACCTAGTGACACAAATAGGCCATGCTGATCAGTTTCAGCATGATCCCTCAGAGTCCTTACTTTGTCCCGCTGCCAAGAATTCATAATATCAAGGAGACCTTAAGCCAGCACAGTCCTATTCAGTTCTGGGATGTAGCCACAACACACAGGCACGAATCTGAATTTCTTTGTAGCCTGTTCATAATAACAAATCAAGATGCACACAGACTGCTGGCAGTGCAGCAGGTGGCAAGGGAAGCAGGTGATTCCCCACCACCTCCTGACTGCAGGAAGAAAGCTTGTCTATACCTACCTGGGAAAACTGCTTTTTAAGAGATAGTGGCTGGCAGTATGAGTCCCAGTACTAGCCTTCTACAGACTGGCAATAAACATGCTCCATTTCCCTGAATGTCCAAAGGACAGCTTTAGAACACATCCTTTCCAAATTGCCTGCACACTGTACTTCCTGCTCTTCAGGGCTGGTGGACTCAAAATACAGCACCCTCAGGCTGGTTTACCTTCTCGAGTCATTACAGGTTTTGCAGGAGTAAGTAGCTGGAAAATACAAAAACTACTAGGAAAGTAAAATACAAACCTCTATTTTAGCTCATGGTTAGTTGTTTTAGAGCATCTCAGCTAACATCCTTAGGGAAGCCAGGAAAGCGAAGGCCCAGTTTTTATATGACCTCACTGTCTGACAGTTAATATGCAGTTGTGGGTGGAAAAGTAAGTGGGAAGGCATGCAGGAAAAAAATGGTGAGTTCTAAAGTTAGATACAAGAAATTATATTTCTTCCTCTGTTCCTACAATTTCAGAGAATCTGGCTGCTCATTTGTCAGGAACATGCAGCTCTATTCAGAATTGATAGCAACCGTTTTTTTTTCCCGTTAGATATGACACTTTCTCCCTGTCAAGTTTTAGAAAGTAAAAAGTGGGTGAAGAAACTCCCAGACTTAATAAAGTCTGATCTGTGCTTAGCTGTACAGTAATATCCAGGCAGATCTTGCTTCAGCAAGAAAAGCAAAATGGGGAAGTGAATTCTATTTGATTATGCTTTTGTTAATATCACTCCATTGACTTTGCTATACAGGCTTTTGGTTCACTTGATCTGGAGAATTACTGGCTCCAGGGGCACCAATAGCATTGTGCATTAACTGTGTCACATACAGCAAAAAATGGCATCTATTGCTAAATTGGGTGCTTCTAAACATGTAGCAATCTCTCATGCTACAAAAAGCACCTTACATATCTTTCATACTTTTTCTATAACAGCAGTGTCTGCACAAAGACAGTGGTGTAATTTATTCTTTCAGGTATAGAAAATAATAGTGTCTGGCATTTGTAGGTGGGTGCGTTCTCACTGTAGGTGCAAGGGCAGGAACCCTCTTCTTTTTTGAACTCACTCCTGTTTGTAAAGAAGTATCAGCACATCATTCAGTTCAGTTTTGATAGATCTCTGAGAATCCTTTTCTATCTTCTGGGAGCCAAGGGATGCAGCACATACAGGCCCGAATAAAACCTCCCTGAAACTAATGTTTTTGTGCTGTGCTAGCTCAGGGGATCAGAATTGAGTATTCCAAATGGCTTTTTGGTTTTTTTTTCCTCCTGCAACTCAGCACATCCAAAGTTTACAAAGGAGATACAGAAAGAAGGAAGAGGAGGAAAAAATTACATGAAAACTGACATTCAGTAGATTATGGGGGCAAATTAAAAAGTGCTTATGGCAGCCATAGAAGAAAGAAACTGAGAAGAGGCCAGGGAGCTTTGACAGTTAGGACAGAAAGAGGACATCCACTGTCATCTCTGCTTCAAAGGGAGATGAGAGAGCACAGTCCTCTAGCCCTCCTTGATTGTATATTTTGAATACAGGAGAACAGAGGATCTTCTCTGTAATCATCCTTTCAGTATTGCTGCATGCAGAAGTTCCAGTATGGACTAAAGAGAGAGCATAGTAGCCTTTTCCTTGGCTCCTTGTGGGCAGAGAACATGACAAGAGACATATGACTTGCTCAGAAGTGTAATGTTAAAGCCAAGAGCTATATTTCTGTGATTTTATTATCCAGACAGTTTTCTTTTTTCTTTCAGTAATCGATGGTTATGCATCTGGAAAGGTGCAGCACCAAGAGCAGAAAGGGAGTGCAAGTTTGCAAATGCACATCTCATGCAAAAGACTGTTGGAGATTCCACAAGTAAACAGAACGCCTTTTGAAATCTACTTATTAGGAGACTTCTGGAAAATTGTCAGTTGGAAGGTTAAACAGATCCTCAACAACTGCTTTCATGTCATTTAATCCTAGAATAACTCAGTTTCTATGAAATTTGCAAGAATTCTGTTCATACGGGGGGGGGGAGATAAGTAAAAATAAACATGTATTATCCCAACCTCTGGATCTCCTACTATGTCACTTCAGATGGGTCTTTTCTTTGCTTCACTCTGGCTTAAAAAGAAAGTCAGCTGAACTTATTGTTAGCATAATGAAAAAAATGGGATTGAAACATATCTGGTATCAACCAATAACGAAAATACTAACAGGTAGGTTCAAGAAGCAGCACAATAGGCACCAAGAGTTAGAAAAATTTAAATAGCCACATACAAACCTAAACTCTTTAAAAAATCCTTTTTATTGATTCATTACCATACAAAATTTATTCAAATTACATCCATTTGAAGTGGTAAGATCACAGCTAGAGAACAGGTCATCCTTTAATAAACCTATTTACAAAACTCACCATAAAAGTTTTTTTTGTTGTGTTTTTTCCTTTTTTTTTACATTATTTTACAGAGGGTTTTTTTGTTAAAACTAGCATACAATGCAAAGCTAAATTAGATTAGTATTTTGCCCACGCACATTGGGACAAGTGTTTAATTTGTACAAAAAAAGACGGTCTGCATTAGTCTTCATTTTCTCTTCCCCCACAAAAGTGCCCCTTTCTCTTGCTATTCTTCATGCTTACACAACTTTTACTTTCCTCTTCCACAAGACGAAAACTTTAAATACTACGATTTTATTTACAGATCCACATCTAAAAAAACTCTTAAAAAATTACAAACCAGCTAGAAAATATTCTGGCAGTGTTTACAAATTAATTCTATTGTACAAACCTGCTAGATAACTAAAGTGTGAGTTGAGAACATATATCAACTTAAATACAACTGCTGAATGATCTATGCACACATTTGTACATATAAACACACACTTAACACTGTTTAACAGTTCTCTATGTGTTGCCCTTTATACATTTGTTATATTTCAAAACTCACACAGTCATACAGTTTTCTTATTAGACTTCTTGCCTTTTCATGTGTGAGCTTTCATAGCAGCAACTCAATGGTACCAGAAAACGTGTATACATAATATTCTACTATAGTACAAATAGTACTAACTTTCTGAGTATGTCAGATAAGCACAACAGTAATGCAAAGGAAAGGATTATATGGGCATCATCTAATCAACATTAATTTAGCCCAGAACATGGCAACATTTTACACTCAAAAAAAAATTATTTAAGACTTCTTAGAATTCCTCTCACGTTCAAAAAATAAATATTGGTACTATACTATACTACCAAAGATCTTCAAAAAATAAATGCAATTCAGTTGATGTGGTACTTACAGTTATGTACTTTGGAAAAAAATTAGTTCCATTTTGCTGGCGAAGAGAATTATAAAAAGCTGTAAGCAGAGGAAAGCTAACCCACTGAGATAAATATGATATATTGAACAAAGCTTGGCATAAGTGTTTTCCATGGAGGGAAAAACCCACAGTGCATCTCTAGTAGGCACTTAACACAAAGCCCCACTTAGTACCACAAAAATTCATGTACCAGTTCTAATGCACACTGGGGGCAGTAAAATTGATCTGTGCATCTTCGTTCTAGTTTAAAAAAAAACAACCAACAAAACCTACTTTCACACACACACAAGCATTTTTAAAAATCTGTAATTACTACGAGAAGTGGCAGAACTTTATACTTTTCAATATTTGCAATATACACTACATTTACAGTGTATTTATTTTTTAAAAGCTTTTAAGGACATAAGTATTTGACCTCATAATGAGACATATACACAGCTCAAAATGAGCATTATGACAGCAATTTAAACATTCCCACAAGTAGCTGAAGAATCCCATTTCACACTTTTGCATTACTTCATATTTATGTTCACTGCAGGTACAATCCATGTTGTGACACCCAAAAGACATGCATTCTCTGCAGAAGGCACGACCTGAAATACTATTAGAAAATTGTTATTGAGGACTAAACCAGTTCATTGAGCCCTTCTCCGTAAGCCCACTTGTCATGGTAAGCAGAGAGTGGGGGAGTGTGAAGACAGAACATTTACGGTCATCTGCTTGCACTTGCTGACTCACAAGGTTCTGGAGATCAGGGTCAAGGAGAAGGCCTTGCTGTAAAAGCCTTCACTTGTTGTTTATAGTATTTTAGGGAGTACTTAATTAAAATATCAGCACTGTCGAGGACCTAGTTTATTTAATAATGCTGTTTCATAGTACGGAGGGGACAACTCTGAATGATGGTAGCTTTTTGATTCCATTAAGAACATCATATAGATATGGACAGCATTTAAGAGAATCAGCTGTATATAAACTCATCCACCAATGAAGGGAGCTTCTCTAAATCATAAGCATCAAAGAGGTCACTGATGCCTTCTTCATCCCCAAGGCTCAGTAAATAATCTTCCTGAAGCAGAGGCGGCAGCAAATTCACAAATGGTCCTTCAAAGTTTGAGGGAATTTGGTCCTCTGTCTGCTGGAGAAGATTGGCTGGAGAAGCCAGTGGAGAGATCGTTGCCATATTGACTGAGCAGTCACCTTGTCCTGAGTTAGCAGAAGCCACTTCTGTAAGGAGGCGGGGAATAAAGATGACACTTTTAATCTCATTACAAAGATTGGACATAGATGAAATAAAATAACCACTGCATAAAGGGCCTTTCATAAAGCATATTTTCAACAAAATGTCTTTAGCTTGTTTTTGTTACTTTGTTATATTTTGTTATATTTTGTTAAAAGTCTTCTCAAAAATACTGATATTGGTATCACCACTGACTTTTCTACTAAAAAATTATTTTACAAGGTTCAAACTAATGAGGAGAAAAAAAAAGTGTAGTCAGAGATGCCCTTTTTTTGGTGGAATTCATAGTCAAAGCGAAAGCTTTCCAGGCAACAGATATCAGTAACACTGTGTTGTTGCATATACCCATACACAGAGACTTCTGCCTCTTGTGCTGAGGTGAATCTTCACTGCTACTGTCCTATTTGAAAACACAAAAGGGAACAAACCTGTTTCTTCAATATTGCATGGATCGTGGTAACATATCCTATGCAAATAGGAAACTTATTTTAAACAATTAATGCAGAGGAAAACATATTTGCCTCTTTATACACTAGAAAGTCACAGGGGAAAATGAATACCTCAGCTTTTCACTTTTTTTTTTGCTTTATTTTTCTAAAAGAGCTGGATGTCTAAAGTTCAAAATTAAATTTTGGATAAGAGTAAGAAGGAAAGCCATTAGTATTACAAAGAAATAATTTTACCTTTGGAAATGGTTTTGGAAATATTTCCGTTGTGGTCCTGACTATAGGTTTTCATTGGACTGAGAGCATCGTTTTCCTCTGGGCACAGATAAACTTCAATAGGTCCTTGAGTACTAGATAAATGTATCAATGCACTCTGCTAACAAAAACATCAGGAAGGTGTTATAGCAATGAGCACAACAGAATATTGGTGACAAATTCAGTTCTTATTGATGGGTGTGTGACTGAACAAATTTTTTTACTAATCAGAAGAACAAAAAATCCCCCATGTAATTTTTTTAAGATATGAAAGACTTGGCTGATGTAGACTGGAAGAGAGCACAAAAGCTTTTCCCACTGTGCACAAATCTCAGCAGCCCTCTACCTTATGCATTGTATCATAGCCAGAGATTGAACTCCTAACCTTTTCTTACAAGCATAATAACCTGGAGCATTCTGATGGAATGGAACTATGGGATACAAGTCCCAGGCTTTGTTATTATTCATAACAATATCGTTGGATGCATTTGTGTAAACGTTTCTGTTTTAAAAGAATGCCAAAATAGCTTTCTCATTCACCCAAAAACATCAGCACTAAGTCACACTGAACTCAAACAGCTGTATGTAAGCTCCTCTGTTTATCAGAGAAATCTTTCCAAATAATAATAATAACAAAAAAACCTCCATATTCTTTACCCAAACTTGTTTACATAAAGTTCTTCTGCCCCTCAAGGCAGTAACTCTAATTTTCATAGTGTTTCTGAATAACAGGAACTCTTAATTCATCTCAAGAAATTATCCTTTCACGCACTGATGCAATACAAGATAACATATACAGGCAGATAGAAAATGTGCAATGTTGCTTTTAGTGTTATGATGGAAAACTATAAAGGACTAGTTAAAAACAAACCTGCTCCAGCTGTATTGCATTAATAGTTTTAAAAAGCATGAATACAGGCATTATACACCTCTTTACAGTCTTCTTTCAAATACGTTCATCATATTCATAGAATCATAGAACAATTTGGGTTGGAAGGGACCTTAAAGATAATCCAGTTCCAACCCTCCTGCCATGATCAGGGACACCTCCCACCAGACCAGGTTGCTCAAGACTTCCCATATTTGTGTTCTGACAGTTATGCAGAATAATAAACAGAATTTACAAGTACAGAGAACACCAATTGAACAGGAATGCCCCAGGGCACAGAAAACAGTTAAAAGTTCTTAGGGCAATGCTGTAGATCATTGGAAAAAAGGAGAAGGGATAGCAGAAGTTGGGGAATGTAATGTTGAGATACTGAGGTATGCAAAAACAGACACTGCGTAACTGTAAATGAGAGAAAGAAAGAGGAATTTACGGCCTGAAGCTGAAAATTAAATGAGTAAGTTGGGTATAGGGGATAAGAGAGGTTTAGGCACTCATTCAAATGATTGTGTGCATCTCTCTCTACCTGCCTGATTTCACTGAATTAAAAAATCAAAGCGTAATGACTCAGGGAAAGAAACAGGAAAGCAAGCAATGATAACAGTATATATTTATGGATACTGACAAAAGATAATCCTTCCTCACTGCAGCAAAATGATTTATTCTTTAAAAATCTGCACTGAGGTTCAAAGGGGCAATTAAGGACAAAGGCAGAAGAAAAAAGATGGAAACTGTAATGGGCCTAAGGAAATGAAGAACAATCCTAGGAAAAGAAACGAAAGGGAATCTAGAGTCTATTCCTGCCCACCTGGCAGCGGGTGGCCCTAGGCTCACTGGAACCAGCCCAACAGTAAGGATGAAGGAATAACACAGAGCACATAGGATTCTGGAGTTTAGCCCTCTGTCTAATTGCTTCTTGAGAGAAGAAATTAGATACGATTTTGAAGCTCTAAAGCAGTGGCTTGTGCAAGTTACTTGTGTTTGCCCAGCATGCTTGCGTCTGTAATTGTGAAGCGGCTCACTTTTGCCACCAAGACATAAAACCCCAGGAGCAGCCAAACCATGTGGTTCATAAACCATGAGAGGAACAAAGAAAATCAAATCTACTCCCTGAGAATATCTTCAAAGAAAAACCACCTCAAGCAATTGTGACTTAGGTAAAGGAAGCAGCTAATTTACAGCAGACATCTACCTGAGACAGGGAAAAGAAAGAAAATGAGGACAAAAGAATGACAGCCAGACATCTCACACAAAACCTGGCACTCAGAGATAGACTGAGGCTTGAGCAGAAAGGGGAGACAGAAGAGGGACACATGTGAACAGAGACAGCTTCAGGAACAGAACTACTTATAAAATAGGAAAGGAAATCCCCGTCAGCTATAGACTTCTTGATAGCAAATAAAAAGTACTCTAGCAGAACGTACAAAGTTTTACACAGATGTACAAAATCAGTGCCAATGAAACAGACTATGGAAGAAGGAAGGGCATGAATGGATTCTAGGAGTAAAACAGAAGTTTCTGCAATAACTGTAACACTTCAGAAAAGGAAATCCTACATTAAAACATATGTTCCAATAAATTAGAATATCAGTAACGAAAGTCATCAAGATGTTTAAGGCATTTAGTCATCCACGAAATTTATGATTAAACCTACATAAAGTTAAAAAAAATTAAGAGCTGATTCTCTCACAAGAAAGATTTTACATGGTTACGAACAGGAAGTTTTCACTGTCAAGGAGAGTTCTTTATGTAAAGTATGGTAAAAGAGAATAATCTTTAAATAGTGTGGAGTACTGTGAAGGAAAGCTGGAGTTGAGCGATAAAGAACAAATAATGATTGTTTTACGTAAAATGATTTTTAAAGATTCCCTTCCTTTGTTTAAAAAAAACACCTCCAAAGTTTGTAAGACAGATTAATACAGGACTGTATGCAAATATAATCCAACTTGGGCATCAGTTACCACATTAGAAAAATGATACCTAATGTGGCAGGTTCTCCTTACCTCCACTGGGTCAGGCACTTCAAGTCTTGTTTCTGGAGGAGCTTTCACAACTATGACAGTTTGGTCTTTAAGGCCACTAATTTTTCGTATATCTTGATATGTCACATAAGCTAATGTAATCACTGTTAAGGAATTTTCCAACCAGGTTATAATGTATTCAGACTATTAGAAGAGGCAGATTTTTTTCCAGTTATTTCTCCATTTTTTCCATACACATTGCTCTTAGACCAAAGTCTTCTATTCTCTACACTGGTTGCAACTGTAGTCAAAGTGTGTGAGAACTCCCTTTTGCTCTAACAGGTGGGGCTGCTACCGAGTGGCAAAACGGAGTCTCTGTGCTGAGTCCTCCTCTCTTTTCTCCTTTGCATGCATGAAGCTACATATGCTGAAGCTCAACAACTCCTGATTACTCACAGACAAATTCTTTTACACACTTGCTATCAAAATGCAGATAACTGGAAATCATGTAAAAATATAATTGAATTTACTGATGCGAATTGGTTAATTACAAGGGGTGTTAACAACCAAAATACCAAGTCATATGAACTTTATGCAATCAAGCATTGCTATTAAATGAAATAATTCTAAATGCCTACTAAAGGTTTTAAGAGCTCTCAGAATACCTGGTACTGTGTTATATTCTCTAACCAGAGGAATCTGAAACTGCATTCAAGTTTCAGACTAAACTGACTGCCAACTTTATTTTCCTCCCTGAATTGATTATATGCACATCAATTTAAAGTGAAAAAAACCTAATGAGTACATAGACATACAACTCTATTACCTTAGAGAAGACTGTCTGCATGCCCTTCTAACTTCTGCACACAAAAATGGGGTTTGCTCTAGGTTCAAAATACTCAAAGAAGCACAGCGTTGTTGGATGTTGTCACTCAATCAGCTAAACTCTTGGTTCTATGCTACACGAACACAGATGTTAATGGGCTCCTTCATATACTGCCTTTCTTTGACATTCAAGGTGTAAGTGGCTTAAGAAACCTGTATATTCAACTACACTAAAACTCCCACTAGCCAACTTTTTGAAATTTCTGATGCTTTGTATCACAATACATAGAGGAATTCTCCTAGTATTACAGAGCACACCAAGGAGACTGACCATCTTTGATGTTTTGGGAAAAAGGATATCTCTGATTCTCTGAGTCCTCTGTTAGCAGCTTGAGGTCCAAGGTGCAGCTTTGGATTAGCTCATCCAGTTTCTTCTCTTCCTGAGTCAGTTCGGTCACCTCCCTTGTGAGGCCCTGGCGCTGTGCCAGCATGCCACCATCCTCTGACAGACTGCAGCCCCTATGGATACAAAGAAGACATTTCCAGCATTTGGAAAACTTGACTCTAGGCTATGTGAAAAGGAAAAGGCAGGATTTGACACTTGAAATTAAGTTCTTAGCCCTTTCCCCCTAAACCTGCTCATAGAGAGTCAACATAAACTACACTTTCCAGAAAAATCATGACCACATTTTGGAACTGCCACCAAGGTGGAATAGTCAAATATTTCTAAGCACTTCCAAAATCCTGCTTGTAGCTCCCCTCTCCTCTAACTACATCCTGAAAAAGACTGAGGGAGGCAGTAGGTAGAGACGTGTACCTAAAACCTTACTCCTCTTGCAGAAGCAAATGAATTAATCCAGTATTCAGATAAAATGTTGGTTTCTAATTTTCCTGACAAATGCCATTTATATACTGAAAACCTGTCTTAACACAAAAAGAAAGCTTCATCCTGATGGAAGGCTTTTTTGATGATTGCTTGGAGCAAAGTGTTAGAATAGAACGTGGGAGAAGAAAAACACTACTGCTCAGTGACAGTGAAGTCAGCCAGCAGGAATGGAAAAGGATAATGAATACTCACATCCACTGAATGTTGTTTTTGGATTTTTTCTTAATGAGATGGATGCCTTCCAGTACATTGGTGATATCGTAAATCCTCCGTTTTTGCACCTTGAGGACCTCTGCTGCTCTGTTCAAGTCTAAGACCCCATCAGGAGATTGGCTCAGCAACTGAATGAACTTCTTTGTGAGAAGGCCAAGTGATGTATCATACCGAGTCTTTTCTGAAGGAGACTTTGGAGCTTGGAAAGAAAAAAAACCCAGATAAATCTGTTTGCTCATTTTGGTTCTGAAAGCAGCATCCAGGAATGAAAGCATCTATATTACAGATATTTCTTTCATTTTTACTAAAAAAGTATCTCAAACCTCTCCATTAAGACACAACTTACCACTGGGTATTTCTTTGTATTTCAAGATGTACTTTTCCAAAAGTCACAGGTACATGAGCAAATACATACGTTTTTTAAATGCAAATATTTCCATTAGACTGACGGATGCATATAGCAATATTCTACGTAGGCTTTCACTATATGAATTCTTAATAGTATTTTTTGTATCTATTTAACCTGGCAGCAACACCAAATATTCCCCTATGGCACTCCATCAGACCGATAGCCAGCGTTCATCAGAGTTTGATTTCCCCCTGTTGTAAGGTAAGGGTTTCACATTCAATTAAGCAGGACTTAGGTGTACTTCAGGGCATGAACACAATGACAGATTCCATCAGCACCAGACTCCAAAGCTTACAGAAAACTCAAGTGAACTACAGGAGATTGACATGAGATACAATTTATAATTATCATTTCTCCAGAACCAAACAATGCTCAGACTTGGCAACAGCATCCACATCTTTTAAATTAGAAGTCAAATTGGTTAGATCTTACTAGATACCTTGCTGTTTTCATGCACAAATGTAGTGGCTATGTCCTTAATAGATGAGCTCTGAAGACTTTAAATACATAGATGAGAATAAATTCTAAGTGTTCAAAGCCTTTCTGTCAAGGGAAATTAGCTCGTCATTATTTTTAAGTCTGCGGGAAGTTCCCTGTTAGCAAAACCTTTACTGTACACCTCAAACCCTTCATTTGCTTCAGGTGGTCAAACATTATTCAGGATGGATCTTAGGCTGACCTGGTGGTTATTTTCATGGTCATTTTCACTAAAGCCTGTGAAAATTGAAATTCTACCTGAAAGCAAACATTTAGATTACCCTGAAATATTCTGAAGACTACGACAGCTTTTCAATGAAAATCAAGTCATTGTTTGTTTGCAAAGAAAACCTGCTGTATTTTATTTTTTGGTACATTCAGGGCTTCTCTGTATGGGAAATGGAGGAATATCCACATCAGCTAGGTGACCTTGTAGATTTAGAGCAGGGCGGTTTCTGTTTTGTTTGTTTGTTTTTCCTTTGGGGTTTAGAAAAGAATAAGAGGATCAGAGTGAGAAGGGCAAGAGGCTACTTGGCACCCTTCCCCCTGAAATTGCACATGCCTGGTCATGCAGCAAGAAGTTCTCTGAACTGCCTTAACACTGCAGCAGCATCCTATGCTCCAAATGGTACTGAACTTCTGTGAGAAGGTACTTCAATTTAAAATAGGCTTCATTTAGCTTAATGAAGTTTAGTTTAATTAAAACATTTTTTAAGTTTAATTAAAATACTTCAAGTTGGTAACTTCAGCTAATTTCTCTTTTCCTAATTGTCTCAAAAAACCCAAACACTTGGACTGGTGAGGAGGGACAAGTAAGTACCCCTTCACATCTCTTGCACTTTCATCACTACCACTGCTGCTCCAGTCCTCCCCTTTCCTCACGCCCCTTCCTCTGCAAGGGTAAATCTGCTGAAATCCCCCAAACAAGTTGGCAAGGCTACACCCTCAGCTCCTGTTGCAAGAAACCTACTGCCCAAGGCAATACAGATGTGCAAAGATTAATACTTGCAGCACTAAACCAGTGGCAGTAATAATCCAGTCGTATTGCAGGAAGAGAAGGCAGCTCAGAGCCCACAGGAAGCATTTAGTGTGCAACACTGCTGTGGCACAGCTACTGCTCTTTGCAAATCCCTGCCTGGAGGAAGAAGCCTTGCCAATCAGCTGCTGTAGCTTTAGTAAGGAAGGAGGAAGCTGGCCTGATCAGCCTTGGCTAATAACTGTGTGTTTGATCCTGTCATAATAGCTTGATTCCTCAGCACCTACCTCTCCTAAGCATCCCTGACTTCATTTTCCTTGGCTGAAGAGAGGGTCCTGGAAAGGAGAGGCTGCAGGCTGCCTGGCAGGCAGAGCTAGCAGCCAGGAGACTCTGCAGCCTCTCGGCAAGATGCATGCTGCAAACACACTGTGCACAACCTGGCTGTGGGGCTGAGTATGCTGCACACACACCCAGGTCAGGATGGTAGTAGACACAGTTTTAGCTCTGTAACACAGCTTGTTGCACTGGTTCACTCTGATCTCAAGGTGGTAAAGTAAAAAACTCTGTGCCCTACAGCATGTTACAAGTTCTCTTACTTTTTGGACTATCTGGACTTCTTGTTGCAGCTCTTCCTTTCCCTTTCGGAGTCTTTAGTCCTTCAGCAAGATACTGGTGCCCGCTTTCTCCTAGCTCCAGCCTTCGTTTTGCCTGTTAAAGAAAACATTTTATTTTTAATTGATGGGTTTCGAGGAAGCATATTTCACTTTATCAAGTACAGGAAAGGCAGACAGCAGTGAACTTTTCACAGCAAGGTTCTGTATCAGTACAGGTTCACATCCCGTATTAATCACACGGAAACGTCGATATTTATGGGAATCCAAAGGACGACTTCCATCTTTCACTCCCAAAGGCTAGATTGATGGGTTTGTTTGGAAGATTTGTTTTTTTCTTTCATTTAAAAAGCTGAATGACAGCTGTATGACCTGCTTCAGTCTAGTCTGGACCTTTTTAAATACATATGAAAAATTTCTACCTCCGCTTGAGTTGAGAACATTTTAGTTAAGAAAACCAAAGACAAATGCTCAAGCACAAAAGTATGCACCCACAAAGCTCCAGTTCTTTTGAAAAACTCCTTATAGCCATATAAGTTTGAGCATGGGTAGTATTAGCTTTTCCTTCTCTGTTTGAAAGGATGGCTTTGAGAGGGACCAGTAATGACCACTACTATGCATCGATGAAATACAAGCTATGACATCAAGAGCAGCATTGGAGAACTGTTCTAGGCTTGTCAACAATTTGTCCTCATTGAAGGCACAACCACTACACTTACTCCACGTTAACTAACTAGTTTTCATTAAAGCTGTGTGCATAAAAGCAAGATAAAATAAAAGCAGTATCAGAAAGATGATGCCTGAAAAATCAGCTAAATGTTGCATTCAGCTCAAAAGAAAGCTGGATACATCTTTAATAACAAGAATAATGAATGAATCCATTAAACTATGCATCACACAGACAAACTGCAATGAAAACTACCAATATGAATTTTGCTCCTAGACAGAAACACAACCTACTATCTTTGGAAACAATTCTATACCTTGGCATGCTATAAGGTTACTGAAATTAAATCTGGGGATATTTGTTATCCTAACAACAGAAAGAACATTACCTGGGAAGACACAGGAAAAAAAGAAAAATAAGTTTTATGTCTAACAAAGTTTAGTCAAAGAACTGTTTCCAAAGAACGTTGTTTATTCAATTAGGTAGAATAAGTCAGTGTTTTAGTTGCTTGCTCTTTGGACTTGCCCCAAAGGGTGGGATCATATTCTGCTCCTCAGTGAGCCAAGATAAAGTAATACATTCTGCTACAGAGTTGTGGACAGGTATTTCTGTACTGTGGATTTAGCTTCTGCATTTCACTTTGGGTCTGTGATCAACAGAAGGCTCTAAAGAAAGTAATTTACATGCATTAATTTATGGATAGCTAACTAGCATTTTTGTAATGAACCCCACAAACCCCAAACTTCTTAAAAGGTGAGTTAAAGCACATGAAACCTGTATAAGCCTATGGTGTAACAGCATGGGCACAGTGCTCAAGCCACTCTTGCCTCTATTTTGCACGAGTGGGCATGGCACTAATACATCAGTGACAGAACAAAACCGAACTAACTGCATCCTTCTAACCAAAACAGGCACTGTGCTCCCACCAGCACATTGGTGCCAGCTTTGAATGGGATGAAACACCTCTGCTACTCTCCTCGAGACATCAGCTCTGTAATACAAGGACACAGGTTTCAAAAACGGTCAACTGTTAACAAAAGCATCCAGCTAATATGTTTAGCCAGCATAATTGGATTAAATTAAGATTATAGTTATTCCAGAGGGAGAAATATATTTCACACTTATTAAAATAAGCGTTTTTCAACACTGAGAACTATAAGAGAAAAGGAAGGTGGGGTGAAAGGGGAACAATTCAGGGTGTGGGAAGACTAGGCCAAAGGGATACAATTAAAGATAAAAGAGAATCTCAAAACCAGGTGTGAGAAGGAGGGAAAATACTAAAGACTTAAAATTCAGAGACTTGCAGCGGCTCTCTCCATCCAAAGAGAAACTCCGGTTTGGACTGCACATGAAAACTTTTTGCCTCAACTTGTTTGCAAGACACCAACAATGGTATTTTGCCCCTGCTTTTGTGGTTAAACACTTAACACTTTCTCGGGTGAACTTCAAATAATCCAGTTTGGTAGCGAGAGAACAAACCCAGCATCCTGTGGCTGTGCGCAGCAGCACAAGCCCATCCGTGTGTGTCAGGGAGTACAGACACCATGCTCCTGTTGGTCTCTCCAGGATACCATACCTATGGGCAGTGCAGGAGTACTGACTGGCTTCTGGAAAAATACCGAACGGCAGAGATAGCACTACAAGAGAGTGATTTTGTAGGGCACAAAGCATACAGAAAACCTGAGAGAAAGATACCGAGCAAAATATTATAGAAGAGTTTAAAAGAGGTTGGTGAAGTTACAGAGAGGCAACTACAGAAAACCCTAGGGAATGTTTATTTTCTGGCCAGATGTTACACATCACTCAGCAAGCACTTTCTTCCCCTTCCTGTTTTACAAACATGTAAGATGCAGAATTGAAGTGGTATATTCTCTCAATTTCTTCTTCACTCACTTACAGACCAAACATTTTTTACTGCGTTTTCCTTTGCACTAGAGATCCTGGGTGACTCAGTTTCGTGTTCCCATCTCCAAAGTTATTCACAGTGCTTTCTGATACCAGGCTTCCCTTGAGAAATCTCAAGATTTGTGTTCAGCAATAAACCGAAAGAGTAACCCTTTTTTTAAAAACAAACCCCTTGATTTGCGTAATTTATTTCTGTTACATGCATTATTTGTACAAGTTTTGGTACAATTTCTGTATTGTCTTCATTTGCATTGTCTGATCAATCATAGCATGCAGAGTCTTCTGACACAGTGCATGGGACCTGCTAAGAAGTAGCAAGCCAAAGGACACCAGCACAAAGCATCCCAATGGTAGGGAAAGATAGGAAGCGTAAGGACTAAGAACTTCTCTGTAACATGAGACTTAAGTGCAATAAAAGGAAGTCAGATTTCTCAGGGGGCTTGTGAGAGGATCATAAAGGACATAGGGCAATGAGACAGGTAAAGTCAGAAATTGATACTTTTATGTCTTTTGCTGGATGTAACAGGAAAGCATCCTATTGATCTGAACGAGACGCCTACCTGACCCTTTTTGGTGGAGAACTGAAATGTTTAGTATCAAGTTTTTTTACTTCATTTTCTCTTTCAATACTACAAGCAACTGCTGAGATCCACTGTTCAGTGCTCTGAAAACAGGTAGCACATCAAAACATATGTAGTTATGCCCTTTTAGCTTTAAACCCTTGTCTCAAAAAAAAAAGAAACCCAGATAGCTATTACAATTAACAACAGAGGCAAACCTACAAGAATGTTTTCATAAGAACACTCATGTCTACAGGAAAACAGCATAAAAACTACTAGGATAAACCAAGTACTTTCAAGTGGACATGAACTGATGAAATTCACTTTACAATACTCAGTCTCAGAGATTAATTTTCAAGAAGGGGTTGGAGACAGATATGCTTACAAAAGAATAGGAAAAGAGTAACTGTAGTTTATCGTGAACTGAAAAAAAAGCAGTGGAAAAGGTGCAATCAGGAAATTATAGCCCTTCTCTCTTAATGGGTTGTTTTGACCTCACAGCTACCTGAGTCTAACAGGCTGCAGCCACCATCTATCTCTTGTCCTGCATCCTCCTTCCATTCCTGAACTACCCCCGGCTCCCTTGGTGCAGGCAGCACCTGACCAATAGGTCCTCCTCAGATCCCACAGGGAGCTGGCTTGAGAGGTCAGAACCAGCAGAAACCTAACCCTCCTCCAAAACGCAAGTGAGGAGTTTTCTGCCAGGTTAGCCCTTGCCCAGGTGATTTGTCTGCTCTGAGGGCTGCTGAGCAGAAGCAGTGGGACACCCTTCATCCTCCTTGGCGCGTTAGCTTGGCATTAGAGTGGCTTCGCTTTCATGACACAAAGCAATCAACTTCGATCCTTAGGGAAAGAAACTGGCACCAATTAAAAAGAAAAAAATGCAGTCAGAGTGTTACCTTGTAAGAGCACAACAGATAGCAAAGTGCTAGGCATTAGGTAACAGCCAGCACAGGATTTTGTCAAGACAGCAAAGGAGGAAGCGTCATGGTGAGAGACAGCCTGCATCAGTTTGAAGACTGTACCACATCAAACCAAAGCTCCATCTTCTATAAGGCTTATATTTCTATTTGAGGCAAGAAGCAGTAAAACATCCTTTAATTCTTTCCAATGATAAAAGCATGAAGCATAACTTTGCCAAACTACTCACATTTGAAATTTTTCCTGCTAGATGTCTCTCTCAGCTTTATTACTGGATGCAAGACAGTTGCCCTGTTTGCAAGAATCAGATCTAAGAAAAAAAAAATGTTACCTGTTCTACCTTCTGAAAACTCCTTGTCTGAAATACTGCTATTCCCATTACACTTTAGCACGCACATAAAATTTGACAGAAGGATGATCTCAGTCAGGCATATGCCTTTCTATTCCCTCAAAATCCCAAATTTAATAACAATTGGGAAAGCACAGCTGGTACATTTTCAATATAAACATTAACAGGCAAATTCCATTTCAAACTGCAAGGGCAACTGCTAATGGGCCTGCCCACAGCATGCACATGCCATCTCCTGGGGGGTCCCATCCAGGCTGAGACACTTACAAGTCCCCTGGTTCCCCAGTCTGCATTCAGGGTATATTAAAGCAGCAGCAGTCTGATTTCAATACAAAGGGACAAAAGTTGAACCCTGAACAAGAGCAAGAGGAAACTGGGACAAAGTCTGCTGAGATGGAGACAGAAGATAAAATACCTTATTCCAAAAAAATGGGATGAGGACTTGGAAAGCAATTCTATTTAGGGTTGACTGAGCAGGGAAAATAGGAACACTGGAAATGACCAAGCACAGCAAAGAATAGCTTGCATGTATTAAGTGATAGCTGACAGTGAACAAAGCAGTAAGCCAGAGAAAGGTGTCTTAGCACTCAGCTGTCTCTGTCAGTGCCTGAAAGCAAGGACTAAGTTGGGCAAGTTAAGCAAGGGCAGATGACTAAGTCTGTCGTAGTCTCTACAAGATATTACAATTGCTAGGGGCAGATAAAATGGCAGCTTTCCTGTACGTGACCACAATGCTGATATTACTAGGGAGGGGATGCAAGCCTAACCAGAGAGAACAGATAAATTTTGACCATATCAAGGAAGCCGTAGCACAGATGCTTTAATTCCCATGCACTTTCCACAGGCTTTTCTCCTGCTTTTCAAAATGAAGCAGTCATTTAAAAATACAATTTAAAAGCTGAGTTCCTGAGGCATGAAATCTAGAAAGCTGTTCTGGAGGTCAGGAGCTGCAGAGAAGCAGACACCTTACAAGAAAGGGTAAATTAAGCTGGAACTTGATGAGGAATACAAGAGCAGACATAAAAGAAAAAAAGATACCTTGGGGTGAATGCACAGAAATATTCATATGCTAGGGAAATTTTTCCAGTGAACGAGGCGATACAGGCTGTGCCTTTTGAGTGTGCTCAAATGAACAAACTCTGGTATGTGGAGAGCCCCAAGTGCCTGAGAGCACTGTACCCAGTTAAGGGCATGGCAAACATTAGGAGAGACAGGAAAAGGGGAACAGGTGCAGAGAGGAAAGCAGAGGAGTTTGACTCAGCAGGGAAGGGGCTGAGCCCTGCAGGTAAGCTCACACATGAGGAAACACTTCAGGTCTGTGAAAAGATGCAAGAGGACCATCAGAGCGGCTGCCTTCAGACTCATAATGACAATTCCACATTTCATATTATTTCTATTAAGCAATGAGGAGATAAGTTTGCAGTGCAACTCCTGGAGGGGAGAGTTTTCCCTGAAGAAATATTTACCCAGATACCAATTATTTGTACAACACTACCCTTATTTTTGAATAATTAATTCTGACAGTATAAAAAAACATAAAGGGTTTAAGAAAACAGTAAGATAAAGAAATAGCTGGAAATTAAACTACTTGTAAGAGACAATAAACTAAGTGTGTGCGTAAAAGGGGAGTTTCTAAAAGTCCTCTCAACTCCCTTGTCACCCTACATAGAGGAACAAGAGCAGGAATGGCACTTTAAAGAAAACGTGACCACAAAATTATGTTTTACATATAGTTCATTCATTAGACTGAGGTACAAGTATTTAAAAAGATACACAAAACATAGTGCCTTGAAAATTGAATCAACTGTAAAACCAACAGAAAGGAGTCTGAAATCTCATTACTTATTAGTAAGGATTATTATTTGAGTGACAAGCAGCTGGTATTTAAAATAACATTTAAAGAAGCATTTTAAAGCAAATGAAAACACAGCTTACAGAAATCATCCTGATCAACCTACTCCAACACACAAGCCCCAAATTCTCTTCTCAGAGAACATTCACTGTAGTAAAAAGGGACAAAAAAAATCCTTTCCACTATACCAATTTGTGTTTCCTAAACTATCAGCTTATTTTTCATCTTATCATAGTTCTGACTGAGAGAAATTCTTCTGTAGCTCCTATATTGAAATCATTCAGCTACAGTCAGATTGCTTGTTTTTAATGTAGATGAATACTAGAAGAAAATCATCTATGTGATAAATCTGATCTAATCTGATCTAATCAGATTTATCATTCTATAAGAAGCATCTCACAATTACCAAATTAAACTACATTCTGATCATCTGCAATCGACCCCCCTCATTAGCCATTAGACCCCAAGAACTGAAGGCTGACAGTGTTACTCTGGTGAAGTTTCTTTCAAGGCTTAATTAAACCATCCCATTTTCATTGATTTTCCATTTTCACAATTCCCTCAGAAGTACCGGGAGTGTCAAGGAAGCCACGAACTGCAAGTGCTTAAATATCAAACTGTAGGACTTATATTTAGCACAAAAAAGTTAAAATGCCATTGGGTGGCCAAGTTCCAGTGTCAGATTCTTGTTTGACAGCAGGACCCACGACAGAGGAACCTAGTGATGGCTTTTTCTTCTCGGGTTGAATAGCAGAAGTAATGCAGGAGTCATGAGTACATCCCAGTCATTACTGCAGAACATCACACAATGGCATTTTTAACACCCACTGAAAGGAATACATTAGCTTTCAGATATGCACAGATCCATCGTTCCCACATTTGCAGCACTGTGCATCCATGCCCTGCACCTCACCCCCATGTGGCAGCTCACACTTCTCTCGTCTTGATCCTGTCTCAACAGAACAACATTTTCAACTGCTTTTCCATGAAACATGATGACCTGAAACAAACCAAGAAAACAGCAAAACGTAGCAATGAAAAATGATGTTTTTTTTCCTAAGTCTTCAGCAGGTCATTTTTCCTGAGGGAGGATCATGATCTCAAGGTGCTAATTCCCTTTGATTTTCATTGTTGTATCCGTGGAGGGCTGACCTGCCAGAAGGTCAGAGTACCTCAGAGTCACCAATGCCAATGTAACTAGGGCAGTGAGGTAAAAGGACAACCCGTTCTCGGCTCATTGGTCTACTCAGATGCCATAGGATCAGCCTGCGCCCTGTCAGGTTCACGCTCAGTATCGCAGCCTCTGCTAAAACACGCAGCTTATCTACAGTTCTCCTGTACTGGTGCAGTACTTTGTATTTTCTTTGCACTAGAAGGGGAAGGATATTACAATGGTTGTGCAAGAAATAAACCAAAGCATAAGCCACCTTTCAGGCCCCAAACCGACAGAATTATACCTATGCTGCATAGGAAATGAATCATCTGAGATCTTTGTATTGCAACTTTTTTTTCCACCAAATATGAAACAATTACTTCTTACTGGAAGCAATGGCTTTGCACTGTACTGAGCTTGAAAGCTCCAGTTACCACTTCATGTTGAAATATGAAAAGCTGTTTTCAGGAAACTGCACCCAGTTTTCATCTCAACTGCCAAACTGCCCAAGGTGAGGAGCACATGTCTGTCTGAGCAGCCCTGAAAATGGCTGCATGCAACAGCTGCTCCCTCATCCCAACAGCTGCTGGAGGCTTAGCTGCACCTGTCTGGTAAAGGTGGCAGCTCTGGAGACAGAAATTCCAGACAACATACTGACAAACAGCCAAGACTCACATGCAGAAGCACAAACAGACCAATCAGCATCTGGGGCAATCCTGACTGCAGGTTTTGGGGGTGGCTGGGTGCAGCAGGCCAGTTCCCCTCCCCAGTGAGCATGGCCAGAGGCACAGTAGCAAGGCTAGCTCTGCCACCAGCAGGCTTTAACACCAGCCTGGTCCTACAAACTGATGTCTAAGCTACCGACCACTCACCTATCCCTGCTCCCAACGGTACCCCTTCAGCAAGACTGCTGCCTCCAGAACAAAGCTCAGGGGGTTTCAGTTGCAGTTCATGTTAGTAATTTTTTACCACAGACATCCTTTGAAGAAAACAAGACTGTCATAGAACAGGCCTGATGCTTAACTTTCAAATTGATGGCAAGCAGGGGGAAAGGGAGGACAGGACATGATGACAGACCAGCTGCCTAAGAGACTTCTTGCTGTAATTTCTTCGTATTGCATACCTATGTAACAAATACATTGACACAGGTCCATTTTTAACACTACCCATCAAGATTAAAGTAAGGCAAATCAGAAAGTGATCATTTAAATTAGCACAGCATGTGATAGGGTACCACCTCTGCACGTGGCAATCGCCACTTGCAATGTTTCAGCCCTCCTGATTGGTGAGGCTAAAACTGAACTGGACCAAGGAAAATAAATTTTTCATATCATTTTAAGGTCGATCCCAAAGAAAAACCATAGCAAAGCAGTCACTCTCAAAATAAATCCTAGAGATTATTTTGTCTTCTGTATTTAAGGTCTATTTTTAAAAGTACTCTTTTAAAAGTCATTAACTTCAAAATAAGATGGTGATTGGATTAGTTCCACTGAGTGGCTTCCACTCTGTAGAAATTAGCACAGCTACTTAAAGAAAAAACTTTCAAACACTGTCAGTTGTCTGCCAAATTGTCTACTAAACAAACAAGCCCTGGGAGGAGGGAGGAAGGACATTAAGAGAGCTGGAAAAAAAGGATAGGATAAACTTCCTTGGAGGAAATTCTGGTAAATTCCATAAAGTATCAGATACACAGGTTAAAAATTAAAGTAGTGGCATACTGAGCACATATATTGACATAGGAATCAGGAGAAGAGTTAGTCCTTACTTAGAGAACATACAGAACATAGTAATAAAACTCTCAAGGAAGATGGAATTAATAACATTTGTTACACATGAAGTCAAAAGGGAGAAGGGGAAGCACTAGCAAAGTCACACCAGTGCTATCTCCATGTAGGAGTACTGTAATAATGCAAGATTGGGCTTGCATCACAAAGTTTTCTCACTGAATTGCCAGCCTAAGCCACAGCATCTCAAGCTTTGTTTTCCTTGGAAAGAGGACACCTTCAAGAAAGGATGGCATATGTGGAATTACACCAACGAATTTTCTGGAGTGCAAGTTTTCTTGTCTCTACAGGTCTGCTGTTTGTGATTTCCCACCCTGTCACCCCAAACCTTCCCGCATTCCACACAAAAAAATACCCATACCAAGTTATACTACTGCAGTGCCAAGGGACTGCACTGCTTTGCTTACTGACAGGTGATTCACAGGGAACCAACTTAATGATATATTCTTTCAGAAATTAATGGCAAGGGGGATCCATATACAAATGCTTCAGAAACTATAGCACAGGGCTACAAATTAGAAGGCAGTAAGCTTTAGGCACTTGGGAGCACATCCATGCTAGCGTCAAGTATTCATACCACCAAAGGAGAAGAATCCTTTCTTTTAAAAAAGTCAGCACCAGTCTTGATTCTATGTTTTTAATACCCTGCCTGAAGCATGATGGTTCTTACACTGAACTACTTGTTCAGTTAATGTAATTAGTTATGAGAAGTCAGCTCTAAAGCAGTAAAACCCTTTATTTTGAAGTACTTCCTTAACTTGGTTCCATTCAAGTATAAAAACATAAGTTGGACTCCCCCAAAGTAATAAATGTACTTTGAATCCACTTAGGGTGATAAAAATGTTATACAGATTCCGAAGGACATTGTGAAAGTTGACAAAAAACTTTGAGGAGACAACCAGATCCAGATGAGATGCAATGATTTGCATTTAGAGGGAGATGATGAGAAATAACATTAGTGAGTGTACTAAGCATTTACTACAATACAAGGTAGTACAAGTTATGTAAGCTGGAGGAGGGGTGTAGTTTACTTCAAGGAAGTCCCAAGAGATTAACTCTTAAAAGTTCTGTTTGCACCTACAAATAACTATAATGCTGACTTTGCATGGCAAGATTGATTTAACATTCACAAGTTAATTAGGCACAGTTTTGAAAATAAAATGACAAGTATCACATAAAAAAAATCCTTAAGTAACCTCGAAGAAGTTAACACAATAACCTCCTCCACATACCAAATGTCAGAGTAACAAAAATAAATAACAAATGCCCAAGAAACAGGAAACACAGCTTACACATCCAAAAGCAACTATTCCTAGAAGCAGTCAGAAAGGAGGCTCCAAATAGCACAATTCACAGAAACAGATAAAAGCATGAAAGAAGAGAGGGAGGTAAAGAATCACAGATACCAGGGACACAGAGACCCTACGTGTGGCTGATAGCACCTTTAATCCTAGATCTGGAGCCAGTACTGCCATCAGAAAGCTTCTTCACAGTACATTTCTTTGACTACAAACTAAACTTGATTTTCACCTAACCAGGGTTGCTAATCTCTAAAGACCAATGTACTCCTCCCTCCCTTCCTGTGTCAAAGTAGGCAGCTGTTGCCTATACTCCTACTTCATTGGTCACTTTGGCAGCACACAGCTTACGTGGCTGAAATGGCACAAAGTTATAAGAGTTCTTAATGTGTTTAAATTCTGTGTAATGTCACAAAGAACAGCTACTCCACTGAGCTTTTTCTGTGATGCACACCCTACCTGGGCAGTATCTTATCACTCCATCAGCCACACCAAAGAGCAGAACAACCTGGGAGTGCGGGCAAAAGCAAGATAAATTATTTAGTACAAACGGAAAGATTTACTTATTCCCAGAGAGAAAGAGGGAATTAAAACAAGACAGTAAGACAAAACACAGTTCATGAAAAAATAAGTGAGCCTTGGTAGATAAAATAATTTTATTTTTCACATCTAGGTGGATTCTGTCATGCCAGAGATGAGGCAATCTAAAAAGCTGATGTGATCACCTAATTTACAAGATAACATCCAAAACAAATGTGTTATCACAGAGAATAAATTTCTAGGGGAAAAGAAGAGAATATTACTGTTTTTTCTCAGATTATGAAGTGTATTTTGAAAAAGTATCCCTTTTGACTCTGGTGAAGCAAAACATCTCAGGTTATAGGCAAGCCAGGACTTGACTATGTCAAAACTGACTCACACCAGGCACAATATAAAAACATAGAATAGTTTGGGTTGGAAGGGACCATGAAGGTCATCTAGTCCAATCCCCCTGCAGTGAACATCTTCAGGTAGACCAGGCTGCTCAGAGCCCCATCCAACCTGGCCTCGAATGTTTCCAGGGACGGGGTAGCTACCACCTCTCTTGGCAACCTGTGACAGTGTTTCACCACTCTCAGTGTAAAAAATTTCTTCCTAATATCTAGTCTAAACTTCTCTTTTAGTTTAAAGCCATTCCCCCTTGTCCTATTGCTACAGGCCCTTCTAAAAGATTTTCTCCCATCCTTCTTATAAGCCCCCTTTAAGTGTTGAAAGGCTGCAATTCCACTTTGGTCACGATTTTCTACTTTTACAAGGAAACTAAACTAAATACCTGGAGATGATTTCTCCAGAAAAGTGAATACTACCTTTAAGTCTCAAATTTTAAAATTAAATAAATTCACATTTTCTCTCTAATCTGCCCATTGATTAAAGAAAATAATCAGACTTTCTGACTTCCTACCTATCACAGACCACTAGACCTAATTTAATGTTACTAATTGCATAACTATTATCTTGCTGCCAATGACAGGAAGACATTGTAATGCATTTTTAGAATCTGTTACGAGAAAGTTAAAAGAGCAAGCATCTTTCAGGAAGGACTACACAGTTGCTCCCAACCACCAAAAAGCAGCCAGATAGACTTGTTGACCTCAAGGCTTTTTCAGAACTGAAATTATAAAGCATAACTCTGCAGAGATATCACAGAGCAAAACTCATTCTGTCAATCAACTCATGATTATTTTCCCCTTACTTAAGAGAAAAAAAGAAGTCTAATATCCATTCTGAGTTTGCACTGCTTTAGCTTTCAGTAGTAAGTTCTTGATGTGCTCAAGTTCAACAATTTAACAAGTCCTTTAACACCTGAATCTCACAGAGTGGGTGAAGTAGCAAAGGGCCTCTGGAGATCATCTAGTCCCAGCCTCCACTGCTCAAAGCAGGGAGATTCAGTGCAGGATGCTCAAGCCCAATGATGAAGACTACCTAAGAGACCTATTTCAGCATTTGATCATCCTCACTGTAAAATCTTACGTTTAAATGGGATTTCTTTTATTTCAATTTGTGCCCACTCCCTTTTGCCCTCTCAGTGGTCACCACTGAGACGAGCCTGGATCCTTCTTCACTACCTCCCACCAGGTGTCTATATACCTTCTCTCCTCCAGGCTCAACAATCCCAGCTTTCTCAGCCTCTCCTTGTGTATCAGATGTTCCAAGTCCTTAATCACCTTCATGGGTCTTTTACTGGACCTCCTCCAATACATTTATGTCTCTCACATACTGCGGAGCCCAGAACTGGACCCAACACACCAGATGTGTCTCATTGGGGCTAAGCAGAGGGGAAGGAATATCTTAAACCTGCTGGTAATGCAATGCCTCATGCAGCCCAGAACATCATCAATGGTCTCTGCCATAAGAGCGTGTTGCTGGCTGATTATCAACTTGATGTCCACCAGGACTCCGCAGGTTTTTTCTGCAGGGTTGTTTTCCAGCAGGGGGGCCTCAGCCTGTCCTGGTGCCTCAAGTTGTGTCTCCCTAGGGACTGGACTTTGCATTTCCCTTTGGTGAACTTCAGGTTCCTGTCAGCCTGTTTCTCCAGTCCATCAAGATCACTTTGGATCACAGTGCAATCATCAGCTATACCAGCCATTCCTGCTAACTCTGTATCATTTGTATCGGTCTAATTAATACTAATTTCATAAGCGAAATATTGCTTAAGTAAGTTGCACTGTAGGGCATTTCCTTCAGACTTCAAATAATTTTTGCTGCCCTATTTAACAATCTTCCATTGTCAACATTTTCCCTTTACAAGCACTAGCACTGGACTGTGTATTTTAAGTATCAGCTGCGAGAAAACTTTTCACTGAGGGAAAAGTATCCCCTCTCCTGTTCCTTCTTTTGTACATGCCAGGATGTAAGCCTCAGTGCTGTTGCTCCTTGGCATTGCGCTGGAAGCTGGTGTGCAGTTACTTGTCCACTACAGACTTCTGAGAAGTGCTGCTTTCCAGGACACAGGCTCTCTTTCATAAGGCATAGCTTGCATACCCTGTTCTCTGGCATACAACTTTGCCTTTGGCTGTATTCAAGACTCCCTGCGCTTGAATGTGCCTACAGAGCAAGTTGTGAGAGCACCGTTATCATTTACTATTCTGCTAGCAATTACTATCAGTAACAGTTTTTTTGTTTACTTCTGGGACAACAATGAAAGCACGCCATAGGATTGAGATAAGTGCAAATACTCACTGAAATCAACCAAAAGGACCCTTTTCCTGTCACTTAGCAGTTTTAATCCAATGTCATACTGACAGTGACATTTTTTCTTAAATCAAAAAGCTTTACAAAATTAAATATCTTTATCAGCCCCATTCACATGTTGGACAGTTACATCTTTGTTATCTTTTTGTTTTTCTTTGGTAGTCAGGAAAGGATGAAGATGCACTGAGCTGGCTGATGGATACTGTTGATCAACATGTTAGGAAACACCACAAGCACCTTTTGCAGTACTGTATAGAGACTAACGGCATCCTTATAATCGCACACTACTTAAGCTCTACAGAAAGGGTTATTTCAAGACTGATGGACATTCCAAGTTTTCAATAAGTTTCATGGATGCCAGAACTGGAAGAGTGTAAGATTAGCAAAGAGGTAAAAGAGGCAACATCTAGGATGAAAGCAGAAACTCAAGTGTCTGTTTATGACTATTTCTGTTCGTTACAACCTGAAGTTCAGAGAAAGCCCATTTGGGCTCTTGCATTACTGCCTTCCGCCTCTTTCCCTTTCTGCTACCTGCCTTGCTATACAACTATGCAGTTATTAGAACTATCCCACAGGCAACGGACAGCTAAGTGGGATTTTCCAAAAGCCTGGAGAACTCTTCCAGTGGAGAGAGCCTGCACTAAAAATTCCTTTCTTTAAATAGATTTCTTCTCTTTTCAAAATTATCTGCTCAATTCAGGCTCATGGATTCTTCCACAAACGTACCTTAGTCTGTTCAGAAGATAAATGACCATATGGTTTAATTGTGCCTTCAGAAAAACCATAACTTTTTCTCTTATGATCAGTACACCTTGATCCTTTTCATTTTCAAATGCAATCCCACTTATGAGTCATCATTCACTCCTCTCACACACATACTTTTCAGTCTCTCTTTTTCATCCTTTTCCTCTTGTTTTAGTAAAAGCTGTAGGTAGGGCAAACTAAAATAGCAAGTTTCACAACTGGACATGAGACATCCTTAAATTTAGATCAAACAAGCCCTTTCAAAAGTACATAGGATCTCTCCATCCAGACAGATTTATAAAAGATACCTATAATTAGGGAGAGAAGTAAAATTAAAAATAGCCTGTGTATGATGGCCTTTCTCAACAGTATGTGGATAGGAAGGACAGCCTTATTCTCTTCGCAGCAGGAGGAAGGGTAAGGCAGCTCATGGCAGCCGCAGAAAGTCCCCACCAGCCTGTAGCCAGAAGTGTGGTAGATTCTCAAAAAAAAAAATTCCTCATTTTCCTACAGTAATTGTTTTCCCAACCCTAATTCCAAACTACATCAAATTGAAAAGCCAAGATTAACCCCCCCCAAAAAAGCTTGAATGCATTTTGCTACCTGGTGATGCAGGTTCTTATAAAGTGTGAAGCAAAAGCATTTTAAGGGCAGACTAGGAAGAAACCTGCTTTGCTAGTCATTGGTCTGTCTTGGAAGTATAAAACTAAGAAAAAAAACACCTAAAAACCTGTCATCTTGCCTTGACATCCATAACTTCTACCCTTTCAACAGGCATCTATTGATGATAGCAGCGAGACTTCTTACTCCCAACCTCCCTCCCACGCTTTGCACTGGCAAGAAGCCCTCGCACACTCTGCACTAACTTGGAACAAGTTCTGCAGTGCAGCCCTACACTTTCCACAGCAAGCTGGAAATTGTGTCTGCTTCAGGTAAATACTTTTTATTGAATTAAATACAAGAAAGTCAATATGGCACAGTCACAGAGTTCCCTGTGTAAAAAACTGAATTCCAAAATAAATAGGAATGCTATACAGCTTTCATATTTGACTATCCTGCAAATGTGTCAATGCACAATGATGCTAAAGAAAGTATTAGGAGAAAGATGGAAATTTTGGCAGCTTTTGTGGGGAGAGCTGAGGATTCTGGCAGTGGGCAATGTGTGGAAGGATTGCGAGATAAACATATCTGAATTTTTTTGCTGAAGCAATCAATAATGAAATAGTTATGTTCAAAATTAGGCAACAGATTCAAGCGATAACTCTTGTTTTGCAGCCCTATTAGTTACAGGCTGTCTCCAGAGTTGGTGAGTTCGTACTGCAGTAGTTGAGTTTGTAAGTGGAGGTTTCTTTACAACCATAATGATATATCTCCTTTTAAGCCGAAGCCAAAATTCAATGGTCTGTTCTAGTAACAGGAGCTGAATTCTTCAGCAGCACGGAACAAGCAGGGCCCAAGGTGCTCTCACTGCCATGTAGGCTGGCTTCAGCTTTCCACTTGAGGGGCAGAAAGGATACTTAGCTATGATTGCAGTCATGGAACTCAGCCTTCCTTGATGAACTTTCCAAATGATTAGTGTTCATTACCACTTATCTGACTAGAAGCTCTAGAAGCCTTCCCAAGTTCATAACCCATGCAAGACAAGCCCTTTGGTTGTGGCTGCACCTATTGGCAGTAAAAGCCATCCCAGTTGCTACCCTCAAGGATTCTGTGACTCCTCATGCAAGACCACAACCCCTTACTTTCATCTCTTAAAAATCAGTCTTGTTAAAGCCCTGCTCAAAGCAATTGTACCTGCCAAAGCAGCACAGCCAGTCTCTCCTCAGGAGATATTTCCCCATAGCGATGATTTCAGAGGAGGCCTCCAGTAGTACCAGTTCACTCTACATACATGACTTCTAGGCACAAAGTACATTTTTATCTTCACCTACTCTGATGCCAGCCGTCAGACTGTGATTACGTTCAGCATAGCCTGGGAGCCTCGGACAAGGACTGGAAGCCAAGCGTACGAGACATGGTGCAAACAGCACTGAGAAAACACAGATTCTCAGTTCTCTGCTGTGGATCTCCTCTGTGAATTGAGAACATTTTCAGCCATGTTTTCTCCCCCACATGCTCACAAAACCCCTCAGCTGCCCCCTAACCTTTAAAAGCTGGAAAACGGACATGGGGAGAACGTGGGAAATCCCTTCAGCCCTTGGGCACCGGCATCAAGGCACCGGCAGCTGCACGTGCTCAGTAACCTAAGCAGTAAGTAAGGGCACAAAAGCTGCCTATTTCTTTACAGAGCCATCTGTTAGGTTTTCGTTACACACAACTCCACTGGCTTCTAGGAGGTGCTAAGGTCACACATGCAGCGAGGTTCTCGGCCTGCTGCCGCATGGAGCGAAGCATCCCACGCGCGGTGAGAGCGCACGGCTGGAGGGTGCACGCTGGCCTTTGCGGCTGAGGGTGCACCTCAGCTCCCTGCTGCCAAGTGGGGCAGCCCCTGCCAGCTGCCTCTGCCCCAGCCACGCTGCCAGCCAGGCTGGGGAGCTCACTGAGATGAAAACTAATCGTTTGCCCAGTGTTAGTTTTCAGCTGGAGCAGGTCCCCGGTCTGGCTGAACACAGGGTGGGATGAGGGCAGGTGCCAACACGGGGAGGGAGGGCAACATGACCTCGTTCCTGGTGGCATGGATCTGGACCGCCATAAGCTGACTGTGAAAACACATCTCCAGAGTGTCTCCCAGGATGGTTCCAGGCAAATCTCCTCCATCACGGGAAGAGCTATTAGCAGCACAGACCCAATCCCCAATTCATCTTTTCCTTCCTATGCCAACAGGGAATTAAGGTTACCTTGACTATGAGAGGATTACATTTCATTTCTGAGAACGTGCAGATATGAAGCAGGACAATATTTTAGTTTCCAAGACAAACAGCCATTCCCATGCTGCTGAACCAAACAGATCAAACATGATGGCCTGGGGCACAATGGTGAAGAGCAACAGGAAGACCTCTGTCCCTAACTCAGCTGCTGCAGATACCTGTCACAACTAGATTTCTTAACGTTTCAGTCCCTGCATGGAACTAATGACCACTTGAAGGATCCTGACGTGGCATTTAATACTTCTACATGTTATTGCCTTCAGAAACACTGAAGGGTTTACCAAGCAACACAATCATTTAATAATGGCATGTGACTACTGAATTTAATATGCTGAAAACAAGTCTTATTGAAGATACACGTTATAGCTACCCCAAAAGGGTAACGAGGAAGAAAATGGAACCCATCAGTCAGTAATATCACTCTTCTCTCACAGCCAGAGCTGCAACCATCAGATGCACTGCAGAAAACAAGGAGAACAAAGCTAATCAAATACTACCACCTTTCTTCCTCTCTGTTATTGCCTCTCCTAAGATTGACCACATTTGTGGTTAAATGCAGGGAGGCAAACTTCCTATAAGCAGTGCTGTTACAGTTCCAGATTTCCACTGTGGTTCAGCCATATCGCAGCTCTGGAAAGGCATAGTGGTGTATGCTAAACCCACCAGCTTCACTCGTTCAGGTAGAAAAATTTCATATTGTGACTGTAAAATGTTCTTACCTGAATCACCTCTCTGTCTTGCCTTCTTAAAGATCTTAATACTGAACTCAAAAAGAAAAATTAAAAATGTCACTTTGTTGAAAATGGTACTCCAGATAAATACGGTTAGTGAAGGAACTGATGCAATTTCACCATGCCCAGGGAGATGCAAACAGCTTCTTAAACCAGAGAAGCAGAAGCTCAGCTCCTCAGGATCTCCAGCACACACCTCTTTCCATCACTCCCAAGAAGGTCTCCTGCTCAGCTCTTACAAGGCACAGGAGCTCTTTTTCTCCAAGCAATCCAAAGCCTTCATCAGTACTTTTGCACTTTGAAGTTCACATCACTGAGATCAATAGCCCAGTCTCAGTCATAGCCGTGATGCTTAGATGCAGTTGGCTGATCCAGTGGCAGGACCCGTTGCCTCAGACAACAAGTCTGAAGATGACAATCTCTACAAACCCACAGGTACTCCAAGCATCTGCTGGGAACTGTAGCTACTTACAAAAAGAGAATCTTCTAAGTTTGTCTTTAAAACAAAGAATCATCTCATTGCAAAAAGGACAGATTGAAGCATGCTGGGTTTTGGACCCTTTTTCTGCAGGGGAAAAAAATCAGATCAGGATACCACAACCATATGATGCTGGTCCAAGTAGACCTAAGAAATTCAGAATTTCAACTCCACCTCTGAAAGTAATACGAAGCCAAGTAAAAGCTGAAGTTTCTCCACTCTATACAGTTGCACAAAAGAACAAGAAAGCAACTAGTCATGGCGCTGAACAATTTTATTATAAAAAAATCTTCAGTCTTACATGCACAGGGCGCAGATGCACAAACAGGTGGACCTGTAGTCACAGGTGTCACAGCAGAAAGACTTCCTTTGTCTAATGCTGCTGCATCAGTCTTGACTAGCTCACCTACCTCAGATCAGACTCATACAAGTAAGTTAGACAAGTCACACTCCACGTTTTAACTCAGAGAAGGGTGGACCACGTACTTTTTCACACTCAGGGTAAGATCACTGCATCTGCTCCATGCTGGGGCTTATGCCCATGCAGCCGTGGAGGGGCAACCAAACACAGGGGAGAGCAACAAAAAGGAGACAAAAAGTATTATCTCTGGCATTCAGGGAGAGGTGAATGTGTTCATCATTACTTTGCAGGAAAAGGAACGATACATTTTTATATGATTTGTGCGACATTAATCAAAGAATCTGGGGCTGAATCCAGGCAAAGTATCTGACACCAGCTTTCCAGGAGGAAAGCAAACCTTCCAGGACCATTACAGCTGCTGGCAAGCAGGCTGACCCTACTCTTCTAGGCACACCATGCTTGCAGGACCAGTGAAAAATCAAGGCTGCCCTAGTGGGCAAGTACATTTGCTGGGATCTTTTATTGCACTATTATGAACAGTTTTAAACATCTTGAACTTTGCAAGATCAGTTAGCTTTTTCCATTTCAGGTGAAATGGTATCACCATTGAACGAGTCAACAGGCAAGCCTGAGTATCTGATATTTTTAGCTAGATATACTATAGCATCTCACAGATGCCTAGAGTTTTCTCCCTGAAAGGTCTCAAGGACACTCCTCCCTTCTCAGCTGCCAGTTGAGCAAATTTTAGGGGCTGCTCTTCACACACTGAGGTAACCAAGCTCTTCAAACAGCTGGGAAAGCCACATTTCTCCACTTCAAATGAAGTCCTAGTGATACCGAAAATCTACTTCTTGCATCACTAGCCACAGATATAATGCTCGTCTGGTACAACTGGCCCTGCTTCCCCTCCTTGGAGGAAGTCGGTAAATGCATTCAAAATGGTACTGAGGCCACTGGAAGAGCTAAAGGGGAGTCAAGAAAACAAGAACTACAGAAATTCGAAGTGGAAAATGAAAAAGTTGAAATTCTGATCCTTTCTTACTGAACACGGAATGACTCGATAACTCCTGATTCAGTTTGAGGCAGAAATACCTGATTTTAGCCTTAAAGAGACAGTTCATATTAGACTCTGCAATGCAGATGAGAACAATCACATTTTTGCTTGCTCTGACTTATTGCTAAATTGATTATTCTCCAGGACTGGGAAAGAGAGGAAAGAGAGAGATTATAATTGCCTTATAAAATTCCTTAAGGTGAAAGAATTGGATGCACCTTACTTTTCCTAGCAACCCTCTTTCCTAATTCTGAAGCAAATAAATCACACTAAGGATAGTATCCTGAACATATGGCTTTCTCTGAATAAGGGAAATTTGCCTGCCTACAAGCTTGCTTTTCTTTTCATTTTTTTTTTAAATTAAATATGTCAGTCTCTGGAATTCCCTACACATTCCCCTTCATGGCAAATTTGGTTTCTGTCCCCCACAAAATAACCACCAAAAAAAGTGCTTTATAAGTATTAACTTATTACTGGCCACAGAATGCTGTACCTAAGCTTAATATTTAGCCAACAGCATGCAACCTGTTCATGACTGTTGCATTCACTTCCCACATATTCAGTAAAAATATGATGGTACCAAGACAAAGATAGGACTTCAGTACCCCTAGTCCAGCAACAACATGAAGGGTGTTTTCAGAGAACGTGTCACAAGCAAACAATGTTGGAGGCCTCCAAATGATCTTCCACCTTTCTTTACGACCCTTCTTGTAAACACCTACAAAGCACTGGTTCCCAGTACAGCAACTCATGGGATGTGGTTTTATTTTGCTGTTTCCTTCTCCATACGCAAGACTCCCTGTGTTTCATGGTCTGGACTTTGAATGCTCACTGGTCTTTCTGTAGAGAAACTGAAGCAGAGGGCCACTGGGAGGGCTGCTGCTTACCCCTAGACTTGGAAAATTCTTCCTGCAGGAACCTTACAGGCTCTTGGTTGCAAAGCGGTTGTTGCGAGGGTCCCAAGAAGGAGGAAATACCCCCTGAAGCCCTGCCTGCAATCCAAGAAGGCAGCTGGTGACAACACGCAGAAGACAATCAAAGAAGTTTGCCAACAGGATTGATAGGGTAGCAAGGATGTCAAAAGGCAATGGTCTGCATTTTCCTTTTTTTAAGTAAAAAATAAAAACAAGCAACAAACGTGATTAGCAATTGAAATCAGAAAGCAAACCGAATAATTTTACAGAAAGTGTGAACCAAAGTCATTCCAAAAGCCACCTGAATTTTTTTTCTGACTATCATTCACAATTTCCCATGTTCTTTTATGTCATCTTTGCAGTGTCAGTTTTCAGAACAATTCTCAGCTCAGCATGATGGAACAGTAATACCAACGGGCATGCAGAACATTAGCGTGTTATAAATAAACTGCTAATCTGAGGTGGGAAAAATCATCAAGGCAGCTCTTATGATTAAGAACCAGAAAACGAATATGAGCAACTTGCTTATGCTTTCAGGACATTGTCTTCTACAAAAAGAGCTTTTTCTAGCCCCCAGTTCCTGAGGGGAAAAAGAGGAATAAAGCCAGTGAAATACCCCCTGACAAGACAAAGCAGCCGGTGAAAATGCTATTATAATTTTTAAAGCCCTCCCTGCCCCCACCTCAAGTAGTAAGTTGTCTTTTCTACTGGCTTGAGAGCTTTGTGCTTAAAAAGCATACTACAGCAGAGTTGTGAAGTTTCGGCTTCCTCTCACCCGACTTGCAGTTTTACATAACTCCCAAGAGATGGTTTTAGGCTACAGATACCGCGCAGCTGAAAAAAAAAAGAAGATGAAGGTGCAGAACTATTATACAGCAATTTGGATCTAGGTTACTTGGGGCTGCTCGATAAAAGTCTTACCATGAAAAGTAAACTTTATTCTGCTGAGCCGACGGCCAGGATTATTCGTGCTCGCGATAGCCCTGATCACCACCCTCCGTCTGCCCTGTGTGGGGTTCCCTCTCCCGCCCTATCCCCAGTCTGCAAGGACAGATAACGCCCTGCTGCAACACGGCTGCCACCTCGGGTATTATTTCTGTACCACTCCAGCATTGTCAGTCTTCACCAGCGTGCCACTTACTAAGCATTATTATAAAATTTTATGTGAATATCTATGTTTGCCATGAGTGGGGATAATGGTCTCATTGCAATAGCCTTGATAAAAGCTCCAACAAGACAGCTTTCAGATATCGCCACACAAAAGCCTTCTGTGCGAGCTGTAACCAACATCAATTCCCGCTATGCGAAGACATTAGACAAAGTGTGAACTAGCTTACTGTGCAGGGACAAAAAACTGACTGTCAATGTGCGAGACCAACGCTGCCTAAAAACACGACGCTGGCAAGGCAAAATAACACCAGCATATATACATGGTAATTACCATTTAATTCCAGAGTTAGCAGCACAAGAAAGCAAGTACTGAAGGCGCTATTAGGTTACTAGTATCACTCAAGACATTCTAATTCCATATAACTCCATTTCTAGCATCTCTGGTTGGAAAAACAACCTTAAAACAAGCAGATGTTAAGAGCCCAAGCAGAAGGTGAAGGAAAGCCCAATTTCCATTACAGAAGCAGTCAGAATGCCGCAAACCCTTCAGACCTGCTCCTTAAAGCATGTATTTTCCAGTACACCATAGATAACGCGATACACGGGAACTGCCATTCCACATTTGGTACAAGATGAGACTCTTCCTGCATATCATTTTATACTTATCTACTTACCCTGTGGTAGCACCCGAAAAGCCAGAAGCCTACTGTCAACATAAATGGACCATACTGACATAAATGCTGAGCCAAGAGGTTACTTTTTTACTTCCAGACCTGAAATTTGCCAGATGACACCTTTTAAATGGAACTCTAGGTAGGACGGATGCAAGCCAGTCTACACAACCGTTTGTTTCTCAACAACATGCAAGGCAAATTTGAAAGCTAAGTTTTATACAGAACATAGTACACTCGCTCTATGGAGAAGTGATTCACTCTAAAATTACATCTGTACTTTAAAATGTGTAAAATTCACGAAATCCTACAGTTCAGACTCAGCAGCTTGCAGGAAAAAATTATATCTGTTACTGCACTCCAATTTTAGTAAGATTTTAACTAATGGGTAGAATGAAAATTAAAAGAAAGTCATATTTAGAGAGAACTAGCACAGTGGATTGATAAGCCTGACACAGTATACAAGAACTCGACCCTGCCACCACTGAGTCCTAAACCAGAGACTTTCAATGTCACCCTAATTAACAAGGAAGGAAGTTAGCCAATGAGTTTCTTCCTCCACCCCGCTTTCTAGCAGTAAGTTATGCAACAAGTTTTGAACCAACAGCTGTACAACCACCAAAAAAACCCACCCCAAACCAGAACAACGTTGTAAAGAGAAGAAAGTCTTTCAAGAATTTTATTAATGAAAATTACTTCTAGAATCTCTGCCTACATTAACCAACGCACACACGCCACAACTCAGACCAGGAATGCTGGAGTTGAAGCAGCCAAGGCTAAACAGACACCTCTTGTTATATAGTTTCCCAATACAACTTATTTTTACCAAAAATAGTTGTTTACATGTTTTCTATGTGTTTTCACAGATATTTGCAGAAGAACTAGTGGCTTCCAATGTCTAAGTGATGAGACTCTAAAATCCCATTGTAAAGATACAAATATGAAAGCCAAAATAATGGCAGCCTCTGCTTTTTACAGTGGCTTGTTCATATAAAACTCAAGATACCAAGCACCCAACATCTGCAGTACTGCAAGTGAGTATCACAAGAAGCACTCAATATCTTCCAAAAAAAGCAGATCCTAGACCATCGAACTAGGGCACCTCAAAAAACCCGCTATCCTTAGGTAGTGGTCTCGTTTGGGCATAGATGCAGCCACATACAAGTTGAATGAAATCTTGAAAGGAGATGCAGGTGATCAGATTAAGTCTCCTATTTAAACAAAGTGACAAAACTGAGTACTGGTCTTTGCTTCTAGATGTATGAATAAACAAAAGCCATACTTGCCCACGTACTTCAGTACAGTCACAGAAAAAAATGCCAGTTGATTCTGAAAAGTTTCCTTCCTAGCTTAGTCCTAGGCTTAAAAAACCTTTGGCACAAATGCCTAGAAGCTGCAGGGCATGCAGATGCAGCTGTGACAGAGCTAGTGTGTTATTTTTCACACTACAATGGGTCACAACTGTTTACATTTGTAAGCAGGACAGGAGAGACACAACACGTGCCATTAACCTTAGGCAAGCTCAGTTTGCAACCAACTACGAACATATTTCAGAAGTATTCATCCTTGTATAAAAGGAAGGTTAAAAAACATAGTGTAGTAGGCTCCTACCACACAGCAGAGGCCATTTTCGGTATGCCCCAGCTTCATCAACACTAGTTGAATTCTTGTCTTCTCCTTTTACAGGGTTCACAGATGGAAATATTTACTGCTGCTCACGTTGAGCCCACAAGGCATTAAGAACTCCACGAATGCCACGAGATCCAGTAAACAGTAGCACCATCCAAGCAGACAGCATAGTACTTCAGGAGACACCCGTGCCAGGCATAGCTCTTCCAAGTGTGGTTTTGGACAGACTTACTTGAGGAAAACACAAGTGAAATAGCTCCCTTTTAAAGATGTGATAAATTGAGCAATTTTGCCAAGTCCATCTTCAAACATAAGACAGAACTGAAACTGAAACCGAGTCCAAATACTTCAGCAACAGCACCCCAAGCGCTCCAAGAGCCCCATCCTGGAGGCATGGCAGCCTCCCTCCCATCACACACCCCTGACGACAGACATAAAAAGGGGGTTTCTTCTCCCCAGAGCAGCAAACACAATTCTGCTCTCAAAAACTAATGCAGGAAGTGATTAACTCTGCCAGCCAAAACAAAAGCCTGAAGTCCAACTTAGTCATTTGTAAGGAGGAAGAGTTGCCACCATATATACACACTCAGTGCTGCCAGCTGCAAAATGAGATTATTTGCAGAGACTGTAAAATCCAGAGATTTAGTTACTTTCCATTTGCTGAAACCTTGCTCTGGGCATGGATGGATCGACATGCAAGAAGCCTGTCTGAACTGAAGCCATGGTCTTCAAAACATCCTTAGTGGGCAGCTATTCCATAAGCCAAGATTAACGCCCAAGCCATACTCCTATCCTTCCACAGTAGCACCAGGACCAATCCTGCCACCACAGCCATGGCCATCAGCCCAGCACATGTCTTCGGAAGTGAAGCCTGAAGGTCTGAAAGGTGACATACTTGAAGCTAGTAAGAAAAGTTCACATCTTTGTTTCTTATCCAATTCCCTTCTTGGTGCTCTGGACAGGAGGAGTGAGCTGGATTCCCCTTCTACACCCACACCGGACCTAAGGCCTTGCACAGGACATGGTTTCGATAGCGCTACTTCACGTTTCATTTTGCAACCTACGCTTTGTAATGAGCTGTTCCCACAGTAGTCTGGCACGTTCAGTTCCTCTGCTCCGCACCTCCTGTTTCCCACCCAGCGCTAGGTTAAGACCTTGTGAAACAAGCTGGCTCTGAAAGGGTCTCTGGCTCCTGCTAGGCCTACAAAGTGGGTCGACCATGTCTTCAAAATGTCTTCTGAAGCCACCAGTCCCCAAAACCATGGCAAGTAAAAAACTCACAACAAATAGACATGTTTGTTTTCAAGAATCATGTGATTCTTTTATAAAAGGACACTTCTATTTTAACATTAAAGGCTTTCATTTCCGGAGAAATTAAATGCTCTATCACTCTTCAGCTTGGAGAAGGCAACTGAGGATATATTATATCATAAACCATGTTGAAAAATACATATGCGGAAATAGTTTTCCCTTACCACAACAGGATCACCCAATGACATTAGAGACTTCAAGATCAAAAAGGAAAAAAATGGCAGAAACAAATCTTTTTCTTCCATATAAGACAACTAAATCTCAAGTAGAACTTGTTGCTACGTATGGTCAGAACTAAAACTAGATTCAAATAGGGATTAGGCAAAGACCACAGACCATAAAATTCACTGTAACCCCTGACCAAGTAACTGCTCTCTAAAAGCCAGTAGAAGAGCTGTGTGCAAGCCCTCTTCTTGTGGTTCTTCCTCAAAGGTGTGCCACAGCCACAGTCAAAGAAGTAGTAGTAGATACTTTCATCTTGAAAAATAGAGCAGTTCACAGTATCACAGTATGACGAGGTTGGAAAGGACCTCTGAGATCATCAAGTCCAACCTATAACCCAACACTAACACCAACCATCATCTAGACCATGGCACTCAGTGCCACATCCAATCTCCCCTTAAACACCTCCAGGGTCGGCGACTCCACCACCTCCCTGGGCAACGCATTCCAATGGCCAATCACGAGTTCCTTATTTTAAAGATTTTTTTTTCAAATGCTTGCATATACTTACAAATGAGCTTGCTGTAAAAATTAACAGAGCAGCAGCAACATACCTGGGATAAAATGAGGTGAAAGAAAATGCCTTTAATTGCTCAATCAGTTGAAGCAGCCAGTACAGAAGAAGAAACTGGCCCTAAAGTGACCCGTATCCAACCTTTGGCAAGCAGGCTGATGCCACAAGGAAGATACCTTCACAGTGAGAACAGGCAAGACCAATCCCTGAAAACTGAGGCTCTGTAAGCCAATCTAACACCTCATCACCACTGCATGGGAACGCTATCTCCTTCCTTCATCTTGGGCCACATATGCCCAATACCTACTGTGTGCCAGACCTAATGCTCAGACACAGCTATTTTACCTTGTTAAAGCAGCAGAAAAATCAGCCCACCAGTGCAGCTGGATGCTCCCCAATCACAAAGGGGACCCAAGAGCACTGGCAGGACAGGAATAAGGTGCTATAGAGGAGATGGTGAGACAGAAGCAAGCCTCCTCCTTGTAGCAACAGTAAAGCCTTTGAGTGGCTCAGTGGCTCATGGAAACCTGCCAGAAACCCTTATCATCACGGGGAAAGAAACCTACCCTTCTTCGGTAGGCCTGGTGCAGACAGAGCCACATCAGCACAGTTGGAATCTGTGTGAGGATAGCGAAGCCACCATCTGCACACAAACTACAGGCTATTCTTCTATGGTTTTATTAGGATGCCTGCTTTCCATGCTTGTTGGCATGGCTAGGGCAGTCAGGATTTATACCTCTTTGAACTCTCCTTAAACAGCTGTGCCAAGAGACCATGTGGTACCTCCTTGGGCTCAGAAGCAGCCTGTTGCTTGAGGAGATGGATTTAAACTGAAGAAACTCCCTTAAATGCTACTCAGAAAGCAAAGGCCCCAGACTCATGCTAGTATTCATTCCTAGCAATACAAATTATCATGCAAAGAAGTAGAAAAATGGGTCTGAATATGAAAGCACCTGTGTCTTCACAGAAAAAACCTTTTTATTCCTGCAAAATAAAGAAGAGCTCCTAGTTAACTACCTGTTTCCTTTATGAAACTTGCAGGTTTTTCTCCCCTACCTTAAATCCTTGTTCAGCATTTATATCCTATTTGGCCTACTCTGTTATCTAGCACGAAGGAGAAAGATGTTGAGTTACCCTATTCTTCTCTTCCACCTGTGACTTCCTGAGAAGGAGGGAGGAAGAGGTGCTTTCTAAGCCACCAGAAAAATTAGAGAGGTGCTAAGCATTCAGTTTGGAAATGTAAATCCTCCTGCCCCTTTCTGAAGTATGCCGAACCAGCCTCTCCACTGCTCATGTCATCTAAAGGCCACAGGAGTTCTCTAAAGATATTCTTGTTAAGAGGATTTAGCCCCTTTTAAAAAGGACTTAACATGTGGGTGGTGTCTCCATTTAAGCATTTTCTCATGGCTAAGAAAATGGCCCTCTTCTTAAAGGCTTATCTTTATAACCCAAAGACAGTAAGAAATTCTCCACTATTTGAATCAGAAACATTTTGAGCAGCTTGCTTTTATTGAGCAGCCCCAATTTTAAGCACTGGGATTTGCAAATGGTAGTGACTTTCTCACACCAAGGGAGAAGCCAACACTAAAACGAATGCTTTTGGGGTACTTTGTCAGACATTAATTTCTCCCACATTTTCACCACGAGCAGAGCTGATTCACAAGCTCGCTGCCACCAAAACAGCACAGTGTCACTGCCCCTGTGCCCTCTCTCAGGCCACCACCTTCCTTTGATGGTCCCTTACCAGACCTTCTGTTAGGAGGTTCACCCTGCTTACTCAGCAGAAAACCTTTATTTATTTATTTTGGTCAGGTTTAGTTTTCCATACCAGAAAGCCTGAGGTTCAAAAGGGGAAGAAGGGAAATGGCACCGGGCCCCAGCTGGGTGCAGAAGGACAGAAGACACCGCACCGCCTGCCCCTTGTGGCACCACTGACCTTGTCTACTGACGCTCAGGCTTTCCTCAGAAGCGTAAGCTGACGGTTGCTCTGCAAGGGTTAATTCTTCATTACCACTTGTGTTTAAGCCATGGCAGGGGTTCAGATCTGCCTGGTAACACTTTCTATTAACTCAACAGGAATACAAAAAAGTTCCTCAGGGTGACAGGGTGGGCAGCCTGGGTCACAGCCTCCTGGAGCCAGGTCTCACCAGGGTACAAAAGCCAGGTTAGCAACCCTCAGCTGCTGTGCCAGGTGACAACAGAGCAAGGAGCAGGTTCTGGACAATATTGAGACACCTGCTTGGGAGACAGAGAAGAATGCAAACTTTTATGTTTCTGGGCCTGGAGCTGCCTGTTGTTATGGCCTAGGCCACCTTTCAAGCTTTTTCCAGCACCATTACACTTACACAACCACAAATAAAGTAACTAATTCCCAGGGGGGAAGCAGCTTACTTGGGCAAAAAAACCTTTTTGTTTCACTGGTACAGTCAAGCACCTTCCTGAACAGCCTAAAACTATGCTGCCATACTGATTCTTTTCCAATTATACCATATTTATATCTGGAAGTGATGGGTGGGTTGCTAGCACAGTTACATCTGCAAAGATCGAATATTTTCACAACCCTAACCAGAACAGGTGTGTCGGCCAAATTTCAGACTTATTCCTGTAGTCTTTTGCATAGCAGGCCCTGGTTTTCAGCTGGGGGGCTCGGTCTCCACGTGCTACTTGCAACTCAACTAATCAAGCACTAAATTTATATTGGTGCTGCTTGACTGTGCTCGCTGCCTTAACTACCCAGCATTTCCTCCCTTCTCTTACCAGGCTTTGATATCAGTTTCTCAAAAATGCTCAGTTAGGAGCCAACTGGAAAAATACCCTCATCTCCCAGTTCCAGAAAATTCTCTTTGAGTTTTGGGGAAAAACAGGTGGGTGCCAGAGAACAGCAAAAGGGCCGGGTCATCTCCCTAACAAGCTGTTTGCAGAGCAGAAAGGCAACGCAGAACAGTAGAGCGCTTCAGCCTTACTTCCCAAAAGTAAGCATCAAACCAGCACAGTTCCAAGAGGGGCACTCAGATGAGCACAGCTGTCAGAGCAGAGCAGGATGCGCAGCCCCTTTCCTGGCATGTGCCGTGCGGTGGAAGGCTTATCACCCTGGGAGAGTGCCAGCCCAGCCTATAGATACAGCCAGCCTGACCGCTCTCTTCCTCCCCATCCCACATCTCCAAAGTATAATGGGGGCTGAGGGTATAAAACAAACTCACTTACAACTTGCGTGGGGACTTATTTGCAGGCAGAGCCCAACATTGCCTTCTTGCTAAGGGGGGAAGAAGCCTTCATAGGCTTTTATGGCCATAAGGCAGGTGAATGCTATACCAAAAAAAAAAAAGACTAAATTCATATCTAAAGGGTATTTAGCAAGGGTAAGTTTTAAGAGTTCCCTATGCCACCAACATCCCTTCCTAAAAAGGCCAAGAAAACTTGCATATTTTCCCAGAATCATCCCATAACACATGCTCCTCTTTGTATTTGCTTAACTCCATCTTCTAGGAATCAAACCTTCACATAGGACAGCAAAATAATTACCAAGTGGCTAGAACCAGCCTGCTTGACACCATTCAGATATGCTGAAGGCCAGGGGCTCTGAAAAATAAGTTATCTTTTACAGCAAAATTATTATTTAAAAAAAAAAGCTTTGGATGGGATTTGCTGAACCTTGAAACTTCCATCACTACCTCAGCAACCACCACCTGCAAAAACCCATGTGAACTGCCATCCTCGTGGTCTCCAGCTGCACGAAGACTCAAAAAGCTGCTCCCAAGCTCTTGCAAAAAGTATTTCAGAATTACGGCAGCATCCAATACCTGGACCATCAGCGACTGGATGCAGGGAGGGTCGTGGGGGGGAGGTGTTAGAACCCCTTTTGCCCGGGCAGGGGCGCACCGGGGCGGGAAGAGAAGAGGTGGGAAGGGAGCTGAGCGATCCCACGCTGCCGGATGGGGGGTCGTCGATGCCGGAGGGGGGGGTGTCACCTGCCTCCCACCAGGTGAGTCCCCCCCGTCCCCGGTGTCCACGACCCCCGCCCTGCGGGGAAGCCATCACCTCTCCAGCTCAGCGGAGCCCACAAGGGCCAAGCGCGCACCCGAAAACAGCGAGGACAAAGAAAACCCCACGAGTGGGGGGCTAATTCTTTTTGGGGGGAATGTGAAAATTTTAAAAGGGGGGGGCAAATTTGGCGGGAGGGGGTGCCGGCGCCCCACGAGTGACTGACCTGCTGCAGGGGCATCTCCGAGAGCGGCGGGGGCCAGGGGGGCGGCCGGCCGGCGGGTCGGGCTGTCCCAGGCCGGAGCGAGGAGGAGGAGGAGGAGGAGGAGGAGGAAGCGGCGTCCCCCTCCCCGCCCGCCCCGACTCCCAGTCACAGCCGCGGCCTCCGCGCACGTGTTGCCAGACGTCACCGGCGGCTCCGCGGGTGAAGCGGAGACACCGGCGGGGCACGGCCCGCCCTGGCCCCCCGCCACAGGGACACCGGGGACCCTTCCCCACCGCCGGCTCCTCGCTCTTTGCACCTCTGCAGCGGGACGTGGCGGGGATGGTCTTCCCCTCCCCTCTTTTTTTTTCCTTTTAAATAAGAGCAGGGGGGAAAGGAGGAAGGAAAGTTTATTGCAACAAAGCGCTGCCTCCGCCTTTCCTGCCCCCACCCCCCCCGGGCACGGACAGCGGGGGGGAGAGGGCTTGCCTGGCGCTGACCCCCCCCCCCCCCCAACATACCCCGTCCCCTTTACCCACCCGCGGGGACGGGGGAGAAAAAGCATTACCGGGGGGCGGCCTCCGGCGAGAGCGGGCTGCAGCAGCGCCGTCCTGCCGGCGGGTCCGTGTGGGGTGCAGTACAGCGAGCTGCCAGCGGGCTGGCCCCCATCCGCCGCTGGGGCAAAGGCACCCGCAGCCTGGGAAGCAGCGGCAGCGGAGGAGGAGACAACACAGGGCGCCGCCGCCGCGCCGGTGCTGCGGATCTGGATGAAGGTGCCGGCGGCAAAGCGGGCCGGGAAGGCGGTGGGGGCTGCTCTGGAGTCCGCGGGCGGCGGCGCTGCCAGGGCCGGCGGCTGGAGTCCCCTTCTCATCCTTTCCCTCCGGGTCTGTCCCCGCAGCCGCGTCTCCTCCTCCTCCTCCCCCCGTCCCTCCTCCCCCCCCCCCCCCCGGCCTTCCCAGCTCCTTTCCGCCTCGATGCCGAGGACCCGCGCAAAATACTGGGGGCTGCGGGTGCCGGGGGGGCCCCGGCTGCAGGATGCGGGGCGCCGGGGGGGGACGGAGGCGGCGGGGCGGGCAGATGCGGCGGATGGAGCGGGGCCGCTCCCGCTGTGTGGGGCCGGCTGGAAAATGGCTCCAGGAAGCGGCGGCTGCTGACAATGAATGAAGGGAAAGGAGACGGGTTACGCGCCAAGGGCCTCCCGCGAAACTCAGATTTCCCGCCCTCTTTTCAAACTAAATTTGCATGACCCCGCCCCCGGGGCGCGCCCCGCCCGCCTCGCCTTCTCATTGGCCCCCGCCACCCTCCCCGCCGGCCAACGGAGCAACGCCTCCGCGCCCCTCCCCATCCCCATTGGCCCGCCGCCGCCTCGATTTGCATACCACCCGCCGATTGGCTGTGGGGAGGCGAAGCGAAGGAGGGGGATTCCCCCTCCCCTCCGAGGAGCCGGGCGAACCGGGATCCCGGCTCCCCTGACAGTGACAGCTGCGGCGGCGCCGCCGCGACCTGCCCGCCGCGAGGGGCCACCCTGGCGGGAGCGCGCGCCCCGTCCGCCCCGCCCGCTCCGCCAGGACCGGGCCGGGCTGCCTCCGCACAGCAGAGCCCCGGGGCGGAGGGGGGGAGCGGTTTGCATCCCTAGCAAAGCTGCAAAGAGAGCACCCGTCAAAATACTGCCTTTCCCTTATGGTCTGGGTTGCCTCCAAGAAGTAAAGCTACGTCCACCAGCTGTTTCCCCTTCCTGGTAGTGTCTTCATTTATTAACTGCCCCTTAACTGGAGTGTTGTGTGCAGTTCTGGAATCCCCAACATAAGAAGGACGTGGAACTGAGGTCCGGAGGAGGCCACGAAGATGCTCAGAGGGCTGAAGCACCTCTGCTCTGAGGACAGGCTTGAGGGAGTTGGGAGTTGTTCAGCCTGGAGAAGAGAAGGCTCTGGGGAGGCTTCATAGCGGCCTTCCAGTACCTGAAAGGGCTACAGGAAAGGTGGGGAAGGACTTTTTACAAGGGCATGGAGTGATAGGATGAGGGGCTGCAAATTGGAAGGGGGAAGATTTACATTAGAAATTAGGAAGAAATTCTTCACAATGCGGGTGGTGAGACACTGGCACAGGTTGCCCGGGGAAGCTGTGGATGCCCCCTCCCTGGACGTGTTCAGGGCCAGGTTAGATGCGTCTTTGAGCAGCCTGGTCTGGTGGAAGGTGTCCCTGCCCATGGTAGGGAACTGGGTGGGCTTTAAGGTCCGTTCCAACCCAAAGCATTCTATGATTCTTAACTTATTAAATCCCCTCAAGCACCCACTAGCCATGTCTGATTTTTACATGATTTGTTTCCCCCTATCACACTCTGTCAACAGCGTTCCCAGCAGGTGAACAGTGCCCTCAACACTACTGAATCAGGCAGACAAAGACCCTTTTCCCTTGGTAACATTCCCGATTTTCATCACTGGCAGGTGTACGAACAAGTTGGTCCGTGAAGTCTACAACCCTGGTTATAGTTTCCCCTGGTCTGACCCCAGCTCAAACAGAGCAGATGCCCACGATGTGATGCTATTGCACGGAGAATGAGTGTATCTTCCACTCTGGGCATGTTTTACGTCAAAGGAGGAAATTCTGATCCATTTGGCACTGGAGAAGCCTTGATTAAGCTACTGCATACAATTCTGAGTAGATCATGTTAAGGAAGATACAAACTAGAGAGTATCCAGAAGGAAAACAAGAACAATAAAACATAGCCAGAAAATGTGTCCTACTATAAAGGTTGGCTTTTATTTTGCCGGGATGAAAATTAGGGGAAGAGGACATGGCAGTGGTGATCTGACACACAAAGGGTCACAAAGAGATTGCTCTTCCTCCGTAGGGAAGGTACTGGACTTTTAAAGTAATATTAGCTTTAATCTAGATCATTGGGGTCAATAAATGTTGAAGTGAGGAAACCCTGCAGCAGCCTATCTAGAGGTACTGTAGATTTTTTAGTGGATGAGGAAGACTTCTTTTAGGGGTGACGCAAGTTTGGCCTGGGCATCCAGGACCTTTCCAGGTCTTCATTATGGTCCTTCCAGACCACGCAGGAACAGGGCTTGGCTGAAAAATGTCATGTTCTCCTGCACAACCTTATCATTGTTTAAAACTTCACCTATCTATATCTCCAGTTCTGCTACTGTAGGTGATTCTTAAAGGAGACAACAAGCAATGTCCAACTTTGGGTTGGGCACAGTGTGAGGCAGCTGAGAGCTCTCAGCATTCCTTGGTCAAGGCAAGTATAGTGGCACCTTGCTGGCCTGGTGAGGAAGTGAGGAGAAACGCCAATCTCTCCACACTGCAAAGTTCACCTTCAGCCTTCCTCTGGAATGTCTTTTATGATTGTCCTCTGCCATGTTCTCTGCAGTCTTCAGTTAACCACCCATCATGCAAGAGCGTCCTGTGCCAGGACTCACTGCCTCTTAGCAGAAGGCTGGCGACACTGAGGGTCAAAGCTGGGCGGAAGCTAAGGAGTGAGGACAGCAGGTGAAGGGGAAGGGAAAAGTTCAGATATAGAGAAATGCGTAGGCAGGCGAGCAGTAAGCTTGCTTACAGTTCAAAATAAAGATTTCTTTCCCATGTATGGAAATAGTAACACTACATTGCTTTTGCAAATCCTAGAGGAAAAGGAATGGAAATAACAAGAAAGAACGGTAACCATGGGCAGCTGTGAAAGGAGTAATAGAGACTTCAGGAAAGAGAGAAGAGGAAAAAAGGCACCTAGAAAACATGAAGAAGATTTTGGAAAATGTGAAAAAGACAACTGCAAAAAACATCCCTGAGTTTAAAAAATTGCCTCTGAGAAGGATTTGAATACTAATAGACAGTAAATAAATGTATAGCCCTGCATATGGAATAATTATGAGGACAGAAAATATTGAACAGCTACTTACTACATGAGACCTGCCCATCCCTCATACTGAATGTAGAAGTGTGCAGGAATAACGTTGACATAACAAAAAACTGCATCATTATGCATACATGCAAGGGGCAGAGATTGTACATAAACCTGCTTTTGTAATTATTAACCTTTAAGAACATAATTTCTTAAATTTTGGAGCTTGACTTTACAAGCATCTAAGGAACAGTTGAGGAGAGAGGGATGCAATTATGTTCTCATGATCTCACATCTGGAATACAACTTGCATGAAGGCAAATGGACACCTGGAGGGAGAACTGAGAGTAATGGTGTACATGCTTCCTGCTGTCACTGAAAGTGTGACATCCCATCATCAAGGTTGTTAAAGAAGATGTTAAACACTGTGGGCACCGGTATTGACCCCTACCAGACACCACTAATGACCGACCTCCAACTGGACTTGGTGTTGTTGATCAGAACCCTCTGGGCCTGGCAGTTCAGGCAGTTTTCAATCCACTTCACTGTCCACATAACATAATACATATTTCGTCCTTTTGTCTGTGGGGATGCTACAGGAGACACCGTCAAAAGCCATACTGAAGTCAAGATAAACATCATCCACTGCTCTCCCTTCATCCACTGAACCAGTCAGACTCACTGTAGAATGCTGCCAGGTAGGTCAAGCATATCTTTGTCTTCATAAATCCAAGCTGAGTACTCCCAATCACCTTCTTGTCCTTCATGTGCTTGGAAATGGTTTCCAGGATGATTTGTTCCATAACCTTACAAACTGAGGTGAGGCTGACAGGTCTGTAGTTCCCCAATCGTTCTTCTTGCCCATCTTGAAGACAGGATTGATGTTTGCTTTCTTCCAGTTTTCAGGAATCTCTCCCAGTCACCATGACCTTTCACAGATTATCGAGAGTGGCCTCACAGTGACATTGGCTATCTCCCTCAACACTTGCAGGTACATCCTGTCAGGTCTCATGAACCCGTGTACATCCAGTTTGTTTAAATATTCCCCAACATGATCTTCCTCTACCTAGGGTGAATCCTCCTTTCTCTTGACTTTCCCACCAGTTTCTCAGGAACATGAGATTCCTGAAGGCAAATCTTACCAGTAAAGACCGAGGTAAGGAAGGCAGTACCTCAACCTTTTCCATGCCCTTTGTCACTAAGTCCCTTTCTCCATTCAGCAGCAGGCCCACATTTTTACTCATCTTCCTTCTGCTGTTGATGTACCTAGAGAAGATTTTCTTCCTGCCTTTCACATTCGTCTCCAGATTCAACTTCAGGTGGGCTTTTGGCTTTCCTAACATCATCCATGCATGCTTGAACAGCATCTCCATATTATTGTTGAGTTACGTGTCCCTGCTTCCACCTCTTACATGCTTACTTCTTACATTTGAGTTTTGTCAGGAGCTCCTTGCTTGTCTATGCAAGCTTCTTGCTGCCTTTGCTTCATTTCTAGCTCATTGGGATAGACCAATACTCCATAGCATGGGTTATCTCTGAAAAGCAACTGGTCTTCTGGTCTCCTTTTCTCTCCCAGGGGATCCTTCCAGGCTGATACCTGAAAAAGCCAAAGTCTGCACTTTTCCAGTGTGGATTGTGATCGATTTTTTTGCTTCTCCCCCTTCGCTCATGATTGATGTCTTGGCACGATGTCTTCTGAAGGAACTACTAAGTAGTAGTGAATCTCTGCTAAACACTTGCAAGCTGTGATGTTTAGTATGTTTCACTTTTCAGAAAATACTACTTTTCAGAAAAAATTGTATTAGAGCTATCCTTGACCAGATTTCAAGGCTTTGCTTCAAAGAAAAGACAGCTTGTGTTCCTTTGCCTTTCTCAAGTAATTTAATAGTTGTGCCCATAAAAAGTCAGGCTGAGGCCATCTTCTTTGTGAAATTTCAGACCAAATTATTTAACTTTTAGAAAGGAACAGATGATTGAAAAACTGGGTCTTCGAGTGAGAAGTGCTGGATAACCCTAAGTATAGATATGACCATACTCCCTGAGGATAATATATATAGACATCCGTTCTGGAAAGCAAGTTGAGAATAAATATGGTGGAGCTGCAGTAAAGTAATCACAGATTCTGCTTTTGTGCAGGAGGATAGATATTTTACTGGAAATTTTACATTACTGGAAATAATCTCATTCCACAACCTTTGAACACAGTTTATGTCATTAGACCCTTTTTCCTTTTAGTTGGAACTCAAGAGTTAAAAACAAACATCCAACTAACAAGCTGAAAAAAAGAACCCCTGTGAAGTAAATGCCTAAAACCTGGGAAAATTCAATCATTTACACTTGTAAAATTTACAGGGATTATAATGATACCTTCTAGAATAGGTACCAAATTTTGAATAACAGAGAAATGAAACTAAGCAAACTAAACTCTCTTCCATATCCTGTCATTTTTACTAAGAAGGTGATCAGAGAATTTAGGAGTGAAATGACTCCTATGAGCAGCATGTGATCTAGTTACTGGGTATATTTACTTAATAGTTTCTGGAAACATATACAGGACTATCATCTCAAGGCATCGATCTTGAAATGTCACTTTGCCATAAAAAAGTAATTAGACATGGGCACATTTTTTTTACCAAGAAGCCACCCCTCCTGTTTCAATAGACTCAGGGAAAGCAGCAGACCACCTAACTAGAACAAGGGTGTAGAGTAATACAGCATAATTTGGTAGCATGTCCTCATTATACCTGTGTAACATCCATTAATCTTAGTTATCAAAAGAACTTTGTGGTGAAAAAATGATTGCTTGGTTCACAGAAGTTATTTTTTCAGAGTTCATGATTATTTTAAAAACTGTTAGCAAGTTCATCAGTCTGTTGATATGCCATTAGAATCTCAACTATTTGCATGTAGTCTTGTGTTTGTTATAAAATCATAGAATTGTTTGGGTTGGAAGGGACCTTAAACATCATCCAGTTCCAGCCCCCTTGCTATGGGCAGAGACAGCTTCCACTGGATCCAGCTGCTCAAAGCCCCATCCAGCCTGGCCTAGAACACCTCCAGGGAGGGGGCATGCAAGACTTCTCTGGGTAGCCTTTGCCAATGCCTCACCACGCTCACAATAAAAAAATTCTAAATATCTAATCTAAATCTCCCCTCTTTTGGCTTAATACCATTCCTCCTCATCCTATCACTGCACTCCCTGACAAAGAGCCCCTCCTCAGCTTTCCTGTAGGCCCCTTTTAAGTACTGGAAGGCTGCTCTAAGGTCTCCCTGGAGCCTTCTCTTCTCTAGGCTAATCAAGCCCAACTGTCTCACCTTGTCAAAAAAAATGTTAAAAAACCTCCTGCAAATATCTATAAACTTGTTAATGTCTTCCATTTCCATACTGCACTACCTACATAAAGTAGTATACATATAATTTTTATTTGCAGCCAATGACACCTTTGAAAACACAACAAAAATCATGTATGCATTTTAAATTCTTCTTGTCAGCATAGGTCTGCTTTAAGGAGGTGAGGAAGGTCAAGTCTGACTGTCTGCTTGAGGAGATGGAAGGGTGCTACGCCCCTATCATGGAAAGACAGAAACATATACTTGACCTTATGCCGGCAAGTTATCACAAGGTGACTTAAAGTGTCTGTGTTTTGCAGGATTAGGGGATCAGCTGCTTGCTGGACTGTTGGCCCATTTATTCCACATTTCTGCCTTTCCTTTTGTGAGATGACCTCACAGTTCTCTCTCACTCACTGAGAACAAGGCCCAGTGCAATGGGTTTCACTAGGAGGAAGAAGGGACGTGGAGTCTCTTCCTCTATGGCCAGTTCAGATCCCTTTTGTCAATTCAGTCCAACTTTACATAAAGAGTTAATGTCCATAGTAGCCTCCTGCACCATCTACTCACACAGTAATCAATTGAAACCTTGTTCATCTTGATCAAGCACTATTTGAAACAGAAAGCAACCTAAAATAGAGCTGGTCACAAACCATCTAACCCTCTTAATTCTACTACAAGGACCTTCAATTTTCAAATTCTATCGTCCTTTTTATAACTGAACCTCTTACCTTCCAAAAGACCAAACAATCCCCTTTTAATAATCAATCCTAAACAACTGTTTGTGAAGAGACTCTGCATCCAGAGCGGATTGATTCACCTCAGCTCTCGGCCTTTGGAACATGCGGAAGTCTGTGGGACAACTACCCATGCAGGGCCTCAACCTCACAAGCTGTAAACTGCAGAAGAGCTGGCTTCAAAAGCTTGTTAACATCAGGTATATAATATTGATAATACATATTTTGTTCATTTTTTGTATATTTTTACCTTCAAGGCTTTCTTTTTAAAGAGCAAGTTATTCAGGGACTTTTTGGGTGAGAGACAGTTTCAGGGCATTCTGATGGGAATCTGTTCCAGTTTTATCTTCTGGAGTTTTCTGCAGTTTTGTTCACTGGAGCAAGGGCTTCAATTCAGTTCTCTCAATTGATCACCCACTGAGATGTTGCTCTGACAGTGGTCTGCCTGGCAGTGGAACAGCTCCATTGGACGGTGCCCACAGCCTGCACACTGTCCTAGGATAGAGATATCGTGTGTTCAAACCCATTTTCCAAGGTCAAATTTGAACCCAGGCCCCTAATATCCAAACAAGGAGAGAAAATTGCAACTTCTGCTCAGTAAGTAACTTGCTGTGAAGAGCTGGAGTAAGGACTTCTATGAAGCTTCCTGCTCATTTTGGATTTTGGATTTTTTTGAGGATGGAAGGGCAGCTCTTAATCTTGGGTGCCTGTTTCTCTCCATGAACTGGATGAGAAGAGCTGGGGTGTTTGGTTCAGACCCATAGGGTTCCCTATGTAGCGCAGGAAGAGCTGCTGAGCACACAGCTACATAGCGGGAGCCTGGGCTGGGGAGGAGGTTAGGGGAGTGGCAGAGAGCGAAGAAGAGCATCAGAAAAGAGTGTCTGGGGGACTGTTTCCTTCACTGGGTCAACACCTACAAAACAGGCACCACAATTCTCAGCCTATATCTCTTCCATCAATCCAGCTCAAAATTACCTCCTATTAGAGGAGAGAGGAGCAGGACTACTTTATTAGGGCACTCTCTCTTCCGTAACTAGAAGATTTTCATCTCTATGTACACAAGACCTCCTTTATCCTTCTTTAACTAGTGGGCTTGTTGTAGGAATGTTACACTAATGGCATGTCTTAATTCAATCCATGTTTGTTAGAATTCTTTTTCATATTCATCCAGATCAGATAAATCACATGCTGTATTTACTTTTTTTGAATGCTTGCCTAAAGAGTCTATGCACTGAGTCTGTTTCTCATAATCTGCTGACTTTTGGAACCAACTCTTTATTTGCAGGCTTTGGCAAAATAGTTAGATTTATTATTTATTAACCAGAAAACCCACAACTCTTTCTTTTAGAAAGGTGCAGAGTTGCGCAAATTATACTGTGCTACCAAATTTACGAGTTTTGTTCTGGAATTTTTCTTTATTTCTGTTATCTATGGTTTGATAAGTATGGCCATTACTATTTTTTTTGAGATGGAAATCCTTTTCTTCCTTCTCTTTTGCTTTCAGATTTCTCTAACATTTTATAAACTCTTGTTGCATGAAGAATGTTTGTAAAATTTGCTTTGAGATCATATTTAGATTTTTCTGTGCCTTGAGAAGAGGTATTTCTTTACTGTGTTTTTATTTTTTTTTCTTAAATAAATCCACAATTTGCTTCACAGTGGGTTTCTATAAGTAGAGTTATATTCATTCTTATCTTCCTCTTTAGTATGCCTGGATATAACACCAGTTAGCATTTTTGCTTGGTTTCAATTGTTCTGTCAATATAGCTTTTGCAGAAATATGGCCTTACTTCTCCAATACCTGGTAGCTTTTCCAAGAGCTCATATTTCTTCTTTACAGGAGTGTAACTGTGAGGCATGCCTGTCAGAGGCATCAGAAATGTTCACAACATTTACAACAAATAATGATACTGTCAAATAATCCTTGAGTATTATTTCAGTATATAAAGGCTTCAGAAACACATTCTATGTAGACTGCTACGGAAAACAAGTTAGCAAGAGCCCAAGGTTTCCACACATCACAACTATCCCTATGGGACTATCTTCTTCCTTTCCTGTCAGAAGGTAGCTGCTAACAGAGCTTGGTGCTAATGAAGACATTTGGAGAATTCCTGTTTTATGACTTCTGGCCTTCTGTTTTGTCAGAGCTGTTTAAATTGGGTACCTGTTGGAGACATATGAACGTGGGGTACAGGAAAAACAATCCAGCATTGCTCCAACATCACCTCTAGCTGACTCAGGCTAGAGCATTGACCCCAACAGCCTCTGCTCTTAGGCTGTAGTTCCAAGCACAACTTAAGCAGGCAGAAGCTGTCACTGCCACCAGAAGAAGCAGTCCTGCCTTTTACAGATCATTTTTTCCTGTCCCTGTGCTACTCCTCCCTTTGCTTGTAGCTGGAGAACTGATCTGAGTTAGAGCCAACTATTATTTGGGCTGCACTAGTATTAGCTTCCATCGATTCCTGATCTCTGTCACTGCAGGGCTGCACACAGCCAACACAAAGGAGGGGACAACAAGGAGGCAGGGATGATCCAGATCCCTAGAAGAAAGGGGGCTGTGACGTCATCAACTCAAACAGTTCATAAGACTACAGCCTTTTTCTTGATTGTGCTTTGCAGCAGTTCACCTAATGAGGTTTGCCATGTTTCAATTGTTCCTCATCCAGCTCTGCATAACAGGTGATCTACACTACTTCCCATTCCTCTGGGTTTTTTCACTACTCCTACTTTCCAAGGTGAGACACTGAGTTCAGTGAAGACATGGCTATCACATCTGCCCACATCCCAGGCAAGATAGTGGAGTCTGGTGGTCAAAGAGAAAATTGCAACCAACGGGATCACCTTCCACCGCTGAGATCTTCAACCAGCAGCTCTGGCCTTTCAGCTTTTGCTCCACCTGCATAACAGCTCTACACGGGCTTCCCCTTGTCTGAACCACAGCTGAGCCAACTGCTTAATACTGCATGTTCCTAATAGCACGCTCTGTACTGTGTTAATTGTAGAAGGGACCTTAACAGGGGTGATGCTTTCTGTTGTTGCTGTGGATCTTGGCTGTATTTAGTTTGTTGGAGTGCAGCTGCAGATCCAAGTTTCCTCAAATCTGGCAGTAAAAGCTGATACAGTAGAGACCTGCTGGCATTGTCCCACTGTTCAGGACTCCTCTGTGTAAAATGCTTATAAGGATGATATCAAGTGTCCCCAAACTCGAGGGAAGAGTGAGCTGCAGATGTCTCTTAATCTCAGTTTTAATGCACACCTAACCTTGGCAAGGTCTCACTTACCTACTTTTCTAGTTATTTACTCAGGTTGGCCTTTCTCAGAACCTCCTCCCGTCAAACCATGCTATTGCCTGTCACCACTTCATTGCGGTTGACTTGACTTTGTCTCTTTAAAACAGAAATGACCTCTTTATGATCAAGTGTCATTGCACTGCATGGGTATCATTGCAAGAAACAAGGTTTATAAATGTTAGAGTAGTTGGCTGTTGAGATTGTTGGTGATAGTGATGAGATGGAAGGGGCTCTGAGTAATGTCACAAAGATGAGCAAATCTTTCTCCCTTCTTCTGGAGAACTTCCATATGCAAGATTTGGGGTGCTATAATGAGGCTGTTAAAGTCTTAGAAAATGATGAAGCTTGTGGAATGGACAGTTGTGGGAGAAGACACTAATGTAAATTACTCTGTATGTGTAGTAGGTAATAGTATCTGTCGTGAAGCAATCCTTGCCCACAAGGAAAAACTCTTGTCAGGTTTTATGGTCCCTATGTGTCCGCAGGTTTGAGCACGATCTGGTCGTGTGTAAAGATTTTGGGATTCAGTTCTCAGAATTATCAGTCTTGCTATGCAACTTTTACAAAAACAAAGAGATTCAAGTCCATGAAAATCCTCATTAGCCGGACATCAATATTCTGAGGCTAAAGAGAATAGCTGTTGAAAGAAGCCTATACTTGCAAAGCATGTTATTATTTATCACGGTGAAAAGAATGGAAATGCTTCTCTGATTCTAGGTCTTTTTAAAAAAAAGGGTAAAATATCTTTCTTATTATAATGAGAACAAAGATAATTCATGTCTCAGATTTAAAGTCAAAACTTAGCAGAATAGAAAATAGACGTTTGTGCTCTGTTTCCATAAACAATTTAGCATTTAAATTTCAGAAAAGGTATGGTGCAAGTCGAGTTATCTGTGCTGGGATATAAATGCATTCTTGTTTTGGTCCTTAATTCACTTTTATGTCTGACTCATCTGGGAAGATCTTGTCTTTCTGGGAAAGAGATATCTGTTGGGAAACGGCAGATTTCTTCAGATCTCACTTTCATTTGATTTTGCAGTATGCCATTTCTAAGCTAGTGAGACAGATGGGAAACCTTAGGAGCTTGGAAACTTTGGAGGCTGTAGTGAAATCTTCATGAGCAGAGTCAACAACTTCATCAATGTTGTACCAAATGTTATGACTCTGCATTCCAGGAAACAAAACAGGTAAATATACAATATTTCAGAGATACAAGAAATCTCATTTTTGAGGTAAAAGGCAGCAAAGACAACAGGATAACTGCATACTCCTGATTTACCCAGGGGGGCAGCACTACTGAAATACACAAAACGCCTGAGAAGTGCTATAAAGTGTGCTGCCTAAGATTGCTTTCTTGATCTAAGGACTGCCTGTAGCCTCTGAAAGGGTAAAATGCTGCAGAACAAAGAGCCAAGCATTGTGTGCCTGTACTTGACAGATTCACATGCTGCTGATAGAGGATACTGGCATTTCAACATGTGAAAGTAGAGAAGGCTGCCAGGACATGTTGTGGTTATGCAGGTCAGTCTCCTGCTTGAAAATGGACTATTGCCTAATTAGATCAAGTTAGATATGACCTTGAAATGGAACCATCATGACAGAGAGCAAGAACAGACCCATGATTATCAGCTCCCAGATAACAAACTACAGATTTTATTTTTCTTCCAGATGCAATGATCATAACCTTACCTACACACGCACTTCCTCAGTTCACTAACAGCTCTCTATGCTCTCCCAATTTATGAAGCCCTACTCACCTACCAAAAAAACCCACATGCAAAATAATAACAAACAAACAAAAAGATACATATCCAAGTCTTCCCAACTGTTACTCAGAATCCCTTTCCATCCACCACCAGCTTACAATCATTCTAAATTATTGAGTACTTAGGAAAACAAGGATTGCTACTGAAAAAATACTTAGAAAACTGTTAATTAAGTGCAATCAAACTTTTTTAATAGCTAGGGTTCCTTGGTGGTGCCTTTTTAGGCTGATTATGATTTAAGGTTTAGAAGTATGAGGTCAGTGAGTAATTTGGTGAATACTGATTCCTCAGGAATGACAGCCGAGTATGTTACTACAGTCAATGCTGAGCAGCATAGCTTGCTTCTGCCTGCCAGTGAGGCCCTTCACCTAAAGCAGGGCTTTCTGTTCAAAGAGCATGTTCTCTTGCTCATTGAAATTATAACGACTTAAAACTGTTACTGCACCTGCTCACTCCCAGGCATCTGCAGATGGTCTCCAACAATGTTAAAAGGAAGTTACCCTTCATACAGAATTAACTGGTTACAGCAAACTGAAGTAGGAGCATTAACAATTTAAATTGGGATGTAAATGAAAGGAAAAGCAGAAGTAGACTTGCTGTTAACAGGCAGGGAATGGGGTGCAGGCTAAGGAACAAAAATCATTCTCTGTTTCTGTGTTTCAGTATTTCCTCATCTTTTATTTCAACAAGACCTATTCAGGTTCAGATGATGCGTATCTAGAAATCTTTTGACACCAGCTGTGCAACATCAACCATCTGAGCAGGGTTCCCTCCCCTCCCCTTCCCTTCCCTCCCCATGGACGGATGGTTGGCTGAAGACAGGCCCAAAGAAGCTAGAATAAAGTGTGTGTGAGGGGGTTAATTCAGTGTTCTGTACTCATAAGCTGTTCTGTTGAGTAATTATTTTCCCTGATTTTGGTCTAACTTACAGTTTTCCTGAGGAAGAGCTTAATTTTGTGTGCTACTGAATTATGTGGAGTTACACCTTAATTCCTCTAGGTCTGATTTTTAAAAATGGCTTAATTTGTGCCTTTTTCTGTAAGAAAGAGAGAGATAAACAAAGAAACATAGAAGCAGAAATCTGAAGTGAGGTTATCTTTCCAGAGAATTATGTGTTATGAAGAAATTAAAGAGCATCAGGGAACACTTCTGCACATAGATTTTATTTTATTTTTTAAAAGACTTAAATTATTACAACAGCTGCTGGCATGGTTTTGGTCCAGACAAACTACTGTTCCCCCAAAACAGTCCTGGGTATAGTTGAAGAGTCACTGAGGGCCCAGGACCATTCCTTGTAAACCACTTGAATATGGCCACCTTGTTTTGGAGGATATTATGAACTTTTAGATTTCACAGATACATACTATTATTTGACCCAATGTCTTGTGTTTTATTAGAATACTAAACTGCAGTTCCAGGAAAGAAATTAAAACTTGATTTTAATATCAAAATAAATGGAATATTTCCCACTTTTTTAACATTTATTCCTCTCAATCATTTGAGCTCACTGTCTGTTTCAAAGCACACAGCTCCAATTTCCAGTCACTGATTGTTACTTTAATTTTTTTTTTCTCTTAGCCTAAGGTCATTCAGTACTTTCTTCTTCAGAAGACACACACTGTAATCAAATCTGATTTTTATCACAGATTGTGTTTTTCATGTCTCTGTTAATAAGGAATTTTCTACAGCTCTGTAGTAAATACTGCTGCTATCTTCTGTATCAACATCTATTTTCAACATCCTTTTAAATAATGATAGCTAATGCAGTTATGCAGACTTCTAGTACAGTCTTACTCTCAACTCTCTCCTTCCTACCATTTCTCTCTGCATTATTTTTCAAGCTGTGCTAATTCTCAGCATTGCACTTGAAGACTTGGTTCAGCTTCTGTCTCATGCAATTCCTCCCAGAGTCACTGCTGTCTAGCCCACAGCCTCCCATGCCATAGGCAGAGCCTCTCTTTCTTGGGCAATTTTATGCTTGGCTACAATGTGTTTAAAAAGGTCCAGGTCATCCCAGAATGACTCAGATTGCTCTGTACAAGTGCTTTGTCCGCTCAAGTAACCCTAATCAGGCAAATCTGTGTTGTCCACAAATGTTATGGGAAGTGATATTTACAGCCTTGAAATAATTTTAGTATCTTCATTTAATAATAACCACAAATATAATAAAGATGTCAGACAAGGCCCTGCCAAAGTATCTTTCTGTCAACAACAATTCATGGACCTTTGTTTCCTAATTCTTATTTATTTATTTAGTCTTTTACATCAGGTTGCTATCTATCTCATCATGCATTTTCCATTTATTTAACATTTTTTTGAATACTGTTCATTTTGTTGTTAATATGGGATTTTTTTTTCTTAAAAAATATTCAGCATGTACTTAAGGAGCTGCTAAAATCAGATGCTTAGTGATAACATTCAGGCTTCAGCATCATATTCTTTGAGATAGATTTCTGTGAGTATAGAGTGGTTTCTCAAGACTTGAAAGCCTTAATAAGGGAATGCCCTGAGCCAGTTTCACTGTAAAGTGCAAGGGAACAATGTCAAAATGAAGCTATCTGGCAATGAAAATAGTATTTGAAAATCCATATTGCAGGAGTCAGGGTGCCTTACGGGGAGAGTCAGTCCATGACAGCACAGTCACTGAATAAGCTCCTTGCAGTGGCTGAGGAGAGGGCTTTGCCTCTGTACATGAGGGTTTGGGACTGGTGTCCTGAGTATTGTTCTTTTTCACATACTGTCCTTCTACCTCTTCATTTCACTGGTTCCACAGCCTGGTTGCTGAGAAGATGTTTCCCATTGGTAGACACAGTGGAGCAGCGGAGCAGGAACTATGCTTTGTGTTTTTCAAGACAAACAACACTTGAATATAGCCCTGTGTTTACATAGTAGATACAAACTGCAATCCTCTATAGTTTGATTTTAAACCAAAATGATTACACAGTTTGGTTTTAAGACTTCAGGGAGCTTTCCCTAAAAATCTCAGGCTAGGGCCCTGAAATCAGTAGCTGTGTTTGGAAAAACCCACATAGCTTAAATATATGTCACCCATAGTTACACTCAGCAGTGAGTTAGAGTAGTAATCTACAAGACTTATCTGCAGCCTAGATAGAGAGAATATATTCAGGTTAGATCAGAAGCCTAAATGCTTCCTTATAGGGATAACTCAGGCAAACAGCAGACTTCAATGGAAATTGCAGGAGTTCAATAACTACATAATGGCAATTGCTGTTACTGTCAACCTTGGCTATGCGTGGGATGGAGGAGATCTTTCATTAATTGTATAGGACGCTGTCACTACAGCAGATCCGTATCATACTCTGTCAAGTAGAATGCAATTTGTCTGTTCCTGTGTAGCAAATTATGATGATATCCATTTAAAAACATGTTTGCAAGCAGTCAGCTGGCAAGTGCATTGTACACTGGCCCATCTGTTACCACAGTAAGTGGGTCATCCAATTCAGAAGAAGTTGTTTTGCCCGTGACAGAAGCAATGACCTCATCTGAAGAAAGTCTGTATCTGACTAGAGCTTCTAACACTGGGGTACAGGAAAGAAAATATTCCTATGGAACCAACTGGGAACCGCAGACCTCCGTTAGGCATGCATTCAACTGGAGCAGGTCTAATTGCACCTCAGAAATGATGCTAAAGAAAAACAATGAAAAAGGTTGTCATTACAGAGGGGACGGCAACCTACTTAAAGAGAAGGTTGCCAGAACTAGCTATCTCCCTGTCCAGTGCTACAGGTCAACAGCTTCAGCACAGTTCTGTTAACACCAGGTACTGGCCACATGAAAAAATGATACTGCAAAGGTACTGGTGTATTTTAAGTTTTTAGGGTGACAATTTTATTTGGAGTTTCCTTTTTAAGATGAGTTAATGAGAGTTGGTTTCTGATTTCAAGATCATCATGTTTTTGATTGCAAAGATTACAAAGTTGTAATGCCTGTTTTGCCTGTTCATAGGGGGAGAATCGGGCCTTCTTGTACATTAAGTATTCATTTTCTCTTCTCTCTCCATCTCTCAGAGGAACAATCCATTAGAATAATTTTGCTAGGATTATAACTCTTCTCTGTCCCAAGCAATTTTAAAGGCTAGGGTACCTGCCTTTCTTAAAGTTAGGCTGTAGTCTGAACAAGAAATAATCCTTACAAAAAGCTTATGTTTCCTAATCAAAGTAGAATTTTTTCAGTCTTTAACCCCCACACCTTTTGATTTTCTCTTCTGAGACAAATCTTTCCTACATGTACAGAATGACTTTCTGAGAGTTCAGATGTCCATGACACCTTGGACACATCTGCAGTACAAAGTCACGTAAGAGCTTTTTGTAATGAAACTCAACAGCTTCTCATCAACACAGATATATGGATAATACGTAAAACAAACTGAGAAACTTCCCCCCAAATGTAAGCTTAGTTTGAGATTAAGCAATAAAAATATATACTTATTCTCTGAATGAAGTCCAAAACTGGTTTAGTGGAAAGAAAGTCAAAGTAGGAAGACAAAAGAAAAGCTGAATGTTTCTAAAATTAAGCTTCCTCAAACTCTCCCGCCAGTTCAGACTTTGTGACCACCAAGGTCACTTCTGGACTTGTAGTCAGTGGATTTCCACTGCCAGCAATGTATGAGCGGAATTTTCATCTACGTCAGCCATTCCTATCACTACTTTCACACTGGACTTTGAAATTCCCTTAAGTAATGGACAGACTTCTCACTTGAACAAGACAACAGTTGCTGAAAATCATTAAAGTTTGACTTAATCTAGCAGAGTGCATCACTGCTGATCAATCCATTTCTTAGCTGAGTCCATAAAATATGCAATGACCAAAATCCAGTACATTTCTGCTAGCTTGAGGAAAGGATGGGTCCTTTGTGGCTAACAATTAGTGAGCTGGCTTTTGAAAGAGGCACTAAATGGTAGGACTGAGGCAGACATCTTTTCAACACATGGGTTCATGTTATCCTTGTAACATCAATCTCAGTGCAAAAAATTTTGGTGTACTTTTCTGTTGCACAGTTCCAATGCACTTGGAATACCAGTTTTCTAGGCATCCGCACCATCTTAGCCTTGTGGGAAACACATGCTGGTATTACAAAGTTAGTCTAGTTAGACCACTAATAAAACTGAACATTATTGGATGCCCAGCTTTATAGTAGGGCAGGTAATAGGGGTTTTAAAATTTTATTTTATTTTCCTGTGCTGCTAAGAAAAGTGGAATTTGTTCACATACAACCTCTTAATAATGTAGGCATGGTACTCTCCCTGGGCAGCTGCTAAAGCAGACAACGCTCAACTTCTTCTAAATTGTTTTCCTTAACCAGTTCTCCTTTTTCCTACAGAAGTAGCCTCACATTTATGGGACAGCAGGAAAATGTGCCAACATCCAGAGTAAGTTCATAAAATATCTGCTGACAGATGTGACTGACAGGCGGCTTTGAAGGTGAAGGTCTCATTTTCTCTTCCTTGTAGTCTCCACAACCTTTCTTTGATGATCCTGGCTTGAGTCAGTGACACGAACTGATCCACCCAAGAGGGTCTGTTCAGTGACCGCCTTTAAAGCAAACACCATCAATGTTTTACAGATCAGCCAGCAGGGGTCCTGCCTTTGCCAGTGATGAAAATACACTTAAAGGTCTCATTGTTAATTGGGTCATGTTCTTTCTGGTGAAGCTTACTGGGTGTTGAATTCAGGACATTTCCCCACGTATATAAATATCATACTCATAATAACAATCACAGCAGTAATACATTTATTATGTTTATTATCTCTGCGCCAAGCAGCTGTATTCATGGATGAAGACCCTATTTTCCTGGATGTTACACAAGCACAGAATGAAGCAGACGGCCCCAGCTGAAAGGGCTAATGATCTAAGTAGGAGGCAGGATTCAAAGCTGGATATAGACCAGCTGGTGTAGGAGACCAAGAAAACAATAAGACTGCACTAATCAGCGAATATGCTGTGATCTCAGCATAACAACTCTGTTGATAAGCTTTCAGTAGAAAAGTGTTTTTTACCCCTTGAAACAATAAGGAAAAAAAAAGTTTTATGAAGTAACTGAAAAGAGGATGGTATGTTAATCTTGTGTTTATTGAGGTCAATTCCTAATTGTAAACTCGCAAGTTCAGAAGAAAACCCAGGAGTGCTTGTTTGAAAATCCAACATAAGGGCTAACGCTTGTCTTAGGGTGGAGAGACAGACAGAGGGGAACCTAGAAAAGGAAGAATGACAGAAGGCAGAGCAAAACAGAATTCACAGAAATAGCAGTGACATGGTCAAAGAGTTCAAGAAATATACTTTGCAGTAGCTTTCTGATCAGACAAGAGTACATTTACTAATGCTACAGAAACAAATGTTTCAGTAATCAAAACAGACAATGAGAACACAGATGAGATTTTCGCTGAGCATGCATTGACTAGATCTCTACATGTATTTACTCAAATAGAACAATAATGTACTAATTTTGAGTATAAAAAGGGAATTTCTATGAAACAAGTAGATTAGAAAATCTTAACAATCCAGAATGTTTTCCAGTTACATAATCGACATCTTGATCACCTTGAGTAGCACCTATCAGCTTCAAATCATACTTACTACTAATTTCTTGTTTCCCTTGGACATTAGTTGAAAAAGTCATGACTATCCACAACTACAACAGTAGTAACACACAATTAGACCTCTGGAACAGTGTACTATAGTACAAACTGTTCAGTTAACATTAGTGTTACTAGATATCCTCTTTGAGCTATACACGTTGCAGACCAGTGGATTTAGTTAACAGTGTTATCTGATATCATTAGCGGACAAAAAGAATTGTAGATGTTGGCCCTCTAAATCCATGCACCATGAGTGATTCTGCAATGTAATTTAATCTTTTCAATGAGACTTCTAAATACAAGTGAAAGTTAAATTTTTCTTTAGACAAAACTGTAGTATTACAGCTTTAAAAACACTAGAGCAGCTTTCTGCTAACTGTAAGCTTTGTTTGATTTTAACCTCATTTTTTTCCCACCTATTATATTTACTGTAAAAAGGATTTCTGGGAAATAATCATGATATAAGAAGTGGAACTATTTCTCAAACTTTCTGGCAAAGTTAAAATTACTTTTCTCTGTATTGTACAGTTTCCCCTCTAGATGGTAGAAGAGAACAAACTCTAAGGTACTCGCACTGCGAAGACTGAGGTGATACTAACAAAAAGCAATATTGCCATTGAAGTACAATCCAAAGAGGCTGAAAAGTCATGCTATATTACGTTATCTTTGTGTTCTGTTTTCATTTGACATAGTAAGAAGAGTTACACTGGATACACTGATGGTTCCTAGTAAACTTAAACCTGGAATTTTGAAGGAGCATTACTATCCAAAACTTCCATGCACTACAATTTGCCTTTACGTGACTGAAAATCCTATCTTAAGAATGCAATTGTCATTAATAAAATAGTGTTTAACATAAAACATTATTTCAATACTCCTGGACATCTTCTGTTTTCTTTACAAGGTCTTCCTCTTGATTTCCTTAAATGTAGTTGAACTGAAATCTCCACGTCTAATAGTTTCTTCCTGAAACTCAAACAATTTCCATTAACCTTTATCTTTTCCATATTGGTTACGAGTAATTCTTATTAAACTTCAATTTTTGCAATTTCTGATTTTGTAAAGCACCAAGGTTTCTAGTTTCAAGAGGCTTTTACAGAGAGTCCTCTACACACCGTGTTCCTGAATGAATAGTAGGGCTCACAAAATGATCTGATATAAACCATCTTCTTTTCAATTCACCAGTAAACACAAAAAAGAATCCTTCTATATTTCCATGTGCCTGCCTTATAAGCACTGGTTTTATTAAAACCAAGAGATTGCTCTCAGCAGCAGGAAAAGAAATATTAGGCTGCCAAATTGTCTCAAGTCTAGACACAGAAGGCTTCATGTTGGTAGAAGTGAATCACAGGCTAAAAAGTGATTTGTAGACCTCTGTTCATTGTTTTCTGTTGTCTTAAATTTTGCATCAATAGATGCTGATTCTAAATCACTAGTGTTTGAAATATCAAACCCCATTATCCTATGATCTCTGAAGGAGAATAAATGAGGATGTAGCATTTTCTTTCGGTAATGGTGAAGGCCGTTAGTTCTACGACTTTACCGCCGCGTGGATGTACAGATGTTACTTAGAAAAAAATACCCAGCCACCTTTTCTGTTGCTCAGCTTTGTTTCTTGTGATATCGTGTATCTCCTAGACATGCAGTTCATTTGCAGACCAGTATGGTCCCCATGCCTGAACTTCCAATGACAAAAGGAATCAGGATTTGAAAATAGACCCATTCCCCTTCATTCAGAAGCAAAAGGAGCCTGGGAGTAATTTCTAGCTTGTCTCTAGGGAGTTCCATTTTCACTTTCCATTTTCTCTAGGGAGTTCCATTTTCATTTTAAGATACTTTATGGGCACTTTCACACCATTATTTCCTTAACTGTGGAATCAAATTCTTGGTGTCTCCTCAAACACCACTTTTTCCAACCTTTTCTGGATTCTTCCAAAATTAGTATTTCCAAGGACAGAGTTTAAAACACCCGTGCAAAGACAGAAGGGATTTTTTAGGGGCAGACCAACATTTCTATTGATGAGACCATTCTAGGTGTCTTACAGTGTTGCTGCACTGTGCTTTTCCTAACTATTAAATGACAGTCTTTGTGACTTCTCCACATTTTCCAAGGAATTGTTTCCTACTGTTTAAATCATAAAACAAAAAATTTCCGCTGAAGAGTCGCACTCACCGTATGGAACCGTATCAATCAAGCAGGGTCAGAGGATCACAGATCAGCACTCACTTCCATATACAAACTGGTAGAAACTGTACAGCAAATGATGAAATGAATTGACACCCAGGCTATTATGAGATATAATGGGGAAACGATGGCCATTGTACGGAAGTTACACGCAAATTCATTAGTGTTCTCTCAATACTAATGTGTTTGATGAACACTAGTGTTCTCTGAACACTAAGGGTGATTCTGCCAAGAAAGTATTTCCAGACTGTTGGGGTAAGGTTTCTTACTCACAGAAACCAAATAATCACAGAGTAGTAGGGTGATCGGCCATTGGAATGCGTTGCCCAGGGAGGTGGTGGAGTCACCGACCCTGGAGGTGTTTAGGGGGAGATTGGATGTGGCACTGAGTGCCATGGTTTAGATGATGGTTGGTGTTACTGTTGGGTTATAGGTTGGACTTGATGATCTCAGAGGTCCTTTCCAACCTTGCGATACTGTGATACTGTGATACTGTGAACTACTCCTTCCTGGATTAATAGCTCTTTGAAAGGAAATACATAAAGGATGAGAATAAAGGTAGAGTTGGAAATTAATATAAAGGAATTTGTTCTGTTGAATGCATTACATTTTTGTAAAAGGAGATGAGAAGACAAAGTTAGCAAGTATATGAAATAATCCAGGATAATCAAAGCTTCATTAAAGAGCTGCAACAGATTTCACAATATTGTATTTTTTTTATTTTAAGGGCTGTGAAAATTTAATATTGATAAGTGTAAACAGGAAAAAGCAACTCTTGATTATACATACACATTAAGCTGTAAATTACCTATTATCTTTGAGAAAACAGACTTTGAAGCCACTAGGGATGATGTCAGGAATTCCTGGTATAAGAATATAGAACAAAACATTATGTTACCACACTAATCTGTAGTCTTTCCCTTTAAAAAATAGATACAGAAAAGGATGAAAAGGAAGAACAAAGATACCAATGACTTCAATATAAATAGATACCTCGGTGAGGACAAGAGATAACTCAGGGTATATAAAGTTATGAATACCATGGGGAGGGGATTAAGCAATGATTACTAACTTCTCAGCACAAGAACCCAATGAAATTACAAGGCAGCTGCTTTAAAACAAACCAAAGGAAATACTTTTTCATACAGCACGTTATTAAATAGCAGAACCCAGGGGATACTCTGGAGGTCAAAAATATAAGTGAATTCAAAAAATATTAGACATGCAACACAGGCCCATCAGTGGCTATTAAACACGATATTCTAAATGAAATTTTTGTCTTGGGAATTCCTGATGGCTAGAAGCTGGGAGAGTACAAAGTAAAAGGCTTGCTCTGTATTTGTCATATTTCTTGTACACCTTTTCTAAGCATCCATGATTGTCACTGTCAGAGACAAGAGACATAAATAACATTTTGGTCTGACATTTTGGCTACTTTTACACCTTGCAGATGGTCCTGCCATTGAAGAAGGGGGCAACAGACAGTGACATACAATTTCTATGATGTACAAGTTCCATATTTTTGAGTTTATAAATTAGATACATTAGTAGCACAAAGATAGCCAAAATGGGTCCATTTGAGCATGGTAGGCTGTAGGAGAGCTTTCAAGCTTAGGGGCAGTGTATCATGAATGTATCTTTGCTAAGCCAGTCTGGGTCCAGGAATGTTCTCTTGGTTGGATTTAGCTGTGAAATGTCCCTTGGCTCCACGCAGTGTCAATTCACGTCTCTTATAGCAGGTCTCCCCTTTCCAGGAGCACAGACTCTGCATAATGCACTGCACTGCTGACTCCATACCTCTGTATTACCCTGTAACCAAGATAGTGAAGATCTACCAGAAGAAGATGCACCAAAGGAGAAATCAAACCAAGCTCTCCTGGTGGCAGGCCAGGTTTGGAGGTGGAATCTACCCTCTCCTTCTTTTGGGATTGTACCAGCCTTCTGCGACTGTGAGCTGCAGCGCTGACAGTATTTTGCTTATGTGTTTCAAAGCTACAAAATGAACCAGAAAAGCAATTCAGGAACAGTAGTTTTCAGTAGTAATAATACTTCTAATAATACTACTAGTTTTCTTTCATCCCCTCTTGCCACTCTCAGCTTCTCTTGTCTCTCTCTCTCATCTTTCAACCTAATACCATCTTGCGGTACTTCTCAAACTTCTGTCCCACCCCCTTCTTGCTGATACACTTCCTTCACCAATTCTGCCCTCCTAACCATACCTCCCTTTGCTCCTGTTCCTGTTTCTGTAACAAGCTTTGCTTTAGTTCCCTTCATTAAGCTCCTTATGGCAACCCACTTCAGAATCACCATTTTCCTCTTGCTCCTGACTATCTCCATATGTCTTTTTCTCCTTCCAGCTGTTTTCCAGATCAGCTGTTACCACCACCGTACAAAGCCCAGATGGCTGAGTACTGACTACAGAGAGACAGGCACACTCTTTTCAGTTCCTGTGGCTGGAGCCCTGCAATATCCCACTCTGCTCCAGCAGTGGCAGAAATACATGGGAGTGTAGTCACATGGAGGAAATGTGAAGGGATGAATAATGCTTATGGTCTTCAGAGATGTTATATACTGACCTCCTGAGTCTCCACACGGATTATGTATGGCTTTTTCCCCAGGACTCTGGCAGTTGGTCACTCTTGAGTAGTTTCACAAATACAATGAAAGGCATTTCCTTGATTCCAGGAAAACTACCATGTCTAAATTTGAAGTCACCATCCCAGCGGTACAAGATTTCCACAGTGAAAAGCTTTCAGAATATCTGTAGTGTGCACGTAATAAACCACATTTATTCTATTCCTAAAGGAGGTCAATGATTTTAACTGAAGCTGAACTAGCTTGCAGCAGACACAGCCCATGGAAAGTTCCATCCAGATAGCTGGCAAATTTGAAATAACTGGAAAGAGGGCCATCTAATGGAAAATGTTAGAAACTGTTATGAATGGCTACCCAGTCCTTCCAAATTACTTACTGTCCCTACTTAAAGTATGTGTATGCTTATATGAATGTAAATACGTTTACATATATATTCAAACCAGCACCACTAAAACAATATTATTAAGAGAACATCATTGTTCTAAAACTCCTTCCCTACTGAACAATTTTTGCCTGGGTTTTCCAGCACAGCATTTGCTTGCACAGCACAGGCAGGACACCTCAAATACGTCATGCTACTTGTTTTAAGCCACTACTATGGTTTCAGCTACCACAGTTGGCAATTATTTGAAGAAGAGAAAATGTCACGCCTGTTAAAGAGCCTGAAACCGAGCCCACAAAGACCCTTTAGCGTGTTTCAGGTTCTAAGCACGTCAGAAGCACAAGCTGAACAGAAAGTCTGCAGTGTTGCCTGAGCTCTACTTGCAACACAATACTACGTTGTTCAGGGCAAGCGTAAGAACACTCCTTCTGAGATAGATGATCTTGGCAGAAGTACTGTTTTAATGGCCATGTTTCACTTACGAGATAAACATATCACTTAAAACTCCTTTTTCATTTTTTTCCCCTATCAAGAAAAATTCACTGTTTTCCAAAATCACATGCATCTTAAGTTTCCAGCAATGTGAACTGCAGGCTAAATGCTTGGTAATTCTAAGAGCAACAACTGAAAACAAAGTATCTGTGTTAAAAAGAAAAAGATAAAACTCATCTTACAACTGTTTCAGTGGTGAAACTCCAGCTCCTCTCTGCTTTGGACAGTTCAAATGGGCAGCTCAGCCCTGCAGGTCACAGAATCATAGAATTGTTTGGTTGGAAAAGACCTTTGAGATTATTGAGTCCAACTGTACTTATCCACTACTAAAGCAGATCCCTGAGCACCTTGTCTATTCATCTTTTAAACTCCTCCAGGGATGGTGACTCTACCGCCTCTCTGGGCAGCTGTGCCAGTGCCTGACCACCCTCGCAGTGAAGAAATTTTTCCTGATATCTAATCTGAGTGTCCTCTGGTGCAACTTGAGGCCATTTCTTCTCATCCTGTCACCTGTTACTTGGGAGAAGAGACTGACACCCACCTCGCTACAACCTCATTGCAGGCAGTTGTAGACAGTGACAATGTCTCCTCTCAGCCTCCTTTTCTCCAGATTAGAGAGTCCCAGTTTCCTCAGCAGTTCCTCATAAGACTTGTGCTCCAGCTCCTTCACCAGCTTCGTTGCCTTTCTCTGGACATGCCCCAATGCCTCAATGTCCCTCTTGTAGTGAGAGGCCTAAAACTGAACGCAGGACTCAAGGTGTGGCTTCACCAATGCTGAGTACAGCAGGAGGATGGCTTTTCTTGTTCTGCTGCCCAACACTTTCTGACACAGGCCAAGATGCCATTGGCCTTCTTGGCTACCTGGGCACACTGCTGGCTCATATTCAGCTGACTATCCACCATGTCTCTTTCTGCCAGCTAGCTTTCCAGCCACTCTTGCCCAAGCCTGTAGTGTTGCATGGGGTTCTTGTGGCTCAAATGCAGGACCTGGTACTTGGCCTTGTTGAATCCTGTTGGTCCCAGCTCGTCAATCCAGCCTGTAGAGATCCCTCTGTAGATCCTTCCTACCCTCAAGCAGATCGACATTGCAACCCAGCTTAGTGTCATCTGCAAACTTACCAAAGGCAAGAGAAGAAGTTGGGATGGGGGAAAGACGCTGGGATGGAAGCTGTGTCAGGTATAAGAGCTCTGCCTGTTCAGCCTGGAGAAGGGGAGACTAAGAAGGGACCTCATTGCAGTTTACTGCTTCCTCACAAGGGAAGGAAGAGGAGCAGGCACTGACCTCTTCTCTCCGGTGACCAATGACAGGACCCAAGGGAATGGCAGGAAGGTGTGCCAGGGGAAGGGTTAGGCTGGATATTAGGAAAAGGTTCTTTACCCAGAGGGTGGTGGAGCAACTGGAACAACTCCCCAGGAAACCCGTTGCGGAGCCAAGCCACGTCTTCTCTCTTCCAATTTAAAGCCATTACCCCTTGTCCTATCACTACTTGCCCTTGTAAAAAGTCCCTCCTCAGCTTTCCTGTAGCACCTTCAGATACTGGAAGGCTCCTATAATGCCCCCCGGAGCCTTCTCTTCTCCAGGCTGAACAACCTCAACTCTCTCAGCCTGTCCTCATAGCAGAGGTGCTTCAGCCCCCTTGATCGTCTTCGTAGCCCTCCTCTGGACCCATTCTGACAGTTTCATAATCTTCTTATGTTGGAGATTCTAGAAGCTGACACAGAACTCCAGGTGGGAGTAGAGGGGGAGAATCCCCTCCCTCGCCCCGCTGGCCACACTTCTGATGCGGCCCAGGACACGGTTGCCTTTCTGGGCTGCAAGCGCATGGCCATGCCGGCCCATGTCGAGCTTCTCATTCACCAGCGCCCCCAAGTACTTCTCCGCAGATCTGCTCCCGGTCATGTACAGCTTGCCGCCAACCAGAACTCCCGCATCCCTTCCCACAGGGCTGCTCCGCAGACTCACTACCCACTCCCTATACACATCCATGCTTCCCGCGTCCCAGCTGCAAGCCCCGCCCCCCTTCCCCGCCCTCCGGCGCCCGCCCCGCCCCGGCTGTTCGCGGAGGCCCCGCCCGGCAGAGCGTCCCCTGCGGGCGGGCGGGCGACACAGCGCGGCGCGGCGGGGCGGGGTGCGGCCGGCGGGCGCGGAGCGGGGCGGTGGAGCGGGGTGGCGTGCACAGGTGCGGGAGGGCAGGGGCGATGCAGCATGGCCGAGGCGCCCGGCTCCCCGCACCGTACCACCGGCTCCACCTTGCTGCATCCGCTGAGCGCGCTGCTGGGCATCCCGCTGGACCAGGTGAGGCTGGGAGCTGCTGCGCGTGTTCCGAGGTTCTCCCGACGCGGGGAGCGGAGAGGAGGATCTGGGGATGTCACACCTTGCGCCTGCCGAAGGCTCCCGGGGCGGGGTGAGGGGAACGGTGACACCGACCCCCGCGGAGAACCTTGGGGTAGAAATGTGTTTGGGCGAGGGGAAGGGGCGCGGTGGGGTTGCGGCTTTGCCGGGCTCCTGGGTCCGTGTGACAGCCAGAGCCCTCCGTTTTTTCTCCGGGAATGCTTGGCGCTTTTGGTGCTCTTGGAAGAAGCTGTCGCTGCTGCTGGATGCTGCGAGGGACGGAGCTGAGCTGACTGCGGCGAAGTTTGAAATGCTGGAGTAGGCTGGGTGCACACTGCTGGCTCATACTCAGCCGGCTGTCAGCCGGCACCCCCGGGTCCTTCTCTGCCAGGCAGCTTTCTTTCGTGTTCAACTTGCCCTCAACCAGAGCCCCCACACGACTTCCTGCAGGGCTGCTCTCCACTCTCGCTCCCCGCTCTCTGTCCAGGAAGGCATGCTGCGCAGATGCCGTGTGTTTTGCCCTGAATCGTTGCATTAAAGCACAATTCTGTGCGACTTTTCTGCTGCAGGTCTGTAGAAAGAGGCACAGAAGTCTCTTTCAGCCTTCTAAAAGTGCCCGGCAACATTGCAAAACGCGTGCATGGAGATAACATGAAACACAGGCATGCGTGCTGGAAAGTGTTCCTATGGGCAAACAATTTTGTATGAAATGCTTAACAGCGTAATATTGTATTGGCCATGGTGTCGTCTGGCACCTGGTTAAGCTGACCCCCAACAATCAGAAAGAGGTTGCTCCCCCACCGCCACATTTTATTGTCTCAGGACTTGAATGCACCTGCTGCCTTCCTGCATTCTTTCAGCAATGAGGAAGTTAGAGCTGGAAGTTTGTGCTGGCCAGAAAGAAGTCTCCACCAAACTACGATGAGGTTGAGCTATGCCCTAAGAAACCAGGGCGGCAGAGAGGTTCTGGTAAAAATCAACAGAAGATTGAGATTTATTTGCTTTCTTCTGTTTGCAGAGTGGCTGGTGCTGTGTGTCATTTTTAACTACTGTTTGTTTTTAAAGTTGAGTAAGAAATATACAATTTTGTAGATTAAATCTCTATATCTAACCATGCCAATTTTTTTTTAACAGAAAACAGGTCTTGAGGCAAAAAAAAGATATCTGTTGCTTAACACTGAAACAGTCAAAGAATAATGGCCTGTAATTATAAGCTATTAATTTAGGAGAAGGTGCATGAGTAGTACTAGGTTCTTTTTTGAGGTATTCCATGCCAGGATTGATGAATATGGGAACACCAAAGGAACCAGGAATAGCAAGTGTTTACTGTTCCAGCTTGTTTGCAACAGTGTGGCACGCAAATAGTGTTGTGCTGACTAGGACACTGAACAATGGAGACTTGACAGACTGCAGTTTTTCTTTCTAAGCTTTCCAGAAGTTGTCCTTCCGTTCAGCCAAGGTGATACAAAGATGATGTCTGCAGATAGAACTCTCCCTGTGCTTTTCTGGGCCTGAGGATGCTTTGCTGCATCTGGTTATGTGCTGTGTTTGTCCCAGAGCTCTGGTCCTATGGATGCTGATGGTGGGTGCCTGTGTACCTGTTGGTTTGTATCTTGAGCCCACACCAGGGGTTGAAGGCATGCTCCTAGGTTGGTGGTGTGGCTGGGCTGTGTGAGTGGGCATGCAGGCATAGGTGTAAATGACCCCGCTGGCTCCAGTGGCATAAGCCAATGATGGGCCAGGAGGACGCCCCCTCCCCTTGCTGGGGTTCCTTGCACAACTGCAGCACATCTCTTCCTCACCTGAGGATCACTGCCCACACTAGGGTCCTTTGTAATTGTCCCTGTGAGATTATGGTATCAGTCTTTTTAAAAAGTTTTCCCCATTCCTCTTGACCCATTGCAGTGTGCTGGACCTTGCCAAGCATCAGAGCTTTCTGCTGCCCTGACGCAGGAAATACCCAGATCGCTGCATGCAAGCACTGTGCCACAACTGTCCCCTCAAATGATGTGAGTTTCAACTCCAACCTGCAATGCTAATGCCCTCAGAAACAAAAAAACCCAATTTCAGCACTTTCACAGAACTCTTCTGCCAGCTGGGTTGGTTAGATTTCTCACTGGAATGAGAGAGGGCTTTTTCTGAGGGACATAAGAAAAGTTCACTCACTCTTCTGCAGAGAACAAAGCTTTGCATATGGAGGACTTTTGCTAGATATGAATCCCACGTGTTGCAGAGACTGGTTTTATATGAATCCCTTTTCACAATGCCAACAGGCTCTCTATACTTTCCACTCAGTGACTAGGCTGCAGCAGTGACAATCTTTGGTTTGTCATTGTGTGTCAGCGTCATCACGCTCAGCCTGTTGGATGCTGACAGCCTGAATCTCCCTCTGGTCCATGTGGATGGTGGTTCCTGATGCCTGGCCCTGGGCCTTCAAAAATGTCAAGAAGTGCCCAGAGAGCAAGAGACAAAGGTGTGCAGGTGGAGTTTAGACTCTCCTGATCACTCTGGTATGTAGTAGCTGTGTGTGTCTACCTCTATGGTAAGTGTGCAGAGGACTTACACCTTCTTTTAAAGAGGTGGTTTTCCACAAGGTCTGTGTTGTGAGTTCAGTTTATGAGACACCAGAACAAAAAAAAATTGAGCTGAAGGTCTGAAAAATGCAAGTTGTAGTCATTACCCTTTCATAGCATGGGCAGAAAAGCTGTAGCAATGGTAGGTGGAAAATGTTTTCTTATCTAATAAGCAGATATTGTGTCTCTCACTATGGGAAGCATGGATGAATATGAAAATGTCATTTTTCACATTGGTTTTCTTCATTGTGAAAAATTACAACTTAGGTTTAAAAAAGAGTGCAGAATTATAGTGTAATTCCTTGCTGCGCTGTGTACCTGGCATACCGTTCACATTTTATTTAGTAGACAGTTTACTGCATGAGAACATAGCAACATTTTCTGCTTTACAGGCTGAAATAATCTTGATTTCTTAGTATGTATATACATGTCTCTTTGGTGGATGATTTATCTCTGAGTTGAGCATTGAAATATTATTTTTTAAGAAGTGCTATATTTGGTAACAAGATTAATGAGCTTGAAGCAGCATGAAAAGACTGTCTGTGTTAAATTCATCCTCACATCCCAGGAAAGCAGACTTTGAAGTTTAGCTGTCTTGTGGTTCTAAAAATATCTGGCTAGGTCAATGACACACCTCCAGCAGCATTTGGAAAAGAGCTTTGGAATTCTTTTTTTTCCTTGTCCTTGTCATATATGCCCTAAATTACCAATTTTGGGACATTCTTCTCTAGCACAAATCAGTGAGATATGGGAAGTTAAGGATTAAGTTTATAATAATTTTCTTTCTGTAAACAAAGTACATGTGTGTATAAATACAGTGAAGAAATAAATACACAGGTTAAATATATATTAAAAGGAAGTTTGATGGCATTGTTTATCCTTTTTGAGTTTTTACCATGTCTTTCTAATCTCTGGGGATCTCTAGAAGAAATTCAGATTCAAGGAGTCAGGACATTTCTTCGAAGAGTTTCACTTCTCACATTTATATTTTGCAGTACCCTTGATTATCCCAGGTTATCTGTTGCCTTGGATGTAGCAGTCCAAACACAAATCATCAACTGCTGTATGGCAAACCTTACATTTTAACAAGCCTTACCATGACCTGTGTCAGACCAGTACCGAGTGTGGCTTTCATGGAAATATGTTCTGTGTTCAAGAAGACTCAAAAAAATGTTGTGTGAGCATCTCTTCATGTTTATATTTGAGGCTGTTTTCATTGAAGAGGCCAGCCATGTTTCTTCAAAGGGGAAAAGATGTGCATTTAAACTTAATTTTGAATGCTTTGGCTGCTGGTTCTACACCCTGATTTTCATTTTAATCCTTTCATTTGGAGCTCTTCTGCATTTTTGTATTTTGACGGCAGTTTAAATCAAACACTGACTCGGGGGGAGGCTGGGGGGCTGTGGGACATACCTCTGAGTCCTAGGATAGTTGAGGTATTAGAGATATCGTCTCACCATTTCTTGAGTTTGAATAGCTCTCCTCCCAAAGCATGCAGATGAATTGGTTTAAAAAGGAGAAAGAGGAGAAAAGTGAATGTATATTTTTTTCCTTTTACAAAAATCAACATGGATTTCCCAAATCAGGGGTTGTTTTGTTAAATTTCAGATTTTCAACTGTTTGGCTGCCTGGCTTCAGTTTTGGTTCTATGCTTTTTGGTTTAGCTAGTCAAGCAGATTTGTTAGACTTTTATAATCTACTTTTCAGGCTGTGGAAAGACAAATAAAAAAATAACTTACTATGAACTCAAGAGGTTTGTGCTGGTAACTTTAAGGTTCCTTTAATGATCATCAATAGGGGCATTAGAAGCTGTAGTACTGAAGAAAAAAGAATTGATTGAAGTCAGATAAATGAAGTCAGAAAAAAGAGATTGAAGTCAGCTAAATGAAGATGGAAGTTCACTGAAGGCATAAGTGGAATTAGTATCTGATTTTTTACCTGAAAAAAGCTACTCTAAAGCAACAGCAACAGCTGACCATTTTTGGTATGAACTCAGCTACATTTTAATTCCCTAATGCCAGTCATTCTGCAATTGAAAATTCAGTGTTTTCATTTTGAATTGCAGCAGTACCTGTCAGGTTTAATGTCTCCCTGCCTGACTCTCAACTGCAAAAAATAAAGTTGTGTAACTCTTAGTTAGTTGAGAAACAGTAAGCAAAAATAGAATTTGAGATTAAGACCTTAAAACACATTTACACAGACTACTACTTAGGTTACCAAAACCAACTTTAGTTTTTATATTTGCTAACTGTGGAGCACCCAGGTTTTGTAAAACATTTGTCCTCAAAGGAAATCTTTAGCTTTTTACAATAATGCCATGAAGGACATAGCACTTAATTGAGCAGAGGTCCCCAGTTTAATGGTGTCTGCAAGCAGGGTAGTTCATAGTTCTCGTGGGCTGCATGGCTCCTCTGTGCATTTTGAGCAAATCTACTCTCTGACTTGTTGCACCTGCTGATGCAGGGCCCAAGATTCTGTATGTTCCTGAGATGGAGGTATTGTACTCTGCAATGATGAAGGTCATCTCCTAAGCATTCCTTTCTGTTCAGGCCAGCTATTATTAATAACTGCAACAATACACATTTTCCTCTGATTTGGAAACGCATGCTGCCTTCTTCAGCGTGTTCTCACTCCTTTTGGCACTGCAATCTTGAACCTCATGGCTAATGCCTTTGATACTGTGGGTGTAAATATTTCCACGTCCCTTCATGTCTTGAAAACAAAGTCTGTCCTGTTAAGTTTTTCATTTGGCAAGGGACAAAAGTGCAACTGGAATCAGCTGCTTGCCATTTTCCCCCTTTTAAGCACCTTCCTTCTCGTTTGTGTTAAATGAGATCTGGAAAAATAAACGCTGAAGTACTGTATAAAGTTTCCTGAAACCTTCTCTGCACATTAATCACACCAGCATTGATTTAATGGTGTTCTGCACCTATTTTGAGACAATATAAAGTACTGACGAAGACTCTTGGACTTCAGCCTACGGGTTTAAGCACTGAGTACAGAGCTGGCTCTGTGCTTTTAGGGGAGACCCTGATGCTTAGAATTTACTGTGCATTGGCCAGCCTGGCACAGTATTTAAAGCTCTGGCTGCTCCTTGGCTCTTGTTACAGCCCTGCTTGAGCCAAACTGCAAGTGGTGCTGGTAATCCCTGGGCAGGGGAGGCTGCAGTGCCAGGCTTGGCATCGATGCAGAGGTGAATCCAGCCTTCTCTACTTGTCCAAAATCAAGTAAAAAGTCTGATGTCAACAGGTCATATTGCTCTTTGGAGTGAAAAAATTCCTCTGTATGTGACCTAAGGATAACAAACCTCATGTCCTGGATGCTTGGGTGGTCTAGTGAGAGTACTTAAGGAGGGCTTCGAGAAGCTCAAGCTTGCTCTTAAAGGTATGACCTGATGCCTAAATTTCTACTGTCCTTTACTTGTAGTGGGAGTGTTTATGTTAACATGCAGTTTGGATCAGGAGTACACTTTGGGAATAGATCTCTTCCCACTTAGCATACTTTGTACATGAAGTGGCCCCAGAGCATCTATCCAGGGTTGCTTTCTGGAAATATGGACCTGAAGGGTGCTCCCCAGGAGCTTGCAGTGCTTCGGCTGCTAGAAGATATGCAGGTTGCAGTATCAGAGTTCAGCTCCTCTGAAGTAAGACCCTCCAGACAATAAGTCACGGGAACGTGGGGTCCTCATTCCTCAGCTGTTTTGCTTTTCAGATCCACTTCTGCTGCACCCCACTACTTGGTAAGACAGGCGTAGTGGAAATCTCTGACCTTCATTTGGTGCTTTCTTCAGAGCATGGCGCTGGTCAGGTTTGTTTGATCACTTCTCACAACATGGAATCCAGTCTACTCTGTGCAGGGCTCAGCTGGGTCAGCCTGTCCTGCCTCGGCCAGAGGGGAGAGCGGCACGAGAAGAAAAACAGCCAAAGGGAAACCCTTCAGGCGGTCCCTTTCCAGAGCAAGGTGTGGGATTTGGTCATTCTCCCTTCTTACGATCTTGATTGGAGATGTTCATTTTCACTAATCCTTTTTTCCCTGGCTTAAGGCATTTTAAACAGCTTTTGGAGAATTATAGTGAGCAAAAAAAAAAGGCACAAGCAATAATTTATGACCTATATGTTGCATCCTTAATGGAGTTGGTTGAGAAATCTTTTTTTACTGTGCTTTGAGCTTCCCTCATGATAAGAAAATTTCAAGCTTAAAAAAAGAAATCTCAATAAAGTGAGAAGAAAGCCTTCTAACTGTATTTTTGAATTGTATAAACTGAAACCTTTACAAATTCCCAAAGAGTTTGTTCTCAGTCATTCCTCTAAGTTTCAGTAAAATACTTGAATGAAAAATAATTTTTAAACCAAAAGTCAAAATATTACCTGGACAACTTTACCAGCTTTGAACAGGAAATGCTAGTCCTTTACTCTGAAAACTAGTAAGGAACTCAGTCAGTCTGTAGCATGACTGTTGCCCTGCTATCTGACCTTAGACAAACCAAGTACTAAATAGTAGAACAGTTCTTGATTCTTGGTTTCCTTCTTCCTGGATGCTCTATCCAGGTGGGATTTGAGAAGTCTGTACATCTACCTGGTGTTCATGGGTGGCTGGATAATGGCTATTTTGCCTCTGTCCTCATGTGAATGAACTGCAGTGTTGTGGGTGGGATGCTGCCTAAAAGTATGTGAGCTACCTACCTACCTAGTCCAGAGAAGGGTGACAAGGCTGGTCAAGGGGCTGGAGAACAAGACCTGCGAGGAGTGGCTGAGAGAATTGAGATTGTTTAGCTTGGAGAAGAGGAGGCTGAGGGGAGACCTCATCACTGTCTACAACAACCTGAAAGGAAGTTGTAGTGAGGTGAGTGTTGGTCTCTTCTCCCAAGTGACAGGTGATAGGACAAGGGGAAATGGCCATAAGTTGCACCAGGGGAGGTTCAGACCAGATATTAGGAAGAATCTCTTTACTGGAAGGGTGGTCAGGCGCTGGAACAGCTGCCCAGGGAGGTGGTCGAGTCACCATCCCTGGAGGTGTTTAAAAACCAAGTAGATGAGCTTTTGAAGGACATTGTTTAACAGAGGATGTGTACGGTTGGACTCAGTCATCTCAAAGGTCTTTTCCAGCCGGAAGGTTCTGTGATTCTAGATGACTTATGCAAAAGGCAAATACACCTGAGTGTGTGTATCTACGTGGTAAATCCCAAACAAAAATCTGGCAGTCCTATGGAATAGCAAATTTCAAAATTATTGATCAGTATCAGATAATAATTCTGCAGTCTTCCAGTTCAGTGAGTCAAGCTGGGGATCTCTGGGAGGGAAAATACTCCTTTACATCAGTCTTTTGGATTACATGCAGAATACGTGCAACTGAATAACAGTTTCAGTCCAAGAAAGAAACTTCAGCTGCTGGCTGTCATGCACAGGGTGAGCGTTTGCTTCTTCTACAGACCCTGGTCTTGTGACAACAGCTCTAGTTGGACTTGAGCAATTTCTTCATTTGTGGTTCCTTGTTCAAGTGCAGTCTGGCACTGGTATGCAGATAGGGCAGGAATGGGGAAGGCAGAATGACAAGGTGAAATGCAATACATTTGAGGATCCCTTGCTCCTAACATTTCTCAAATAGCTTCCGTGCTTGTTTTCATGCTAATGTATCGGTTTTATTTTAAACTTTTTTTTTTAAAGGACTGATGAGTAGGAAAGAGTAAATTATTAACTTTTACACATAGGGTATATGACATTATAAACTGGTGAAAGTAGTTTTTTTCCTGTTATCAGTGCAAGGGAGTGTTAAAGAGTAGTACAGTATTGACTTTGTTTATCTTGTGTGCACACACAGAGGGCAGGTTGAAATCACCGACTCCTAAGGTCTGCAGTGAGTAGTTTCACTAGCAAATTCCAGCCGATAGATCAATGATTTATCCATTTGAGTAAGATATTTTTAGAATTACTTTGTTCACTCACAAGCAGAGTCAAAGTTGCTTTACATTTGTACTTCTTAAGGGGCAGGGTTTCTCAGGATATTTTGTCAACTGTACTGTATTGAAGGTGAGGAAAAACAAATATAGATAAATGGTTTGGAGACGAAGCTAACGACCTACTCTTTGAATGCAATTGAGTTTTTGATGGCAGTATTACACATCTGCAGTGAGTTGTAGGCACTGTTAGCACCCACAGCTGTTTATGGCTTTGCGTGTCTGTTTGCGTTCATCCTCTTGAGATAAAAAATTGTGGTCTGTAGTTGCCTCAGCAACAGTAACACTGCACTCAGTTTCTACCTATTTTATACAAGTATGTTGAAAGTGTAGGCATATTGCTGTGTACATTGTGAAACACAATGGACTCCTGGGAGGAGAAACATTTGTTCATTTTTTTTTTAGTCAAATAATGTAACTTTAGTTTTGTGTTAACTTTACTGCTACTTCTCTGCCAAGGCCCTAGTTCACAACTGCATATGCAATGTTGTGGAGAGGAAAATGGGCTCAGCAGTTTGGAAAAAGAAAGTTTTAGAGATGTTCTGCTGATGCTTATCAGCAAATAAAATGAGGATTAGACCAAAGAATGGCCCAGGGCCGAAGGAATTGAGTTTCTGTCCCATTGTAGTTGCTCTTGTCAATGAAAGGGGACTGTAACTGGTCTTCACCGTGAAACCATAAAATATGAATATATGAACATGATAAAAGAGGAAAAAAAATGCAGGATGGACTTCTTAAATATGCAGAAGCAAAGTGAAGGACTTGGGTTGTTTGCTTTAGAAATGTGACTGTTCAGAGGGACCACAGTGAAAGTATTAATGATCAGCATAAATGAGATAGGTCTAGGACTTCTTCCCTTATTCTTCCTGTTTTTCTCCATATAAAGATAAAAATGTGATAACGCTGAATGATTGCAGATTCAACAGTGATTAAAATAAGTCTGTTCATGCAGTCCAGAATTGGACTGTGAAATACATTTCAACAGGAGAACTTGACCAGAGCCAGCAAGGACTTGGATATTTATATGAAAAACATAAGTATCCAGAGTTAAGATACTCAATAGCTTAAAAGGGAAAGCTTTTGGAAATACATATTCTTTTGCCTGCTACTTTCAGGGCCCATCCCATCTACAGGCACTGATCTCTGGTAGCTCTGCCTCCCTCTGGTGTTGCTGGTGGTTTTGGGATCCCAGGTCACTGCTGGCAGTCCCAAGTGTGGCTGCTCCCATTAGGAGTGAATGGGTTTACCAGAGTCATCAACCCCTCCCAAGTCTTGACTCGACACTGCATTTATCGCTTGAGTTTCTTCACATCATGATACGGCAGGAAGCAGCAGACCTCTGTAGGGAAGATAAGCAAACACCCAAAAGAGGTTACTTCTCCAGCATCCCACTTCAGGGATCCCAAGCTGCAGCTGTTCTGTTAGTTTGTAGAGAAGATAACTGGCACCTGATTTGTTTTGCAGTGTATTTCCCTCTTTGTTATTTTGTTTGTCTGTTCTGATTTTTCACTGTTGGGGGATTTTTGTCTGTGTGATGAGCACTTCCTCTCTGTTCAGTTTATACTGCATGTCTTTAACACTGTGATGCGGGGTCTGTGATCTGCATGTTCTCTTTGGAGAGTCTACACCAGCAGGTGTCTGGTGCAGTCTGCCTTTATTCTTTGATCAGGTTCTGGCATCCTGATCTGTAGTCTGTTATCAATCATAGATTTTACATGTGCAGTTACCTCAGTTGCCCAACTATCTTAGTCAGGCTTCCCTTTTTTTTTGGCCTGGGTAGAGCTGAGCCAGTGTTTAAATGATTATTAGGAGAAAATGGATTCTGTGTCTGCCTCCTCTTTTTACTTTTTTCCTGCCACTTCAGGTTTTGAGCATAGTCACTAAGAAGGGCAACATACCAGACTGGTTTAGAAAATTCTAAATATCAGGTGTGCCTCTGTTTCCTGTGCCTAGGACTGGGTCTTTGCAATTGCCTTGGCTATTTATGCCTATAAGACAGTGGGCTCATTTGTTTGCTAGCAAGTAGAACAACTGGCTTGTGCCCTGTCAATTCTTTGAGCAGTCAACGGGGACCCATGTCCCTGGTCACCCCCTTCCAAGTCTCCTCTCCTTTGTCTTCTATAAGGTATGTGTGGCTCATTGCTCAGGTGCCTTCCAGCATCAGGCAAGCTGATATTCTACCCCATTCTGCACTTCAGCGCTACAGTAACTGTGGGAACAAGTCCATCTGCATTTTGAGATATACTGAGTTTGCTAAAAATCAAACCTGAAATAATTTCTCAAGGTGCTTCTGGGATAGCCAAATGTTAGTGGTATAAGAACTTGTGAAAGAGAGGTGGAAATAAATTTTGCAAGCCAGCTGTGCAGAGCATACAATGTGCTAGTTCTTTTGAAGCGTGCTTTTCTAGGCTTTATGTGTAAAGGGCTTGTTTGAAAGGGAAGTTATAATTATTTATGCTGTGCAAGTTCATAGAGTATTTCAAGAAGAGCTTGCTTGGAGTTTCTGTAATTTTGTTGCTGTACTTTGTTTCTTGGACAATAAGTTGGCTGTCACTGCTTCACTTTAATAATTATAAAACGTAAGGGTATTCTTTGCTTTTTTTTCCAAACTCTTAACGGGGAAAAAGAGAGACTTATTTCTGTTGCCCAATGATTGCTGTCCTTTGTGCAGGGAAGCAAGTTAAGTTTCTGCTATTGCTGACTCATAAGCATGGCAAGAATACGTCTGGGGAAAAACTTAATACTGTAGCTAAGTAATACAAATGTGGTCACTTTTTTTCCTCCTGATATGGCAGTTCTCTTCTTTGGAAAATATCAGTGTTACTACCCAAAGTTGTGCTGTACTGTATGCAAACAGAAATACGAAACTCCAGTGGGGGATATATAAAGAAGGCAGCATGCTTTTAATGAGGCAAGGAAACTAAATATTTTTTCCTCAGATATATTAAATTAATTTATAGCAAAACCCAACTATGTCTTATTTTTCTTATTGTTACTTTACAGGTCTTTATGCACTAACCCTTGCTCGTGCTGTGTGTTTTCCTGTTATTTTTTGTTTTGCTTTGGTTGCTAAGTTTGAAAATTAGAAGTCTTCTTTTTTTTTTTTTGAGGGGGTAGCCCATGGAATTTATTCAGGGCATGACTTTTTGGAAAGGTACTAATGATTTCCAGATATTTCAGTTTAGTAATGGTTGAGAAATTTAACTTGCACTGCATCCTGAGTGCTTGCCATCTCCAAGTTACTTGTTTTCAATAGTGTCTGAAGCCGAGTGCCTAAAATTAGACATGCTTCAAAGTTCAGCTTCCAGAGATATTTGCTGTAGTTGTAAGGTGCTTGTAATGCAGGCATAACTAAACAGCTGGGGCTGTGTTCTTGTCTTCTTGTGTGTTTCAAGATCCAAAATAAATGAGCATGAAGTGAGCATACTGCAAATTCTGAGCAAAAATAAGGAAGGAAAAACCATCCACAACAGGATGTTGTCACTGTTCACGTTTTATTGGTGGCTTCTCTTCGTGCCATAGTTCTGAAGGGACTAAAAATAAGTCTGCAGCCCACATGAATGAAAGCTAGAAAAATGTATCTGTATTAAACAGCGTAAAGCCGTATTTTTTTTTCTTTTAAACTGTGGAACAATAGGGAGGAGCAGTATTTTATGGCTGTAAAATCTCACGATTGTGAAAGTATCTGAAGTTCCCAGTTACGGAGACTCGTTAATTCTGCACAGTCACTGTTATAGCAAAGGAATGAAACAAAGATAATTATGCTTGAATTGAAAAAAAAAAACAAAACCCTACAGAGCTCTTCGGAAATCAGTTAAATAATGAAGAAAAACACTATCTAGAAAATTTGCTTGCTGGCAGAATTGAGGGCCACTGTGGAAATGGGGGACTCTGCAAGCAACTGCAGAATAAAAAGTTGTTATTGTTTACAGAAACAAAGAGAGTGAGTTACTAACTGCTATGTTTGCAAAGATAACTGCCAAAATATAAATTGAAAATGTGATTTCCCAGTCAAATAAATGGTTCTGACTAGAGTTTACTAATAAAATAGGTGTTTTGTACCATGTTCCTCTTTCTTTTCTTGTGAAAAAAACTCTCAGTTGTGCATCTGTACAAGTTGAATTTACTGAAAATTAGTTCTACAATAAAGACTTGTTTTGCAGTCAATGTAGCTCTATATGACCTGGCACAGGGGAGGTGTGGGAGACAAGAACCCCTAGGCAGTCACTGAAGGAAGGTAGAAAACTCATTCCTTCCTGGGGATCCAGAACTGAACACATTTACTGCAGATTTTTCCTGGCCTTTAGGTGATGCCTTCCCAAAATCTTTGTGTGTCCTCTTTTGCCTGAGAGGGAGTTGATGTTGAGAGGTAGCTGGGAGTATTTTCTGTACCTCTTTTAGCAAATTCTGCCACACTGCAGAGTTGGAAAGGGTATAGTGGCACCCTGAGATCCGTGCCTGGCATTTTTCTAGGTTGGAGCATGGGCAGAGCACAGATCTTCACCTCTTCATGTAGATGTACCTTAAAGTGATATTTTTAAGCTTATCTGGAACATTTTCTTTGTAATTCACAAGCATTTTCCTTCCCTCCTTATTCAAGTGCTGTTAATGGGTGTTTCAGAGATGCAATACTGCTTAGACAAGGAAGAGGACAGGAAAACCTGAGGTTTGCTGCACCTTCTTGCGGAAGCAGAAAACTGCGTGCTACACTCAGGGTTGACTGGGTTGACTACACCCATTGTGTAGGAGCATCTCTAAAACTCTTCCATACGTGTCTAGCAGTAGGTACATTAGTCATTTTTTTTTCAGAAGTGCCTCCTGATTGGCATTTCTTATTTGTTTCTTTGTTTTGTTTTGTTTTTCTTCCCTGGCTCTATTTCAGGCACTTGAAGTGGGTTTAGTTTGTTGCAGAATACCAGCTTCTGGAATATGATACCATATTACCGTGACCATTTGTGACGATTTAATCTCTTGCAACTAAGTGGAAGTCCAGTTTTACAGTCCAGAGGTTTCTTTTTGCTTTTGTTAAAGGTAGTATGTGGTATGGCTACTGTTCATCTTTGCATTTGTACATTACTACATCTAAACTTACTCATCTAGACTACCTTTATAGTAGAAGTACCTGGTTTAGACTTGTGTTTTAGGATTGGATGAATTGCAACCTGGCATTGCCTTTTTTTCCCAATTGACAATGTAAGAAAATTAGATGGACTGGCTCAGGTATTGATATCAGTGTTAGGACAGGTAAATTCTACCCTTTCCTCTAATAGAGTTCTTGCATAAATTTTTAGAGCGTGTCCTAATACGCTAATTTTTACAGTGACCTTGTTTTAAGTTACTATGAGCGTGACAGAATTTAAACACAGGATGTTCCAGATTGTTCCAGATTTTCAGTGTGTAAGGGCCTAAGAAATTCTTACATAGTACCATTGCAATGTCTGGAACATTTAGTCTTTGATCAAGCCATTTAATTCCAAGGATAATGTGCCTAAATTTAACACAGTGCTGACAGTTTCTAAAGTGGGGGAAAAAAGCGCCCAACTTTCTTTTGGTTTAGAATGAAATGTGAAGTTGGCACTTTTTTTCCATTACTGATGTTTCTTTCTGTTTTGTGCACTTACTGGGATATCACTGGGATAATGTGAACAAAGCTGCTCCATTTGTATTGCTGTGTGTTTTTAAAGACTACTGACACATTCTTCTATAGAAAATGAACTGAAGATAGAATTGCACAGACATTGCAACAGCAATAATGGGGCAAGATATTTTAGATGTGCCAGTTCCCATTCTAGTGAAGGATTGCACTTTAAGCCTACTGTTTTATTTTTAAATTGGCCTGAAAGTTAATAGTGATTCTGAATTGGAGCTTTAGAAATATTGCTATAAGGATCCTGCCATTCCTACATTTGTGCAACTCCTGTTGGTATTTGAGGAATATAATTTATATTGAAGCCACAGAAAGATGTGCCAGCAGGGGGGCTGGGTATAGACACGTATGTTCCTTCTCTTATATAGACAAAGCGCTTGATTTGCTGTGCTGTGTTATAATTTTTAAAAACTAAACTTAAATCTGGGGGGAAAATGCAGATGTGTGTTGATGCTACTATTGCTAGTATTGCTACTTTAAAGTTATTTACTGAAAAACAGAAAGGTAGAAACCGGACTGAAGTCACCAGGGCAGTTAGTGTTTGGGGCTGGTGAATTCACGCGACATCATGCCTGGTGAAACCTGTCTCGATCCTGTTTCTTTTTTATTGCTGATGCACTGTCTGTGATGGATGAGATGATGGTGTTGGAGAGCAGGGGTAAGGCAATGTTCTTGAGGGTTTGTGAGAAAATCGTTATTTGGGGTTTGGGAGCACTCATCAGGTCTGGAAGGACCAGCTGGAAAAAAAATCTAGTATCCAAGAATTCATTTCTGAGGAAAGGATGGGTAACTGGTGTTTGACTAATGTTTAACTAATTGTTATGAAAACTAAGGTTCCAAGCTCCAGTTAGTTGCATGAACCCTGCAGGTGACAAAAAATGGGGGGAAATAGTGCTGTAGTGTCCCTGCCATGGGAAGCTCCTAGAGCTCTAGAAACTTTCAGAGGAAGCTTTGCCTGCACTCATGTATCTGCTGTAACTTTACTCATGTGGAGTTGTTTTCCTTGTTTCTGTTCATTTTCACTTCAGAATCTGTCTCCTAACTTGTTGTATGCTTAAATCCAGAATTCTGAATGGACCCTATGAGAAGAGCTAGAGTGATAGAGTAATGTGATAAGGTCAGTCTGTTGCCTCTGCATCAGTATAAACCTATGCATAAGCAAGGAGAGTAGGTGGTACAAGATGCCATTTTTCCTATGAGAAGTACAAGATCTGAGGGACTTCATGCTTCCCATGGAAGCTTTTGGAAGAGCACAGCTGGTAGTCCTGGTGAGTTGTTATGTTGTTCTTTTTTTCTGTCAGAATTCCCATTTAGATGGCAACATTTCACTCCTCTTTTTCCTTTTCTTATTAAAATATCCTCTATACTCTGACCTGCTGGCTGTAGTTCTGCTTTTAGAAGTCTGCTGTGTGATGCTAAACCTGCACAGAAGTATGTCAAATTATTCTTTTAAAAGGCCTCTTCCTGGGTTAAAGGTACTGTAGTTAGTGTGCTGCCTCACTGCTGAGTAATCTGAAGAGATGTGGCAGCTTTCCTGACAACCTGAAGGCGTTTTGGTTTAAAAAAATGCCTGAATGACTAAAGGCTCCAGCTTGTTTCATTTTACTGCTGCTTCTGTTGTAAGTAGGAATTAGTGCTGACTATCTCAGGTACAAGGTCATCATGCCTTGTTTTGGCATTACTCATTGAGAGTAATTACTGAGTTACAGGTAGTGGCAGAACATTGTTGCACATAAATGATCACTACTTAAACATCTGTTCAGAGCCATTACAGTTCAGTGTAAGAACTGCTGACAGGATGCTCAAGCTATATTTGCATCAGGTTCACACATTAAATTTATCAGTCATCAAAGGTAAATATATGGGTGTGTGACAGTGTTATGATGTAGATTTGACTTCTCAAGCTTACTTTTGACTTAAATGTTTTTCTTTTGAAATTTCTGATGACTCAGAGTTTAATCTGTTCTGTAGCTATATTTGTGTGTTCTGCTAGTGATTATTCTGCTAGTGGCTTCATAGAAGTAATCCAGAAAGAACATCTGTTTCAAGTTTACAGTCTAAATCATGGAAGGATATTTGACCCTGTAAGCAGGGAAACAGCAGAATTTACCCAGGAAAACAGTGCAACAAGCCAGAATACTGTCAATTTGACACTTTCTGCTTTACCAGCTCCATACTCTGCATGCAACAGAAACAAAAAAGCCAGGGCTATGAGAACTTAGTGCTGCTTCTGAAGAGGACAGTAATCTTTAATTAGTCATGCATATACACTTCTCTCTCTCTCTCCCATGAGAGAAATTCTATTTTCAGACTTTTTCTTCTGCCCCCTCAAAATCTTCCACAGGACTCCTACAACGCAAGGTCAGAGAAATGAGTTGTTTCGGTATAATAGAGATGTAACTTCAGTAGTTGTATCAATCTCTCTCCCATGTAAATGAACTTGTCGCCTCTGATCCATGCTGTTTGCAATTCACAGTGCCTGGCTGTAGATAGAAAATACAGCAGCTTGCAAGTTACAGTCAGTTCTGATTTCTGCACAAATGCCTGTTTGTAATGGCTCTCAGTGCACTGAGTTCTGTGTAAAGAGATACCACTATGAGCAGTAAGGGGGGCTGCATAGATGATGTTACAGGAATCCCTTTCTTTTGTGGGAACCTAAATCAAAATTCGAGCAGTGGGAAACTCAAGATAGTTTCTTTGATACTGCCCTCCTTTTTGGGGGTGTTTGTGCCCTCCCTGTGTAGAGTTAAGTGATCTCTGCAGAGAGTATTTGTCCTTATGGTTCATAAAAATAGTCTGGATGATAAAAATATTTTGAAATATGTATCAGATATCTTTGAGATGATCTGATTAAAGAATATCCCATCTCTCATTCCCAGTACACCCATTTTAGATATCACAATTTAAATTGTGAAATGTATTTTAACAGCAGGCCTGTTTTTCAACATCAAAGTAGAAATGGCTTCAGCAAAGTGAACTTAAACCTGTTGTTTGCCAGGTATCTTTGGTTGTATGTGCAAAATAATCTTTTAAACAGAGAAAACAAGTTATTGCAGTTCCGTAGTTCTTGCTTTATTCTTTGCAAGAATGACACCATCCTGGAAGATGGGCATGATCTCTGGTGAAGTGGAATGCTTTATTATAGCATCACCTTTCCAAAATACTACCCAAACACTGCTGGACTCCAGAGACAGTGGTTTGACTTCAGAAGGAGTTGCTGTTGCTGTCAGTAGTTTCTATTAACGTGGTTCCTTGTGCTTTTCCAAATGCTGAAAACAGCTGTTTGGTGATCTATGGTAAGTTAGTGAATAGAGGAGGAATTCTAGTTTAACAAATAAAAACCTTATAGCAGCCTCCTGAACTAATGCTCAGTAGCTCATTAGTAGATAGCAGCAAATCGGGAGTATTTTGATGATGGACTGCGACTTCATCTTTATACTGAGCAACCTTGACAGCCCTCTATTTGTACACTTTCTTTTATTCAGCAGCTGAAATGCAAGTGTAAAGCCTTATTCTCTCATTTGGCTGCTAAGTGCAATGCCTGGAATAAAAGGCCTGCAATATCTGCAGTCTGAGGACAGTCTGCATGATCTGCCATACGCAGAAGTGGGCATGGACCTGGATGCTAGCTGGGAATATTCTGGGAGTCTGGCTGCACTGTTACACACTTGTACCCCCGTCTGTGAAAATGTATGAGTGTGCAGCATGCCTGCTTTTTGTCCAGAGGGTGCATGGGGGACACGTCAGCACCTTGTCATCAAAAAAGTTGCAAGTTAACAATGTAATTTCTCAGTGATTTTCATAGTGAATGAATTATAGCATTAATAGGAATTTTGCTTACAGAGGGCTGTCCAGTTTGGGTAATGGACTTAATTGCCGTTTGGAGCTTGGAGAAAACTGCATGGTCAATTTATTATATCCTCCTAGATTTTTGGAAAGTGAGATCAGTTTTTCTGCTAGTATAAGGGAGAAATAAAGTAGTAAAGGAAAAACAAAGTATTTTTGTGGTCAAACAGAATGTAGAATTTTTCTTCCCAATACTTAACTGTACGGAAAATGTTAAAAGCACTAGAATAACAGACTACTTGCTTAATTTTATTATCTCCTCCAAGATTGTGATCTAGTAACCCTCAAAAATCTAGTACCACTTCTTTAAATAGGGAGATTTGCAGATGCAAAGCTTGTGGGATGAGAGGAATTGAAACTTCCAGAAATGGGTGATTAGTAGGCTACCCTGAACTATGTTGAGCAGTGACCAAGACAATTTCTGATAATTTGGTGGAAGTATATAAAGCAAAGTTTTGCCTCCTCTTGTATTTTCTGTTTAGCATCTCAGGAACTTTTAGCTAGGAAAGGTACTTTACATTTTCTCTGTGTAAGATTTTTGTGGGTTTTTTTCAGTTATTTTCCAGTGCACTATACATCACAGTTACCTGTCTCCTTTTAGAAAAGTGCTATGGCTCCATGACTTTTCTGTTAGAGGAATTTGACAAATTGTTATTTTTTTTTTAACCTCTACCATAGGCCCAGTTTGCCCCCAGAACGAAAGGTGTTATTGGCCGTGGGCTTACGTCTCGCAAGTGCTGAGATTTTGAGACCCATGTATTTAATGCCAGGTATTTGGAACTTTTATTTTTTGCCTTGCCAGCAGGCTGTTTTCCTTAAAAGTGCTCACCCTCAGATGGTTAATGGGATCAAATAAAAGATAAAGCAAAACAGTTTATGGCTTTCATCTGAGAGTGGTTAGCAAGTTGGTGTGATGACTTTCCCATATAATATTGCCCTGGCTGTTGATGGAGGTGACTGAAAAGGTGACTCCAGATCCCTAGATGCTAGTGTTTCCCCTTCCTACAGTACCAGTCCAGCATTTGCCAAGTTACTTTCACCCTGTTAAAAATGAGAGAAGATGCAAAGGCTTGTTGCAGATAGAACTAACCTTTCATGTACTTTGAGGGCTTTGATTTTAGCATAATAGTATAGGGGGATCTTGAAACCATCGTGTTTGGTTTTTCTTCTGTCAACGTCATAAGTACCTGGTTGATTGGTTTGACCTGATTGCTAGTTTTGTATAAAGCTCAGGTTTGCAGTCTAAACATCACTTTGAGTTATTGCCACTGCAGAATTTCAATGCATAAAGGGAAAAACTATGGTTGTTTTTTTTTCTCATTGTTGATACCTGATATTCACATGCTTTGGATCCATCCGGCCTTTTAAAGTTGAAACTATTAGATGTTAAAGAATTCCTTAATCAGGCAACAATAACAATCGACCCAGTTGGGCTGGAGCTGTTCCAGATTTTCTCTCTCTCCAAAAGTGCAGATATCTTGTTTCAACATTGCAAGCCTGTCTTCAGCTGGCTGTGACTCAGATACACATCTTCCAGATGTCACTGCAGGATACTGTGGTGAGACTGCCTTTCAGTCTTCCAATGTTTAATCATGGAAATGAAAGAAAGGTAGTATCTTGTTTTGGCAACATAACATGTACTCTGATTCCTAATTTTATTACATCTTACTGGCTAGACTATGGAAGAAAATTACTGTAAAAAGCAAAGGTGTTTCTTTTCTGCTAGCAAAGTTGAAACCAAATATGAAAAAAATTTGATGGCAACATTGAATAGATGTGGCTAGCTAAAAACATGGGTTAAATGACTTGTCACGGTGGGTTGGAACAAGGAGGGTTAATTCACATATAATTTCTTTTCTATTGCCATGTTATTTTTGTGTGGACGCTGTTCATCAGTGCTCAGAAACCCTCAATTTACTGTTTATCAAGTGTTTTTAGCAACAGTGGAAATAACCAAAAGGGAATTATGTGAAGCCATTCCTCTTTGGGAAGGGAAGAAGAGGAAAGTGTGACTGTTACTTCACTTGTGATGCAGTACGACATTTCTTAAAATCTTAAGGAACTGTGTACATAGGTACCTTAAATATCATAGCATGAACAATAAAATTAATGTTAAATGGTGCAGTAAAGTCACTGTTGGGTGAACTGACAATCTTTGTATGTGCACATGTGAATGCTGCATGTGTTTAAAATGTTACAAATAAATAAGTAAATATGAAAAACCATTATATCCTTCGATTACTCTGTGGAGAACAGACCAGATCTGGTCTGATACCAAAGTTAGTGCCCAGTTTTAAGTACAGAGTTCAGCCTGCTAGGCAGAACAAATTTTCTCAGCACTTGGAAAGGAGCACCCCAGTTTTACTGGTGTCTTGACATTTATTTTACATTCCTCAAACCCAGGAAACAAAATAACTTTCCTCCCTCTGTTTGTGACTGGTGATAGGTTAAAATTTGGCCTGTTTTATCCATGCTTTCAGCTTGGCTCAGGTGAACCAGAAGGGATTGATCTGCAGAAGGATTCTGCAAGTTATTCAGCAGCTCTAAAAGTCAATCTTGCTGTAAACTGTGTGCTGGACCTTGCAGTGAGCTCTGTGCAGCTGTTTGATCTTCAGACTGAACTCCACAGAAATTAGAGGTCATCTTGAAGCATTCAGATTCTAAGTGCAGATTTATAGGTGGGCACACAAGAAGTAGTCTCCAATGTTATTTACCAATGTTTTTGTCCAACAGGTACCAATTTCCTCCTGGACGTCAGAAAGGTTTTATGAGTAATTCTTGTATTTACCTGGCGTTCTTGTTCATTGGTATTGCTCTCCTAATCCCTCTGCTGATGAATCTTTTAAAACCAATCATGCTATTTAACATCGTTATCGTCTTGAACTAAACATGCAAGAACTGGATGAAAGTAAAAAGCAATTTTATTTTCTTACTATTTTAAATCTTGCGCGGAAACTAAGAATTGTCTTATTTAAATAAAGCATAAGGTATTGTCATAGTAAGACATTGCTAATGACCTGGGTTTGAGTCTCATTTCATGGTACTCTCATAAATGATGGTTGCTTACATGAACAAGAAATAAATTCATATTGTCTCTGCTCCAAAAAACTAAAATTCAGCATGTTGAAATATTTAAATTATTGCAGTATTCTGTTGCATGGCTGCCTGCAATGTACCCAACAAATAAAAGCATTTGCTTGAACAGCACCGTGTTGGATATAGTCCACCAGAGTAAAAGCATTTTGGGGGCTGTAGTGTCTTGTTAAACACATTGTAAATGTTTTTGACAAGAAGCCGGGCTGAATCCAACTACCTATGGACAGCCAGCATGTCAGAGCATTTCCAAGTGATATATGATTCTGTCCTGGACTGATAGCTATGGATTATCCTCTGATCCTAGTGGTTGCTTAAATGTTGCAGCATATTTAGTGTTGCTCAGTCTAGAATCCCTTCTGTTGCTGGCCAAGGAAAGTTCCTGTTTGGGCTCACTAGTGAGAATGCTTAGAAAAAAGAGATTCATTGCTGTCGCTCCACACCCCTGCCCTTTTCCTGGCTCCACTCTACTGTTCTGAGAATGGAGAGAATCTTCCCTCCTCTTCTCCAAGAATCACAACTGATTTTTGTTTTGTTTGTCTTTTACAGATCAATTTTGTAGCCTGTCAACTGTTTGCACTTTTGGCTGCGTTTTGGTTTCGGATTTACTTGGGTCCCAGTCATGCCAGCTCTGCTGTTCGCCATGCATTTGCCACCCTCTTTGGAATATACTTTGCTGTCTTCTGCTTTGGGTGGTGAGTATTTAGTCACTGTGTAGAGAAGTCTGTGGTAAAAACATTTTTAAAGTTCATATCAGATTTTCTGGATTACATTGCAAATGAGCTATGAAAGTATTTGTAAGTGGAGTATTTAATCTGTGGTGTTTGTTCTGGAGGTGAAAGCCACACCAGTATTCTGTGAAGGTACCTCTTTTGGAAAAGATGTGCCCAATTTGAATGTGCACTATGAGCCAGGTTGCTCTTTTTCTCAATGAAATACACAGACAATATCTTGTCAGTAAGTATTAATCTATATTGGATATTTAGGCTATTAAAGATGTTATTGTGATAATCCATGTTTGCTGATACCCTGGTGTGACATTGCATTTATGTCGTTTGCATGGAACAATATTCCCTTGCTCTGAACTGCCAGCCCTTCCAGATCATGTAGAAATTATCTAAATACTCACTCTGTTGTCTTCAAGGTATTCCATTCATCTTTTTGTCCTGGTGATGATGAACTATGGCATTATGAATATGGCGAGTATTCCAAACATCCACAGGTGAGCTGATGGGCTGCAGGTCTGGGACTGCCCCTCTGACAACTTCTCTCCTTCCATGGAGAAGCATGAGGGTTTTTTAGGATCATCTTCTGCTCTTTCCTTCTTTTCTTTCCCAGTTACTTGCAGGAGCTTTGTTCATTCAGTTGCAGCTGTAATCTCAATTTGTGGTTTATGCATTGATATATTGCATTTCCCTACAAAGTTGTTGGCCTCAAAAGTTGGCTTTTGCAGGCTTAATAATTTATACCCAAACCTCTGATTTCTTAAATGTAGTGAATTCATATTCTCCTTGGTTTTGTGTCCTTGAGGATGGCTTTTGATAATCCTTTTTAATGTGTTTAATGTGTTTGGCCTTGAGGTTATTTTCCACTTATTCTTGAGTTATGTAGTTCAAATAAGGTCGCTGTGGCAGCTTAACTTAGTGATATATAAAATTAACTCTTGCATTTGGTACTGGGCTTTGAGCTTGATAAAGCAGAAAGTACCAGAAATGTCAATGCTTTGACACAGAAGCTTACAGCATCATCATGAGAAGTTCTAGACCATGGGGTCTTTTCAGTATGCAAATGTCTCAGAAGAAGGGAGACGCCTAAGACTCCTAAAGTGCTTTATCAAACAGCGCCTTCCTGGCCAAAAGACAAACCCTACTTTCATATGAAAATGAAGACTATGTGTTAGTTATGTCTGGTTCTTTCACTGGTTAAGGGGAAATTCGAGTGGAAGAACTTCTCTGCTCAGTCACCAAGCCTTCTCTTGTGGTTACCATGCTCTTTGTTAAACACTTGAAAGTTTTTAAAATTGTATAGATGGAGTCATTTACTTCCCATCAATCTGCATAAATAGGAATTTTTATTTCTAAACCTGCTACTTTATAGCAGCCTACAAGGATGAGCTGGCAGTTCTTCCCACTTCTTCACTTTTGCTTTGGTCTCTCCAACAGCATGTGCTTAGTACTGTGCTTTGGCATGAGTGTATTAAAGGTGACTTTTGTCTCTATGCTGTGTGGCTGGTCTTGTAGCTGCTGCTGAATGCTTACAACCACATCAGTCTGGTCATATGTCCTGGTCATTGTCCTTACCCATCACTTGGGGGAGATGGAGGAGTTACTGATTATACATCAGAGGAACCAGATTTACAGAGGGAGTCGTCCAATATTTACTTAACGTCTTTCGAGACAAGTTGAGGTGGTAGTAGGGAAATGGGCACATTTTTAACAGGAAGCCCCCTCACTCTTACTATTTAGCCATTTAATCACAGTAGGAAAAGTAACTGTATACTGCAACACAAATTAAGCTGGTTCATGTAATGTCTTCCACCACTGCGTGGTAGTCATGTGTTGATTGGGGTCAATGTGAAATAGTAACCCAACATGCCAAAAAACCTTCAGAGGCCTGGGAGGATTGGGTTAGGACTTCTCTACTTTATTCTACTAGCCATAGCAGTGTGACTAAATTACATCCATATTATTAATTCTGGCAAAATAACACTGTATTTAAGCAGCTTGAGAATAAACATGAAAAATGCTATTTTAAGGGCTGGACCTGTTCATACAGAGGGCCTACAAGAACACTGAGTCCTTCATAGTGGGGCTCCAAGACTTGGCTTTTTTCCCCCCAAAACACAAGTGGAAGTGAACAAACGAAGTAAAGAAACTATGTTAACCTGCATGCTCCTTTCCTTAGCTGTTTTCTGCTAGTTTTCTCTCTGGTGGAGGTGCCAGCCTTCAGTGCCTCTAAATGGACCAACTAATCCAGCATCAGAAATGCTCCAAGCTGCAGCAGCAATTCAGTGTATCTCTCCCTGCTCACCCTCATTTCAATCTACAAGCTTTAAACTTAGGTATTGAGGCTTATTTTAGATGCTTCATCCCATCTATCACCATTGTATGTCTGAGATGGGTGACTTGCCTTTGGAGGGATGCTTGCCGTTGAGAAGGAGCCCAAGGCTCTCACTGAGACTGCACTGGATGCCTGACCCAGACAAAATAAGATAAATTCTGCTCTGAATCTCCTGAAGCAGCTGTCGCGTCCACTCTGTCTGCCTGTCCTCCAGCTGTTTGCCGTGGGCTATGTGACCTGCAGGTTGCTTTGTGATCCATCACTGTCACTCACACTGCAGTTTATTAGTTCCCAGAGAGTAAAAACTCATTTCTTTTAAAGCCAGCCGTGATTTGACAAAGACTTGGCTCATTTTCAGTCATCTGCTGACTGTTCTTCTGGTCTGATTTTATCTTTAGTTCCCCACCGTGATCAATCCTCCCACGGGTGTGGGGAGACCCTGCTTGGCAATGTGTGCTTGCCAGCCTGCTTGACCTCCCGTGGCTCAGCTCTGCTGAGTGTGCAGCATGTGCAGTCTCATTCCATAGTCTGTAGGTATTTGCATTTTCTCCACCATGTGGCTAACTTCTCCTGATGCAGGGGACATCAGGAGACTTGGTCTTGGCCAGTCCATGTGATGCAAGCCTTTCATTCTGGTATACCATCTCTGTCTAGCTTGCTTCATGTGTCAGTCTGTTTCCAAATATCCATCTGCTTCTTACCTCACCAGTATCCTCTTTCTTGTTCAGGTAAATACAGAGAGAAACTTGTATGGAAGGCTTCACCCACCCCACATTGCAACACTTCAAGTCCTCAGACTGTTCAGCTCTTAAGACAGAGAATCATGCTGCTGTCCTTCCTAAAATAATTCTGTGATCACCTTGAGTGAGCAGGGAGTGTACCTGTCACATTCTACTTAAGGAATGTTTCTTTGGCTTGACTCTGTGATCTTAAAAGCCCTTTCCAACCCAAAGGATTTTATGATTTTATGATTCTTCTGGAAGATGGTGTATTTCAGCATGTAGAGCTGAAAAGATTAGACTACATGCATTATCTGCCTTTGTACAAAGTCAGAAGATAGAAAATATCTTAAATTTGAAGTATTTTAGTTTCTGATAGATCTGGGAGTTATACACATAAATAAAGAATGCTTACAGATAAACCCAGCAATGGATAATTTGAGCAACACATGCGCGGTATTAGTTGGGTTTCAAATACTCGAGTGAGAAATTTCAAATTAGTATATAAGGGTGGGAACTCTGAAATTGAAGTGCCCAGCCTAGCGTGATCCTATTTTTTCTTATTTTTTCCCCATCCCCAGTGTGAGGAGACACCTCTGTAGTGTTTCAATTTGGTCCAAAAAGCCATCAGTCCTCGTTGAAAATTTCTGCCAGATCTTGTAACATAGCTTCAGACTTGTGAACAACCTAATTTGCAAAAACCAAACTCCTTTCCTAAACAAGACCAAACCTAATTTGAATGATTCTAGTTCTTGTTGGTTCTTGTGTTGGTAACTGTGTTCTGTATGTTATGTTTTTAGGTACTCCTTTGTCGTAGCTATGGGATACCTCACGTTGTGCCACATAAGCCGAATATACATATTTCATTATGGTATTCTCACTACAGATTTTTCCGGGTGAGTGAGTCTGGAAGCTGGGTCCTGTGTCAATTAGTATTAGTTAAATATAGTACATTTTAAGGATCATTTTTGTTATCTCTGGAGTGCCTGCAATTTTGTTTCCCTTAAGATTTTTCTAAGACTTAGGGTTTTTTTTAAGGAAGGAATAAACAGTGTGTGATTTTTTTCATTGACTCATTGTTTCTGCTGTTTCCTTGCTAGGCACTATCTAGTTAGGAAGGTAGAGCTTGGTTAGCTGGAATTCCACTTAGAGCAGCTTGGAAAGATAAGTCTTCGCTGTCACTCACTGGTGCTGGAGGAGCACTTACAGCCCTGGAGAGCAGCATGGCTAGTGCTCTGGTCCCTGATGGTCTGCCCCGAGAGCTGGGGTGGGTTGCTCTCCTCCCACCTTACCTAGAGACAGCCATTGGCTCCAGGTTGTCCTCTACCCCATTCTGATTTATCTTGATGCCCCAACTGGGAAGGTGTTTTGCACCCTAGGTGCTCCAGCGGGTGGGAGGGGAGGATTTGGGCAGGGGGTGAGTGGGTAGGGGAGCTGCAAAGTGGGTAAGTGGGTAGCCTGGGCAGAGAGACACGACATCAGCTTTCGCTGTCGGTGTGTCTTATGGGTTCTGTCATGGGGGCAGGGTGTTGCTGCTGGTTAAATAGCATAACTTTTTGTATGCAATGCTTTTCTGTGGAACAGTGTTTTTCGTGTATACTATAGTTTCTGTTTGATTTCACTGAAGTAGTAGAAGCTTTTCAAAAATACAGACTCCTAACTCTCCGTGTATTTTGTTTATAAGAGGAAGGTATATATTTACATGATATAAGAACAATGTGCTAATCTATATTCTACTTGTTTAATTGAATGTCTAAATACAGTATAATTAGTAACATACTATGAAAAATTTCTGTAAACTGGCACAGTAAATTGTAGATGCCTCTTCCAAGCCTCTGTCTTCTTATAGGTGTAGAGTAGGAAACTGAAGGTTTTTGCTGTCTGTGTGCATGCATCTCTGTCTGAGGTGGTGGATTTAAACATTTAATTAAATTTTAGGCAAAGGGGGAAAAGTTCCTATGAGGCTTTTGAGGTTTTTTTATTAGAGGAGGAAATGGGAGCTCATACATTAAGAGAAATTTAGTTCTATAGTTTTTTATGCAGTTCAATACACAAAAGCATGTCCTGAAAGAGCATGACATACCAAGAAGCTATAAATGGAATTGGAATACTATAGCTGCCTATGTGTGAGACAGAGAGAGAGAGAAATGGAAGAGAGCATGCTTTTTTGAATAGCATGTTCAGAAGTGCTCTATGAGGTGTATTAGCTGTCTGTCTGAAGACATCTAATAAAGATACAGCTGAAACTGGGATAGAAAAAGAGGAATGGTGGTTGTTGGTATTACAGGCTAGGTAGCATTTTCTGCTCTCTTGATGATAAAGGAGCGACTCTTCTCTAATGTTGACCTTGAGGATGATAATGGTACTGAAAGAATAATACCTCAACTGACTCTGGTGTTATATCTGTTCAAGATATAAACCAGTTCCTAGATTTCAGTCAAACATAAAACTGTCAAGTAGTAAACAACTGGAAAATGTAGTCTGGTTTTGAACTGCATCTTTGTGGTATACTTTGAAACCTAAGAATAAGTAAAAATATTGAAGTGGTATTCATAAAAGCTTGCAAGCCAAAGTGCTGAAACCCAGGTCAGCCTCATCTGTGTTTTACCTCGCTGTAAATAATAGGTACCCATTGAGGCTTTATGTTCATATCCAAACAGGTGTGATGTCCAGAAACAGAAACTATACTCCCTAACCACAGCTTTACCATGTATGAGCAGGAGCTGAACCTCCTTTTACTCGTTCTCCCATGTTTGATGGTTCTACATCTGTTGCATGTGGTAATAGGCAAGCATTCAGAAAGTCTTCTGGCTGGAAAAAAGTCCTTAAAATTCTCTTTCAGGACTTCAGAAACACCAGAAGCAAAATCATGCCCATCTTCCTCCACCCTCCCATCCTTTTGGCCGAACGTGGCTTGGGATACACATTGAGAGGGCAAAACACTGTATTTAAGGGAATCTTTGAGGGGGAACAAAAAGCCTGTCATCTGCTGACTTGTATTTGAGGTCTCAGTATCCTGTAAGTGAGTCTCTGGTGATATCTGATTGCAAGGAGGAAGTTTTAATGCACATCAGATAGGTGTGGAACTAGTTCTAGTGCCATCAGCTTTCTAATGTTGATTCCCTAGAGTGGTGAGCCAGATGTTAAAGGGGTGTTTCCCAGTGTTGGTACTGCGAGCTGGCATACCTCGTTTGCTCCTTTGACCTGCTTTGTGCACTTAACAGCATGCATGTGTAACCCTTTTGATATGTGCTTGCAAATGCATTTCTTTTGAGTAACTTTTGAGTCATGTCTTAAGTAAACTGGAAAATGGAAGGTCAAACTGACTCATCACTTCAAGGTGAAGAAGTGAGGCAACTTGTTCCCTATTGGTGGCTAGTTAATTCCTCCAGCTCATGCAAAGGGTAGGTTTTGGTCACTGACTCCTAAAATCAAACTGCACTCAAGCCGCTCGCAGCAATTTCTTGAGTTTTTCATGTATTGCATAGTACTTAATTTAAAAAAAAAATGGAATTTTCACCTGTGCCAGTTTTTCATGAAAACCAGTTCCAGTTTGCTACACTTTAATTTTAAGTAATTTTAAACAAATTTATGTATATTTTATCAAAGTTCTTTCATTTATATTATTTCAGAAAAATGTGATGACGTAGTTTAGGAATTTCCTTTCTCAAAGAAAACTATTCATTTTTGAACACTAATTGTAAAATAACTGAATGCTGTGTTTCCCCCTTCATTCAAATTACTTTTTGAGAGAAACATGCATATTTTATTTTGCTTGATTTGCTGTGGCGTTTATACATTGTACCAAGGAAAACTAAATCCTAACTCTTTTTCCTTCTTTTCTCTCTCTTATTTCTTCTTCTTTATGCTAAGAGGATTATGCTGGTAAGTTGCCTGGTTTCTGTACAACTTCATAAAAATAGTAATACTAACATACAGTTTGGGGTTTTCTTCCTTGTATCATAGGCTCAGACCTAATACAGTAACGTTATGGCTTTAGGGAGAAATTAGTTTAAAATAAATCAAGGTATCTTGATTGGGATTTTTGGAAACAGATACATTTTCAATTTATCAAGCTTCATGAACGAACGCTATATGCATATGATCACCTGGACGGAATTCAGAGGAGCTCCTCATCCATATGAAGTTGTGTCTGCTTTAATCCTTTGGTTGATTGAGACCATAGAGCTTTTATGGTTTCCTCTTTGAATTCTTGCAGTGTTGGAGCAAAATTTCATAATACTGCAGCTCATTTGGTGCATGTCAGGGAATGATTGTGTGTTGTGTGAGTTTCTTAGTGCCATTCTTTACAAAAAAGAAACTCAGTTTGTGAAAATCACCACGCACACTGGAATTGCTTTCAGACTTCTGTTAGTCTGGGAGAGACCACAGCTGAATTATCAGGGAGGTTTGAGCGGTATTCCTCCCTACAGATATCAAATCTATATCTCTTATGTGAGTATTTTGGTGGACGTCACTCTCCAGAAACAACAGACATCTTTATATTTTTGCTCTATCCCAACTGCAGAACAGCAGGATTCTCAGCAAACTCCATAGAAGGGGATGGTCATTGAAAGAACCCTCCTGAAAGCAGTATAAGCAGATACTTCAGTAAGAAGCATCACTTCAGTCATTGATTTTTTCTGTCCGGTGGTTGGTTCTTTGTTGCTATTTTCTCCCCTCTCAGTGGAACCACAAAAGAAAGGAACAAAGGTATAACAGTCACTTTTTACAGAGGAAATATATTCGCTGATGGAAGCAAACAGACGTGTTACTCTGTTACCATATTGAAACGGTGCAGAAATACTGCCTGATCCTGTGAGTTGTTTTCTTGTCTTTTAAGAGTCTGAAGTGCAATATGTGGTCTGCAGTGTGTGTTCCAGCAGCTCTGGGTAACTGTTGTGCAGCGAGTCCCCAGAGGCAGTACGGCAGCACACATGCAGGGTGAGGAAGGGGAGATCAGTCTGTTTTCCATGCCCACGAGCCGCTTGGCTGCTCTGCTAGGCCTTTGTCCACGTGAAACTGGACTGACCTCACTTACCATTGGCTACACAAAAGCCCTGCAAGAGCTGCAGTGTGGAAATAAAAAATTCAAGCAGTCAGTACTAGAGAGCTTCACACTTCTAGTGCATCCCAGGATGCTTCTCCAGAAGTAAATATTCTTTTTAGTGAAATTCTTCTGTCATGAAGGCATAGGAAGTGCTCTTTGGGAGCTTTCACCAGAAAACCACATGAAGCAAATTGGAAGTTGCTTTGGAGGCATGAGCGTGTTTAGTGAAGTAATTTTCCTGTGTGCACTTCTTCATTTTGCTGTTGAAAGCAGGAGTAAGAGCCCCCTGCCAGTGAAGCTGTTTTGGTGTCTCTGACCCGGCGATCCCCTCAGCAGCATGTTTAATGTCATAGCGGAATGTCACTGTGTGAACTTCTCATTGTGGCTTCAGGGCTAAAGAAATAAACCTGAAATAAACATTTACTGGTTTGGAGTTGTGTCTGCAATGAGCCTTTTGACTCCACCTCCTCTCTTAGTGAAATCAGGTCAGTGGAAACTATTTCTAGCGAGCGTGTGCCAGACTCCTCCATGGGATTACCTAAGGTCAGGCAGACTCTGCTCCGTAAACGTCATTTCTCTCATAAGCGTCAAAGCTTGCCCAGTGCAGAAGCCACCCTGTGATATGGGGAGGATCCCCAGGATCCCCACAGCAGGCTACAAGCAGTGCTGACCTCTTAAATTCCATTTTTCTCTGCTTCTGGGCAAATTTATTACATTGGGGCAAGCTATGTTTAAAAATGACATTAACTGGTATGTTTTCCTTTGGAAGGTTTAATTAGGTGGGTAAAACCCTCTATTGAGCATTCTCTGTAAACTGTTGCATCTTTGCCTTGGTTTTTTTCAAGGCATCTGATGAAAGGTAAAGACAGTTTTGTTTGTGTTTTTTTTTATTTGTTGGAATTTAATATTTCATGCTGATTCTTTGGGAAAATTTCCTTATGATTTTTGGTTTTATTCTTTTATAATTAAAAGTTGGCCACTATGATTTGCATGTAGGAGGTACAATGCAGCTACAACCTGTAATTACACTCTTAGCCACTAGATAAAACGTAGAAGGGGAGAAAGAAAATCTCACAGGTAAATATAGTTCTGTGTTTCTGTTCTATTTTGTAACTGTGGTGGATGTAGAGGACGTAGAGTCATAGCACTTAGCGTGTAGCTGCGAAGCGATTGGGAGGTGTTCAACTATGATAGAGTTCAAGTCATTTAGGCTTCTTGAATATGTTTTTTATTTTAAATGCCCTGTTTTTAGGAGTAGATCTTCATGCTTCATGTGTAAATATAAGTATAGTGGGTAGATTTTCGTTTTAAATGCAACCTAATAATTTTCCCCTCCCCTAAGAAGCTGTGCATCTCTCAAAATTTGGGAGAAAGAAAGATTATAGGAAGTTTTATAGCTATGTTAACTCCTCTTCTTGTTTGTAGCATTTCTGGCTTTTTCCAGTAGAGTCTAAGGTTTAAAATATTAACATATTGTAAATAGTTGACTATACGTGATATGATGCTGTATTTTACATGTTGCTCAATGTTTTATTGCTGTTTAAAATTAGAGATTACCTTAAAGGTTGAACAAAAATGATAATTCAGTACTGTGGTATTGCTAGGTTTTAATGATCAAAACTCATGTGTATTTAGGAAATTATGATGTTTATTTTTCATAAAATCATAAAATAGCTTGGGTTGGAAGGGACCTTAAAGTTCATCTAGTTCCAACACCCCTGCCATGGGCAGGGACACCTCCCACTAGACCTTTCTCCTAAAAAGAAATGTAGTATTCTTATCTAATTTTTAATAGTGATTCAGGACTCGTTCATTGCTCTACAGATCCGTGGGAAAGGACTATTTTTCGTTCTGAAGAAACAAAAACAGTCTAGGACTTGTTCTGTGTGTGTGTATGCGATGAGGGGAGATTGGTGAGTCCTCAGGGAGGAGTGGGACAGGTGTGCAAAAGGTGGGGGCTCCCAGACTTCAAAGGGATGCCAGAAGGCAACAGAGCTCCAGCACTGCTTTTACTTTGTTGTGCTCTACCCTTTCTTGCTGCGAAGGCTTGGTCTCCCAGTGAGATCAAGTCAGTAGGAAAATGGTAGATGGATGAGGAAGGAGGAGGATGCTCCCCTGTTCACCTGAAACCTTGCTTACCCTTTGTGTGAAATGTTTAATGATAATGTGATACTGATCTTGTGAAAGATTTAGAGGGTGCCAGCCGATTGCCGCCATACAGCAGGTCTCCACTCTCCCAAGCGGAGTGCGCAAGGGATATGTGGATATGTAATACGATGATGGCAGCAGAGAGAACTGAAAGTATCTCAGATGATACACTTTGTGGGTCTCCCTCCCACCCACTGTGTCAGCAGCATTACTTTTGTGCTCACTTGTCTCCTCTGGAGGTGGAATTTTGGGAGGCAGACTGTCCATCCTTTCTGATTAAAATGCACCAGAGGCTGACTTGTTCTGCTGGGTTACAACGTGCCGTCAATAAGGTGATGAATTCCTAATATAGATGAAGAGAACCTCTCTCTTCTCTGTGTTTATACGTTGCATGACTTGAGTGCTGGCTGCATTTCTTTTTCCCTTGGTTGATCAGCACATCAGGATTGTTTGCATTTTGGTTCTCCCTGGCTTACAGTGGGGGAGGCCCGATTTTCTAAGAAAAGTGTCTAAATTTAGACACTTAAAGTCATACACTTTTGGCTCTGAGCCTGACTTTTAAAGTTACCTACTTCAATACTGGCATAAAGTGCTTGCTGTAAGAAACACATGCAATAAATAGAACTAATTTGCAACAAGTGTTAGTGTTCACCCATAAAGCTAAAATGTCAAGCACTGACAAAATAAAGATCTGTATTTAGAGCTGCTGGTTTGCTGACAGCCCCTGCCTCTTTTTAGGATTAAAAAAATCTGCTTTTTCCTATACTTAAAGGATTGGAACTTATGTATCTTTGAAAGCAAAGCTAAATTTTTTTCTGAATGGGAAAATCTGCTTTGAGAAATAGGATGTTGAAGATAATGGTGAAAATAAGCTTATAAATAACTTTTCTTGAAAGGTGAATTTGAATAAAAATTGGAATGACTATTTCACAATATTGAAGTTGTCTGAAGGATGAAAAGTCATTGTCGAATTTGTCCATTCTGTAGGTATAATCAATGGTCTAAGTGACTCGAGGAAAACTGCTGTACAAACCCTTTGTTATGGTTGTGTTCCAGATCTGTGTATTTTTGACCTTGTTCTGAATTTTATGTGCAAGCTTTTTTTTTACTGACATTTCAAGTAGAGACTGCTGAAACGATAAAAATAATTTTTGATTAAGAATTGGCTTATGTTGCATGTTCTCTGGTTTTGGGTAGAGAATGTAAATTATTCTACCCACGCAGAATTGCGTGTGGACTCTTGAAATAAATAGCCATATTTAGTATTAAAAAAAGAAGACCACTTACGATGAAGTAATGTCCTTTTTCAGGATTCTTGTGTTTACCATGCTCAGCATATTAATTATGTTGAAGATCAGTTTGATTTATCATAGTGGGATAATCAGATTGCAAACAATTTATCTTAGTCATTGGATTTCCATTTGATTGTAACCAGCAGGACAATTTTAGTGCAGGATGATTCAGAATGTCTTGAAAATCTCTGCAGAACATGAATATTTGACTGTTATTTTAGACATATAATTGGATGTAACTTTGCTTTTTTTTCTTGCCTTGAGAAATTGGTGGGTTAAATGCAGTGCTCAAACTAAAAAAAAACAAACCTTCAGCTTCTTTTTCTTTCATTTGATTCCAGAAAAAATATTACAGTGTTTCAAATTAGGAGTAATCATCCATGTTTCTTTAAAAAGTTCCATGCAGTGGTCAAACTCTGAAAACAGCATGTACACAAACTCAGGTTTTAATTTCCATGTTAAAGACATTTTTATTCAAGCAGAAACCTCTGTGTGTTGATAATGTATCACCAAATCAAGAAATAATCTATGGTATTAATCCTCAGCAAAGATAAAACTGGGTTTTACATATAATCATCGCAATTAATGCTTTGAAAATAATGATGTAGCCTCATCACCCGTTTCAACCTCCTGGCTATTGTGACTGTGAAGGTCTTGTAGGCAGTGTGAGATCTGGGCATTCTGTGCTGGTGTCACCAGTTGGCAGAGGAGTGGGGAGAGGCAGTGTTGGCAGGTGCTTAGAAGCTTTGTATGGACCACTTTGTATGGAGCCCTGGAGCCTCTGCCTCTGAGGGACTAATGGTTTCCCCCCCATCTTTCTTCTTATGTATCTAAATGCTCCTGGCTGTGTCCTTTACCCTCATGGGGACCAGTTCCTGATGCCACCAACCTGAGTTTTGCCTTTTTTTGCTAAAAAAAAACCCACCCCAAATTAGAAGCTGCAGCAGCTCACATTTACTGTCAGTGCCAAGAAGCTCTGTGAAGCTAGATACGGGGAAGAATAAGCAGCCTTATTGAGCATAGTGGCTGTTCCTACGCTGCTTGGTTGCTTGACCCCAAAGCTGCTGGGTGGTTGTAGCCTCTAAGGGAGGCTCAGGTACAGTTAGCTCATGTTTTTGGGAAGCTCCAGATCCCACATGCCCAGACATTCCTAGTTGAATGGTGCATCTTGGACAGACTGACCACAAGGCAGTTGCATAAGTGGGAAACGTTTGTGCTAACAGCTATTCTTGTGTTTGCATGCAGTCCTAATTGATAGGGCTATTCATGTGGGGAAATAACCATGTGTATCTGCAGAGTTGACATATTTTAGGGCATTGAGGAGACAGACAATGGAAGAGTGACAGTAAGAAGAGCCAGAGTTCTGTTACAGCAGCATTGCCATATTCTAGTGTTGCGTCATATGGAGCTTGAATTTGGTCTTTGAATGAAAGGAAGCCCAGTGGACTGCAGAAGCTGGTATTTCCTAGTGGTGTGTTTTCTTCTGAATTGCAGTTTGCACTGTTGCAGGATGGGGAGACATAAAATAAGGCTTTGTGTGCACTTTGCAATTAAAAATTCCAGTGCAAGTTACTGTGGCGTTGTTTTGAACCCAGGCAATTGTCTATGCCTGAGTTCCTCCTTCAGTTTTAATTGGATGCTTTCCACTTATGGTAATACAGTTGTGCCTTTTAAAGGAATAGAGGCATTCAGGAAGAATGTGAGGAATAATTTGTATTACAAGACATGTAACTATTGTTTCTGTCTTTGTTTTAGTCCGCTGATGATAATTACACAGAAGATCACAACACTTGCATGCCAGTTACATGATGGTAAGAAAAGGAATCTCTTCCCATGTCCTGAAAGGAGACTTTTTATTCCAGTGCATTCTGTGGCTGAGTTACAGAGTGGATGAATGTAGTTCAGCAAGTAGATCCAAATGAAGAAGAATAGCGTTTTGTGGAGGAAAATGAGAAACTTTAAGTTTTGATCAGTTCTCCGGGATCAAGCTGTCTTTACAGTGATGAAGACAACTGTTTTCCCCTTTGGGTGCTCTACTTCCTTGGGGCCCAATTAGTATTTTAGCTAGTACCACTGTCTACTGTTTAGATGCTACAGTGCATCTCCATTAAGCTCTCTGAAGCTGTTCTTGATTCTCAAAAATCAAGACTTGTGTTTAATACATAGTTTCAGTCATTAATGAATTAATATTCAGTGATAATATACTCAGTGAGTTGTGAGAGAACGGATTTTGATAGTCTTTTTCCAGTGGAGGGAAAAACGCAGTTGCGAGCAAAATAATATTGTCTTCAGTCTTGTGCTGTGCTGTGACAAAGAGCACTATTATTTCCCAGTAAAATGCCTGTGTCTCATAGAGTGCAAAGGTTAGAAATGTCATTTGTCATCAGTACTGCTATTGCTCATGCCTGCTGATGTTGCAGTGTGAATTTCTGATGATCCAAGGCCAGATGCATTATAAGCTGTGGGTGACTAAATAGGTAGCCTGCTGTAGAGTTGTTATGATCTAAGATTTTGGTGATGGCCGCACCACAGGCTGCAGGATCTTGTGTTTTTTTGCAAGCCAAGTTTACACAAGTAGATCTAATGCTTTTAGCAGGCTACAAGGGGTGCAGCTTGAAGCTGAGGTAATTGACTCTGTCGTTGACAATCATGTTGCTGATGCTTCTCTGCTTCTGTTGTTGAAGCTAGCTGGCTCAGGTATTGCTGCATGACACGGTGTGCAGCCTAGAGGCACACCTAGAATATTGAAGGTAAATGAACCGACAGAAAGGAAAAGATAACCACAGAGGCAGGAGCTTTTTAAGCAAACCAGATTAGTGATTGTGGGAAAGGCTCATTACATTGTCAAAATCCATATATGGAGTGGTTGATCAAATAGGGGCAGCTTCAGTTCAAGCATTAGTGGCAAATCTCTATTTGTAAAAATTTAATGCAGCTGCCCATAAATGGAAACAGGCGAACAAAATACCCAGCCCTTTAAGTAAATAAGAGCTTAATTGTTTCCCTGGAACTCATGCCCTCCCAGTATTTACAAACTGAAATAGCAGAGAGAAAATGGAAATGAGCAGTTTACCAGTAGTCTTTTTAGGAAATGTGTGTGTGTGTATCAGTAGTTACGGCCAGTAGGTTTAGAACAGTAGTGTTAGTTATGCCAGGCCGCTGATCTTGTGGAGATGTATATATGCACGCTCAGCATCAAGTGCTGTGACTTATCCCATGGTGAGTTGTTCTGCTGAAGCCAGTGGGAATCCTCACAGTATGCAAAGCTAAAACTTCAGGGTGAAGGTTTTCAGATATTTGCTGTGAACAGCATCTGTTTACGCACTGGCCATCGTACAAGATTTTTCCATCATTTTCCTTGGACAGTGAGTCTGTGCCCTACCTCTGGTCCCAAAGGTCTCGCATACACAACAGGAGGTCACTGTTCCAGTGTGGACCTTGAACAATTCCAGGTTATTATTGATGCGTGTGCTTAGGCTTGCTCCAGCAGCAGGCAGCCAGGCTGCTTGTTCACACCAGTGGAGCTTCTGTTTCCTGAGAGCCCATTTCTCTTCCACTGCCCGCTCCTCCTGCTGTGAAATGCTCCATTTCTCACCAAGGAGCCAGCAGGAGACTTGTGCTTAAATGAGCCAGCGGCTTCTGGGAACAGAGGGTTTTCCAGCCCAACACTATTAGCAGAGGCTGCTGGGGGGTCGCTTCCAGTTGGTGCCATTGCAACTTGCATTGTGTGTGGGGGAGTACTGCGACTGCTCTTCCTCAACACATAGCAAGGGTGAGAAAGGACAAACAAGATAAGGAACTGGGTAAAGAGGTAGGGCAGAAGATGAATATACTCGACCAAAAAGTTAGGAATTGAGACATATTACAACTGCCTGTGCCAAAAAAGAATCTTGAAGCTTATGGCTTTAGAAAGTTATCTGTGGAAAGGTTTTGGGGGTGCCTTTTACTATTTGCCTTTCAGAAAGATCTAATGTGACTTTTCTATCTCACTAGGAATAGGGCGTCAAGCTGAGGAACTCACTGCTGAGCAAAACCGGCTTGCTGTAAAGTAAGAATTTAATTATCATAGTGATTTGTCTTCAGTTTCATCCAGAGAAGTTTAGGGTTGTGGTTTGTTTGTTTTTTGTTCCTTTGCAAGGTCACGACCAGCTTATTGACCCAGCCATGAAAATGTTCCCTGCTTCTTCCCAGTCTGTGATAAGGCCAAAAGTCCTACCTGCTTTTTTTAATTTGTTTGAGCAGTTTTGTTTCATAATGCTGTTGTCGGTGTCTTTCTTACACAGGCATAGCTGTATTCCTTATTTCTTCAATCCAGGGCATCACCCTGTGCTGGTCTGTAAAGCACTGAAGTACTTGCCAACATTTTGTTGTCTTAAAATGTCTCCACATGAGACAAAACTAGTCTTGGCTGAATCACTTCTTTTATATTCAGGCTAAGACCGTACTATATAGACATTTGTATGCATCCTATCTGTGATATGTTATTTCTTCAAGTAGAATAATCCTCCTATGTCAGTAAACCACTGCATGGTAAAAATCCACTTTGGTTTGATTCTAACATTTCAAGTACTGCTTTTCTTTGCCATGAGTTTTGGACACTGAAATTTTACTTTTCCTATCTCACTCCATCATGTTAATACTCCTTGTCCTTCATGTTATGTCACTAGTCTTCTGAATTTTCAGAGTGACGTAGCATGTTGACCATATGTGTGAGCACCTTTGTTTTTTCTACTTTGTCTCTCAATATAAGTGCAGGATGCAGGTGAATTATATATTTTTTAGAAGAATTAATGTTACAGAAGTAGTCTTGGAACAATAACTACTTTCACCATTCAATGTTTATTTAAGGCCAAGGAAATTATTTCCTTCATTTCCAAGGCAGAAGACTCAGCCATCAGAAAATCTGCCTGTGAGCTTCTAAAAGTGAGAGGGGAGTAATTTCTTACAAAGCAAAAATCCTGTGTGGACGCCGTGACCCATAGCTTCGTGTCTGTTTTTAAAGCTCACAGCATAATGTTTAACTGCACTGAGCCCTTGTGACCATATGATTAATTCTAGTCAAATTCTCACCAAACAGGCTTCTTTTTTTTCCCTTGTACAGTAGATGAGATCATAATAGAAAAATACATGCCCATAGCTTAAGTGTTGGTGGCAAACAAGTCATAACTGAAGAGTTTTAAATCCCCTTTGGTAATACAGCCTTTTGTCTTTCCTCCTGTTCTTGGTCTGTTTTTGTTTCTCACTCATCCTCTCTAAATTCCTTTGTGCATTGCTCATGTCTCCCCACCCATCCATGTGCAGAATCTAAATTGAAACTAATGTCTTTATTTTTAATCTTACTGTAGAGCTCGGATGTCCAAATCCTGGACCTGATTTTGCAGAATAGAAAGATGAACCTTACCCCAAATTGTTTGCTGCATCTTTCTGTGAAATGCTTTTACCAGAGAACATATCATTCAGGCACTAGCATCTACAATAACCAGCAGGGTGGATACAGAAAATCCTGGCTAAGCTAACTGTTTATTCAGACTAATTCTGCTTCAGAATAGAAGTAGGCAACAGCAAATATTTAACTGTTGCTTAGTTTTTCGGCTAGAAAATTGTGTTTTGGTCTGAAAAACTTTTAAGTGGTTTGTCCATGTCCATTTGTGTCTTGGACAGAAGAGCCCTGAAGCACTATGCCCTACTTTCTGTTCTCATCTGGGGACTCCCCCTTTACTTGGCTGGTGACTATTAGCACATTCGTGGCGCGCACTGTGTATCTCAGTGCAGAATTTGGTTGTTGTTGGGTTTTGTCACCTAAATAAAGCAACCCCAACAATTTACAAATTACACTAGCCGTGAGAGACCTGTGCATCTTTCTTTTCCATCCTTCTAATTTGTAGCAAGGACAGTGGATCTTCTTTTATACTTAATGTAAAGCACATATACCCATGTAAATGGGATATGTGTTTGCAAAATGGAAGTAACGAACACGATGGACTTTCTTTGACTTTGATCTTTAGCTGTCATTTGATTTATTTGTCCCTTCCCCATAGTTCCTTTTGCTGTTCATGATATGGTACAGGCAATTACTTCCTTTATTTGCACAGAGTGCCTCTTCATTCTCTTTCTTTATTTCTCACATCACACTTACGTTCTTCAGAAGGCTGAACTTAAGGGTAGGTGAGAGCTCCTCTCAGGTCCGAGAGTCTTCATCTTAAATGCTCCCTGCCCTGTGGTTTCCATAATGAGGCAAGGTACTGTGTTGCACAGTTTGGCAGGACCAGCGTTACTCAGCTTGTTATCTGCTAGCCCTTACTGGTCCCTGACACTGGAGAAATACTGTCCAAAAACAGGTATCAACTTCTCACTCCTGGTACTGCTAGCCTGTTCAAAATGTGCAAGTGAATTTGTTTGAGAGTAGATATTTAAATTTATGACTGTTTTTAACTAAAATGTTTCTAGTAGTAAGATTACAACTTTTCAACTCAGTAGCAGTCACCTGTAGTTTAAGCACTTCTCTGTTATCCTTGTTGTGACTGCCATCTGGCAGACATCAGTGGGATATAAAAGAGGCTGTGCTTCATCTTCTCCAAAACAGACCCAGTGAGATTTCAGCTGGGAGGAGGGTAGTAGGGGGGAGTTGGGGGCTGAGGCAGACTGTACAACAAGCGAACAAGCATTCAGGAAAGCCTTTGCTATGTTTTACCTTGTTGGTTTTTTGTCGTTTTTTTGTTGTGTGTGGATGATTTTCACAGGACAAGACCTTCTTTACTGGAGTATTTAAGCTATCTCCTTAATTTTATGAGCATCATAGCTGGGCCTTGCAGCAATTACAAGGATTATATAGCCTTCATTGAAGGGAGGCACGTGCACATGAAACTATTAGAAGTGAACTGGAAGCAGAAGGGTTATGACAGACTTCCTGATCCTTCTCCAACTGTAAGTTTTAAAATGACAAAGATTTATTGCAAAGAGCAGGAGAGTACAGCTTTGTACATGATTCTTATAATTAAAAGTGAAGAAGAAAACCAATTTTTAACTATCTTCCCAGTAAATGTTACAGTGGTTGGTTTTTTTTTTTGTGAATTGGCTGCTGTTTTTATCATAAGGTCAAGGGTGAAGGGTCTGGTGTCTTCCTCTTGAATTCCCCAAATGAGTTTGGTTTGCAAAACAAATCATTCATTAATGAGTATCTTTTGTGTAGTCATAGGAATGGTCTTCAGGTTTGGACAACGACGAGTTGCAGTTTATCTACAAACAGAAGAGGAAATACCAGGAAAAAAAAAGTCAAATCTCACTTACAGTGCAGGAGATGTTAGAAGTACATGAGACATGGCTAATCAGAAACTGTAGCTTGTCCAGGTGCTTTGCAAGAGAATCTCATGCTTTAAGATGACTTGGAGGTCATCTTTCACATACAATTCTTGCTAATTTTATTTATTTATTTTTAAATATTACTTAACAACTTCTTGTAAAATGACCTTCTGGTAAGGCAGGATAACTAGATTCCTCCCTTACTTTAAGGTGACTCTGAGTGAGTGCAGCATGTCTTCTCTGGAATTGAGTATGTGCCTGTATATACCTGACTGCTGTTTCACATGGTTGTATATCTGCTGACTTCAGTGATCTTGCTTCTGACTTATATTAGTCTGCTTGAGGTCAGAATAAGGCCCATATAGTGCGAGATGCGAGTCAGCAGAAAATGTTAAAATTTACATTGCAGTCATTTAAAGATAATGACACATCAATTTATTTCTGAATATGAAGAAGGTATAAAAAGAATACTTGTGATCAAAAAAATGCATTGTTGTTTCAATAGTATATTGTACTTCTGTTAGTCTTTTGGGAACATGAGTCAATTTTTACATGGTACCCATTGTCAGATTTACCTTTTTAATGATAACTGTCAACGAGAGTTTACTCCCAATGTGTATTTGAAATCAAGCTTCTAACTACTGACATGATTGTTGATAATAAAAGTATATAGAAAGCTAGGGAGCAGTAATAGAGAACAGTATGGCATAGCAGACACCCTGTGTTATGACAAGGTACTCATGTTGTATAAGATGTATACTTTTGGGACAAGTAATTTTTAGCAAGACCTCTGAATGGTATCTATGTAATGATACCTACTATGGTACTGAATTCTGATGCTTTTGGCTTCCAGGAGATGGCAGCCCATATGGGGAAGATTTCTCCTTTACATTGTAGGATTTGGAGTTTTTTGTTTACTTTCTTATTTTAGGACCTTTGCCAACTGATATAGGAGTCTCTTGTGAAGTTCATCGCCAATTTTGACTTCTAGTTGTCCTCTGTACCTATTTATAGGTAGTTCAGTAAATCAAATTAAAACAGAGCTTTGACTGTGATCTTTTCTTTGTTGCCTCTTCTAAATTAATTATTATCAACTTTGTCACTGCTAAATTTATTGGTTCTTGAAGCACATTGGTTTTTTATTTCATGAGTACCAACTTTTGTGGTTTTTTTTTCCCTTAAACAAATGTTTCTAATGAATGTGTCATTGTTGTTTATGCTTTTTAGGGAGCGGTGATGTACAAGCTGTGTATCACACTAGTATCTCTCATTTTATTCTTGACACTTACCAAGAACTTCCCTATGGCATATATTGTTGATAATGAATTTCTTGATAAAACACCCTTCTTGTCAAGACTTGGTTACCTGTATGTTGTAACACAGGCAGCAAAACCAAAATATTACTTTGCATGGACGTTAGGTAAGTCTGGCTACATCACTTATTTTTGTAGGTAACAAGTTGAGAAATGGGGTCTGAAACATTGTAGGGAAACAAAAATAAATTAGTCCGTAGAACTGCACTTCCCATGGGAGATGTCCACATGTTCCTGCAGGCCGTAGACCCCACTGAAGTGGGGAGATATCATCAATTTTGAAAAACATGCGTAAGATCTCCCCTGGCTTCTCTGACATCCCCTGCCTCTGGAAACAAATCTGCCTTTCAGCTCCTTGTCAGTAAAGTCAATGGAACAATTTCCTCTTCCTTAAAACTTTGTAATGGTATCAAAATAATTTTTACAGGACTTCTTAGGGAAAAAAGTTAGCCTCCTCTAAACCTTGATTTTTATGCTTTGTTCGTACTCTGCCATTTTTATCAGTGGGGTTGGGAGGTTAAAACTGGTCATGCTGGCTCAGGCTTTACAACTATGTAAACAGACCTCTCCCTGTGGGACATCTTTTAACACATGCATCTGTGTTAGAAAGCTGTACTGCTTCTCGTGGGGCTGCAGTTAGGCTTTGATTTTAAGGCACCATTTGATCCTTTACACGTTAGCTTTGACTACTCAAGAGAAAGGATTGGAAAACCATGGGGAAGGCGAGGAGCAAAGGAGGTGGTGGGAAAAACCCAATAATCTCTGCAAGGAAAGGGAGAAGAGAAGGAAGAGGGCTTATTATAGAGAGATGTAAATTTCTTTTTTTGAGAGCCAGCTGGACTGGTGATCAAAATAATCTTTTGGTATTTTACCTTCTTCCTTTCAGAAGTCACCTTCCCCATCTGTGTGTGAGGAGTCAAATCATTCTAGGCCAGGCTGAAAATTGAGAGACTGATTGATTTTTTAATATTTTTTTGTTGGTATTAAAGACTTTGTGTGTAGGGGAGATCCTCAAAACCCAACCAGCAATGCATAGAACAGAAACTGAGAAGAGTGTCATTGAGATGGGATGGAAAGAGCCAGGGAAACTCATTGCAAGGCTGTGATTAAACTGCTGGGAATAAAACTGACGGATTGAGGCAGCCAGAACTGGCATGTGTGGGGTGGGAAGGGCTTTGGGGTAAAGAATTACTTGCTCAGAAACTTATTTCTGTGGGATCCAATCTTAAATTGTTCCTTCAATTTTCTCCGGCCTTATAGTTAACTAAAAATCCATTATGGAAGAGATAAACGGAAGTTGGATTTGTGATGTGATTAAGCAATAGAGACTGCAGAAATATCTTTCAGATTAGGAGGATTTGAGGAAAGGCACGCACCTCACACTAGAGGGTGAGGCCTCTATTATTCACATTAGAAATCCAGCCAGCAGAACAGCAGACACTTTATCCTTCTGCAGTTTAGCTTTTGGTGACACGGCCCGGGGCCTTATAAAAGTGCCTGCTGAAATGGCTGATAAGCGCTTCCTGTCCTCGGAAAAAGACAGTCATGCTATTGTGCAAGAGCCACACTGCTGAGTTTCTCCAGTTCCATGGAAAGGTGGAGAATTCAGCTTCTCCCTGCATTAGCAATAGTCATGGGAATGTGCCTGCAAACCTGACTCAGAGCTGTCTATGAAACCAATTCAGACTGAGCACCTGCATTCAAGGAGCTGCGACAGAGATATGCCAGAGCTGTGCAGGTCAGCAGGGAAACCTCTGCTGGGCTCTGCAGAGGTTGGGCTTTTCTGAGCAATTTGGGGGTGGACAATTCCAATTCTTTTGCACTTCACACCTTGTCCTGCAGACAGTGGCTTAGGAAGAGAGAAGCTGACAGGTCTGTTGTATTATTATGTCCCTGGATTTCTGGTGTCTTACTTCTGGCAAAGAAACACTAAGCGGTCCCTGGTACCCTTAGAGCAAGGGGAAGCAAATTCAGGAGCCCCTGTGCTCTGGGATGACATTTAGATGCAGCTCCAGTCTCTGAGATTGGGCAGGGTCGTGTGGGACAAGTTCAGGCAGGGTTGGTTTTCATTTGTTTGTTCGTTTTAAACAGGGAGAGAATTAAAAACGTGGAGACCTGTCTTTCCATCAGTAAAATCTATCTCATTTAATGAAGTAGAAAATAAAATGGAAAGATTCAGGTTAGAAAAGCTTGCTCATTTATTTGTGTGTTGTTAGTATTGTTCTGTTTAATGAGATTCTCTCCCTAGTTTTATGCTTTAGGGTTTCTCCATGAGTTTGTGTCTGTACTTATAGCATTTAGAAAGCAAAATCGATTTTCTTTCTCAGGAAAGAAATGCTAACCTTCTTAAAGCATAGCTTAACCAGGCTTGTGTTTTGTAAATGATCAGGAAGGCAAAGCCTTACCATAGTTTTTCTTTCCTTTTTCTTCCAGTAATCCTCAGTGTTGGTTGATCCAGAGATAACAAATCCCTCCTATTTCCTTAGTCCTGTGGATGAGAATTTCTGTCAGGGGCATGTTAAAAGCAGGATCTTGAGACATAGTGATGAGATGGCTCCCAAGGAAGGCTGAGAGGGAAGGTAGCTGACCAGTGCTCTGCGTAAGAGCAGGAGTGCAGCACGTGAAATACGTACCGTTACCCAAGCTTTTATTTGCACCTAATTGAAGTTACTCAATATTTGATTTGTAGAGATGGTGAGGTACTTAGGGAGGCACTGAGCAACAGGATTAGCAAAAGCCTTTGTCTGTGGAAGTCTGAATGAAAGTCTTAATTAAAACAAACACATTGGAACTCAGTGGAAATGATAAGGGTGTCTTTGAGACGCTACGGTTTTTCTGAATTCTGGAAAATGCTGTGACTTCCAGGTATCCTTTTGAGCAAAATGCTAATTCATTTTATGACAACTCTTGTATATCTATCTCAGATTGATAATAAAGACAGAATAATTGGAGGAGTTATTCCTATCCATTGTTATTTTCTTTTTGGTTTATTATTTTATTTCTTCGCCCAAGGAGTAGCTAGTCTTTCCTCTGGAGGAAATGTCTCTTGTGTCGCCCCTTTGCCAAGAAGAAGCTTCTTTTTGAAAGAGAGGATGCTATTTGCTATAAAACTTGTTTGAATGTGTATTTAGTGTCATACTGATTTGTAAGAAAACATGACTCCTCCAGCAGTCTGATTTGACTCATTTTGCTTTGACATTGCAGCAGATGCAGTCAACAATGCAGCTGGTTATGGATTCAGTGGAGTTGATGAGAGGGGCACTTTCCGCTGGGACCTGTTGTCCAATTTAAATATCTGGAACATTGAGGTGAGTTAAAGGAGCGGCTGCATTGGCATAATTATAGAGAAATGTCCAGACCAGAGGGGGAAGCACCTCCTATATGAGAACAGGCTGAGTGAATTGGGGTTGTTCAGCCTAGAGAAGAGAAGGCTCTGGGGAGACCTTTTAGCAGCCTTCCAGTACTTAAAAGGGGCCTACAGGAAAGCTGGGGAAGGGCTCTTTATCAGAATGTATAGTGATAGGACGAGGGGTAACAGGTTTAAGCTGAAAGAGGGGAGATTTAGATTAGATATTAGGAAGAAATTTTTTATTCTGAGGGTGATGAGGCACTGGAATAGGTTGCCCAGAGAAAGCATGGATACCCCATACCTGGAGGTGTTCAATGCCAGGTTGGATAAGGCTTTGAGCAATCTGACCTAGGGGAAAGTGTCCCTGCCCATGGTGGGGAGGTTGGAACTGGATGATCTTTAAGGTTCCTTCCAACCCAGACTATTCTATGATTCTATAAATGGGCGTGATAATGAGGAGAAGATTTGCTAGAAGGAAAGTAAGTCCATGTGACCAGGCTGCCCCTCTTTATCATGGAGAGGTTTTGTATTTTATCTGTTGGGCAGATAAAAAGCATCTGTCACACAGCCTTCATCACGCTCTGTATTCAGGTTGCATTTTTAAATAGTTTATAGAAGGCTAATAAATGATTAATCAGATGTTTAATAAATGAGCAGTCAATTACTGTAGATTGTGGCTGAGTTCAGCGGGTCAGTAAATTGCTTGCAGCTATGATTCTTCACCATCTGTGGTGTATTCAGTTTATTTACTTATAACAGTTTTCCACTTCCATAAGCCAGTTGAGATGGGTGGTGGTGGTGAAAGAGGCCGCAGTAGGCAGTGCCCAGACTTTTGCAAGGGCTGGGTCCCTGCACATGCCTGGAGTGCCTCTTGTAAATGGAGAAAAGCAGGAGTTGGAGATCTAGCAGGTACAAACTGAGCAACCTGAACGGGAACTGGCAGGGCCACATGGTGCTTAGACGGCTGCTGATCTAGAGCTCCATCCAGCAAACCACACTGTTTCTCAACACATCTGTCACACAGGTTCCTTGTGACTGCAGTATACTTTTAACACCTATCAGTCTTTGGTAAGCTATTTATGTTTGTTTCTCTAGTGAGAAAGATGGCCAATCTAATTTGTTTGCCCTGAAGAATTTCCTGTGAATGCCAGTGGGATGTGAAAATATTATGTGTCTGAGCCTGCTTTCTAAAGGCTTCTTTTCTTTAGAAATAGGAGGAGCTTCCCTCTGTAATTCTATAGTTAAGATTGTAAAAGGAAAAGCAGATGAAAATAAGTTGACTGCTTTATTGCTGAATGAATTGTCACTAAGCAAATGTGATTTAATAGCTCTTCTCAAAAATGAAAGAGCCCCTGTAATTCTTCATTGAAAGATGCCATTTTGGCATCTGGAAGCATCATTATACATTCTCTCTTTCTCAGCATCCTTTCTCTGTCTTTTTTTTTTTAAATCCTTACCCCCCAGTGTACATCTCTCCTTGAGTGGTACAGAATATACAGCCCAGAAGTGCTTTATACTCCTCTGACAGCGGCACATAAGATACCACTCTGAAATTTTGAATCAGTATCTGATTCAGTTGTAGGGCAGGGGATGACTCCTGCCCTCATGGGCTGAAGCACTTTCTGCTTGAAGTAGGAAAGTGAAGTCAAGCCAAAGTAAGTAAACAGGAGCCTTTGCTCCTCCCTACTCGCTGAACTATAGAGCCCTCAAAACTTTTTTCCTTTACCAGTCACACGGGCAATAGAGATCAGGGTAGAGAAATTATTAAGAGGAGTATAAAACACTGCTCTCCATTGATTAGATCATGTGTGTGACGAGGAAAAGAGAGGCTACAGAGACCATTACATTAAGTAAGCCTTGAACTGTCACTTTATCCACCAACAATTCCAGGAGCTGGAGTTCAAGTGTGATTGTACAGTGCATTTTCAGCAGGCGTAGCCACCTGCATGTGTAAAATGGCTTAACAGTTGGGAACCTGAGTGCTAAATGTGACTAGAAAATCATTATTAGGGGATCTGACGCTGGATGGCGTCCAGCAGTCCCCTAAAGCTGGCAGAACTGGTGCTGTGAGGAGGTGCAGGTAGTTCTCCCAGAACCCTGAGCTCCTATCAGGTTTCTCAAGCAGGGTGGTGGGCTGAGAATTGGCTTCTAAATGTAGTCCTAAAACTTTTTGTCTGTGTTTTTCAGTTTTCCTCCGTCCTTCTCCAAATAATAATGCATTTATTTTAGTTTTTATAACACTTTGTTTTAATAGCACTCTAGGGAAGTCCAGACTGTGTAAAGGGTGGCAAGACATCTCTTCCAAAAATGAAACTGTTTATTAGCCAAGCCTGTAAAACAAGAAAGCTTTTCAGATTTCTCATTATTTGAAAAATAACCAAACATTGTATTTCATTTTACAAAACAAAGTGAGAATTTACAGTTATTGCCAAGTGTTAGCAGTGAGCAGTCAGCCTAGTTAATGTCCCTTCCAAAATGTATTAGTGTAATGATGGACTGTGGCACAGTCTTCACAACAATTAGCTACTAGAATTAATATTTTACATGTATCTCCTCTCTAATTTAAAGTGCAAGTATTATTTTACAGGTTTCAGTGCTAATATTCGTATGAACTTTTTTCTTAGACTGCGACAAGTTTTAAAATGTACATTGAAAACTGGAACATTCAAACAGCTGCCTGGCTAAAACGGTAAGAATACTGAAACAGTAACATGCTTGTGAGACCCCAAAACTCTAGATGGTCTGGAAAAAATGACTGGTGAATCTCATAAATGTATAGACTTTTGTCTGTCTTTTTGTTTCCTATCTCTGTAAGAGTTGGTAGAATACAAGGGTGTTTGGCGCTGTAAGGTTTTATTGTTGCAAATGTAAAATGCCCACATTTTATATATGAGAAGCAAGCCACAAACAAACTGTTCAAATCTTCCACAGTAGAAAGTAATAGTGTTTTGATGGCATCTTTTAGTCTGCTGTTTGCCTCCATTATTCTTGCTGTACTGTTTCCCTTTGCTGTGTTATATTTCCCATGCGTGCTACTACTGGAAGGGAGCCTTATGTAATTGGGATTCAGTTCAGTTAGAACTGGAGAGAAGTCAAAACTTCAGAGCCCTTGTGTAGTCTCATTTGGAGTTACCAGAAGATGCTTGCTAGGGAGTCCCTGTTTTAGGATATGGAGAAGGAACTTCCTATAGCGCTGAGAAGACCTGATTTTAACCCACGACTGTTAAAGCACTTCTAAGTCCAAGCATTAGTCCAGGTTTTGGAGATTGAACTGTCTCCTGTTACTTGTTACACTTTTTGGCATGATTAAAACTCAGCATACAGTGGATGCGATGTCTGAAATGCAGGCACAGATTTACTGTGGATGTCGTAGCTATTTTTGTTGTTAAATAGGTACATGTTAAAAGTCAGTAGTTTTCATGATTCAAATGATGCTCCCGATAATAAATGCATTATCTTTACTCGTTTCTTTGTAACACAGCATTTAAGTTAAACCTCAGATAGCCAGATAGACAGTTGAAGTGTTCTTGACCTGGTATCATTCACTTGCATTTTTGAGTGCTAAAGTTAGCAGGAATCTCCTGCTTTGCATCAGCTTATGACACTCTCTGTTGTTCCCAGTATCTGGCAGATAACTGCCAAAAAATACTGTTCACCAAGGAAGGGTGAAGTCACATCTCTGTCTTTCAACTTGCTTCTTGATCTGCCATCAGAGTTTTGTGTGGTTCCAGATAGAGGTATAAAGGTGAAAGGAGAAGTTTTGCCTGCCCTTTGCCCTGTTGTTGATTTAAATGCTATGAGCACCAGGAATATTCGTATAGACAGTCTTTGGATACTCAGTGCAGTAAAGGGTGCTTCCTCTTTCCATCTAAGGTTCCACGTAGATGAAGGGAGAGTGCCACATGCCCTTGTCTGTAGCTGAGGAAAGATAAGACCATTAAGAAAAAGAAGAAAGCCTTAGAACAGAGAAGGATTTGAAGTGCGGTGTCCATTTTTCCGTTGTATTCAGCTGCTTCTTTTTTTGTTTTCGTCTTTGCAGTGTTTGCTATGACAGAGCTCCCAGGTACCCTACGGCTTTAACATTTATCCTCTCGGCCCTGTGGCATGGTATCTATCCTGGATATTATTTTACATTTCTCACTGGAATCCTTATCACACTCACAGCCAGAGCAGTATGTACTTTTCATTGTTCTCTTCTAAGGCCCATGCTAGAGATACTATCCAGCTGTCAAGTGCAGGGACCACCCTGACACAGTCAAGCAACTTGGCCCTGCTATGGGCCCTCTTTGATAACTTTCTGGGCTTGATGTTTTCTGAAAATTTGTTCTATATTGATGCTAATTACAAAGTATTCCCAGCATTATAAGCAGCAGGAATTCTGTACATGCTGCAATGCTGTTCTTGTCAGAGGAAGCCTTGCTTGTGAACAGTTGGTAGTGCCAGCGATTACATCCGTGCAATCAGATTAGCTTGGGATTGAATGTTATGCTTGAGTCTAGACTTCTGTTGGATCATATTGCCTATATGCTGGCATATAATCATCTCTGGGTGCAATCTTTCACAAGAAGCTGTTATGGGTTGAGCAGTAGCCCAAATTTGAACTCTTTCTTGAGGATGCAATTGATGCAGTAAACTGGTGCCCTTGTTCATGTGCCTCTTTTTGGGTAGAGCCACCAAAGAGATCACAGGTTTCATGTCTCCCTGTTGTTAAATGTATCACTTCAGTCTTTCAGAATGAGCCAGCCAGTTGTGCGGGGCTGGGAAACACCACCATTGTGTTTTCACAGTATCACAGTATCACCAGGTTGGAAAGGACCTCTGAGATCATCAAGTCCAACCTATAACCCAACACTAACACCAACACTAACACCAACCATCATCTAGAGTTTGTCTATGGATAAACAAGCAGGTCAATTTGAAAGGTGACTTAAACCTTTTCAGTGTTAAACACTGTGGCTAGAGCAGGTTGCTGAACATGTGGTCGTGACGTGCTTTGCCTCTCATTTATGAGGATTTTGCAGATGTGAAGCTAAACAAAAATCTCTAGGGAACAACACACACTTGCAGGTGTAGACATGTATTTGTTCATTTAAAGTAGCTTAGTTTCGCAGTTGATAAGCAGTAATTAATCAAAACCAGGAGGGAGGAAGATCAAATCATTGCAACTCCCCTCCCCAGATACCCAGCATGAGAGTCTGCTGCTGTGATTATGACAGAGGAAGTTAGGGGACGCTTCTCTGTTTGCTCTTGGTTGACTGTGAGAGTTGGATATGCCAGTCCCTACACTTCTGTCTACCTACTCTCAGTGCTTGCTACCTGATATATAAACTTTTCTGTAATGCTAATGCTGATGATAAGTGGAGTGTCATACGCTGCAATGAATCCATGTGACTTTGCCTAAGAAATGGATTTATATAATTTTCTGTTTACTTTTCCCTGACCTGCAGATAAGAAACAATTGCAGACATTACTTCCTCTCGTCAGTGCCTCTCAAAGTAGCCTATGATGTTGTTACCTGGGTTGTCACTCAACTGGCCGTGTGCTATACTGTTGCACCATTTGTTATGCTGGCTGTTGAACCCACGGTTAAGTTTTACAAGTAAGTGCTCTCCTCTTGACTATTCTTCTCCAGATCGGCATAGACTTTTGTTAAATAATCCCAACTACACTGAAAAGCAGTTGGCATTTCTTTGGATTTGAAAGGAGTTCAACAGGATGTCTACTAAAGCATAAGGAGTGATTTTTCCGCTCCTGTAATTAATGTGGTGGTGATAATGATGATGGTAATAATATTAACAATGATGATGACGAGGCAGAGCACTTCACTTCTCAGTCTTTCCGTGTCCTTTGGTGACTTTTTGTATATTCAGTTTCCTTTTTCAGAACAGGCAAGTCTCAGCCATTAACAGTGGCTGAGACTGGAGAGATTAAGAATAATTTGATTTGGCAGTAGGAAGGAGTTGATGGGAAAAGATCAGCTCTCCAGCTGCCAAATGTATAGAGCAGGAGTTGTGATCGCTCAGCAGGAGATAAGGAGGGTTCTTGCAGAGCATTACGTCTTGAAATGAGTATGCTTTTCTTTTTGAGTACTTCAATAGGAAGTGAAAACTTCCTTAGGTTCTTTAAAAATGGGAAAACACTGGTGTTGCTGAATATACTGGTTATACACGAACAAAAATAATTTGAGATAGGGAAATTGAGTAAACAATTTGAAAAGGGAGACTGGACTACATTGCTTTACTTTTCTTTCATTCTGCTGTGAACTGTCAACGTGGAGAAACAAGTTTTGGTTAAGAAGACAGTTCCCTCCTATAACATAAGACTGGTAGTGAAGAGAGCTGCTGTCAGAAAATCTCTTTGAAGGGGGTTGAATTTAGACATTTTCTATTCCTGTTTCTTAACACATCTGATTTCAACACAAAATACTTAGAGAAATGTTACTTTTACTCAAGTTCTAAACAAAAATTATTTTCCACCCTTACTCCAAGTTGGGTCATCACCTTAATATTGTTTACCCTAGCGACTTTGAGCATAGCTAACACTTAAATTTAGAGACTGTTAAGCAAGGAATTTTGGAGCAGTCATCTTAAGCACCTTGGGAGGATATTAGCACTATGGTAAGAAGTACAAACGAGACCACAGAAAGATGCATCTCTCTGGTTAAAAGCTGGACCATACTGCTCCCAAAGATAGTCCTTACCAAACTGCCAGAGCCTCATGTGATTGGTTTAAGTATTTTTCAGTTCTGTTCAAACTTGTGTATAACAAATTATTTGAAATAAAACTATTTTATATTTAATAAGATACCAAATTAAGATATTTCTGAGCAGTTGTTTTCAAAAACACAACACTTCTGTAAACATCATTGCCTGATGTCTCTCAGTTAAAAGTTGAGTGTTTCATTTCAGATCTCAGCAGTTGGAATGAATTATTTTCTTTCTGTCACTTTTTGTTTGGTTGTACCAAGTTTTATGTCCTAAGCTTAAAGGATATTTCTTCAAATTGTAGCCTTGTACACTCTAACGTTAAAAGAGAGATGGGCTGAATAAGTCTGTGGTTGAATTATACAGGTTGAATTATATCTGAGCTGTCAGACTTTGGATTCTGGAGTTTTCTGATTGATTCTTTGCCTCATTAACATCCAAGGCAACATTTTCATCAGTGCCAGCGAATACCACGTGCGTAGGCTGTGTGAAATTCAAGGGTGTATTTTTGTGCTTTCTAGGTCAGGTTCATATTTTCTGCACTCATCCTTTAGCACTAAATTCTGCATGGACTTACTGAGGTTGCACAATTGGTGTTATTGCCGACAACAATATAATATTCTCTTTCTTCTTTTGTTCCCAGGTCTATGTATTTTCACATGCACATTCTAAGCATCCTGGTGTTGCTTGTGTTACCGATCAGACCTCAAGCCAATTCCATAAGGAAGCCTCAGAATCAGGCCACACAGAACTCTGTTAAAAGGAAAGACAAGTGATTTCTCCAAAGAAAATTGCTGACATTGGGAAATCGAACTGTCATATTGGGAACAAACAAAGAAGAAGAAAAATGGGTGGGATGAGGGTTGAAGTAGAAGACAAGTGGCGTTTTTATTGGTTATCTTAAAATATTGCTGGGCAAAAAAGAGCCTGAATGACTGTATTTCAAATTGTTCCAGTTAAGAGAGAATTTACAGGCAACGTTTACAGGCTCATGGGGCATTTTCATTTTTTAAATAAATATTTTTATGAAATTTTTTTATATATTTAAAGTTTTTCACACTGAGATACATTTTTGCTCTTTTACAGAAATGTACAGTTATTAATCAGTAATCTTGTGATTAAAGGATCAGGAAGCAGCTAGTAAAGAGTTAGACCAGCTGCGTGATAGCCTGGTGCTGTGGGCAGCTGGCAGGGTAAGCTTTTAATCTCTTGGCTATGGAGAGAGATGATGCAAGCAGGAAACTACAGACATGGGGGTGTTCAAGTTGCTGGCGCTGATTTCTGCCCTGGCAGGGAGAAGAGGGAGTGGGTCTTTCCCTGGCAATCCCCAGAGCAGGGACTGCAGCCTGAGCTCAGCAGCAAGGGTATTTCACATCCTTCAATTCACCTGCTGGTAATGAGGGCAAGACAAGTCCCTTGGGAATAAGTGTCTGGCAGCAGTGGCAACTGGCTAAGCCAAAATCTAAAGCCAAGTAAAAGCAAAATAACAACATATACCCCCTTTAGTGTAAAAGAAGGGACACACACCCTGTGATCTGTAGAATTGTGCTTCTCCAGTGACACAACTGGTGTTCATTGCTACATCAGCCTTACTTTGCAGTTTTAGAGTGATGCAGCACTTCCATTTCAGTATCAAAATAACTGAGGAGCCATGCAGGTTTAGTGTTTTAAAGCTTGCAGTTATGGGTTAAATCTGAAAAAGGTTTGAATGGATCAGGCTGTTCTCAAAAACATCCCGTTTTGTGGAGGGGTTACTTTTCAGCAGGATAACACTAATATGAAACCTTAGCAGTCATAGTCATAATAAATCATTCTCTACACAATGTTGTGATGTGATATGATCATCACAAGAGTCAAGACCAAGTCCTTGTATGATCTTGACATGTAACTTAGCCTGTTGATGCAAGTTTCCCTGCTTGTAAAGTCCTTGGCTTACAGGGATGTTTTGAGACTTAATTTCTAAGAGCTTGTGGTGCATTAAAATAACTGGCTGCAAAATGCTATGTGAGGGGTTTTTTTATTTAATTTTTTAAAAATCCACTTGCTCTAATAAAACAGGCTGGTACAACACATCAAAACCAACTAATACATTTTTTAAAAAAATTATTCTTTTCCAGGAATGTTTTTATCAGGATTTTATAGAAGCAATTCCCTTCTTAAAGAATTGCTTTTGCTTTGTGGTCATTTAACTGGCATGTGATTGAGCAAAGAATCTGCTGTTTACTGCGTTCTGAATTCTGTATCAAATTAGCATTTTGCAGAATCCTAACATTTTGTGAAGAAACAAATGGGTGAAACCAAAACAAGTTCCCCCGAAAATTGTTACTTTCTTTTCTCTTCTGGGAAGTTTTTGTCCTGTGACCACCTCATGTTTTATAGCATAGTTCATGGAAGAGTTTTATTTGGTAATTTATTTTGAAGGTGAGATGGGATTAAAAGGTTGATCTGAATAAACAAACTGCTTTGAGTCACTGCCTGACATTATTAATCACTAATGTCTAATGTGAAAATGGGTGAGTGGGCGTGAGATCCCTCACTTGTGAGGGAAAGTGTTCAGCTTTGCTGGATGTTACAGACTAGCTGGGCTTTACAGCCTGCTTCTGCTGAAACAGAGACAAGATGACCCCAGTTTGTTTTTGTGGCAGCTTTGTCCTTAACTTGGCCAGTCCTTATTTGTCATCGTGTGTGTTTCCTCCCTTTTGGCACCAGCCTCAGTTGCATCTTGGGCATCCCTTGAGGTCTGGCTGCACCAGCCCTGTTGCTCATGGGTGGGAACAAGGATGCTTTCCTGGAAAAGACAAGTTTTGGGTGCTGCTGGCTATGGAATCCTGTGGGCTGAAGCCAGCCTGTGTTTACCTCCCTGAAACTGGAATGAATCACTACGAGTGCTGGCAGAGGCAGCCTAATGTGTGTCAACTCTGAGCTTCAGCAAGTCTGCAGAAGGCAAATGTTTCCAGCAGGTTGGCTTTAGCACCTGATCTGGAAAATAAACGCTCGTAGCGAGTGATGGTTCCTGCTGCTCTGTGCCCTGAGGTCTGCCTGAACAGCCCTTCCTGAACTGTAGGACAGATAGTAGCGGTGGGATTTCTTTTCTAGCGTTTCGCGTAAGTGGAAGTTGCTTAACTCTAACGCAATCAGCTTCCGTTGTAGTTTCAGCTTCTACAAAGTGGTGAAATAATCGTGACTCACCAGCAAACTTCTGCTCTCCTGTCACATTGTCTTAGCCTGTGCATCTCCCTGAAAACAGGAACCCCAGGTTTCCATGAGAATTGGTTGTGTGGATGTAATATGATATGATATATGAATTAAAATTGAAATAGTCTTTTTGAAACATTGCATTTGCAGAGAAACTTGCTGGTTGAATTATCTTGAAGATACAGGGAAAGGAAAGGATATTATCTAAAGTCTTTGTTGTACTGAGTTGCTATGGACTAGGCAGCTTACCTAGACAACCGTGGCAGTTCTGCAAAGCTAACACGATATGAATTTAACTTGCTGTAAAATAGTCCTTTGAGAAGAGGCTTTGGTATGATTTTTTCAGTCCATTGTACTGAGTCTTCCTCTCTTCTTCTTCTCCTCAGAGGGAGAAAATTTGTTTTTAGAGAAAGACTGCAAACAACCACTACTATTTAGAGAAGATTTGTGCTAGTAGTTTGTGTCTACTTTGTGTAAATCACTCTAAGAAACAAAGTAGAAAAATTCTGGTTATAGAAATGTGATGTCAGGAGCTTGAGTACTGTCCTTGCATTACTTGGTCTTTACTTGAAATACTGTGATTTAAGAGCGTGCTTTGTATGATTGTAATTACCAGCATGTTATTAGATTTTAATTCTTCTCTGGGTTCCTTGTACTGCAAAAAGCTGAGGAGCTGGAGCTCCTAGAGAGGTTCTGAAGACAAAATCAGTCTTGATGGTTTTGTAAGAGAGAAACATGGGACTATCAGAAAGAAATGAAAAAGGTAGATAGTTACTGGATTGACAAAGGTTGTACTTTAAATTTAGGAATACCAAAAGATGCTACCACCATCACCCCCTTGGATTGAAGGCAAATTCTATCTGCTAATTTTCAGCACATTTGGCTATATTAAAGTCTAAACTAGAATTTGAGGCGCACTTATGAGAGAAGACTAAATGAAGAGTACAGTTTTGTTTCTGCTTAACTATAGGTCTGATATTTAAAGAAACAACAGCTCAGGAATTTTCTCATTAGACTGGAAGCACAAAGTTCTTTCTTTTACAGTCCTGTAAGCTGTCCCCTTCCTTGAGTACATTCCTGCATGTCCCCTTGGAGCATGCCAAGCAATGGAGGCAGCACACAAGTGGGATACAAGGTAGGCAGATATTTTTCCTCTCTTTCTGGCTGCTCTGTTCTGCATGCATACATTGCACATAGCTGAGATTTTTGCATCACTTAAAATGAGGTAGGCGGGTAAGAAGGCCATAGATTTTTACACTGTTGGTAGGTGTTTGCATAAACCTACACTTAACTCTCTGTATATATGAAAACACGCTCAGCAGGCTAGATCTGGATTGTTTCTTAAATGCTACAGGTTAAAATCCTGACACCCATGAAAGTCTAGTGGTAAAATTCCTGCCAGTGAGGTCGGTGTCTCTGATATTTAAAGCCTTTATCTCCCTGTCCCTCAACTGGGAACTTCAGAAAAATGTTCCTTTGGCTGGAGTAGTAAAGAGACTAACAGGAAATGTGGCTCTAACATTTAAATGTATGTTACAAGGATTGCCTGTGGTCTGCATGTTGTGGACAGAGGAAGAGCACGTCTCTCCTCATTCTTGCCCAAGACAAAATAACATGCATGGTTGCATATTGAAATACCAAATCTCTTTTGAGGCACCGTTCTCTTTCCTTATGTCACTGAACTGATACTGCAGCTCCCGGGGCTGGAGGCCTTCCACTCATACAAATTGGGAAGCCTTGCCTGACATCTCAGCAGGACTATGAGTTCACAGTGTGCGCTTTAAAAACGTCTCCTTTTGTGCAGCATCAGCCTGCTGCTCCCTTTCTTCTTAGAGATGACAGTAATAATATGCGCAAAGCATTTGGGTTTGGTCTGGGTGGAGTGGGCAGCCTTCTGAGTGCTGATGTGACATAAAGTGGCAGCACATTTGCTCGGTTACATTTACAAGCAGTGCCCTCTGTGGGCGACTGGACCCTAGTGAACACTCGAGTGAAGATCCCAGTGTGCTGAGGGGGGCATGCGGCAAAGATCAGGGGTCGGGAAGTAGTGCAACTGCGCTGACTGCAGGGCTGCTGGGGGGTTTTGCATTTGCAGTAACAAATGGGTTTGTCTTTGGGGCAGGAGAGCAAGAGAAATTGATGACCTCGGTAAACGGGAAAAAATATTACAGTAGGAGGAAATGCTGCCTTGGTGGTAGCGAAGATGTTAAGAACTCGGGGTACACCCTCGTTCATCTGACTCAAATGTGGTCTGAGGAAGGGAACAACAGGGTGGGGGGAAATCCATTCCGAGAAGTGCCTGAGACTTCAGGAACTGGTTTATTGTATTGTCTGTCCAGAGAGCAGCTCTGAAAGCAAGACTTGCCTGGAGGCTTTTCTACAGCAAGGCAGTTGCCTACACACCTGGATGTGACTTACCTGTGAGGCCCTGACATGAATGGCACGCAGCAGAGACACAGGCATGCCATGCTCACAATCAGGTAAATACTGTGCCCAGCAACACTGGGAAAAGAGTTTGGAGCATACCCAGACCAATCCAGTGACTGTGGGACATGGTAAAGAGAAATGCTGCCGTGCTAAGCAGCTCTTGCCTTGTCCAGTGATGGGAAACTGTACCCCTTTTCATCAGAAACATCTTCAGACGGTGGCATTGTCACCACTCTGAGACACATGGATTTCTCTTTGTTCATAAAGATGCCTATTTATTCTTGCCTTGGTGGCTTATGTATTAGGGCACATTACTTTTTCTGCTTTAGTTATTTGGTATTTGAGAATGATGTGTTATGTGACTATTTTATGTCTTATCGGGGAGATAAACTACTGAAGGTAACTTCCAAAGATGTGATGAATAACATAAGAACACATAACACGAACGCATTCTAATTCTATTAATTTATTTACCCTTCTGTGACTCTGATGTGGGTTTTGTGCTTCAGCACTCTTAAATGATATCTTCCAAAGTGCAGCAAATGATGCAGATTTTCCCTGGAGGTGTCTTGGGAAGCAACTCAGACAAAAAAATCCCATTTCTGACACCCATGCTCCTCCTGGCTGTCCTGGTCCATGGCTTACCCAGAGAAGATGAGTGATGGGCTGCTCAGGCCACTTTGGGGTAGCTTGAGGTGCTCTGCACTTCCTCCTTCTCCCATCCCATGAACACGTGTGATCCACTGTGTGCATATGCAAGAGATAAAGACTGCTTGCAGCGTCAGCCTTCAATGTGAAAACCCTGGTGCAAGGCCCCTCTGGAATGTGAAATGAGATGATCCTCACACAAGTTGCAAGCAGGAAGGCAGGTTGCTTTGGGCAGCAGACAGCAGAGATAATTGCAAAGGTGAGGCCCAGAGGTTCAGAGAGATTGTGACAAGGGACCATGAGCAGGCATCTTGTGCTACAAGCATGAGCAAAAGGCGGATTTGTGAACTGCCTGCCCACAGTTTCGTCTGTCTGCTGCCAGAGATGGTGGCAAGTTTTGCCTACCCTAATTGGAGGAGTTAGGGCTGGACTCGGCACCTCCAGGGCCGGTCACAGCCACAGTGGGAACAGCTGTCTGCCACAGCATAACCACAGGACCTGTGTGTCGCTGACAGAAGGGACTGCACCTTGTTAGCTGCCCTGCTCTCTGGGTGTGTGCATGTGCCTGATGCCAGTCCCGGCTGCTTCCTGTCCTGGGCTGGACCCTGCCGTGTTTCTTCCCTCCCCAAAGAAATCAAGAGATGTTCTTAAAATATGAAATGTTGTTGAGAATCTTTAGTGTCTTTATATTCACCTTCTGATCTCTGTGTCTTTGAAGCCTGCCCATTCAAGATGCTCCCAGCTGTGAAGACCAGAAAGGCTTTTGGAAACCGTGGCTGCCAGTAAGATCATTTCCCGGTCCCCTGATGTGTTTTGCAAATGATGGTAAAGCCACGATGGGCATGGGAGCTCTCCTTGCTCCTTTCTGCCCGGAGTTTCAGCTGGCAGGGTGGATAGTGGCAGAAACTGCCTGGAGGATGGGAAGTGGCATTATCGTTGGCTTTCAGAGAGCTGGCTTCTGCAGAGTGGTTTTGTTTGCAGCCAGCGGCGTGGTCCCAGCGGTGTGCTATTGGCCTGCCTCAATTAGACTTCTTGACTGATGGCCAGTTTAATGAGCCTATGTACAGAGGGTCATTCAACATGGCAATTATACCTATAAATCTATTTGCAGCAGGGCTCAAATAACCTTTTGTGCACAGTTCTTCGTAAAATGACTGTCTGATTAATTAACATTAATTTATCCACTGTATGGAACCAGATGCTGTCTGTATGAAAGCCTCCGCTCTGATGTGCAGTTCACTGTGTGAACTGGGAGGATTTGGGGATGGGAATGGCTCTGATGTTGTTTAAAGCCTCTCTTTTAGTGTGTGTGTGTCCCCCCCTTTTCTTCCTCTCTCTCTTTCTCTCTCTCTCTCTCTCTCTCTCTGGTCCCAGTTGATTAACATTCCAGGGCAGCATCATATAACAGGGGGCAAAATTCAATTAATTGAATATGAAATATTTATAACCCTACTCTATGTGTCTATCAGAGAAGGGTCCTTAATAGATCTTCTCATTAGCATGGACTGGTGACTCACTTCTCTGCTTTCACAGTCATTTGGAATTAAAATCCAATTAATCTAATGTCCCTGTGAATATTATTAAACTATTTGAAAAACTGCATAGAAGAGATATGAGGCAGGGGGTGAGGGGCTAAGAGAAGAAGAGGGAATATGTCTTGAGCTCATGAAGATTCATTTCTTCTCTGTTAAACACGTAGTCTGGAAAGACTAATTCCCTGTTTTCTGGAAAGTGGATAGCTAACTCTTAATATCAAAAGACTGAGAATGGAAAAATAACTTCCTTCCTACAAGCAGAACTGTATTGTCTTTGAACAGGCAAAGCAATACCCTTACTGCCTCCCACCTTCCAGCTTGTTCCTACTTCTTGGGTGCTAATGTTAGCATCTGAAGTGGAGAACAGATGTATGCAAGGTATTTAGGCACCATGAGGTAATTTTGGGGCTCATTCCTGGTTCTTAAAGCAGCATTCATCTGCCCTAGGTTGCGGGGCTGGCTCTGTGGCCAGAGATCCTGATTGCCCATCCAGACGACTGGGAGTCCTTCCTGACTCTTGCAGGAAATTTCCCTTTGTGTCGGGAAGGGAGCATGAGGAGAGGAGGGGGGAAACCATGCCTTCCCCAAGTGGAAACAGGGCATGTAGGTCCCCGGGCAGGGGAGCACTCTTGGACTGCCTTGTACAGATGTAGCCTAGAGGACTATTTAATCGCTAAAAATCGCTCTCTTCAGTGGATGGGGCACTGATCTGAAACTCAGTGAGGAGGGATCTTAACCATGAATTTCACATGCGAACTTTGAGCAGGAGGCAAGTTTCTAAATTGAATATTCCCCTAATGGGAATGACTCGAGGACAAAATCCTTTAATAACTCAAAGGAATTCAGAAGCTGCTGCAAGAGCGTGTAAGTCAGGAGATAAATATTTCTGACCTGAAAGAATATTCTGGATACTCAGATACAAAATGTTCCTCTTCTGTTTTAAAAGCAATAAATTAAAAAATCCATCCATAAAAGTTTATTCTTGTTTTGTTTGTTTGCTTTTTGTTTTAGGTAGAAGTAATCTCTTCCTTTGAATACTGCCCTTTTTTTTCCCCTAATAGAAGCTTAGTCCAAATGTTATCACAGAACATAAATATACATTAAGATACAACTACCATGCATCACAATGTCTTTATGAAGCCTTATAAATCCAGATTTTAGGGAGACTGAACATACTTCCCCTGTCACAGAGGTACAACCCATGGGAGACACTTAGCTGCGTAGTAATGCTGCTGTATACACTGCAAACCAGAGGCAAGGAATACTTGTGCATACTGGGGAGAGGTCAGGCTCAGTCACTCCTTTCCTTCAGCACGTCTTGAGTTTTCAGCACTCCTGTATCGAGCAGTTCTGATTTAGTTGTTGTATTTAGTAAAAATGCAGGATGTGCATCTGTGGTACAGTGAAGTACAACATGCAAACCTCAGTTGCTCTGGACTAGGTGCAGCAACTGAATTACAGGTGACAGTATGTATTTTTAATTTACTGAGGGAAACCTATGCCTAACGTGCCCCCTTTCCCATTACTGTAACACCAAAAGTAAGCTAGACCTTTTTAAGGTTACCTAATTTACCACTAATGAAAATCTTATCAGCGGTTTGGTTCGGTGCTCATCTGCAATGAGCATCTGAAGTCAGAGCCAGCAGAAACATATTCCCATTCGTAATAAATCTGAGTGAGAAGGCTCTTAATTGATAGCTTTTCAGGAAGCAGACAGCAGGAATTGGAATCTTAACCCTCTTCACTCTGGAGAAACCAAGGTACCTGAAATGTGGTGGCACCTCACAGAACAATTCCAGAATGCCCTGAGGGTGCACTGTTGGTCTGCTGAATGCTGGTGCTACTCCAAAAGCTGCTATTTAGGCTTGGTAGCATTTCATAACTGTTTTGTCTGTCTGTCTATCAATCCATGTTTATTTACTTATTGCTGGTGACCTGCTATGAAGGATATAGAGCAATGGTTGAATCTGAACTACAGACTTTAAATATTATTATCTAAGGCTCTAATTTGGTTTGCTTTTGATATTAGAAGAGATTGATTGTGGCAAAATTCTTGAGTTCAATCAAATTAAGAGAAGAAATGAGTTTTTCTTTTCTATAACTCTGTGTTTTTTCTGCAGCTGGTCACTGGACATTGCCCCGAGTTTATTCTTACTCCCTCCTCCACCCTAGCCAGTGATAAATGTGGGAGCCCTTCTCAGTGGCTTCCCTCTCCGCTGGTGCCTTTGTCTGTTGTTTTATGGTCTATGTCCTAGCTTAGGATCCAAGCCTCAGTGGTCAGGGACAAATACTCTTGATTGCCCCCTTCCCTGTGATTTTTACAGCAAGAAAATAGAGAGAAAGGCAATATAAAGTGCACTTGTTCTGTGCCGTGAAGATTGCGCTCCCACTTTGTGCTGGTATAAAATGACTGCTGCTGCTGAAGGGCAGTGGAAAATCAAATCTCTGGGTCCTTTTTTCAGTCTTCTGTAGTCCCCTGCACACTTCAGGCTCTGTATTAATCATCATAATTTCTTCCACATTGCCACTTTGTCTGTGAGCTTCCTTTGAGCAGTATTTTCTGTTTTGTGTTCTGTTCCAGCAGGCTCCAGCTTTTCTGGAAGCGGCTGCCTGAGCTCTTTCCCAGGGCGAGGGTATGCCAGCCAGTGCATCAATCCACTTTTGTTTTCATTATGCCAGCTTCCTGTGAAGTTTTCAAATTAATTTTAATGCCTCCCTCAATTTTAAGGCCTATGAAAAGGCCTTGATTCTGCCTACCTTGGTGAACTGGGACCTGTTCAGGAATCCAGAGGATACTTTTGCCTTGGTACAGGGGGTAACCATTTCCTCTGCCTGCATTCAGCAAGTTCCTGGCATTATAAGTCTGAAAACATCCGGAACCTTCCCCAGCACCCCCCCCCCCCCCCCCCGGGTCGAATGATGGGAGTAGACTTCAGATGTCACACCTCTGCCCCCACGCTGTGTTGGGTTGGGCAATCCCAGCAGGGCAGTCCTGAGCTTTGCACCCCTGTCCCTGTGCTTGGCTGACTTGTGGAAGCCAGGGCTGTTCCACAGAAGCCGGGGGGGGGCACTGATGCTGAAGTGACATGGTTTTCCTATGCAAGGTCAAAAAAAAATAATTAAGTATTTGGTCTGTGTCTGGACTGCAAGTCAAAAGAGTGCAGCATGTGCAGACTCACACACATCAGTTTTAAACTAGCCAGCTCTGCAGCAACATGGACCTAAGGGTCAGAACTGGCACAGGTGAGGGGGGATGAGGACATCCTTGTACCCAGGAAAGTTGCCCCTATTACATGCCAAGCCCAGGGTCTATGACTAGAGGATGCTTGTGGGTCTGTGGACAACTGCCAAGACCTCTGCAAAGAAACAGCAAACCCAAAGTTAGCCTTACATTTGTGATTTAAACATCTTCACTACTGGTGGAAAAATGTTTAGTGGCCCTCTGATTGGGGAAAAAAAGCTCACCGTAAGGCCAGATGCCAGATTGCAGTGGGTAACCCTTTCTCTGCTTTCACTTAGCTCTCTGCTAAGTATCTTTAACAGCTCCCCTTTCTGATGAAAGAAAGGATGGCAGTAAAACAATCTGGAAAGCATTCATCTTGCTTGCGATGAGTTACTAAGTCTGTGCTTCTAAGGGACACCCTTTCTAAGCATTGTCCCAGGGTGACAGAATTTTGGGAGCTAAACCAGGCTGTAGGGAAATAACCATCCTGTGCCTCTGGAGTTACAGGTAGACTGGTCATGAGCTGCAATAAGCCACAATGGAGCCAAACAGCATTCAGCAACTTTGCACTGGTGGGAGGTCACAGAAGCAGCATAACTGAGGATGGAGGGAACCTTTGGAAGTCAGATGGTCCAGCCACCCTTGCTGCTGCATGGGGCTCATGTGGGAATGAGGAAGGAAGGTCAAAACATTGATGAAAGGGTCTCACAGCCATCTTTCTATGTCTAGTTCTTCCTCATTAACACCAGTAAGGGACTCTGCCACTGAAGTTGGCAAAGTGGCATTGCCAGAGCATGGATGTTGGATGGAAGAGACCAGAGGAGGGACTCCCGCCCTTCCCTTACTCCCAAGTGCTTTTCACAGTTCAGGTGTTTTAAATAACAGAAAGAGAAGAGACTTCTAAAAACTTTCTGTACACAACAAAGAAAGAGGAAAAGCTGCCAGTTTTCCTGCCAGCTAAAGACTCGGTAGTCTCAACTCAGACATTACCTGGTACATCAGGAAGCTTTGCCCAGTCAGATGGTGAAAAGAGGTCCTCTGTCAGCACTCACCTGCCCACCTCCACAAACTCAGATAAGGCTGAGACCTGGGTGGCTGATAGATAGCCTGCTTATTATTTATTTTTCCTTCCCAGCATCAGGCTGCAAATGAAAATACTTTTTCAGCCCTTGTATTATTACCCATATGGATGGCACCTTTAGTGCACACTATTCATTGCTATAATAGCTGCACCTGTGTATAGCAGGCGTGCTGGAGTTGTGGCAGCTGTGGACTGTAATTGCAAAACATTATTTTCTGTTTTTCCCTGAAAGCTTTTTTATTTTTTTTCTTCTTGTTGTTGCCATGAAGGTCCATTTATAATGACTGCAGACCTCTTTCTTTCTGCAGGGCTCCTTCTTCCTGTTACACCTATTTCTATATGCTGGATTTCTTCAAAGAGCAGCCGTGTGAGCGCACGTGCTGTCTCACGTGGGAGTGTGCCCAGCAGCATCCCTGTGTGTGTCCGGTGGTGCCCAGGGAGGATGGGGCACTTGCTGTGTGGTCAGCCAGAGGGTCGGGCTATGCCTGTCAACATTGCTGCTCTGGGCAGTGGGCTTTTATGTGGGTTGGCACGGCGGCTCTGAGATGATTAATTCGTTTGTTCCTTGAACATTCTGCCCCTGGGTGCCCGCATTACCGTGAATCAATTTAGTACTTTCAGGCCTGGATTAATGCAAGTGCCGATGGAGCACGCAAAGGATGGAGGAGGGGGATGGAGTGGAGGAGCAAGGTAATATACAGAACAGAGCTAACAAGTCTTATAGATGAAAAATACTGAGACAGGATGCTTTTAAAAAAAAGAAAAATCATTTGTTTTCCAGTCCTCTCAGCTATCACGGTAAATTCAGTTCATTGAAAGGCAACCAGCTAGTCAGTGTTTCAGGTTGTGCCTTATAAATCAAGGCTGTAGCAAGGAATTTGAAATGTATATTGACGCTGGCTGTTCTCCTACCTCCTGCTGTAATGAATTCATGTCTGCAGACAACAGACACAATTATTATGGAAATTATACACACGCACACACACACACATACACAAACACTCAAGGAAAACAGGAGTTTTTCAGAGCTCTTATTTTACCGCTCCTAGTCCAGGCCTTCAGCACCTGACCACTCTGTCAAGGCTGGTGGCAGGATTTCATTCACCTTCTTGGGCAGCCACTGCAGGGCATCACCCTCTGTCCTCCCCAGGCAGCCAGGTGTGTAGCTGGGAGTACCACTGCCTCGCAGCCTTGTGTGCTATAATGCGGAAGCATGAAAGCTGGGTGTCCAGCCTGGGGCCGGCAGAGTAACGGGCAGTGTGGAAAATAACTGGGCATCCACCAGCAATGCTGAGGAAGGTTGTTGTGATGAAATTAAATAAATAAAACCCAATTCCAGAAAGCAGAAAAAACTGATATTGTGGTGAAAGAAATCAAAAGGGACTGATGTGCTGAAAAGCTGAGCCATCCATGCCCCTTCTGGACCTTCCACTGCCTTTTCCCCAGGCAAAATCCAACTCTTTCAACCTTAGGTTAAAAGGAAGCCTTTGGTCGGAGGTGAAATAGCCCGGCACCCGGGCAGTGAAAATAGCACTGCGATGCAATGTGAGTGCTGGAGGCGCAGAGGGGAGGGGAGGATGGGGAGTGGCTGCCTCCGCGCTGCCCCGGGCATCCCCGTGGTACCCTCGGTACCCCCCAGTATTCCCGGAACCCCGCGGTGCCGGCCGCGCCCGCGAGGTGGCAGTGCTCCCTCAAGAATTTGGGAGCTGATGTTCAACCCTAGAAACCAGGGATTTCTTTGCAGATGCGGAGTCAAAACTAAAGGAAAATGAGGGCAAAGCGCTGGGACTCCTTTTCTTTTCTTTCCTGCTTTTTCACACAGAGACGCAAAAGTATTCGTCTTGGCTTTTTCTGCATGTTTAAAATAAACCCTGAAGATTTCCTTTTCGTGCCTAATGGTAAAAATGAACAGACCTGCAGCTCACTAGCAGGGTGGATATGAGTAGGTACATGTATGTTCTCATCATTTCCAACCACTACTGATATCCATTCCACTCTATTTTGCAGAGGCAGTGAAAGGGTATCGATGGCTAAATTATTGCAGCTTGCACATATAGGCAAATGCATTTGTTTCTCCTCCCACCCTAGAAACAGGTTATGCAGCTTTTTCTAAAACCTCAGGTTGTGTTTTGTTTATTTTCTTGGTTTATTTTTTCTCCCCTTTGCATAAGTGCTTTTTTGTGTTTTACATCCATAACATTATGGGCTCTTCATTGTTTGCTCTTTGTCAGTGCCCCAAAGGTTAAGGCAAAGGCAAGAGTACAGTGGAGGCGTTTCAATGAGGCAGAAAAAAAGCCACACAAGAAAAATTGTCCAGATAACGATATATCTGAGCTCTGCATACAAACCCTGCTTGAATACCTCAGCTATGTGAGAGTTGCTCTACCAAAAGCTAGAAAATGTTAGTGTAGTGAAGGAGTTTGGTTTTAGGGCAGTTTATATGGATGTTTTCAAACTATTTGGGGCTGCATACGTTTGTGAAGGCTGCACGTGCAAGAGGACTAGTGAAGGGGCTGGATGGTGGCATAGTGCAAAGGCTGTTTTGCAAAGTTACATGTGTTTTATGTCTGCCTGTATTTCTGAACAGAAAGCAATAGTGAGGAGCCCAAAATCCACTCTAGAAATTTTCCTAAAGAGGCCAGACAGGCCTTGTCCCTCATGAAGGACAAGGCTGAGAGATCACGGCCACCTAATCTCCATTTAGCACGTCGTCTTTTTTTTCTCCTCTGTGAATTCAGAGCGTATGACAGAGGCATGACAGGGAGCCCCAGAGAGGAAAATCCCCTGTGCACAAAGCCAGCACAACAGTAAGGGAAGCCTCCAGCTGAATTATCCAGCACAACAGTAGGGGAGGCTTCCCTCACAGCACTCGCTTCCAGAGGCACCCCAGACCTGCATGCAAGATAAACACACTGTCCATGCCTCCGGGTGCTTGCACACCCATTTTGAGCCTGCCGGCGTGGGTGTTATTTAAAGAAGTTACCTGTCTCAGACAAAGGGCTAAGGCATGAATTGCTTCCATGAATTGCTTCCAAAGAGGCTATTGAGGGGTGGATGCAGAGCACCAATGTTTGCTCAGTAGCTTGCCAGGCTGAAATTGTGATATGGTGCCCAGTGGTGATGGGTGCCCAGCTAGTCTTGTGCTTCACTGTGCTCCTCAGCCTTCTTGGCTTGTTTGCTTTGAAATAAATCATTTTATAAACCATCGGGACAATGATGAGGAACCTTTCTTGTGGTGGGGAGCAGCTTCATCTTGATTTCAGAAACTATATTAAGCCCTCCTTTTCCTGCTCACCTTTTTCTATGTGCTGGATAACTCAGTTGGGAGGGAGCCATATCGAGAGAATTCAATTTCCCTTGAATTTTTTTTTTAAAAATAAATTTCCTAATTAAGAACTTAATTGCAAGACAGGGTAAAGCATCGAGTGTAATCTGGCTTTACCGGTGGGTTTGTGAATCTTTATTTGTGAAGCTTTTTGAACCTTTATTTCAGAGAGGAAATCTTAAAGGATGAATGAGGTGTACATAGTTTGATCATGATAGAGCAGTTCTTACCTCCACGTCGCTGGTTAAACCCAGCTGAGGGATGCGTGGATAGCTGTTACCATTGTCAGTTGTGAAATGATTTGAGAGTTTTGAGTTGTTTCTATGGGAGAAGTTTCTATTTAACAAGAAAACCCCAGTGAAACAGGCGCCCTTGCTAATCTTTAGAGATACCAGAGATTGAATAGAGGATGGAAACTGAATTTCTTTTTCATCTAGCTCTTGTCAACACTGTGTGAAAAACAGAGCAGGCCTCAAGTCAGGAAAACAGCTTCATCAAATTTGAACTTTCAAAATTATTTTCATTGTGCAGGGACTCGAATGGACTTTTATTTATTTATTGTGAAATACACCACACCATCCTGTAATGAATTTTTTAGCAGAATAATTCTTGAAATATTTCGTTTACTGAAAGTATTTTTTTTTCAGAGAGTAAAACCACTCAGTGGTAACTTCAGTGTTAATTTTGTTAAAAATTATGACCATTTTTTGCAAAAAGTAAGGAAAATTCTGAAAAATATCAGTATTTCAAATTAAAATATATTTAATGCAAAAATTCTCTGTTATTCTCAGGTGAAAAATGTGTCCCAGATATTCTGAATGATCATTCAAAGACAGATGTTGGTTTTCTAAGGGTTTGGGGTTTTTTTTGGCATGTAATAATCAATAGCTGGAAACACTGGATATCGGATCTTTAGCTTTTGGGGAGCCACCTCCTTCATGGTCAGAAGTGAGAGAAGATGGCTGAGAGGAGGTGTTAGTTGTCAGAGGACATAGCTCAGCAATGGGCTCGCCGAGCTCCAAGCCCTATTGACAGTGTTTGCTGGTGCCAGATGCTTTGGGGGGATAGAAACCCACAGCAGGCAGTTATGAAATGGCTCACCCCTGGGAAAGTTTCCTTTGAACTGCTGTCAGTTAAAGGATGACTTGTGGCCTTGAGCACTACTTTTTTATTATTATTATTTTTAATATCTGCTATTTAAATTCTGGATGTTCTTGTTACCCAGACTTGTTTATGCTTGGTCTGCCTAATTTAAGCTAAAACAGTTCCTCAGGGCAGAGTTCTGGTCTTCTTACATTTGTAAATTACCACATCCCTCCTGAAATCATGCAGAATGTAATAAATAAAATAGCGGTGCTGGGTCCTTCTGATTTTAACTAGACTTACCCAATTTTTCCTTCTCTTTTTGGTGCTGGTTAGGCACACTGCTTGAGTTGAAACCATCCTTGCCCCAAATTTTAAAGCAAACAAAAGCTGTATTTAAAGAGAACCAAATAATTTTCAAAGACACGAGGGCCATCTTTGGTGTGTCTCTGTTCTGTTGTGTTTTGGATTTGGGCACCTGAGACACCAAAAACTCCTTGGCAGTGAAATTGTCAGGAGTTAGACCTTCAGCTGGTGTAAGTCAGGTTGCTTCCCTGATGGTGGGAGGGATTTCAGGGCACTGCTCCAGGGGCACCTGGCAGACAAGACTAATCTTGAGGATGGCTTGTGAAGAGTCATGAGCCTCTCGGAGCGGAGCTCCAGGGAGGCCATGGCACAGAGGTCAGCTAGACTGAAACTAATTTGTGGTGGGAAAGGTGGAAATCTCAGCTCCACCCCGGACTGGGTGAAGGAGGGGAGCCTCATATAGGGTCTTTCCAAAGCTGCTATTTTGGATTACTTTGATACTACTTATCCTGGAGCTTGCAGAGCTTTTCTCTGAAGTCTGGTAACTGCTCCAGGAAGAGCTGGTAAACCTGATTTGTGCAAGCACTTGCAGCAAATGTCCTGCAAACTTGCTCCATAGGGTTTAGTGCACACACTAAAAGGTGTGTGAAGGAGATGGGTGTGCTGAGAGCAAAGCAGCTGTTACTGCTTTAGAAAATGAGGAGGTACCACTGCACCTGTGAGACTTTTGGTCCTAATGCAGGGTGTACTTAACATTGAGAAGGATTTGGCACTTTTATTATAACCCCTTTGGATCATACACCTCCACAACAATATCATGGATGGCTGTTCCTCAGAGTATGACAAAGAAAAAGGTTTTTTTCAGGACAAGATTATCTTATTTGGTGTGGTAGCTTCAGTTAAATTTCAGCATATTTGTTTAAATGTTGCTGTGAAGCAATCGAGGAAACCATGTTAGAGCTCCACAACTGCTGTGAATTCAAAAAAAAACCCAAAACAGCACCCAAATTCAACACTCTCTGTTCCATCCTTACTGAGAAAAATGAAGATAAACAAAGCTCATGTGAACTCTGGCCTAACGCTTGTCCCCATCTCTTGCTGAGATTGAAAATGAGTAATTTTCTATGGCACGATGGTGAAAATAATAATTTGGATTGGGTTTCTAGTATGCAAACCCCCCATACAGTGCACACTGTGGTCCTGCAGGCTGAAGCAGAATGAAACACTGACTTCTTAACAGGTGGATTGCTAGAGCTCTTATCCATCTTCCTTCACCCCTCTCCCTCTTCTGCAGTCACACAGACCAAACTGGGAGAGGTCAAGCAGAGGAGCTCCTATGTCAGTGTGTGTTGGCCTGCATCCTCAGGGAGAGGTGAGCATGCTGCTGCCTGCTTGGGAGTAGAGCTCAGATGCAAGCATTCACCACAGATGGCTGAAATGGAATTTTCAGTTTACTGGGTGTGTTATTTCTACCCTGTTTGAACCATAAATATGTTTGTTTAAATATTTTCTCCGAAATTTCACTTTTGGAAATTTGCCTTGTAGCATTTCAGAACTAGTTCACTGCGTGATCTGTTTAATTTGGGAGCTAATTATTATAATTTTATGGTATTCCTTGATGTCAGTTATCAGAAATATCCTGATATAATTGGTAAGTAATACAAATAGTACAAACCCCAAAATGAACCACCTACAAACATTTTGACATTAGATTTTCAAATTTCATTTCAGAACTCTAAAAATCTGACCTCAAAATGCCAACGTGTGCTGGGATGAAAATGCCTGTTTCATTCAGTATCTTTTTAATGGGACTTCTATTGAGATCATTACTAAAAAGATTAATTTGAGTAAACCCATCAGTTTTTCACTAGAAATTCACTCTAAAATTCTGTCACCACTATCCTGCACCTACAACAGAGCCACTTATGAGAGGTACGTTGTTTCCATTGCCTGCATCTTAGAGAAATGTAAAAGATACCATTGTTTTAAGGGGCTTGATTTAATACCACAGAGAATATATTTTATCATGTCTTTATTTTCTTGGATCTACCTGCGCTCCAGGTCTTCTCATTAGGGGTAAACGCTCAGAAACTGTGTAAGCTGTTGCCTGCTTACATGTCATACCTACCTGAGCCAAACCATGATGTTGACATTATTATAAATATGATATGAAATATTAACATGTAGCTATAAAGATTGAGGGGGTGAAGAGAGGGCTCCTGCCATATTACCATGTCTCTTTCATCACATCTTCTGAGAGAAGCATGGAAAGAGCTGAAGGACGGGGTCAGAAGAAGACAGGGTTAGGAGACAGGGCAGCAAACATGTAGGTTTAATGTTGAATATTGCAGATCTTGAGGTCATTTTAATTTCTGGTGGTGGTGAGTTCCACTCCACATAAATCACAGGTCTGTGGGAGAGTGGCTGGGTGCTGCTGTCAGGAGCAGATAGATGGCTGGTGGGGAGAGGTGGCCTCCCAGGTGAGCCTGGTTGGGCCACCCACAGGCTCAATGGGAAGCTTAAACTGCTTTCTGGCTGCCCTGAGGAGTCTTCATCCCAGAGACCCGCTTTGCTGTGCTGTTCTGCTTCATACCAATGCATAGCTTCATATTTTTTTGTATTACAGCAGAAAGCATTAAAAGCGCGCTCACCTCCTTCACTCTGGGGTAAGCAATAAGCTGTCCTGGACTGGGGAGAAGTGCTTTGCTTGTTACCTGCTGTTTCTTACCTCTCAGTGCTCAATCCAGTCTGCAGGGTGGCATGAGCTCAGCTCGACAGCCTGAGCAGGCACTACCTGGGAGAGAAAAACAGCTTAGGCCAAACAAGCCTCCTTGGTGGGTGGCAGATGCTGCTGGTGCCCTGGCAGGATGCACACAAGAACAACAATAAAGCTGCTTGCATCTCATGCCTCTGGAGAGTCACCATTTCTCCTGCCAGCCTGGCATCCAGAAACCCTTCTTCTGACCCAACCAAGAACTGAGGCAAACCATGGGATGCCTGAGGCTTCCAAATGGCCTGCATGGCTTGCAGAGTGTCTCTCACTGGACCTTCATTTGAGTCTCTTTTTCGTGGGACAGTAGTAGGATGGCAGGGCTGTGCTTCGCACTGTCACACCCCTGGTCGTCCACTCCCATCTGCAGGCTCTTTGCCCCTGAGCAGAATAGCAGAGTGGAGATAATGATCCTCATTTATATCAGTTAAGGTTTCAGCCCACTCTGGAATTTACTTCATTAGTACTGTAGTCTGAATTTGTTTTCATTTCTCCTACACAAGTACCTTGCTGCAGTGTAACCAAAGCATCTCTTTTTAGTGTACTAAAGTACCTGAGTTGTCTCTTCTCATTTCTTTTAACCTTCTTCAGCTTTCTCTTCTCACTTCTTCTTGCTCTCCCTTTTGTAGGTTGTTCACCTGCTACCACCCAGCCTCTGACACTGTGTCATCTAGATTCATTTGCTGCAGGAAGGGATGCCTCTTGCACTTGGTGCGTAACTTGGTCTGTGGGTCAAACCCTAATCTCATTGCAGAGGACAACTGTCTCTCCCTCTTCCCCCAGCTATAGCAGGTAAGGAGATGCACTTAAGCCTACATGGAGAAAGAAGCACTGCTTTCTGCTGAGGGAGAGCAGAAAGCTCTGGCTGCCTCTCGATCCAGGAATAAAAAAGTGGGAGGAGCAAGAGCCCGAACTTAAAATGGAGAGAAGCGGGTGGATACACTGGGAGCAGAGATCATGGTCCATTGCCTTTTGCTGAGAGAGGTGAATCTGTGCATGGTGTGATGCAGCTGTGCATATCCTATGCTGACATGGCCAAAATAGATGTCCAGCCTCATTCCTCCTCCAGCCAGGGCCTGGGACAGGACTGCCTTTTGAGAAAGTGTCCCATCCGCAAGGAGGCTCGGTCCTCCCCTTCCTCCTTGTTCCTATTTGTGCCTTTAAAGGAGAAAAAGGAAGCAAAAGGAAAATTTCAAAGAGGCCTTTTAAGGGTTGCTGCCTCTCAGAGCTTTGGACTCTTCAATCAATTGGCAAAGATGTTGTGGGGATGTGTTTTTTGTGTCCCTGTGATGTGAGAAAGAACTGCATCAGGAGCAGAGGAGCCCCACCCCATGCAGGCAGCCTGCCTCCAGCAGCATGTCTGCCGTGGTCACTACGCTGGTGCTTGCAGCATCTGCCGTCTCCCTTCTCCTCTTTCTGCGCCTGGGAGGCAGTGGGCGAGCTTGGTGTCTCACTGGTTGTCCCACAGAGTCTCCCCACGTCGGTTACAGCACCAGGGTGAGTGTCACGGCTGTGGGATCTGTTTTCAGGGAAGGGGACACTATGATAAGGCTATTGCCAGGCTTATCAGGTGTTGCCTGATTTCTGCCATGAGCCTGGTACCTCCTCCCCTTCATTTTCATCCAAGCCCCCATGCTCCCTCTGCTGGGGAGACTTAAGAGGTGAAAACCAACATAAAATAGGTAGAAATGGCCTGAAAAGTGTTAACATGATGGGGCACTTTCTGCTTTGTGACATGTCTACAATAGCTGTAGCTCACGGCCACTGACTGCTTGTTCACATACTCAAACTTTTGGTTTTTTTAATGGGCTTTCCTGTGATTCTGTGCTTTAAAAGAGATGTAGGGCTTTCTTTCATGACAGCCTGGCTTTAATATATCCTGACCCTAAACTCAGGCTGCTGGGGACTGGTGGCTCAGTGCGCTGGTCACTTCTTGCTCTCACACCTGGTATAAGACCCTTAGAAGCTCCCTAGAGGCAAAGGAAATAACCTGTGGTAGAGATTGCCCTTTTCCTGTAGCACCAGGTGCTGCATTATAACACTAGAAATACCTGTTTTGAGTAGGGGAAATGTCAAGTGTTAAAGTTTTGTCCTTGTGTGGTGCACAAGCCTGTGTGGGGAGAAAGCATCCACCGAGCTCTTCATCTGTGTTGGAGGTAGTAGCAACATTTTTGCTTCTATAGAGAGCTTTATAGACTTGTTTCCCATCAATGGGCAACCCTGACTGCATTAATTCTTTCCATTGAAACAAATGAGCCTGTGACTGGATCTGACTGCATGGCTTTCAAGGGAATTCATTCTGTATCTTTCATGTTAGTGATATCTGTGAAAAACAGGAAACTGTTTTCCCATCTCATTCACATAATAGATAAGATGAGAAATTAGCTTCTGGATGAGCATCCTGGGGGCTGTTCATTTTGTCACAATAAATAAGGCCCTGCTTCTGCTGCCTCCTGTGCCCATGCACCACACACACACGTGCACCCATGCTCACACGTGCATGCACATTCACACTCACACTGTCTCTCTTTCTCAGGATCATCTTCACTTGAGAGCAGTTCTGCTGCATTGCTCTCTGATTTGGTAAGGTTATCCTCCCTCAACTTCTTTTCTCTCTTGCTTCCTCCCACAACTCCTGCCTGTGGAGAACCCAGGCTCCCCACAGCTGGCTGTGTGTGCTTCCAAATGGGGAAGGTTTGGGTGGGGAGTGAATTTTCACCCGTATGACATGGTAGATAATTCCTCCTACCTTCTACATCCAGGGACCACATGGAAGTCCTGGTGCACCGCTGCAGTGAGCTGGGGGGTGCACTCCAGCTGGCCACCCCTCGAATGGCCTCCAGAGCTTGACAGCAATGCTTTGGTTCCAGCCTGATGAGGACCACACCATCCTTCTGCACCGCTCCCTCCACAGGCAGTGACTAACGCCAAGGCTGGGTACTGCCATAACCCATGGGTGACAGGCAGCACTGACTTTCTTTTGAAATTTGCCATTTCTACCACCTCACATTTTGCCCACTTCAGGACAGTAAAATGAAGTCAATATTAGGCAGAATTAATCATGTTTAAGAGTTGCAGTTAATGCTTAGGATGAGACAAAATAATTCCCAGGAGGACACTGGAGAAGAAGAGGGTGCTTTTGCCTTCTGAGTTATCTTCCCACAAACCCAGCTTGGGGGAAAGCTCACAGCCTCTGAGAAAATTTGAAAAAAAGGAAAGTGTAGTTAAAGCAGAGGTGGGGTTTTTGTTTTGTTTTGTTTAATGTTTAGAAACTAAAGAAAAAGAAATCAATTATGGGGCCTACCTGAATTTTATTTCCTCACCAAAAACCAAATTACTCAGCAAACTTATCGCTTGCTATTGCAGGCCTTGGTATTAAAGAAAACAATCAGGCCAGCAGGATTAATCTCTGACAGCTGCCTTATCTTTAACTTGCACCTTTGTTATTTTCTGATGAGCTCCTCTTTTTTTGCTGCCACGTTGTACCATACCTCACTGGTTCCTTTCATTTTATCATCAGGCAGGAGCGGAGGACCTTTCAGTTTATTAAAAAACCTTTATTTGTGAAGAACAAAGAGAGGGGAAAAAAGGCAAACAATGAGGTCAGACAATCTCCTTCTTGCCAGGAGTCACTCACCTGTTATTTAGAGTGTTATCAGTTAGAGGAGACTTGCATCATTGAAAATCAGTCCCTGACAGCACACTCTGTTAATGTGCACACCCGCACAAACACACACATACGTGCACGCACACAATTGACTCATACCACCCTCCAGACAAGGTCCTCTCTTGCCAAGGCTATAATATTTTTTCCCAGGGGAAGTCCATTTTTGTTCTGTCTCAGGTGTGGCAATCAAGATCTGTGATGCAGGAGTACTGCTTTGACAAGTCTAGCTGCATGAGGCTACTTGCACTGCAAAGAGCATCCTCTGCCTCCCAGGAAAGCCTCCTATCCTATCCTAACCTGCCTTGTGGTCTCCTGGCAGCTAGTAAGATGCAATGTGACTTTGAGATTCACTCTCAAACAATAGCCTTTCTTTTCCGCTGCCATTGCTCAGTGCCTCTCTGATTAAGCTTTGCTAATAAGGTTGTCTTAGGTAGCAGAATTACTTTGTCAGGTAGGAATGTGTCATTTCTGGACTGTAGTCCTCAATGTCATGCAGATGCTGATCCTCTCAGTGCAGGAGATCCCTCCTGCCTTTGTTCTGCTGGTGAGTTTTGCTGTGGAAGTCTTCAGAGAAGCTTGTAGGGGCCAGATCATCTCTGACTGCAAAATGCAGAGCTGTTTTCTTACTCATGATGTAACACATCCATCTTGTAGTGGTTTTTTTGCTTCCTTTCCTCCTCTGAGTTCTAGACTTTTATGATGTGAAATTGTGAATGGGTGAATTTGAGCTAGTGGGATCACGTTGGTCCCACAGGGCCGAGAGCTGCACCTATAAAACCAGAGTTATAAAATAAGACTTCTCTTTCTGGAGTTTGAAGAGCAAACTGATCTTGAAGCTGTCTTTAAGGAAGAGCTTGTGGAAGAAATTGAGATTATTGGTGACTGCTTTATTGCAGTGGCAATGGATTATGTACTCAGCAAGTTCATTGTACTCATAGCTCAGCTTGATGTGTGCATTACATGCGTAGGCCAGTCCCATTTATATGGTGTAGGTGAGCTGGGGGGTACTTGCAATGTATTCATTTCCCATAGGTTATGGTGGTGGTGGGGAAAGTTTCTCATGAAGGAAGGAACAGATCTAGACTGAGCTGGGGATTCTATAACAAATGTGTCATGAGATAGAGTTTTAAACAAGACTGAGAGCCAGACAGGTGATTTTTAAAGCCCTTTAAAGCCATCTCTGTAGAGTTGAAAGCTTGCCAAAGACGACGTGCATGTTGCAAGAGCTGTGGAGTTATAATGCCACCCTTTCAGTATTTAAAAAGAGCTATCAAGAGAACCAAGGAAAAAAACTTCTAACCAATCCATAAATAATCATAGTAAAATGCTGTTACTCAACGCCCACAAAAATAAAAGAGGCCTGGAACACAAACTGTATGAACCTATGGATATGTGCCTTACCTTACTACATCCATGTGCTCACAGACATAGCCATGTATGTGGTGATAGAAGGCATGATGGTCTAACAGTATAAATGTTTTACTGGCAGGAGTTTAAGTTGATCTGTTGTAAACCATGCTGCCAAGAATGCTGCCTGGCATTCTTGTCCTTTACCTCTCCTCTGAACCAGAGGGGGAAGCAGATGGTATGAAACTGTTTCTTCCAGCACTATGCCAATCGCCATCCTAAGGAAAAAGGAAAGAACACTGCTGTCTGTTTGAGGCAGATTTCAGTCCTCTTTACCCCACTGGAGAGCAAAACTCTGTTAACAAAACTTTTCTACAGGTGAAGAAAGCACAGTTCCAAAGGGCTGACTTCTTCCCTTTCCTGGTTAGATGCTCTGGGGACCTGGGTTTCTCTTCTTTCCTGGATCTTGGGGGGAGTTCTGCAGTGTGTTTTGTCCATAGTTTTGCCCTGTGAGCAGTAGGCAAGAGGTCTTTTCCATCACATGGCTACAGAAACCAAAGGTCTCAAATTGTCATTGCATACCCAAAAGCAACTGTGAATTCTGTGTGGTTTATTAAATAGAAATATACATAGATCTCTAGGAGGGATATAATCGTACATGAAAGGAGTAAATGTGTTTCCAGGCTGTGGATATATAAACAAAAATGCTTTTTCCAATCACAATCAATTTACCTGTGTGTGCACATATGTACATACATGTGCCTTTAGACAGAATCAGCTATATCATCCGAGACCTTTGTTATTTTCAGCAGTCTGCCTCTCTTCGTTCTAGGTGTTTTCATTTCTTCTCCAGAAGCCTTATTCAATTTGATGGCTCAGTTCAAGTCTGCAGTACATGAACCCAGCTGAAAGGAACCTGAGAAAATGAGCAGAGACAGCTACACAAAGAGAGCATGGGGGTACTAAAATCAGAAGAAAAAGAAAGACAGGATAATTATTTGACAAAGTGGTCTTTGGAATCTAATGCTGCTGTGGTTTTTTATTGTACTCCATGCGTTGTTTGTTTGTTCTTTTCTTGACAGTGTCTTTGTCAGCATCTCTGTCCTTTCCTCTCTAGACCAATGGCAGTCACATATTGCAGTGAACACTCAATAAGACCTTGAAGGATGTGGCAGGCCCTGACAGTCCCCTCATAAGGCAACTAATCAGTGGCATCCCATAGCATGAGCTATGGGAGGTAACCTGGCTTACTCCCTTTTGTTTGGCCATACCTACTTAATTCTTTCCAATGCAGCAACATCCTACTTTTGTCTTTCCTTCCCTGACTCTCCAGTAAACTGGCCTGAAGCAATTATAATTATTTATTTGATTTCATTTTTGCAGTGCAAAATCTTAGATTGCATTAGCTACAGTTAAAATAAAAACAAATCAAAACTCGTATCCCCTATTGAATTATGCTGCCATAACAACAATGAAAGTAAAAGTGTCCTCATCAAAAGCTCCCTTCTTAGCCCACCCCAATACATTAAACTAAAGCTTAACAAAAGAGACAAGTTTTGCAACGTGCCCTGAAGGTTCGCCACATGCGGAAGAAAATTCAAGAGCTGTGGGCCGACTTCTGCTGAGAAAAAAAAGCCATTTCCAAATGTGCTGCTTCAGGGAGTGTCAGTTCAAATGCCTCAGCTCATCTCAACAGTGGCCCTAGCATTCGTAGGCAGAGGTAGTCTCTGGGGGACAGGCAGGTTCAAATCAAAAGGAGATTTAGAAACTAAGGCCTGAATTGCACCTGGAAATGAACCGAAAATTGGCGCAGCCTGTGCACCATCTGCACGCTATGGTTTGTGTCTGAAATGTGGATATGTAAGCAGGCAGCTGCATACTGCAATTAGCTGAAGTTTCTGAGTGGTCCTCAGACGTAGTGCTGAGCAGACCACATGGCAGCGATCCAGTCTGGAGATGAGGAAAGCACAGACAATGGCGACACAGTCCAACAGGACAAGAGGTTGAAATCTCCTCACCAAGCAGATAGGAGAAGAGGAAATAAACACTCATAGCTCCTGCTGCTGCTGGAACGTTCGAAAGCATCTGGAAATCCAGGAGGCCTTCTCCAGCCGAGCAACAAAGGGCAAGGCTTCCTTCCATCCAGACAGCGAGCATCACTTTTGCCATCTCCCCCAGTTATTTCCTGCCACCATTATCATTTTGATTTCATGTGCAGTCAGCTCTTGTCTTCCAAAACTTGGATTTGGATTGAGCCTGAGAAAGCCAAATGTCTGCAAAACCTGAAGTCCCATGAAATAGGAGTCACAGAGCTGAACATCATGAGCATTTTGATGGCACTTTTTTTTCCAGCACTGCGATGGTTCCTTTGTGAGTATCACAAGCCATCTGTGGAAAAAGCAATGAAATAATCCTCTAATAATTAAAAATACATATAGTTTTGTATCCACATGTCCAAACCTCTTGACCATAAACTAGGTGTGTCCAGAGTATTAGTACTCTGAGGCATATGCTCTGTTAAGGAAGATTCTTTCTAAAGTTTGCTTTAAAGGTGGTGGTCTTGCTGCAGTGAGAAAAAGCCATTTGAGGCTTGCTAGGTTTATCATAACCAGGATTCAGAATTGTGGCAAATTTTAGCCCTAGTTATAGAAGCGAGGAAGACTGCAGAGACTTTTCTGAGGGAATTTTTGGGTTGTTCAGAGTGGGAAGCTGAAGTTGAAGTTTTACTGTTGGCCAAGAGTCACATTAGTCTGAGAGCCCAAGTATACCGTACCATGAGTGCCTGATGTACGGAAGGGATGCCAAACAGACTGATTGAATTACAAGATGATAACTGCATTGTCATGAACTCAATTGGTCTGACCTACCCCTGCATTTCTCAGGGCTTAGGCTGGTGTAACTCTTCTGAAGTGACTCCGCTGTACTGATTCATACTGGAGCAACACTTTGCCCTGGGTCCATATGATGGTACCGCCCCGTCGTTTCTTGAGGGACAGAGAGCAGTTGTGCTTCTCAGGGTGAATAAATAAAATCAGTACATCTGAGAGTTTAGACAACAATGTAATCTAATGACAGCCATTCACTATCTAGAAGGAATTTTATCAATAAAGCAACAAACGTGGAAAATAGACAAATTCATGACAGGTAGATTTCAGTTTTTCAAGACTGATTGTATATCAAGAGTGGTAATATAGAAATTCACCTTATTATGTCACTCAGGTGTGAAAGGTTTTGTTTAAAGTTTTATTTGCTCACTATGCTAACTGAAATAAATAAAGGGTATACTTCTTTTTGTCCAACAAGGCGCTGAATAACCAACCCAGCATGAAATGCCCTGCTTGATTTTGTTCCAACACACAACACCCTGAGGACTGGCAGCAAATTTCAAATTGGATGGCTTTGGTTGTTAGTGGTGTATAAGACAGAAAGACAGCACAGGCTGTGGCTTTGCTGACACTTAAAGTGATGGGCTTTTTATTAGTGAACTATGCTCATTTGATCTTGAGTCACAGAGAGAAAACTGCATAGAGAGTGCTCTGGGAGGCAACTTGCACAGTGCTCTCTCTAGTGCAATGGCAGAGGAGACTCACAATTCAGATTTCTGCTCACTTGATACCAGCTTCCAATTTCTCCCCCCCTTTGATTTTGTTCCTAGCACAAAGTGCACCTTTGTTCAGGTCTATTAGTTCGTATTTATGCCTAGAAGACCAATGCAATAGTGTTGTACTTGTCTGCATAACAAATTTGGTAGTCTTGATTTAAAAATTCGATTTTGGAGCTGTGTGACCTTCTGAAACTTTGGGGACATGCTGTCTACCAGGTCACGTAGCTACCTAGAGGTCTCAACACATCCAATCACTCAACTATCACAATCCAAGCTTTGCATAGCTTGTTGTGCTGACATCTTGAGGGATTTCTTCCACTTGCTTGTCTTCCCATGCTGCACTGAACATCAGTTATGTATCTTCATTTTCAAGGCCTGATTCTCCAGCTAGCAGATCACTGGGTCACCATGATCTCTTGTATACTCATGAAATGTCTACTTCCACATCCAGTCAGGCAATTTTGTGATCTCGCTCGTTTGTTAGATTTTCAAACAAGGGCTTTTCTTCACTGTTGTGTTGTTAAAGTTTCAAACAAGTGTGTCTCTGTTTTCTTTCCTGCTGCCGTTTGTGCTCAAGATGCATCCCCTGCAGCCAAATCCAAACTTGCTGTCCAACCCGCCTTGAAACTATCCTTTATAATGGTATCTATAAAAGGCTGGACAAGTGCTTGTGGGTGTGTTGGAGTGACTGCCTGTCCAGCTGACTACAATTTTCCTGTTATTTCCTTGTATATCCTTTCTGTCCACATTTGCCCAGGGTTTTTTTTCTCTCACTAAGCCTCATCTCTCTGTATTTTAGACAATTTTCTTGTGCTGCGCTTATACAGCTCATGCCACAATGTGAGCACTGCCTGTAGCTGGATCTCTTGGACACAATGGTGGTTTACACCAAGTGGAGATGTACTGCTAGGAGAGAGGAGGATCACTGTGTTGCCTATTGCTAGCCTTGGTTAGTGTGGGACACACATTCCTCAAACCCCTGGCGTGGCTGTGCAGCCTCCTGGCACTCTCCCTCGAGTCCGGCCCTACAAATCCGAGATGTAGTTTTGAGGGGTTTTACAGTGAGGAAACACCATGCTGCAGCACAAAAAGGTGCAGGGTCAAGTCTTTCCCTGATGCAAAAGGACAAAATGCCATCCCAGCTAATGGAGGCACAACCAGAGCAGAAAATGGGCCCCTCTGGAGATGTGTAAGTCCTGTGGGGTGTCTCTGCCTCTGTTTTGAATCAGCCACTGTGGGCTTAAGGCTGTCATGAGGAACTCATACCAGATTGGGAAAGGGAAAGGAAAGGGAGAGGAGAGGAGAGGAGAGGAAAGGGAGAGGAGAGGAGAGGAAAGGGAGAGGAGAGGAGAGGAGAGGAGAGGAGAGGAGAGGAGAGGAGAGGAGAGGAGAGGAGAGGAGAGGAGAGGAGGGGAGAGGAGAGGAGGGGAGGGGAGGGGAGGGGAGGGGAGGGGAGGGGAGGGGAGGGGAGGGGAGGGGAGGGGAGGGGAGGGGAGGGGAGGGGAGGGGAGGGGAGGGGAGGGGAGGGGAGGGGAGGGGACACAAAATGGCATTCTTTCAAGCTATTGGCCAAATATGTTTTAAAAATATAACTGCATTTTTTTCCACCTCAATGGAATATGGGAATTCTGTAAAAGTATTTTAAAGATAAGTACTAGTTAAGAAGTCCCCAAATAATCGTATTTTTCTTTGAGCTTTATATTTCTCTTAAGTCCATTAGTAGATTAGGTTTTGCCAGCTCTATTCATGGATATTTGATCCTTGAATCCTTTCAAGGAAATCAATGCATGGCTTTCCAGCTAATTAGCATGACGTTAATAAAATGTATAATGTGGCCAGCATTGCCAAAATCCCGCACGTTGCCGTACAAATTCCACAGGGAAGGTCAACCAGAACTTTGGGCAGAGGGCAGGGTGGCCGGCCAGGGGCGGGAGGCTGCGGCATCCCGGGAGGTGCCAGGGGGCTCAGGGGGCTTCCTATTCTCTATTTTCCGCCCCCTAACTCCCTCGCTTTCTTCTACAAATCAAAGCTGCCATCTGCTGTGACAAGTGTTCCCATTCACCTTTTCCCTCTTATCTGCTCCCTTGCAGGGAAGTGCTCTGGAGTCTGACAGCCTCATCTCTGTGCTGATGCTGCATTTCTGCAGCCACTGTCCCCACATTCCCCCTCAGTTAGCGGCAGGGGGACGGGAGAGAAGGAGTCACCCCGAGGACCTGAGCAGGAGCTGGAGACTGCGTGGCAAGAAGGGGAAGTGGAGGTGCTTTGTACCCCTGGGGTACCCCGCCTTTTCCCAGCATCTCTCAGCATCCATCTCCAGGTGCTTGTCCCTCCGCTCTGTTACGCCCATTTTTCAGGCAGATGCCCATTCTACCCTTCACCCTTTTTCCCACAAACTTGCACTGCTCACTGATATTTCTAATTTTTGAGAGGAAATCATAGAATCATAGAATGATTTGGGTGACAGAAAAGCTTAAGCTAAAATATGTAACAGGCCCTGATAAATGATGGCAGTAATGACAATGTGGCAAATTGCAGAAATACTGGGGGTAAATATTTTTTTCTTTTCCACTCAGTCAGCTCATGCTTACACGTCTGTGGTTGCTTAGGTGTCAACAGAGAATTATTTCCCTGCATGGAGGAGACCTGAGAGGAAAAAGAGTGACTGAGAAAGGGATAAGAAGCTCCTGTGAGTACTTTTTTTTCTGCTGTAAGGGGAAAAAAAAAAAAAATCCCTTTGTTTTGTTCTGTTGTCTGGCTGTGACATTTTACACCATTTCTGTTCTTTCTTATCCAATTTTAAAGGCTGTGGCTATCTCATATAAGCATTTCTGTGGCAGGCTGTTAGCTCTGCAGAAGGCTGCCAGCGTGGCAGGCGGCAGCAGCTCTGTCCTCAGGGCTTAATGCTGCTTTCTTGTAAAGTTAATTCCATGCTGCCAGTGTTTTGCACCCTTTGGCCCAAATCCCACTGCCTCAATGGCTCCCTGCACAGCAACACAGGAAGGCCTTTCCATACATTTGAACAATTGGAGGGTGAAAGATCTTTACAAGTTCGGTAAATATAAACATCAAATAACTCTAATTAAAGGTGCAATTATCATTATAGTTAGCTGATACAGCACTATCACTAGACTGGTTTACAGGACTTGTAGATACTGGAAAAAAACTGAATGTGGATGGTAAAGCCTGCCTTTGCCACAGTTAAACTTGGCTTGAGACTGACTACTGGTTTTGTTGCCTTTTCACCCTCGTAGGTGCTTCCTCCATGGGAATGTGTTAGTTAATGCTCTTTTCTTGAGAGATGACACTTAATATTTTTGTTAACCACCTAACAGTATTTGAAGTGATGCAAAAATGTTTACATTATTAATTAACAAAATGAAATTAAATTAAAAAAATGTTATTAGCTCTGAATAGAACTCCTGAAAATTGAGAGGAACTTCAGAGTAACCTGATAAATTCAGGTGGGTAAATTGCTCAAAACCAAATACAAATAGTGAAAATAGAAGGTTAAGGACATCCATAGAATAGTCGTAAGTGCTAGTGGTCTGTCTCTTGTGCATTTATAGTGTTCTCTGACAGAGAAGGAAAGTTAGTCAACCTTGCAAAACTTTTCAGTTCATCTAATCAAAAAAAAGGGGAAAAAAGGTCAAGATAAAAGATGAAAGAATCTGCAATATGAAAGGATTAAAGTCACCTGTGGAAGTTGTTAAAGGTATGGAAAGATAACCTTGGAGAAAGAGGGGGTAGTGCATGAAATCTAGAGTAGACCAGAGACTTGTAAGATGCTCAAGAAGGTGCATGACCCAAAGGATGCCTAAAGGGGAAGGAAAGTGACGCTCTGCACTGTGTTAGAGGTTATTTAACTGATCAGTGATATAAACTCTAATGTTTGGTGGCGTAACTCAGAGACCCACTGTCTAGCTTCAGAAGGCATTTTTTGAGTGGGTAAGTTATTTCATAACTACCTACTATAAATTGCTTTGCCTTGTTGTTGGGGCTGCTTATACTGGTCACTTGTGGAGGCCTGATACTTGCCTCCACTGCTAATCTGTTATGGGATATAATTATGTGTCTCTGTGCCAGACCTCTCAGAGTTGTTAGTGAATAAATTCCTTAAAAAAGGACTCCAATATCCTGTCCTTGAAAATTGTCTCAAGGACTCTGCCCGTATACTTGGCTCTTTCTTCCAGTGTACTATATTCATGTGGGCACAGCCATGTGTTGACATTAGAATGAGCCAGGGATTCTGTATGGGAGGACGTGCATCTGTACCCAACATGTGCTTTTAAATAAAAGAACCTCTCCTCTATAAAAGAAAATGCATGTGGCTAGTACAGTGTCAAACTGCTGAGCAGTAAATTTTCTGAGCATGAAACATCCTGACAAAAATTCCCTGTCTCGCTAGATGGGATTATGATAACGTGCCATGGCTTCATCACTATTACTACTGTGCTGGGTTTTTGTTCATTGGGTTGTTTAGGTTAACATTTGTAATGTTGCTAAAAAGCAATTCTCTTCTTGTTCCTGATTCAGCTGTTCTTCTTGTGCGTGCTGGACTAAGCAGAAGAAAAGGATGCCGGGCGGGAATGTGGTGAGCTCTGACTGGTGTGGCTGGGGTAGAGGGCAAAACAGGGGACTGAAACTTCTCCACTGTTGCATTGTGAAGTCTATATGTGTCTTGGAGTGTTTGGGGGCTTTACCAGTGAAAACTTTGTCTTTTGATTCTTTCTGAGTGATAGTTACAGTCTGCTTTTCAGCTGGCCTTGCTCTTGCACCCACTGCAGTGATGCCTCTGTCATGTCTCATGTAGTCTAGCAATGATGAGGTGCTGTGGGAAGTTCTGACCCAGCCCTATAGCTAGAGCAGAGGGACCTGCTGAAAGTCTGCAAGCATGAAAGACATTTCTGTAGTTTTTTCAGGAAGGTTCTCTACCTTGAACTGACTGGAAAAGGTTAGATTAAACTTTCTGTGCTGATTAATAAAGTCTCTGTGGATGGGGTCCAAGCCAAACCTGTGAACAGTCTCTATCTCCAAATTTCAGTTTGTTAAAGCATTTACATTAACTTGTAGATAATGTGCTCATAAAGCATTACTCTAACACTCTGAATTATGAAGCAGTTGCAGTTGAATTAATGTCTTTTTATAATCAAATCTTATTTTGATACTCCTCATGTTCAATTTCCTGAAAAAATCTCCTTTCTACCTGAAATTTGCATATCTGGTTTTTAACAAACCTGGTAGAACTATTTGATGGAAAATATGAGGCAGATTAGCAAAAGTGTTTCACAGGCTTAGGCAGGTAAAATGAGCTGTGGTACTTATTTTGCAATAGTTTTCTCAAATTTTAACCTGTGCCTCACAGTTGTGTTTTGGAAGCGTAAGCCTAAAGTAAGATGCAGATTGCAGAAGATACATCCTGTTGACTTTGAATTTAAATCAGTTAAACATGCAGTAGCTCACCTCGTGATTTTAGGAAGAAGTCAGTTCAAGGCTGGAAGATAAATTTGGCACCCCTTTGCAAAAGTGAAACTGTAAGACCCATCAGCCAAGCATCTTATTAGAAAGACAAGGTAAGCTTTGATGGGACATCCTAAATTAAGGTGTCACTGGAGTCAGAACCCTGTATAATCCTAATACTGAATGTATTGGGGTTGTTTTCTGCTTTCTGGTGACAGCAGGCAGACCAGGATCTTCGTACTTCTCTGTTGAAAGTTGTTCCTATCTCCTTTCCTATGTGCAGAAAAAAACTGGTGTTTAATCAGCAGTATGAACTAAATATCAAAAACCTCAGTTTAAAATCTTTCCTGACAGGGAGTAGACTGCCTAACCACACTTTTAAGTAACCCAGATGAGACGGGATATCAAGATCATTTGAGCCTGGCCCAGCTTTCAGAGGGTCCCAGTAGTACTTTGTAACAAATAGAGCAAATCTATGGTAAGATGTGACTTGAGATATCTGAGGAGTTACGTGCTCATTAGGTAGGTGTATTTCAGAAAAAATAGAGTATCTTTTCATGATGGAAAACACTGAAAAGACACAGATTCAGATTTTTTTTGCACTCAGGGATTGTTGTGCTAATGAAATGTGAAAGCAAAATTTGAACATTTCAGTATTTGTCACCAAATTATTTTCTCTGTCTGTTTTCTTTATCAGCTACTTATTGATTCAGGTGGTCAGTAAGTTGGAATTACGAGACAGCAAGTGGGGTACAGCAGAGATTTTCAATGAGTCTCTTTAAATCTTTAGGTTAACTACCTCAAACTACCCCAGGAGTTTTCAGCAAAGTTGTTGGTTATGTCTACTAACTGCAAGAGAAAAAAACACAGCTTGGCAAGCTAATTTTTAATGGTATATGCTCTTAATATCCAGATAAACTCCTAATGCTACTGGTATTTTTTTGTTACTTCAACACGACAGTTCTTCCCGAAGTTACTTGCATGTTGTATACAAAGAAATAAATCCATTTATCTGTTTTCAATTGAATGCTTTTCAATTTTTTTTTAGCTATCTCTTCTTCTTTCATTATGAAAAACAGTAGATAGTGCAAAAGTAGATTGTTTTCTGTTGTGCAGGCTAGTGAGGCCCTGATTTTGTTACTTCTCTAAACTAGGAGCCCTGTTCTTTTCAATGTCTCTTCCTATGGAAACTTTCCTCTTACGTCTAATAATACCATATTGAATTACAGAATAATGAACTAGACCAGGATGTTTCCTGTTGTGCAATTAACATCAATGAGTGAGTCTGCCAATACTATAGGCAATCAATTGTCACTTTATATCAAGTACTTGGGGTGCGTGGTTCATGGATGAAGTAGACCAACTCTCTTCCTGGTGGGAAAAGGCCAGGAGGGATTTGCTTATCTAATTTTGGAGCGGATGATAAGTGGCACTGTTGCAGGGGCGAGGTGCCAACTTCCTTCAAAGAAGTAATTGTTAAACACTTTCTCAATAAATCATCTCTTGTTTCTGGTAGACTCACCAGTGTTTTTTCTGCCTCTTCTTTTCCCAGCAGGAGAATCAGGCTAAGCAACACCAGCATTATCTGAGCCTTTTGACTTTCTTAACCCTAGTGAGGTTGGTGGTTGCTGTGGGAACCCCATGGGAGCAGGGCTGGCCAGGTTGTTTGATAACATTGCGGAGGGTCACACTGGTCACGCAGATGCTCCAGTGTCTGGAGCAGATGGGCACACCATGCTTGTCCAGTGTGGAAATGCACACACTTCAGAGAGAACACAAACTTGATGACTGTCGTGTTAGTATGAGCTCCATGATTGGCTATAGTTGTCCCAAGACTTTCCCCACGATCACCTACTCTGTTGGTGGACCTTCCTTCTCTTCTTGCTCCAGCCATACTCAGAAATAAAACATTCCTGGGCAACCCTGGTCTCCAGCTGTCTCCTAGCTGAGGAACTCCCAAGTGTTTCCTTCTGCACCCACCTCTGCCTTTCCCCGTCAGCCTGTGCCTGTGGCCCAGCACCATTCCAACTCCCATCATTTGTCCAGGGGCTATCCTCACAGCAATTCCCTTTCCCCATCGTTCACAATTCCCTGTGGTATCTTGCTTCTCCACTGGACTCCACAACAATTCTTTATTTGCCTTGTAAAAGGAGTGTTCAATATGCAGAACTAGTGCAGAACAAATGTTTTGGGAGGTACTTCTTGAGACTGTTTAGATGTTGTCTGGGCATTTTGTAAGACCAATTGCCCTGGTTGTTGCTTTGCCTGCCAAGAAAATCTACCTTTGTATAACTCTGTGTTCAAATTATGAAGGCGCGCTTCCCCCAAAACTCTTTCTTCTCATAAAGTAGGTGAGGAGATACTTCTGTTGCCTGTTTGCTCATTGTAGAAATGTCAAAAGTAGTCTTGACTGAAATGTAGATATTAGCAGAGACGATTCTATGATGGGCTTGAGTTAATTAAAATTTCATTCGGCCTAACTTCGGAACACCTCAATTTTCATGCAGTACCTCAGATCTGAGTATGTTTAATTTGTATGTATCAGGATTCTTGAGCAATGGGAAGTTTCCTTTGTAGTAAACTGATTTTAAGTTTAGTATGGTTGTTGATTTTTATCATAACAACAACAAACTTCCATTATCCAGACACTGCTTCTCAAACTTTTGTTCTGACATGAGTAAAATAATGGTATCGATCTCATTTAAAGTCATAGATTCTGGGTCCTGTATTGTATGCATGAAGAAATGCCAAAGGGTATTTTTTTCCTATAGATGTACACATATTTTTGGTTTCTAGATTTCATCCTGAGTATATTGCCTTAAATACAACACCCAGAAAAGCAGAAAGGCCAGAAAAAAGAAACACAAAAACATCGCTATCAACCTCTGTATGACCCTGAAAGAAGTAGCTGCAAGAGCGGCCCTTCAAGTGCATCATCTCGAGTTTCTTAGCTCAGAGTATATTCCTCTAATAATCACTGGAAAGAGTTATTGTATAGAAAATAAATGTATGTGAGTGAGTGAGAGAGAGAGAGGTAGGTAGAGCAAGATTTTTGAAATTAGTATCGTAAGTCTTCTATAATTTGCAGCAAATCAAAACACATTACTGTATGAATAATATATAAAGAGATAATAATATGAATACATGCTACATTTCCATATCTGCACAACCAAAGAAAATTTGATTCACTCCCATATTTTTTCTCATCCAGTTGCTGCAAAAATCTTTTTTCTCTCCCATCTGTCATTATAGTGTCCGAAATATGCATCCAGACAGAAATATCTAAGTAGATTACAGAAAGGTTCCTGCTCTTCCCTGACCTGCAGCAAAAATAGGTTTTTGACAAAAAGGGGAAAAAAAAGTCACCCTTTGCTTTCAAATTTTTCCACTTTATTTTTACAGAGATCTGCTTTGATAGCTTTGTTTTCTGTTGTTAGTGCTTTTTCTTTCACCTTTACTTGTTTTTCCAGTAAAGAATAAAGTAGAATTGTGGAGAAAAGCAAAAGAAAGCATGGAAAGAAGCAGGCGTTATTCACCCCTAATTTTGACATAAATCGTCAGTGAAAAACAGTGAATGAATGAAAAGGTTTGTCCCAGAGCTGTCAAAGGAAAACATTACTGGAAGTTGTTACAGTTTTTGAAGGATTTGAATCACTACCACGTGCAAGGGAGCAATATCAGCTGTATTTGCTTAGCAATACAGTGAACAGAGTTTTCTTCTTACTGGCACTGTTCAACTACTTTCTGAAATACTCCCTTCCTAAGGCAAAACATTTTGTGGAATCCTAAACCTAGCAAGGAATTCTGTAGATTTATTTTGAATGCCCTGGTAAAGCTCATTGCTTTGGTGAGGAGGTCTTATCTGATCTCTGCTTTAACATGCACATTCTTCAGTTGAGAAACCCATTGTTCTGCCTTAAAGTAGTGTGGACAACAGCTCGAACTATTCAAAACCAAAGGGGAGTAGCCTTAAAACGCGTGTATATATATGTGTTGGTGCTTGGGAAGGTGTCTGTATTTTGTGAAACCCAAATCATTGTTATTTTTGAAAGAGTGAGAATCATTACTTCTGAAAACAGAGTGTGAGGTGGGGGGATCAAGCAGTGCTGTTCCTGTTGCACCACAGGCTGCATTGCTGCTTACTAAGATCTTTGCAAATGTACATGATCCAGGGATTTCAGTGTCCTTAGTGTCACCAGTGCACAGATGCTGCAAACAGATATGTATGTATGAATGTGGATTTTTAATGCTTGACTACATATGTTTAAATGCATGTGATTTTATAGAGGACACATTTGTGCTTGGCAAATAAAAATTGTCAGAATGCAAAGTGTCCTTTGCTGGACACAATGGGTAATATTAAACAGAAGACTAAAAACTATTGTTATCAAGTACTGTTACTACTTAATGTGCAATGCCAGAAGGTAAACTTCTCTTATGCTTCCCCATGTCCTGTCATTTCTAAGATGTCCTGTTTACAGTGTCCTTGCCTCACTTAATTCAGGTGTTATATTTGACATCAAACAATTCCATCCTGAGGTGGGTCCTTGACTATCTTTAATATGACAAAATGATTTGGGTTTCCTGTCATTTGGTTTAAATCACTTTTCTACCCACGCATAAAAAAAGCTCCATTGCAATCCTTGATGGCCACAAGCAAAACACGGCTGGTCCCAGCCTAACCTTCAGCTGCACGGCACTGCATTGTCATCATAATTGGACTTGATAGATTTTCACTCTGTTTTACTAAAATTTTATTCACGATTGAGTAATTGTGCCACTAGCATTAGAAAATAGATGCTGTTAAAAAATTAACCCAGAGCAACAGCAGCATCAGTGTGTGTGCGTTATATAGGCATATGTACATATATACATGCACACACACACGTGTATATACAGATACATGTAAATAAAATAGAAAGGGCATATGAACAGGTCAAGTGCCTAGATAAGATTAGGAAAAAAATCCCCTTCATTGCCAAATGGTGTCCTGAACTCCGTTTTCTTGAACTGTGTTGTAGAAATTCCCCCTCCGAGAGGGTGAAAACATAAAAGCAATACTGCAGACTGCGGTGTGGGGGAGGGTTTTCTTCCTCACACTTTCTACCCCTGTCAAGCCACCTGAGAAGTTGATATGAGAAGGGCATTTTAGAATAAAGACATTGCTCTGACAGCAAATACAAATGAAATAAAATTGGCCTAAGGCTTTGATGCCAGAACCTGAATGGGGAGCTGAGACTTGGCAATGCACTAGTTTAATACACCAGAGAAATAAAACTAGAATAATTTGCAATGCAGTATGATGAAAGAAGAAAATACAACAAACTCAGAGATTAAAATAGACTTTCCAGCCTGTGTATATTCTCATTTTGCACTCAAGTTGACCCATAAACATAGCAAGAAAAGTAAAAGTGCGCTTTTCCCTTCTCTTGAAACAAAGCTGTCAGATGTGGGACAATACCATGTCAGGATCTTGGCCCTAAGACTGCAGATGGAAAGAATTGTGGCTCTTGAAATCTGTAGATGAAGTCTTCTTCATGGGCATCTCCTGGAAATAGCCATCACCGGCCACATTAAGCTGTTGCTTTGATTGCTGAATAGAGAAACAAGCTTTGTGATGGGTAAGAAGGAACACATGAGAGAAAGAAGGCACTCCTGGGACACCTTATGCATGCCACTGGTGTGTTTTTCCTGTGCATGTGCACACACATGCATTGCTTCCTCCCAATCCAATTACTTTCTGTAGCACAAAAAAACTTCATGTAAGGATTTTTGGGGGTTTCATGCTTGTACAGCATTTATAACCAGAAGTGTCCAGGTCCATAAAGGGAGATGATATGTGTTACCACAATGAAAAAAATAAGAAAAAAACAAGAGCCAATGGCTTAAAGACATCAGTTCGCATTAACATGTGGGTCTGTTTATTTTCATATCCTCCAGAAGACATCATTTATTGGTCTCTAATGTTTTTCAAGTTTGACCCAAATATGAATTGTTTGACTTTTTTTGCAATAGGCATTTTGGCAAGTACTAAATTCATTTTATGGTATTAAGTCAGCTGTAGAGAAAAATAAATAAATTGTTGAAGTATCAGAGCCAGTTATGGGCACTGGTTCATGTGTTGGATTCTGCATTTCTCCTTTAGATATTTAAATGATTTCAGTTCACAGGCCCAGTCATTCCAAATCTTTGGATGCATTTAAAGCAATTGAAAATCCCTTTTTAGTATGAAAGTTAAATACTATTGCAGTGCCTTTAACAAATACTGTAGTTACCTTAAGGTTGTGGCACAATTTAAGTTTCAGTATAAAATTCCACTGGTAAAGGAGTATTTAAGCTACATAAAAGTGACCTTAAGTAAATGCATTATTTTATTCTTATCATCATCATTATTATCAACTGTTTTTATTTTAAAAAGCTGGGTTCAAAGACCACACCATCCTCCCCTCCTGGTATAAGTCATTTCAGTTTCTTCAGATGTAGAGCTTGATTGGACAGAGAGCGATTTGCAACAAATAAATATAAGAAATGTAGAATTATATTGCATTCTCCTAAAGGGAAGAATTTTTCATTAGCTCTGTCATACAAACTGTCCTTGGGAAGGAAACCAGCAATTCAAATAAACCAGTCACTGGTTTGCATGTAACTCGTAGTTCTGAATCCTCCCTTCTGGGGTAGGAAGAACAAAGTAGAGCTATTGTCTCATTCTGTCAATAGAGTAAGAAAAAGAAGATGGTGATGCTCTCTAATTCATTGAGAATTTATGTACATTAGAAAAGCAATAAGTTTTTCACAAGAAAACAGCTTCTTCAGGCCTAATGGAAAAAGTTCCAGCATGCCACAGCAGCAGTGCATTTGTCTATTATCACGTACAGTTTAGCCTATTTATACGTTGACTGCCTGATTCTCTGCTTTTCACCCAGACACAAAAATCCTAGGTTAGGGCGTAAAGGAAGGCGAAGCTTGTAAGCAAGGGCTGGCCAGCTGGTGATGGAGGTTATTAACTGAGGACAAAGCAGACATTTACTACAGTGGGGAAGAAAAGAGAAAATGAAACAGACATCTTTAGTTGTGTTTTTCTCCTTCAGAAATATTGCTTTGTCTCTAGCAGTTCAAACACTTGGAGAGAAAAAAAAATGAATGTTTAGGCTTCCCCTAGGCATTTTCCATGCTCTAGATATCCCCAGAATGCAATAGAGAATCCTAGCTCACTCCTGAATAAAGTCTCAAATATGCCCATCCCCTCGCTGGCTGGAGGGACTAATTTATGAAGAGAGATTAAAAGAATTAAATATAGATAGCTTTGCTATGCTAAGTGAAGGCTACAGTGGGACAAAAGAATATCCTACAAATACATGGAGGAGGAAAATTCCTGAGGGAAGTGAATTATTTAGGACAATAGGAGTGTGTTTAAGTAAGAGTAATGTGAAGAAATTAAGATTAGGAAAAATTAGACTGAATATACAAAAGAAATCTTGACAGCAAGATCTGTTTGGTCATGGACAACTGTCTCTTGAGAAGTGATGGAAGACTCATCATTTGGTAGAGGCAGACTTTAACAAAACATCAGTTAACACACTGTGTATAACAACTCATAGTGAAATATGTGAAAGGAGTTGATACGTATTGTTGCTCTCCTCAGTCTTTCTGTAACATATCTCATCCAACCACCCCCCTCCCAGCTCAGTGCAGTGAATTCACTGTCATCACACTTGGACTGCACGGATCCAGAGACTGCTGTGCGACAGCCACACCTTCACTGCCCCCTTGCCCAGGTGGAGAATGGCAAATCTGGCAGTCTTCTCTGGCCATGGGTTGGTTTGACAGGTCAAGGTACAAACGATGACTACCTCCATGGCAGGGCTTCTTCTATATTCTCAGGTGATGAATCATCCTCTCCCTCCTGCTTACCTTACACCAACCCACGGAGGCGCTGCAGCGATTTCTTCATCTTTAAAATCCTCCAGCACAGCTTCATGCTGTGAGCTCCCCGAACAAGCAAATGCTTGACATGCCTCCCTCTCTTTCAAATACGTGTTGGGAAGATAGTTCTTACTGCTCCTGCCCCCGCCAGTGACAGCAGTAAGCACTGCAGCTTAAGAATTACATTGAATTTGAGTTTTGCTATTTGTTATAAAAAGATGGTGATGGCTTCATCTTATTTGTAGGAGCAGGAGAGACGTGGTTTCTGCAGCCAGCTGCAGGGTACTCAACCCTGTCGTCTGCCTGTGCATAAAACGAAGCTGCAGTACAGTACAGTTTGTACATACATTTGTTATGATTAAAATGGCATTAAATAAAGAGACGAGAAGGCTATTGCTTTTAAGGAAGTGGCACACAGAACTACACTCAACATGGCTTTACCATTCAGACCATCGCAACAGGAATAATATGTTGCGAGGGAAAGGTGTGCCTTTTAGATGCATCTGATTACCATTATATTAAAGAGCTCTATTTTGACCCTTTAAAATCATTAAGGCTTCCTGGTTGAGACGTGGAATTTTCTATATTATTCCTGCAGACCTCTCTCACTTGAAGTCTTTTATCTGACTCCTGATTCCTGAGGACTGCACCACCACCCCAACGGATGAACACCCCACAGAAAGGGGACTTTGGGAAGGACCAGTCTTGTGCAAAATGAATTCAGCAACTCCAGTTTGTCACTTTGCCCTTCCTTTGCAGGGAAAAAATACCCACCAACAACAAAAAAACCCCACGCTAGTGATTTCTTTTGACTTAAACTGGGCATTCAAAAAGCTGTTTTTATTAATGAATCATATTAAGCCACCAGTGAAAGGCTCCCTGACTCTGTTTAAATAACAGGCTATGATTCCTCCCTCCCGCACCCCCCTTCCCTTTGGCTCCACTGCTATTAATTGAGGAGTTTCTTTGTTTCTTTTCTAATGAAGCTAACAGAACACATCTGTCAGGTGCTTGTATTCTTCACCCGTCTATAGTATGTAATAGCCCAGCTGGAGGCTATAATGCTACACAATACCCCTGGCCGTTACAGCAACTATTTATTCCTGGGCTTTTCCTCAGATAGGGATTTGAAAAAAGTCTGAAATTCGGGCCTAATTGCTATTTACACAGCGATAGACACCTGTTCTAGCTGAGACACTGGCTCATGAATCCCACACCTGAGACCTTAGGGAAAGCAAAGGGGAAAATTTCAAGCAGCTGCCAGTCCGGTTCAGAAACAGAGCACTTTCCTATGCGATATGTATGTACAGTACATAAATTCGTGCCTGCATATTGCCATAGCTACTGTTTCACGGCCAAATGTTTGTTTAAAGGCTTAACATATGCTGGTTGTGCGGACACACGTCCACAACCGGGAAGGGAGAGTTTTCTGCCTTCACTTCTATATTTTTATTGGACTCTCCCAAATTCGTAGTGCCAAGATTTCCTTCTCCAAAGATTGGTGGCCGTGGGTTGCTGCCAGCTGCTGAACTTCCACTCTCACCTCACCTCGTGCAGCACAATTGCTCCGTTTTCCCCTTGTTTATGCAAAGGATCCTGCTCTTCCTCTTTGTTTTTGTTCAGGAGAGTTTTTCTCACCCGCGTGCTCCTCAGGAGCCATAGTCCATGGTGATGTTGGCGTTGTCATAAAGCTGCTAACGGTAGGGACGCAATGTAAAGCATACAGGAATCTAATATAAGTTAGCAGCCTCTCCAACGCAGTTAAGAGCTCAAATTGATTAAAATGCAATTAGCTCATAAAACTCCCTGTTTATTACCTCAGAAGTTTGTCAAAGACATAGCTGAAGAAAAGATTTCTTTCTGTTTCTCTCCTCTCTGGGTCACCATGATTCTTCCTCCCTATTTGTTCCTGTTGACTGCCAAATAGCCCCATTAGTTAGGTTCAGGACAGAAATAAAATGTTATTGCCCTGTCGCATTATCAAAAGACAACATCCTCTGCTGCTGCCAAGGGAGGGAGCTGGGGCATCTGCTTTTTACAGAACTTTTCCCTGCAGTTGGGGTGGCCTCTGAGCTTTTTTTGGTTGAGACTTCTCTTTTGTGAGAAGACCTTTAATTCAGTCTGTTTCTTTAATCCGGCAATGCTCTGTAATCCTCAGCCCACCTTCCCCACTCTTGTCTCCGGGGTTGGGGGAGAGAGGCAGGAGAAGAGTTTAAATAATTAACTGGAAAAATTGGTTCTTATGTCATGCAAAAGACATCTGAGAGCTGCTGAACATCAAATGCAAGAAGGGAAGGTGAGGAATAGAAAGGTTAATAGATGGATTTTTTTTAAAAAAAGGTGCGAAAGCTCACACAAGGGATGAAATAAGACTACTGAACCAAGCCAAATATTCTAGAGGCTTTCAAAAACATATATCAGAAACAGCAAGATGATTCAAGGAACCAGCAGAGCTTTTAAGATGGAGCGAGGCACCCAGATTGGTGAGAGACGAAGGGGATATTGCTAATATTAATTATGTGCCGCAGGGCTTACAAAAGCAGTTCGGTAGCTGAGGACAGAAACAGAAATTCATTTCCCAGAGGAGAAAGAAAGAAGTAGTCAGTGATCCCAGGGTCGTTCCGGGACAGGTGATAATGAAATTAGAGTTAATGAAGATTAGGAAGACACGAGGCCCAGATGAGCCTCCATCCCAAGATTATGGAGATGATGCTGGTAATAAATGCTCCCTGTACCTGAAGAAGAACCCTAAAGATAGAGAGGAAATCATGACTGCATCTGATTTAACAGGAGCTCTGGGATAGTAATAACCTTTTCTTTTTTTTCTAAAGATGGAAGTTTTAATAGCTACTGAGTACCTAGAAACACAGGATCACCCTGGTAATGAACCTTCTTCATCTCTGGAATAGCCTCCAGGTTAAAGGGAACAGGTAATACAGGCTTGGATTAGATATAATTTCCTTGGTATTTTGGCCTGTATGGCACTGGGACAACTTTCTTTCTGGTGAAATGGAATCTTTGATTTCTAATAGAAACCAACCTATATCTATGTATGTATATGTATTTATAGTCTTCACTACAGAACCTGCACATGCTTGTGAATATAAAGCATAGGAACAAGGTGAAAGCAAGCAAAACTGGAAATGTAGTTGCCCTTGCAGAGACAATAAAGTGATGAGGTGACAACTCTGACCCAGTGCTGGCTGTGCCAGGGTGATTGAGGAGGACAATGCCTCCATCTACAGCCCAGCCAATGGGTGGGAACACAGTGACAGAGTCTCCACTGTAGAGGCACTGATTTCAATTGCCTGATATAATTTTATATTCAACAATGCCTGTGACAACTTTAGGCATTGTCTGTTCTTCCACTTGTTCACTCTACTGAGAACAGGTGCATAGTTACTCAGTGTCCATGAAGAGAAGACTTCGGGTCTGTGGTCCTTGCTGAGCAAAATTGCTGATTCAGAACCCATGTCTAGCAGAATACACAGTTTTTAATGTTTTTTGATTGTTGTGGCAGGATGTTAGTGTCCTACCTGTCGCAACAGGTGCTGTGTTTCAACAGCATGATGCTTTAGTGGGCTGCTGTGCACTCACAGTTTTTGTCCTCAGTATCAGACTCATCCACTACTCCTCTCTATTAATGCCTATCTATTCTTTATTTGACCTGGTTTTGTAAATGAACTGTTTCTTGAATTATGGTTCTTAATAACCCTTGCATGCATGGCATATCCAATTGCCTCCCTTCCCATTTCTGTTGTCACAGATATCGTCACCTGAACTACAACATGCTGGTTCTCAGGTGCCTTGAAATGCCTTCTATTGTAAAAGTTTTACAGGAGAGTACCTTGATTTTTTTTTTGTAATCAAGTAAATTGTTTCCCAATTCAGAATTAAAAAAATATGCTTTTGAATAAATTGTAGTAATTCTGTCATATAAATCAACTTTTTGTATGATGCTGCCTCAAAAGCCTTCTTGTTGTCTAGGTAATTAATGCTCAGTTTCCTCTGATTCTGTGATGTTTTCTTTTAGCATTGTTGGCCATAATGTTTCTCAATAAAGATATACCTATACCTTGGTCTAAGCCCCACTGGATACTGCATTACTCCAGCTCTGTGTGGCTGAAATCTCCCCTGTTACAGAAATCAGATTTACAGCTGTGAAGGTTTTTTTTTAATAATCAGTTCTGCATCCATGTTTAGTGGTTTCTGATGTTCATCTTGCATCCCTTTGTTATCTCCCTGATCGAAATGACTATATTGGGAAAACATTTCTGTCAGGATGCCATTCCCAGCTCTGTTGTCTTCACCATAGATTTAGCCTTTCTGTGTTACGTATGCAAAGTGCAGGGTGAGTAGCACTGACCTCAGCAAATGTAAAGATTTTTTTAGGCAAGCACTGCAATTTCAGAGTGACCAGACAGTCTATGTGATAGCATCATCATTTCAGTTTGACTCATTATTAACAGGTGAAGTTCTAGCTATAAAGGAAAGAAGCAGTTAATAGTTTTTAAATTAGGTTTGCATGAAGGCTCCTGGTTTCTCTTTGTCCCTGGTCAGAATAATCAGCAAAAATATTTTTTTCCAGGTCTGGCTGGTTCTGAGATTTCTGGCTAAACTTAGCTAAATCTGAATCCCATGTTACTTCCAGCCTTTCCACTGTATTCTTATTAATGACAAAATGTAAAAAAAAGTAATTTGGTCAGTTTGCAAGGCTTAATAATGATTTAAAAAAGAGCCAATTCTGATTCTTATCACAATACTTTCTTTATACCTTTGTTTGTGTTCACAAACTCTTAACCTTTGAGAAATCCTGCTTATTTTCAGCAGCACTACACCCAAGATAAGGCACAGTTAATTTTGGAGAGAGAGAATTTACTACTGTGTGCTCTGATCTTCCTCTGGGAAATATTCTCTAGACCAACATTTTTATGCCTCTGTATAATCTGAAATACAGAATATACCTACATACCCAAATGTATGCAGACATGTGCCTCCAAAAAAGCATGTAAATCTAAGGAATGGGCCTTCTGAAGCTGGTGAGACTGTTCCTGGGTAAAGGCATTGCACAACATATGCGAAGATAGCAGATTCCAGAACTTTGATATCCAAATCTAGAAATGAATTGAATGAATAAAAAATAGATAGGAAGATGGCAATGAGGGCTTCTTAGGCTGTGAAGAGGGTTTTGTTATTTTGGCTGACACAGCAGTAATGGAAATTAACAGTGACACCAAGTTTTAGTGAGACTTGTGGGGTTGGTCCTTCCCATGTGTGAACGTCTGGCTGCACAGACCATCTCCTTCTTACTGGAAGTGTAAAACATCCTTAAGGCCAGCACAGTAATTGCTTACAGAGGAAATTAATGTTGGGAGAGTATTTAATGTATTTTAAGATGCTTTTTAATGCTATTTAGCAGGTGGAAACAAGGATGAGATTTAGCAGTCTGCGAACAGCCAGTTCTCAGTGGACCACCAAAAGGCTGGAGCAGCTGAGTTGGGCTATCGGAGGCGCTTCCAGATGCTGTCCAACAGCATCCATTTGACCAATTACGTGGAATAATAGTGGAGTCCAGATGTGATTGAGCTACATCTGAGTTCTCAGGGAAAGAAACATGCCTATACACGATACAGATATTATACGGTTGCTTGGTATACTCCAGGAGTTTATTTTACATCCAGCATTTAACCTCTTTTCCCCCTAAGGTACAAATGTCAATATTGGATTTTCTCTGGTTGAATGAATGTGTCACAGTGCAGATTAACCACTGGCAGTGATAAAGGACTTTCACTTGCCAAAACTAAATTTTTCACAAATGGTTCAAAACATTCTGAGGTATAGAAAAGAGGCAAGACAGGAAATCTTGCCAAATTGAGTCATGATGGTTCATTAAACTGTTCTTAAAACCTCTGTGTATGTGCTTTATCTAGGAGCTCCTGCTTTCAGCCAGCGGAAAGTATAGGCTTGAGTGTGCCAGCATGTCTACGTGTGCAAGTGCGTGTACACTTGTGGACGAGGTGGCAGGGCAACAGCTAAAAAGACAGATGAGGCTAACACTTCTCACAGTGGGGTTTGTCAAAAACCTGCTGCTCTTGAGTTCTTTCCATTTTCACACCGTAGGCTGAATTTCTGCTCTCACTCTCAGGGTAATGTTGCTGTTGTTGTGCTTTGTTAATCGCAAAGCGGTGTGCAAGGCACGGGGGCTCTGGCAGGACCTGGTCCCTGTGAGCCAGGCAAGGTAGAACTTTGCCACTGGGAGAGCCCTGTCTGCCCACCATGCCAGGTATAGCTGGTCACACTCCTGGATGTCCGAGCATGTGGCACTTCCCCCATGCCATATACCTGAATGATATATATTATTCCCACATAAGGATTCCCTCCCTTTGTTTACATCATAGTATAGATTGTTTAAGTTTGGTCACCTCACCTCTGATTTAGATCTTTTTGGAAAACTGACCTGCCCTTTTTATTTATTATTCTTTCAATTTCTGTGCTCTCTGCAAAGCTCAACAGCAATAACTTTATAGGTTCTTCTGGTTCGCTGATTCCTTTTTTTCCTTGGTATCATTTCAGAGGCCTTTATCAGTTTTCCACTTCTGTGATTTTTAAGTTTTACATGTTTATTGCCTTGTTAATTATCATGAAAAAGGGAGGGGAGGAGAGAAACGGAAGAAAAAGTAAGATACACATGCATCTGTTATTAATATATAATGAATACATTAATGTTGTCCCAGTTGTTCACCACCAAATGTTAGCATTCAAAGCAGTGACTTGCAAGGCAACATGTTATTGAAATGTGGTGAGTGCAAGATTCAAAACCCAGGTTTGCTTTCTGTTTCCTTTGACTTTACATGACTCTCTTCAGTGGGAGACGATTGGAAAAGTAGAGCAATGGAAAAGGATATACCAAAGAGATGTGGGTCTGATTTTTCTGGGCTGTCAGAGTCCACGCATAAGACTGAGTCTTTCTCGTCTTTGAAAAGAGAGAGAGCTCCCGAAAAGCAGGAGAAGGTCAATAGTAAAAGACTACTTGCTGATCCAGGTGATTGAAATTACCTCTAGCTGGAAGAAGATTCTGGGCCAATAACATCAGGGTTACTACTGGCATCAATACAGGGTAAAATGAGGATCAATGAAAACTGTGTTACGACTAACTATTTTATTTAAAAAACAAAACCAAAACCAAACTTGATAGCTTTCAGTGGTACAAATACTGTCATGGTAGACACCTATAAAGTGCCTAATTTCATACTTGATCCATTTTGATCTGCTCAGGATTGTCACATTACAGAGACCCGTGGTGGTCCAGGGGCTGTGGAGGTTGCCCCAATTCTTGTTGCAAACAGAGAACATCTTGGATGAAATTGTCCTGTCAGTTGAAGGACATGCACTGATCTAAAATCAGTATAGCACAAGTAAAATGGATTAAAATTTTCTGTTTTAAACAACCTAAAACCAACTGTATTATTACTCTAAGTTAGGTAGTGGTTGGTATGAATTATTGCTATAAATAATACATTGTAATGATATTTTCATTACAGTAATAGCAACATAACAGAGTCAAACAGCCATACAAACCAAATAATTTCATGGACATCCAACGTCTAGTGAGGACATCCCTGACACTGAAGGGACAGAAAGTAGTTAACAATGGCAGTCTTTGATCCCGGTGGTCTCAAGCTGGATCAAAACCTGCAAGCAGCCCAGTGTCCTTCTGGGTACCAAGGAACAAAGTGGGGAATGTTGGAGAAATACCCTTTCTATTTAGGTTGTTTTTTCTACTATGTTTATATATTGCGTCCCCTGTCTATGTCAGGGTCACAGCAAGCACACAACCATAGTACGAACAGATTATTTAAGTGGTATCTGTGTCTTGGGAGCAGTGATTTACAAAGTTTTACCAAAAGCCTGAAAAGAACATATACAAGAAATGCCACCCTGACAGGCAGAAACAGTATACGTATTTGGGAATTCTAATGAAAACGTAAATACGAAGGAAAGAAGGAGCCAGCCGAAAATTAGAAGCTTTTTCAGGAGAGACAGTGGGTGAGGAGAGGGCAGCTATATCATGGGAAGCAAGGGGAGACTTAAAGCAAGAAACTCTGGTATAAATGAAGAAACTCAGCCCTGGAAGAGCAACCAAGCTAACTGCCTCCATTGCATATGTCTAGTCTGAATGACGGGTGCATGCTACAGAATGCAGCAGGTCCCAGGTCCCCACTCCTTGGGCAAGCACTCGAGCAAAGGGTGCTGTAGCCCCATGCAGACCCATGCACCTAATTCCTTCCCACAGGGGTGAGGGTGGTGTTGGAGAGAGGACCAGTCTCGGGGAGCTCTTTCTCCAGCGTGTAATCAGATCCACCTCTCTCTGATGTTGCCTAAATTAGCTGAAGTTTGGTCTTGAGACAATATTATGGCATTTTATTTTTGTGTAGCTGCTTGCAGGTTGCAAATGTTTGATCCTGACTGAATGGTGAACGAGGGAGCTTTTCTCCCTCCAGCCTTTATCCATCATGTTGCTTTGCAACAAACATGTCTGGAGTGGTATGTTGCTGAAAACTGAGGTTTGAGGGGAGGAGTTGGTATAAGAGGCAGCTGTAGCACTTGTTACCCAGCACAAGCTGTACAGGTCTTGAAAACAGGGATGTGCTCTCTGCCAGTCTGCCCTATGTGCCAAAATAACACCAGGGAGCCACTCATTGTAGATATCAGGTAACACTTCTTCAGGAACACCTTGGGTTTACTGTTGGATTATGGCTTTGAAAATATCTTTGGCTTGTTGGTGCTGGCTTGCGGAAGCAGAGGAGAGGTTGGACCAAATGATCCTTCAGATCCATTCCAGCCTGAAATTTTATGATTCTATGACCTGTGTGGCTCCTTCATGATATGTACATCCAGGATTCATTCCAGGTCCTAGAAGCAAACAAGCCTCAAGCACAGTTCTTCCAAGGAGCTGCAGTGAACCGAGTGCATGGGGATATTTGCTGTGTCTCGTCTGCAAGGAGAACCCTTCCGTCCCAGCAGCATCAGCTCTGCTTTTCCGTCAGCACTCAACTTGCATGCAAAAAATTTATATTGATAGCTTAAAAAGACAACATCAACGACTGGAGTCGGAGCAATAAAAGTGAAGTGCATGTCTGCTGCCAGGATTCTTTCTCGCTTCTTGGTGTTCTGGCTCCAGCATTCAAGCCATAGATTTAAATATAAAACAGATCATTAACGGCTGGCTCAACATCTGCTAATATTATTTTCCTTGCATTGTCTGTGCGTCTTTGTTTATCTCAGTGTGCTACTTTGTTTTTCCCCTTTTATAATAAGGATCATTCCTTTATTTTAAAGCACCGCATCAATTTTCAATTGCTTGGGCTCTTGGAGCCTCCCACGCTTTGCCCACATGCTTGCACCGCACGAAGTGGTAGAGAAACAAAGCGAATGTGAAGCGTGGGATGATTGTTGCTTCAAAAAACAGTAATTAAGAATCTGTTAGAAAAATAACAACTGAGTTTAATAAGAGCTTAACTTAGCTGCGTGAGCTGGACAGAGAGAGGCTCCTGAGCTGTTTCATAGAAACCAAGCAGCTTGACTCTTCAGGAGACTTTCAAGTGACATTGAAGTAGATTCATGAAACTCCAGTAAAATGCATTGTTCTTGTTTCTATTGAAGAGTTCATTTGCCTTTTTCTTTTTTTAAAAAAAAGAAATTAAAATAAACATCTTTGTAATGAAAATTCAAATGCAAAAAGTGAAAACTTCAGTATAAAAATCTACCCTTACACTAAGATGTCTGATTTATATCAACAAAATCCTGGGCAATTCTCACTTAAGCTCCAAAGCCTGTTGTTATTATACATATCCCTTTACCTCCATACCATGGCACAGATGATACAATATGCAAAATCACCAGCTGTTTGGATATTCATAGTATACTTAAGCAAAGTGAACTGAGGATGGAGTGCACATTTTTACTCTGAAATTCATCTATATTTCTTTTGTCCCCACTCTCCCAACTTCATACCTCTTAAAGTTCATCACATTTATCCTAATGAAAAAGAACTAAAGAGGGATATTAGGTCTGTAAGTGTCTGATGAACATCATAATTTGTTGTGAGGCAGATGGACTTAAAATATTAGTGTTGTATGACTAGAGCTGTCTTCTGCTTAGGACTCTGTCAGACTTGACAGAGACAAGTAAAGAGTGCCTTTCAAGTAGTCATTCCTTTTCTTTTCTTATATGCAGAAGCAAAAATGCCTTTTCCTCTTCCTAGACCTCAAGATATCTTCCATGATCTCAAGAGGTGTTTCTACATTTTTCTGGTTGTCCAGAGGAATCCTCATCCCTAAAGGAACAGGGTCTCGCCATCACTTTTCAGACACTTCTATTTCAGGAAATCCAGGTTCAGAACTTTATTGCTGGTGCTGGGCTGGAAAGCACTGTGACTCCCTTCATGTCCCTTGCCTAGGCACTGGGCAGTAGTCTTACAGCACTAGCATGCTTTCTTCCCTAATCATGGAGATAAATTCCAGGTGACAACTGTAAAGCATGGCCAAATTCCCTTGCTGTACCCTCTGTTTCTTCAAAGGTCTCCCTCTCCATTGCTTGTTTTCATCTTCAGTGTTTGCTGGGGTTTTGCTGGAACTGGTAGCAGTTACTGTACATCTACCCTAGAAGAAGGCTCTCACAGCATAATGCAGACATGGACTGTTTAGGGTCACCCAGGGAGATCTGAACAGTCCTTCCCTATGATAACATGTTGCTGGTTGCCATTGGTTTTAGGGATCTTAAATTTGCAATATAGATGAGAGGTGACAGTAGTAGGTTAATGGTGATTCCCTAGGGGAAAAAAATAAATTGCTCTGCCTTGGCATAACTATTTCCTTTCTGCTACCACTGTCATGCTGCGATTTTACTTTGGAATGGCACATTTCCAAAAGATTTGATCAGTAAAATGTTACCACGAATTTTATGACAGCCAGTAGCCAGTGTATATGAGGAAGAGGTGCAAGTTATATTATCCACTGTGGTGGAATGGTTGGAGTGGAGGAGAAACTGACAAAAATCTGTCCCTGGAGTGGCCATCTCTGGTGCCTGCCCGCCCTTTTGCTTAAGGAAACCCTCCTTGGTGGTAACTTAAATATTACTTCATTCCAGTGAAGTGTTAAGACAGATAGTAGTTGCAGTAGCTCAGTAATGATAACTTAGTACTCTGAAAATTTCCTTTGGGTATCTCACACGAAACAATTTAAAAGCTGAGGCACGTCACTCACAGTGTGAAGAAATAATTTGAAATATTGCAGACCCAGATGCTGACTTCCCACTGAATTTGTTGTAAATCACATGCCTTTGTAGTGTCTAAGTCTGGACAAACAGCTTTCACCCGAGGAAACAAGTTGTGCTCAAGTCTGCGTAAACAAACCCACACACCAAGCTTATTTCACCAGGCAGAAGTCCACTCTTAAACTTAGGTGTGAAGATCACACTGTTGTCTTCCCTATACAGAGACCAGAAATGACTACATTTGATCTCTGTGAAAAGCTGGGATGTCTTCCACCATGAGCCATGTGGTTGGTGCTTCATAATCTGCATTCACACAGAAAGTGTTTTGGGGTCAGAGTCCCTGTTTTTAGGCAAGCAGCTTACCAGGTGCCTAGCATGCATTTGGACAATGCATGGAAATGAAGGACAAGACTCCTCCCTCTACGAAGGGAGTGCTGGAGAAGGATTGTCCAAGATCAAGCAGATCTCAATCTGTTGAACTTCATTGCCAACATGAGTAGACCCCATGAAACAGCATCAGAAGCTGAGGTTTCCCACCTGCTCCAGGGCTGGCAGCTGCATCAATGCATGACAAAACTGAGGACGTGACACCATTTTCCTTCTGTGTTTCTTCAGCAATTCTCTCGTGTTTTAAATAAACTTTTGATTTCTGTCCAAATGCAGTTAACTGAGAGGAAAAGGAAAATTCAAGCTGCCTTGCAAACACGTGAAAATAGGTGATAAGTAAATGTAGTCTGCCTGATATTATAAGGTAAATGAGCTTGTATAAATAATAACTTTTTAATCTTTTATTAAAAGAATGATATTGAGTTTTGCAAGACTGTTTTTTTAAAGAAGGCTCATACAAATTCAGCTATGGTGAAGATCAGATCATCCACACCAAATTTGTTCTGACTCTTCACAACCCAAATTCTCATGTGTCACCCCTTGAATATTTTCAGCAGCCAACCTGGAATACTACTTGAACTTCTGAAAAATTAACCTGCTTCAAAAACATGTGAAAAGCTTTGGCATGCAAATAATTGAGAACCCTGGCCAAAGAGTTTCAAAGGTGCTAGTTCTTTCCACTGCTTTCAGCTGAGGTTCTATCTCCCAAACTACTACGATCCTTGGGTCTTCCTGAATGAGCCCTCATGAAGCAGGTGCTTATTGGTAATGCTGTCCTGGTTTTTAAAAAAAACCCATCTTTTGTCATTGTAGAAAAGGATTTTAGGGAAAGTTATTGAGGTATAAAAAGAAACTTCATTACTTTTGCCACCAGCCAGGTAGATGGATAAATTTAAAACCCAATGTAGGTTTCCTGAATATTTGAACCTGTTACATCTGCAAGATTTTTCACAGGAAGGCACACTTACTCTGAGCTCTGACTGTTCTCATACACATTTTTTCTCATCTGTGCTGATTCTATGGGGTTTGGCACTGCACTGGTGCAGCCACATGGTTCCTGATTGCCTTGGAGTGTGGTCGGGTCGAGCCTGCAAAATGCTGTGTAGACATAGCCTATGATGTGTTCCTGAGCCAGATGTAGCACTCACCAGCATAAGGAATGTGGAATAACAAGTTTTATGACATCTGGCAGTGCGAATGTTACCCTAGATTGAATATTCATTCCTATTCAAATTGATTGAATATTCATTCCTATCCAAAAAATGATAATATCTCTTTTTATGGCCTGCACTTATTTAGGGTCTGCATCTCCCATGAGCGAACATTTTCCTCACAGTTTGCATTTGCCTGTGCAAAATAGGTGATACTTCACATGTCCATGCATGCAAACAGTTGATTTGCAGGTGGAAATGAACTATTCCTAATAATAATGGGAAAAATGAAGATTTACAGAGAAACCGATAATCTTGTGTTAAAGATCTCATAAATAAAACGAAGGAAAAAGAGCAGCAGCATGTGTCATAGGGCTGTTTATTGTCCCCAAGTTAAGGTATGTTTTCTTGACTGAGCAATGTCTCTGCCAAGTGACTCCTGAAGAGCTTTGTTGTGGCATAAGTTGAAGTCAAGGGAAAAAATATATTGTTACAGGCATTTTAATCTGTCATGGAGAGTTTCTGCAGAGTGACTGGACTTTGTGCTCTGCGGTGAACTACACATATCAATGTTCACAAGTTAATGCAGGCTAGGGAAGAAACAAGATAATAACAGAGCTTTGAAAACTTTAGGGAAATAAGCTGAGCAGGGAGAATCTGTACGTGATGTTTATGGGACTTGTGGGCACATCAGCTCCAAAAAAACGGACCACTGATGGAGATGCTCAATATATTGACTTAGGCACAAAAACATAGAAGTCTGGGGGGCGAACTGGCAGTCTGTGTTTGTCCTCCTTGAATGCATGGCAGGAGACATCTGAATACATGTCTATCATACTGTAAGACTGATTGGAGGCAGAAGCTGAAGCATACAAAGGTTGCTAATACTTCCGGTGTAACTTCTCTGATCTCACAAACTGTGCATCAGTCCTCTTGCTGTCAAGAGAAAGCGTAGGGCAGCGTGAAGCTGACAGGAAAAACACATGAAGACAGTCAGAAAATGCTCATCTTGTCATCTTGGATATTCCTGGGAAGCTGTGATTATCCTGGTATAGAAATGTCACTGCAGACAATTTTGGGATAGGTACCCATGAAAATACTGGGAATGGATTAGATGTAGTCTCTTGTTCTGAAAGTGCTGTGTCATGTGAGCACTGATACCTCTCATCTTGCTGATTAAGTGTGCAAGCACAAAGGGTACCTGCTCCTCCCAAACTCAACAGCTGCTACATGGGAGAGGGTTTTTTCCCCCATAATTGGTATTAGATTATGAAGATGCTACAGGCTTTGAAATATTGGAAGCCAGCACTGATCGCGCTTACAGATAGCTGAACAATGCAGTGCAATGTAAGCTAGGCAAACAAATCCATCTGGGTTGCCAGAGAAGGCAGAGAAAAGCTCTAATCTTCTAGAAGCAGCTGTTGGCCAAGCTGACATTGAAAGGCATTATTTTTGAAATGAAAGCTTCTGTGTGGATGATGAAAGCTGCTGAATTTCTTGCTTTGGACTGGAAGCACTTGTCAGTAGCCTAGACAGAGCTCAAAACCATTGAATGCTGCAGAGCAAGAGTGATAAGCAGGACCCTCTTCTGTGGGTAATGGATTCCTGTCCATGCTGAGAACAGGTAAGTTTTGCCAGGAATAGCCGCTTACTGACAGCAGCAGCAGCGTTCACACCCAGGGAAGCAGCTCCTGGCAGTTTTTTAGTTCAGAAACACCTGGTGATTATCAGCTCACCTTTCCTTGGTGTGCACAGAAAGGGATGCAGTAGAGAGTCAGTCTCGTTGGACGGTGCTGGAGCTGTCAGGGGACACTTTGGGGCAGGGTAGGATCAGTGCTGAGTTGGGGCAAGACAGCTGATGTTGCATCTGAGCCAGCCGAGAGCTGGGCTGTGGTATGGACCCTGCCTCAGGCACTCCCCAAACTGTGTAAGGCAACGGGCAGGTAGCCTTGTCTGATTCCTCCTGGAGAAGTGTCAAAGCATGAGGAAGTTTATATCCAGACATTAGCCCATGCTGACTCCTAGGGTAGACCTTGTCAAGACACTAAGGTGAACAAAACCTTCCTTGGATAGCTATATAGCCTGTGACAATGAACAAGGGATGTCGGGATTCTGGATGTACTGCTCATGTGTACCAAGGTACGCCAGTCAAAGTGGCTTCATTCCATCATTAGTGAGTCAAACCCAAGGCTTTTGTCAATTTAATATTACAAAGTTAGAGGAAAAAAATCTCAAAACTCTTGAGTTACATGATCATACTGGCAAGCATCTTTAGAGACTTGATCTTAGTGCCTGAAAAGTTCAGTTTGAAAAAAAATTATGTATGAGGACAGCCTCGTTAACATCAATAAACCTGTGTTTTTCATCCAGGGTGAGATGTTACCGTTCAAATGATGAAGAGCAAAGGAGAAGAGATGTGTACAGTGCTCTCAGGAGCTTGGTGGTAGGTTACCAAATAGCAGCAGGTAAAATAGTTGTAATTTGTATTGGTTTTAACTGTCTGTGATGCCTGAGGGATGCTACAAAGATTTGTATTTTTCTTTCATGTGCACTCTGACTGCCAGAAAAATCAAAGCCACCCCTACCAGGATAAGTAGTGTTATTATCCATGCTGCAGAAAGGGACACTGGACTGCAGAGAGGATTGCTCAGAGCCATGGAGTTGTGGCAGGGCTGTTAACAGAGGTAGAACCAGGACCCAGACCTCCTTCACAGAGAAGAGGAATGACGCTGGAGGACACTGTGTTGGGGTCTGTTGTGAGCAATTAGCAGTTCCCCTGGTACATTGCAACTGATGAAATAGTAAACTTGACTTAAGGCTTCTAGACTTGGAGACTGGAAGGAGAAGAATAACATGCAAAGCTAGTGCTAAGGGCCCTTTCTGAAAGCAAGCTGTCCTTCGGGCATTGGTGCTGCTGGTTTGCCTGGCACAACAAACACGAGAGTGGAGGAGAAAGCAAAACGTTTCATTATCCTCCTTGCCAGAGAGTTGAAAGAATGTGACAGGGAGACTCGTTTAGCTGCAAAGCCATATAGACCATATTGTCTAAATACATTTTGTTTTCCTGTTAAACTCCATTTATAAAAGTGACAAGAAAACTAATAAAATCTACTAAGAACAATGATGTTAATTTAGCACACAAGAGAGAGAGGAGCTGTATGGAGGATTGTGTATGGTACGTGGCTCTCATATCTTCAAGACAAGGCTGAGTACAGCTATGTCTTCTGTAAGTTATGAGCCTGCACAGGAATGGGTTTTTTATCTCTTTCTCTGCTGGACATGTACTGCTGTCTTCTGAGGCTTTCATAAGAAGCAGTTGCCAACCATCTTTAAGGAGAGAAGTTAAAAGGCTCAGTAGGTAACGCAATGTTCTGTGAGATGAAAAACAAACTTCCCCAGACTCAGTCCACAGATTATATGAGAGGTCTCTCCTTGATTTGCGCTGGTTTCTGATGACTTCCATCACCATCTTGCCAATCAAACATGAGATGTCACATTTTAAATCAACAGACGCGTGGGTCTAATGAGCCAGTCATCTGCTTGACAATGGGCAGTCAATACGCTGTACTTACAGGTGCATCTGAACATACTGCCAAAGATTTAATGGCAACAATACTTCCAAAAGCTTTTGTCCTTTCCTACTTGCTTTGTCCTTTTAGTTTTTCCACACCATTTTTAAAAAAGAGGAATGGCGGTCTTCAATGAACATTTCAAAAACTAATTCAATATTCTTATTTAAAGATCTCAACATGAATAGTGAAAAAAAGATGGAAAACCTGTAAAGAAATGAAAACTAAACCCCAAAATACAGTTTTCTGGAATCACTCTATGTCCAGGCAAGAGATTTGCATATTTATATTTTGGTGTCCTAAAATTTCCCTGTGATCAGCTTTTATCTTAATAGTTGCTGCCCAGTGCTGCTGTGAGGTCAGGCTGTATGTGGGTTTAAACAGCTGCTGTACTCTGGCCAGAGGTGGGAAGCATTTCCATGAAGGGGTCTGAAAAGAAGTGGTGTACAGCATTTGTACAGCTCTTTGGGATCTCCTGGATGAAAGGCACTATTATAACGGGTAAGATCATTATCATTATCATGAAAAACCTTCTCAAGGAAGCAATTCTACCTTCTGCTTCTGACACCTCATTTCTCTGTTGTCTCAGGAGCCTCTTTTGTATCTCCTAGGAGTGTCAGTTCACATCTTAATCTCTTTGTATGTAATCTCATTACAGATAATCCCATTTGCTGGAGATGTCAGTACTTCTCCAGTATGTGAGGAAGGATTTCTACTCAGCTCATTTTGTGACTGATCTCAGCTACATTCACCGTTCAAACCAGACTGTAGCTGGAATGTTCATTAGGTTATGTTGTTGTGGGGAGGGACATTCAAGGGGGAAAGTAAAGATGAGAAAGAGAGAGAAAGAGAGGAGAGAAGTAGAGAAAGAGAGAAAGAGAGCAAGAGAGAGAGAAGAAAGAGAGCAAGAGAGAGAAAAGAAAGAGAGCAAGAGAGAGAAAGAGAGAAAGAGAAGAGAGAAAGAGAGAAAGAGAGAAGGAAGAGGAAAGAGAGAAAAGGAGAAAAGAGAGAGAAAGGATGAGAAAGAGAGAAAGAAAGAATGAGAAGAGAGAAAGAAAGAAAGAAAGAAAGAAAGAAAGAAAGAAAGAAAGAAGAAAGAAAGAAAGAAAAGAAAGAAAGAAAGAAAGAAAGAAAGAAAGAAAGAAAGAAAGAAGAGAAAGAGAGAGAGAAAGAAAGAGAGAAAGAGAGAGAGAAAGAGAGAGAGAAAGAGAGAGAGAAAGAAGAGAGAGAGAGAGAGAGAGAGAAGAGAGAGAGAAAGAGAAGAGAGAGAAGAGAGAGAGAGAGAAAGAGAGAGAGAGAGAAAGAGAGAGAGAGAGAAGAGAAGAGAGAGGAAGGAAGGAAGGAAGGAAGGAAGAAGGAAGGAAGGAAGGAAGGAAGGAAGGAAGGAAAGGAAGGAAGAAGGAAGGAAGGAGGAAGGAAGGAAGGCAAGGAAGGAAGGAAGGAGGAAGGAAGGAAGGAAGGAAGGAAGGAAGACCTTTCTTCTAACAATGTCTAATATTTTGTTTCTCCATCTCTTTTTTTTGTACAATGAGAGAGGAATTTTCCCCTTAAAAATATCAAGGTTCTAAAAAACTACTAATAAAATAAGTTTGTAAATTGCTTTTACAGCTATTCATCTTCAGTTGGTCCTGCGTGGTAGAGGCAGATGCACAGTGAGCTTTCCTCACTTTGATTTCTTCCCTTTTAGTAACTCTTGTCAATTAGGGAGGATATAGTCTACTCTCAATTTATTAAATGCACCACAACTGTCAGTTAGTGACAGGCTCAGGGGAGGCCAGGACTATGTAAATATGGAGGATAAATTATACAAGAAAAGCCGAGTTTGGAGAAAAACAAGGCCTTCTTTATGTAACACGCTTACCCTTAAAATCTCGAGTAAGCTCGTATCATTGATAAAAGTCCAAACCCTCATATTCTTAAAGAGAAGAGTGGGGGGAAAAAAGCAGTCACTCTCCTTTGACGGCTTGAAAAAAGAAAAGATGTTTGTACCACTCACTGACTGGCTAATGAATAATCAGATTTCACAGCTTGAGTGCTGGGGTGGTAATTTGGTTGCACGCCATGCTCCAAATCCATGGAATAGTGCTTCATTAATGTGAAGACCTGTATAATCAAACAATTAGCAGTCTCTCTGCTGCTAAAGCAGCTTTTCATCAGCATATATACTTCGTTGTAAGATGAGTCTCAAATTACTGGATCTGACAGCAACTAGTCTTTTACTAAATCACAGCAGTAGTAGAGTAGGGTGGACAGAACATCCATTTTTTAACCCATTTTTACATCTACAAGAGTTTTGTTCTATCCCTGTCACATGCCCTGTTTAAGTACCACTGGAAGGTGAAGATGGTATAGGTGAACTGAAATTTCATTTAAATGAGTAAATCACAGATTAATGTTTTTTAACAGAATATTCAAGTGGTGTAAATTAGCAGTGATATGTTACTACTTCTCCCTTCGCCTACTTCTTTACTTATCTTCCAGGAAGGAGGAAGAGACTTTTACCCATATTCCAGGACCCAAACATAAATGTCACAGTTTTCCCTTCGTTGTACAGGGTTTAACCATACAGGCATAAGGAAGCTCTACAGGTTTCAACTCATTTTTATACTTTCACATTGGATTTTGCTGATGTCCAAGGGCAACTGCCCACTGCTGTCCAGTTAATTTGAAAACATCACAGCTAGGGGAGAGAAGGTGGAAAATATGAAGAACAGTCCAGACTGCAACATTAATCTTCACTTATGGGTCTCACACTCGTTTCAAGTTCAGAAAGCCCTTGGTGCATAAAATCTCTTATGTCTATCATCTCCATGTCGGCTTGGGATGAAATTGGCATCATTCAGGGGACAAAAGCATCAATATGGGCCCGAGAAACTGCTTGCGCACATCAGACTGGTGGGAAACAGAGATGTTCGTTGGAAGGACAGGACAACACGTAGGATCAGGGTAGGCTAACAAAGCGTATGGAAGGATGAAGTGGTTTATGTATGGACAGTTTTCCAGAGCACTCCTGTGCTCTAAATACAGGCACTTTCCCTCATGTTAGCAAATAAGCCTTAGTATTATTTATTTATGTACATGCTACATGGCTTTTTTGTTTCCTCTAATTTATAGCCTGAATTTTCCCGGAGATCAGCTGAATGTCAGTGGGTTTGTTTCATTCTGAGGTCCAGTTGGTGCAACCTGCCGAGTGTACTGAAAACATCCAGCAAGTATTTGTGATGTTGGCACCGGTACTGCAGCAGAACCTTAGCTTGTGTGAGACACCGCAATGAAGTTGCATTTGTGTCAGATGAGACAACCTATTACATTTATGATCTAATTTAGGAATAAGCTGGACTGTTTTCACAGCTGTAGTGGTTTATCTATTTTTTCCTTCTTTCCTGTTTGTTTTAAAAAAAAATAGATACTTTACATGTTATGGGTGCTGTACCTATTTGGGGATCCAAATATCTGAAGTGCACTTCACGGTAGCCAAAAGGCTGAGTAGCTTGAAGTACCTGTTTTTCTGCCCTGCCTGAATAGGTGTTTTCTAAATATCAGACATAGAAGCAATTCAGGTTCACCCTAGAGAAGGTGTTCTCCAAGAGCAGTCCTAAACCCTGACCATTTCAGAGAACGTAAGAGAGGTCTCCTGCTTTCAGTACCTGTGTCAGACTAATATCAACTTGAGAAGAGTTTTGCAGACGTCATCCCATTTGTTATATCAGAAACAGAGAGACATAAAATGGAAAAGGCCAAAATATCCCTCAGTCCAACTACCTAGTTTTCAACAAGAGCTATGAGGTACTAAGACATAATCTCCTTTAATACGGCTGGCCTTCACCAGCATTTTCACCCAAGCTGTGATCTTATTTTGACTTCCAAAAGACTATGCAATCACTGAGTACAGAAAGTCTGTCACAATTCAGTGGTTGATTGTTGATCTGGGACTTGCCCTCACTGTGAGGTGTACAAGCAAAAGCCCCTGCTCCTTACGTATATGTGCTGTCACTGGCTGGTGAAGGACAGTCCTGGGTGAAAATGGGCACAGTTGCTACAGAAAATAAACCTCAAACTCAACAAGTGGGGAGGGTGGGTTTTATTTTGTTTTGTTTTGGTTTTTTTTAATAGCGTGACATATCCTAATGACTGTATCCTTTCCAATACACACCAAGCATCTCCCTAGCACAGGCTATGCCTCTGCCATTGTACAGGTATGGCATCTGTAAAGAGCTGTGCAACTCAAGATATGCATTTCAGGTCATGGGATTGGCTGGTTTGACAGATCTAATGTCTAGATTTTTTTAAAAAACGAAATATTCTAGCATGGAGCTTTGAAATTTAGTGGTACAAGTCGTGAGATGATATGCGGTGTTCTTGTTGTCACGGGCACAGGGAACAGAGTCCATTACTACAAACTAGATATGCTCATTAATTTTCTTAAGCATTCATCTAGCTTATAGCAATTTGGATGTATATGCTGTAACTTATGTCCTCATTCATAAAGCTAGCATTGCTTTGTGAAGAGATATTGCAATTCATTTTCTCCAGAAACTGTTCTTGGTCCAGCAAACAATTAGGAACTTTTTTCCATTGGATTCCTTTACAAATGTCCTCAATAAGTATTTCCTTGGGGGAAATAATCCAGAAGGAGCTTTAATGCACTTGGGATGAGAGCTCTAGTCCTGGGATGGGCTCTACCCAACCTCAGAAGCAGAGGAGAGGTGGTGGGTTGTCTTCTCTAACTACACCACACCGTGGATCCCACCCCTCTTCCAGAAGCACTGTCCTCCACAGGATGACGGCCCATCAGTGGTACCCTTCAGCAGCAGTCCTAGAAACCTGACTCGGAGCAAACTGAAGCTGCCTGAACTTTCCAGAGTCTTCCACAGCAAGCCATGGAAAGAGGGTAGAGCCGTGACCACCAGCTGACAGGCTATGATGCAGAGAGCTTTGACAGGGAGAGTATTTATCCTCTGGATTATGGAGTGTGAAAAAGGCCTGGGAAATTTCTAACAAGGAGTAAGCGTTAACAAATTCCCTAGAGGAATCAGGCACAAAGGCTTGGCATAAGACTTGTGTGCCTACAGCTCACTGGTGCTTTTATGATCTTACACTTAAGCCACTTACTTGATCTCAGCTTCACCCTACTCCCTACAAGCATCCAGGGGGAAAAAAAATAAAGAAAAAAGAAATCCCACAGGTAGAAATTAAATAAAAGCAGGGAGGCAGCAACTATGCTTATGGAAATAGCAGGTGTCGCAGTGTAGCAGGGGATGCAAATCCCTGCCAAGGTATTCCAAGATTGCAGGAGGAAAGCAAAACCAGTGCCTTGAACCCACTGCAATGGTTTCTGTTTCAAGATGCTGTTCCTTGAGACAGCAACATACACTGCAAGTGTGACACTGTGCACGTGCAGATAACACGTGAGTTTATAGCACAACACTACACACACAGAGTACCATTTTAACCCCACATTTTTACCACAATGGGGTTTTTTTTTGGCTATGAATTCCTTGACTGTAAAAATTTCTTTTCTGTGCATGGTACGTCTGCCTCTGTCATACCACAGGACCCAGTCCTGCAGATGCTCCTGTGTGCATTCAAGTATAAGTGTCTCTATAAATGTAACTCTTGGAAGAGGAAAACAAACTCCCATGGCAGTAAGAAGCAAATAACATGAAATTAAAAAAAATACAAGTGTTGCAGGAATAGGGCTAAAAGAGATGGAAATGTTCACATGGTGCTACAAAAGATACAGCCATGTGAGACTTGTATTATATAATGAGTGAATAAAGGTATATTTGTAACAAGATCAATCAGTCTATTGTAGATTGATCACAACAGATACAACAGTTGTAAATAAACGTGGTCGAATACTGATATTAAGTGAGTTTCATTTGTTGTTGATTTATAAATAATAATAATATTTTCATGACTAATTAGTTAAACTCTGACAATTCAAAATAATTTTTTTAAACTCACCTTTGTATAGAGATATTGATTTTACCCTATTTTTGAAAAGTTTTGTTTTCTTTTTCTTTTTTTTCTGTTGCATAAAACTTATGTTTTTAACAAATCACTGCCATGAGCTAACCCAGATCTGAATCCAGAAAATGCTTTCAACATTATCCTTCTCTGTTCACATATATTTGAAGTAAATTACATCAAATTGTATTTGAAATACCAAACTGGCATTAATGGAAGCTTTTTTTGCTCCAGGCACCATTTTAAAATAGATGAGCATAAAAATGCAGTCTGCATCATTAAGTTTATATGAAACTAGTGAGAATAAAAATCACCATGTAAGTTCTAATAAGATGTGTTTTTCATTCCAGTTTAATAACCCAAGACTATATTCATCTTCCAGTATAATAAATACACTGAAAGGAATTCATTCTTTTGTGGGTTTTAACATGTTGAGGGTTTCAGAAGATGGAGTTTTCTGGGAAGCTGGGTGAAGAAAATTCTTTAATATGGCAGTGCGGAGTATTATTATCATAAATAATTAATGTGCACAGCAGAAGAAAGCCTAGCTTCATTAATAATTCTTATTTTTAGTTGGCATAAGCTAGAGGTGCTGTATCTTCTTTCATCCGATCTATGTCAATTTCGCTGATTTTAATTTACTAGATGTTAAAATTTTAAAGGTATGTTACATTTTGCAATGGATTTCTGTTTGTGATTTTGCATTAATATCCTGCTTCTAATCCTTACCCGTTGAGATATTTTTAGTAACAAGTGAAAAAAAGAAGAAAAAAAAAATAGTAGCAGCCAGGCAAGGTAGAGTGGGCACCAGTGTCAGCTCCTTTCATCTTTCATTTCCCTTTGGGACCAGTTAAGATGTTTCTTTGATTAGGACCTCAGGAAATATTAAAAAGCTCTTCTGTGAATTTAAACTCATCAAACTTGTCTCTGTTTATTTTTTTGAACACCGAGATAATTCACCTCCCGCATTTCGAGAACACAGGTTCCCTCCAACCCAACCGCAGTTCTCTGATCAGCTAAGTCACTTGTCAACATCACTGAATGTCTTATAAGAAGTGTTAGTGCTTCATTAAAGCAGCGCCTGAGCCAGAGCCCTCCTAAACGGTCCTTCTTAGCACAAACGAGGAGATAAAGATGACACTGTAGATGGCACCAAGGCATGCCATGAGGCGAGCGCAGGTAGTGCTGGGTTTAAACAAAGGAGAAAGATGTGACACCTGAAGGAAAACCACAGAGTGGGGGGAAACCATTTTGCTTCAATGCAAAATGTACATTGGAAAGACACTGTGACTCTCATTGCAACTTTGGAAACACCAACACCACGGAGATGCAATGTCATCCTGCATTATTCGCAAATGCTCTTGTTAATCAGTACAAATGTTAGAGCTGATTGAAAACCCGTGGGATTTTTTTTCCTCTTAAGCATTTTCAAGAAAAATATGTTTGTTTGTTTTTTTTTTCTTCCAGACTGTATCTGGCTGGTTGGGAACAAAATAAGTGATTCCTTCCTCCTGATTTTTACACTTTTGCCTGCATTTTAACTGCTTAGCTCCTTTTATTTTGCTTGAGACCAAAAGAATTAAAAAAGCAGAGAGGTGCAGAAGAAAAAAGGTATCACAGAAACCATGGAACAGGAGAACACCCTGCAAAAATAATAACTTCAAGAGGGGGGAGAAAGCTGACAAAAGCAAAATGCATGAAGCTTCTTACTTGGCAAAAAGGCCATTTTAACCTTATTTATTTTTGAATGAAAATTTTCAGCTTCTAGAAGCATTTCTAGCACCTGAAGTAGCCCAGGTAGTAATTTTGTTGTTGATTTATAAATAATAATAATAATAATATTTTCATGACTAATTAGTTAAACTCTGACAATTCAAAATAATTTTTGAATGAAAATTTTGTATCACAGCATATTCAGTCAGTCATTGGTGTTCCTTATACAATCAATTTCTCTTTAAGGGTAGTCACAGCTTTCTCTTATGTTGGCATGTGGCTTGGTGTTATTTTTCTTAAAGTTGTGCAGTGGCTCATGCGCTTGTGCCATGTTGTGGCTTGGAGAGCCAGCTGGAGCAAACCTTGGAAATCAGGCTGCAATCACAGCAATGCTGATATCTCTGTGGATATGGACACACACATCCCCGACCCCTAATCGGTGATGTTACCGAACCCACATGCACGAACTCAGAAGATGTTTGAAAGATGAATTTAGGTACGGCCAGAAAATTGTGGTTTCTTTGACGTGACCTCCCACGTGGCCATCAGGAGCGCCATGCGGATGTCTGCAGCAGCTGGCAAATGCAAGTTGGAGCCTCCTGATGCCAGGAGGAGACATGGAGCAGCCCCAAGGCCCCCAGAAGATCTGGTTAGAAGAGGCCTCTTGTGTTGTGTAAATCCAAACAACAACAGCCACCCCTTTGCAGAGGAGAACTTGCTCCCCTCTCTGCTCCCACCCTAAGATCCCAGCTCTAGTGGGACCCACAAGCATAATCTGCTGAAGCAAACGGGGCAGTGTCCAGTGTGAGGCACTGGCATGCTGGGTGGCAGTGAATGTCTACCAAGAAATAATTATAGCTCCTATACACCATGCAGGGAGAGACCTGGCTTCGCAATGTTTTTCAAATTTTCACTTTTTTTTTTCAAAACAATGACCAAGTACCACATCATAACTGTGCTTTAATGTCTTATCTTCATTAATGCCTGCGTGAAATAATATAGTTGGAGACTATTTGCCTTCTTCTCAGGCAAGTGATCAGGTTGTACCATTTCAGAATAGCATTGCACATCTGGCTTTTTTATTTCTGAGGTTTCAGGATACTTTAGAAAGCTGAAGGGCTGTGATTTTGCTGCACAATTGTTTTCATAGGAAGGACTGTAACAGGTGATATGCTTATATTTTATTGGAGTATTTGCTACCATCAAAAGGGAAATCAGTGAGAAAACTTTGTGTTCTGACAACAGCATACTCTCTAATCAGCAAATGCAGACCAATTATACAATAGGTGAAAGACATGGGGCTTGCATGCTAAAATCTGCACCAGAAAGAGACATTTTCTTGACTTCTTTATTTTCTATTAATCCTCTGTGACAATGGGTTTATTTTTTCAAGAAAATATGCAAATAACTTAATCTGGTAGAACAGTATGACAGTCTGAATGAGGGTCTCTTCCCTATATGTTAACAAACACTTGTTTAAGAAGACAAGCACTAGGAAGATGATAAATTTCTGAGAGCAAAATCAGAATCTCTGCAGAAAAACTGTGTAGCCCTTTAAAAAAAACAAACCTCAAAGAAATGGATGGACAGAGAGGACAGTCTCTCTGAAAAATAGATTTTCATCTTTTCTGAAATATGATGCATTTGTAAATGAGTAAATGAAGGAATTGAGGATATTTTGCTGTTTTCTTTCTGCACCCACGTCATGAAAAAAATGTGTTTTTAAGAGGTCTGTTGTCTCTTTGTTTTATTTTACACATTAATCATATAGCATCAGCTGTTGGAACAATACTTCTAAAATATTCTGGTAAATGTTGAAACTGTATCTGCAGAGACTTTTTTGATTTTTTTTTTGCAACATCCTAATTTGAAAAGTGATTTAAGAACTGATTGGCAGTTGGCAAAAAATGAATGATAATGAACTCATTTTGATAGAGATGGACCAGATACCATGCCGGCTGTTGAAACTTTTCAAAGCTGGTTTCTCTCCAGTAAATGTGATCCTGCAGGCTCTGTCCATCTGCCTACAAGAAAAGAAACGTTCACATTCTGTGGGAAATGCTGCTGAGAAAATACCACTGAGAATTACTGATTTCTTGATCGCTTGTCGCTCTCAGTGAGTAAAGTGGACAACAAAAAACAACATGGAAAAATAACAATGCTGAGCACATTTGCTTTTATTGTTGACTTGTTTTTTTTTTCCTTTTTGCATAAGAAGGTAACCAGCATGTTTCAGTGTACATTCAGGCAGAGGGGTACCTGCTCAAGCAGGGCTGAGCCCTCCCTAAGGCAGGGATGCTCGAGGGTGACCTGAAGCTGCTGCTTACAAGAATGGTTTGATTCTGACTTCACCCTAATTTTCATCGGTGCAAATCAAGTCGCAGCCATAATATTAAACAGTTGAAGTGAAAAACTGTGCCAGCTGTTAGGCCTCTCTGGTTGCTCTCCTGTTGCATGAAATTAAAATTGTTTTGAGGTTTAAGGAAAACAGCATGAATTCACCCATGGGCTCTTGCCCATCCGTAGCACACCAGCCAGTCTCCATTAAGTCCAAGGTAGCTGATGCCGGCAGAGAGGTGACCAGATGATGCACTCCTGTGAATGGCAGCAGTGGAGGGGAAGGGTGGGACCCTAACAGACACCTCAGCCCCTGCAGTGATGCCCTCACCAGCCCCCGGGGCAGGTCACCTGACAGTTATCATTCCTCAGTTATTTCATTCCTCCTCCAAAGCCTGCCACCTTTCTCTCTCTTTCATCTGTACCAAGAGATGGTTTCTGTGTATCTCCTTGGGTGTTTTCTGCTGCTTGTCAAGGTCCTGGTCCCTATCTCAGTCCCCCTCTGCAGGCCTCTCACCGTGCTTCTGCTTTTGAAAGTGGCTCTCTGTTATAGAGTGCCTGTAGGTTTACCTTTGCACAGCCTCGCTGATGAATTTTTAACCAGTGGTAGTGAAACAAAGGAGCTGAAGCAACTCTCACAGTATTTAACGAATAACACGTTCCTAAACTCCATGCTTTATCCTAGCTTACAGACATGAACAGGATAGCAAGTACCTATCACAGAGGCCATTGAACATCCCAGGAGGTTTTGCTCTGATGTGTGGTACTGCAGTCATGCAATATCATTAATATTACGCGGTGTTACGGTTGCATGTGGCCAAAACAAAACAGAATTCTGCTGAATTCACTGCTAGATCAGTTGTTAATTAAAAAAAAATTGGGGTCATTTCAGTTCCTTTACACAATCAGAATAATGTAAATAAGAACCTTATCCAAAAAGCTTTTAAAATTCACATTAAAAAAAGGCTGGTTGCAATGTTTGTACGGTATTTGCAGCTGAATAGAATGAAACACAGAACAACTATCTTCAGATTCCCAGTTTCCACATGCAATCAACTTAGATCTGCTTATTACTTCTAAGGGCCAAGCAGGTTTCTGTCTTTGTGAGGCACGATGCTCACAGAAGGCTTACATCTGCCTTTACGTGCTGTGTTAAGTATCAATCACTGCAAGAGTCAGCTATCTATGTGTGCAGGATTGTGGGCTGATTCATCCCAGCAAAGTCAGTGAACATAATTCTCTCAATTATGCACACCTAAGAAGTAGAGGAAGGATGTTTCTGTAAGTAGACTAATACTCCAGACCTCAGCACACCTGACTAATGGTCCTGCTGCAGCCAGTGTGACCCTGGGGCACGTCTTGAATGAATGATGCTAATGGGGCTGAATTTGTGCTGCAGAAGGCAGAGCTCTGCTCTTTTCCCCTAGCTAATTCCCAAGACTATGAAAGTGACACCCTACCTCTTCAGTCTCTATATTTTTCTCCAAATGCTTTATTACCAATGAAACTCTCTGATTTGTGAGAAAGATATAGGACTTGGAGTCAACCAGCAGCTTCTGAAATGAAAGTCATGATGCTAAAATCTTCCATTACAACCAAAAAGCTGGGGTGTAATATTATGATTTATTACTCATATTGTAGCATCTCCACAAGAACTAAGCAAAGATTTGGGTCTTTTTGTGTTTTATTCATGAGTGGACACGTTAAAATCCACTGGAATACACATTGCTTGTCCCAGAGGATTGACTCAGCTCTTAATAACACTTTCATGACAGTATTCCAGCAGCTCACACATACATGGAGAAAGCACTCCATGGCTTAATTTGCCATGCCTTTGAGGGGCAATACATACTCCAGAGTTTTTCAGAGTGTTTGTTCAACACAAGAGAAAAGCTTAGCATTTTCTTGCAGAAAATACGCGCAAGCTTCTCATGGCAAGAAAGTGTCAGCCCTTGGTGCAGAGAGCACAGCATTCTGTAGGAGGGAAACGTGAGTGACATGCTCCCCATTCCCATTGAAACTTCAAGGGAAAACTAGTGAGCACCAGCATGGAATATCTTGCTGGGATCTTGGCTTCCAGTGCATTTGGCTGACGAGGACTGGTACCCCTGCCACATAGGCTGCTTTACTCTCATCTGTTCAAAGGTCCTTTCACTACCAGATCACTGCCTATTTCTAGCATGTATAATGGACTTGTCATTAATGGGGGTGCAGGTGGGAAGTCTGCTAAGAAATATTTTAGCTATTAGGACAGGAGGGAATATAGTATCACTGTTTCCCAGGAAAAAACTATTTCCTTGCCTCTTTTCCATCCAAGCGTAAACTGGTATTTTTCACCATTGTGAGAGTGAGCCAGAGCCAGCACTGGAGACAGAGAGGGGAATCGCTCTAATGTGGATTCATTAAAGCCATCTCAGCCCATCTCCTTTTTTCTTTTCTTTTTTTTTTAGTATTAAAGGAATATCGAGTAAAGCAGGGCAGAACGAAGTGTTCTGGGAAACCGATAATCAAATGGCCTAAAGCTAATGTTTACTTTTTTGAATGTTTTACAGCGGCATTACTTGGAGATGTATTAAAAACAGGGAGCGGGAGGGAGGGAACCTAATAATAGCCTTCCAGTTACAGAAATAGAGAAGCAGCATAGATATGATAATTGAATTTGGTTTGGATGGGTGATAATCCGCCTTTATGCTACAGCTGTAGTTGTCAGATTTGAGCCTCGCTGGTGGCAGGTGTTGGGCAGCCTCCCCTGCCACGGGAAGGCTCCAGCACCGTGCACCCCTACACGCCCCCTGTTTGTCTCCCTGCCCCTGCAGGCAGGAGGCTGCGGGGTTGTCAGTTTTGCATGTGTGGTTCTTGTTTCTCTCTGTGTTTATGGGAGTTGTCCTGAAGGTGACCTGGAGCCTCCCCTGCCAACCTGGCAGGGAAAAGTCATCAGTGAACCTGGAGGGGAGCTCTTCTCCCCAGCAAATTCCATGCTCAGCCACTCTCTGTTTCTCCCTCCACCTTTAATTATTCAGCTCCACACTTGGGGAGCTGACACTGATAGTAAACCAAGGAGTTATATATTTTTGGTTGCACTTGGAGATTAAGTGCCACTTGAGTTATAGTGTCTAGATTCCCAAATATTTGTGTAATTTTAGATCATGAATTCTCATTCCTGACTATGTTTAGTATAAATATTTATTCACACAGTTCTGTCTGTTAGATCCCATGGAAGGAACTGGGGGGAAGCAGGGAGGTGGCTCCAAACTAGCTCTATCACAGGCACAGGTCCACTTGCTGTCTCATTTCCTGAAGCAAACTCCAGCCTCTCTTTGCCTGCTCTTTATGCCTCTGTCATGGGAGATATTCTAGAAATGGGATGGGAGGGTGTGGGTGGTATAGCTGCCCTCCAGTGCATGGATAGCAGGGCCACCCACTTTCACAAGATGACCTTAAAGATTTTATGCCAGAGATGTGGGACGGGTTATGTGCTGCTGTCCCACTAACAAGTGGAGTGCAAGAAGGGTGAAGAAACCAAAGCAGAAGAAAAAGCCTCAACACCTTTCCTGGATGGTCGGAAGCCTCTTTGTCGCCTTGCTGCCCTTCCCCTTCCTAACAAAATCCTCCAAAAAACTTGATCAGTCTTTTGTTTGCTTGGTTTATTTTAGCGAAAGTGCTTCTAAGGAAAAACATTAATTAGTTTCCTCTTCATAATAAGATGTGAGAAGATTTCGGTTTCTCCAGGCACTGAATTAAAATCTGGCTGCACGAGAGTTTGCATTTTTAGTGAAGCTGTTTTGCAGGTCACCAAAATTGTTCCCTGTTCAGCCACTCTCATCATCTGGGTCATTACGACGGATGGCCACAGCTGATGCCTCCCGCAGTACTCAGCTGGCATTCAAATGCCACCTCTAATGATAACGAAGAGCCTGATGGCTGCCATAGCACCTTTTCACCAGCTATCTCCAAAGAGCTATATAGCTGTGATTAAATTAGCCTTGTAATGTCATTGTGAGGTGGATAGGTAATGGGCAAGTTTTGCAGGTGAAAAAATGGAGGCACAAAGCAGTATTTTGCTTAAATTTTGCGGCCAGAGAGCCCAGGTGACAAATGAGGACCCGGGCTATGGGGCTTAGCAGCTCGACTCAACTGAAAGCTGTTTCTGCGATTGGCAGGGAGATAGTCATGCTAATTCCAGATTTGAAAGTATTTTAGATAAGGACTTGCTTGCCATACAAGACTTTTTTTTATTGCTCTGTTCGTGTTGCATCCTCAGCAAGCGTTCTCACTGTCCTTAGTGCATCTGTGTTGGCTCAGACCTCTGATTTTCTTTTTTTTTAAAACACAAAAAACCTACTTATCACCCGCAGTGCATCATTTGGACTTGGAATAGTGAAGTTTTGGAGATGTAAATGTTGGTGCACAGTGTCAGTTCAAGAATACTTGCTTGTACTGCTCAGTAATTGGTAACCAGACAAGAAATACCCACTATATCCTAAGAGCAGATGTCTAAGACTATGTCATAGTCAAAGATGTGATGGAAAATACAAAGCACATCTACAAGCACTTCTTCCAGTACTCGGAAAGTGTCAGACTCTTTCTTGTATAAATTCCATCTTCATGTTCCTGGAAAAGGAAAAAAAGAAAAAAAAGCATTTTCTCCAAAACAGCATCTAGCAATATAAAATTCAAGCCATCATTTTCAGTCTGCAACTTCGATGAATTTCTCTGGATTCTGAAAAAGATCATAGTAGATGCCTTATTAGAATAATATTCCAGCATTTTGACAAGCAGATTCAGATTTATGTGGCAACTTTCCTTTTTATGCCAACAGCTATGTAATATCAAAGGACTGCAAAAGGCATCATGCGCTGTTCTGATTTTTTTTGTTTTGATGGGTTGTTTTAATCCAAGAATCCTTGTTTTGTCTTTCCTGTTGTTTCCTGGCACCCTTGTCAGTTTACGTTGTTCCCTCTGCAGTTGTTCCCCACAGTGCACACATCATTTTTTTCCTAAAAATAGAGGAAAAATGGTGTAAAAATAGTTTCCTTGCTGGCCTATGGTTTGGGTAGCCCTCCTTTGTCACTGACTCGGCCAAGTCCCCTACAATCTCTGGGATCAGATTACTAAGTGGTTAACTTGGAAAAAAAACCTGCCTTCACTTCACAGTGGTGGGGTAGTGGGGGAAGGGAGAGATGCTTTAAGAACTGTTAATACCCAGCTTACATGACAATGTTAAACACATAAATACTTCAGCTAAGGTAAATCTGGATTTACTGCCAAACCTTCAATTTCGGTGCCTGTAGCCCAGTATGTCTGAAATGATGTATCATTCAAGGCCGCTGGTGGGAAACACCACACACTAATTAGCATTTTCACTGCTCTCTCTGAAGAAGGAATGAATCTCCTGAGCAAACATCAACATTTAAAGACTGAGGTGGAAACACCGTTTCAGAAAACCCCTCCCTTTTCCCTCTAACCCTGCTTCTCTGGGCAAGATTATAAACACATTTTGAGAGACTATGAGCTACCAGGAGTCCCTGTGGGTCTATGGTACTGGCAGACAGAAGGCAAAACCCAAGCTGTGCCCTTGCCAGGACGGAAGTGCCGCTTCATCAGAAGTGAGAGACCACACCAAAGTCTCTCCTACCTAGGCAGAAGATGCCAATCAGCAGAAGATCCTCCCTCCTCATCCTGAAAGACCACTCCAGACATTTTGCCTTCGCTCCTAGTAAGGAAGATTTTCCATGGGATTTGATGAGCTTTTGATCAGGTTCTTTTCTGGGCCCATCTGATCTTGGGCACGTTAAATAACAGGCTCACTTAAAATATCAGCTGTAAGAAGGTGGTATTTTCCCTGGGAGCTGTACCAAATTCTTCAGCTATTTCACATAGGGAAATGAACTGGCCAGCAAGAAGAAATGCTGGAATAACTGTCACAAGACTTAGCTAAGGTTACCATACCATAGGAAAACACAAGGTGTTGTCTGGTCCCTACAGCTGAACTGATAGCAGAAGCTGTAAGAAAACACATATTATAGACAGAGGAGAAAACACCATGAAACACATGGAAACAGACAGGCCCCATCCTCCATCTCCTTTCTCTCGTTACACCCACATCCTGACCCAGGAGGAGACCTGTTGCCCTCTAGATTATTGGAATAGCCACCAAGAAAGTATTCGTTGCATTCACCTTCAAACCCCTGCATTTGTTTGTCCCCCAGAAAGAGATTGTGTTATTGGTTTTTAATCTATATGGGAATAATTATTTTTGAAAGGGAATCCAGTGTTCAAGTACAGAAACAAATTAAGGTCAGAGAGAAGCACCTAGCTTTATGTAAGTGTTTAGTGTCTCCTTGTGAAGTGGCTGGTTCTGCATGAATTACCATTAATAATAAAATGTATGTAAGATAGTGACATTCAGTGTGCCTCTTCTTAGTCCTCCATTAAGCTATGTTCCCTAAAAAGCTTTCCAGGTTTATTTAAACATGTAGGAAAGAATTTAATATTAAACAGAAATAAGATGTAATAGAATTATGTCAAAACACCTGAGGGAATTTTGGGTACCTTTAAGGAATGAGCTCTGAAGTGATTCATAGCTAGGGCAAGTGATAATTTAGCTGCTATATTGAGAATAAGGGGAAAAAAAAGAGAAAAATGAGTTAATTCTTCCACAGCTATGAAATCCACAGCTATGAAATGCTGTAGTTCACAGACTCATCAGGATTCTTGCCTCAGTACAGGCATTATTTTACTTTCTGATGCTGAAAATTAGTGTAGTGATCTTGCTAGCACTTTTGCATGTGCTTAGCATAAGCACATGACTAGTTCCCTGGGGTCTGGTGGGACTGCCATTGTGAGGGGAGTTAACACATAATCTAAGTATTCAGAGGCTTGGATGCTATTCTATAACTTCTGGAGACAAATATGTGATTTAGTTGTAGCCTGAATTACATATGTCACTACATTATCTTTGAGCATTTTAGATTGCAGAATTACGTGAGATCCTCTAATGGGATAAAAACTTCACCATCTATCAGTTTTGGAAGACATTCTGATTAGTGCCAAAAAGACCAAGGCATAGGGAGCAGAAGCTTGAATTATTTGCATTGTAATGCAGCTACAGACCTAATGTAAGATATTTCTATCTAGATTAATATTTTCCATGTCAGTTCAGCAGTATCAGCACACTGCTAATGATCTCTACATCCATTAAGATGAGTTCAAATGCACCTCAGTGTAGCATTCTTACTCTGTACTCCTGATGGTATTTTTTAAATCTGATCTGTAGCTTATTATTTTTATTATTCACAAATGCCACAGGCTATTTCTCTCCCTTTTGGGACGGTTCTTCCCCTATTTTAGGTCTTTTCCTTTCTTCTAATGTTGCTTTGGCAAAGCTCTGGGGATTTATAAAGCAAAATAGACAGATGCCTTCACCTACCAGATTGTTGTGAATAATAATAATCACCTCTTATATATCCCTTTTCATTTTCAAAGCACTTTGCAGCAATTAACTAATTTATCTTTACAATAATCTCTGATAGATAGGTAGAGGCATTTGCATAGTGGCTATTTATTTATTTATTTATTTTATCCTGCATGGAATTGTAGTGTCTTTTTAATTATTTATTTTCCTTTCTTTCTTTTCTTCTTTTGCTGGATATTTTGCTGCCCTTCTTTTTCTGAAAGGTAAATTTCTGTGGGATTGTTATACCCGTTATCACTCCTAATCACTGAACCTAATTAGATTCTCACAGAAATGAAAGCGCACACCAGGAAAATATGGAAAACAGATTCCTTCAAGAATATGACCTGTATCTCTACAGCAGTCAGGTATGGCTGGAGAACTGGGAGCTGTACCTCAGCCATGTAAAGGAGATGATGGTGGTGCATCTCTTCTTATACATCCCACTTGCACAGCTCAACTTGCTGAAGGTATTGACCTGCAGAATATATGAAGAAATGTGAAAAACTGCTTTTTTGGAATAAAAACCCGGAAATCACAGATGATGAAACCTCAGATCTATCGTGAAATTTTGTGCCTGTTTGAGACAATATAAAAGTATACTAAAGTAGGGTCTACAGGCGGTTTACCAAAGAGAAAACTCTTTAATAAGTAGAGAAGGCCAAACAGTTTGATGCCTCTTGACCCGCATTTTCAGTGTAATGCACATTACATTAAGGTCACAGCTAAAAATACTGCCTTGGCCCTTTTGGGAAGTGAAGCCAATGCACCATATTTTAGTTTAAAATACAGATTACCACAACCTAAGCTTGCAGGTTGTACTGGTGTGTTTAAGGGTGATGGCAGTTTCCAAGAGCCCACAGAACAGGGAGAAGGTGTCTGCCAGTACAGCTTGTTCCACATCCTGTTGCAGAAAGGGACTTCTCACTGTGTGCTGCTCGTGTCAGGATGATCTAGACACCCATGTCCTAACACCTCCCCAGGACATGCCCAGGCAGGCCAATGGCAACCAGCCACTGCTACAGTGCTCGTGCCACTGCCAACTCTTGTGTCACTGTTTCATCCCCTTTCCTTTTCCTCTTCCCATCCCTGAATGACACTTTTCCACCTTATCTTTTGTGAATCAGAATAAGCAATTTAAAACTTTCTCCTGAATGGGACAGGGAATTGATACAAATACTAACACCAGACATGGTATGGAAAATATCTTTAATGTGTCTTTTCCACCCAGCAGTGCTAATGGCATTTGTAGTAACAAAGCTGCAGTGAAGATTTTATTGGTAAATCCTAACTTGCTCACACAGAAAAGAGTAGGGAAGCTCCCACAGCACTGTCTTCATGAAGTGTTAATGCAACAGGGGTCCCCACACATTGGGGTAATTGAACCATAAAAGAGTTCAGCTTTATCTATAAACTCTCCAGCACAATGCTTTGAGTGTGTAGAAGTTTATATTATTCCCAGAAAATTAGGTCAGCTTTTCACAGAGAAAATGTCAAATTTAAAAAAAAAGAAAGAAAGAAAGAAAGAAGGAAAAAGAAAAAAAAAAGAGGCTTCTTCTAAAAGAACTTTTCCACCACAGATAGGAAAATGTCACCGTATCCTCTCCAACAGCTTCACCCCTGCTTGTGAGCCAGGGACGGAGCAGGGGCCGAGGAACAGTGGGCAGCATCCGCACTCGGCTTCTTTGAGCTGGAACACAGCTGTGTTATGGCTGTGTCATCATTGCAAGCGAATTAAAAGAAATGGAAACATTAACTCTGTGGAATCTTTTCAGAAGCTGGTGGTGACTAAACCAGGAGGCGCTAACAAAGGAAAGCTTTCAGCAAGTGTTTGGCATTTGGAGTGCAGCACGCTCTTTCCATTAGGCTGTTGTGAGGGTTAAAATTAATCCGTATTGTACAGGGAGAAGGCCATACAATAGATGCTTATTGTGGAGTAAGGCACCTGGAGATGTGTTTTGTTGTCAGAAGGCTTAAATAGTTTGATTCCAAAATTTCACAGCCTATTAAAAGAACCGCGAGACTCTGGCAGGGAATAGCCCTGAAATTCTCAACATCTCTATAAACCAACCAATGACACCTGGAAGACAGCAGTGGCCCTACCAAAAGGCTCACAAACTCAATTACAGGTTTGGTCTCATATGCAGAAATGCAACTCCTCAACTCATAGTTTATTTTGCAAGCAGATTGCACCCACAAGCTGGGAGGCAGGAATTCAGCCCCTCTGCGATCAGGCAGTTATCTGTTCCTTGCAGAACAGCAGTGTCACCCAGTTAGGTCTTGAAACTCCGACTACCTTCCCACTGGAAGGAAGAAAGCATAGTCCTGGAAGAGAAGAGGTCAGGTGTAGAGGGTGCTACAGCATTTGGTTACTTGCCATGACACTTCCTATTTCCAAGAACAGCCACAGCATTCTTGTAATTTCCAAAATGTGCAGGCTGCATGTACTCCAGTGTGAGAGACCTGAGGGGTGTTGAAAAGGGAATGAGCAAATTTGGAGCAATACAGGGCATGTTACCTGTAATGGTGGGAACAACACTGTACCTGTGCACTGCCAGGCTCTTAAGGACTGTATCAGCTCCAGAAATAGGTCTTGTGGGTTGGATGGGAAAAAGACCCCAAACACAGATAATCTGGATTATTATAGAGTAGTTGCAAAGTTTTTGTTGACAGAAAATCTGAGGAACCTGGTGGTTGCACAGAGGCTGGCTACGCATGCCAGATTATACAGCAACTGTCTGATCTGAGCCTGCATTCCCTGGCTTTTCAAACATTTTTTTCCTCAGCTGTTAGGTTGTATTTATGGTCCATTTTTTGCGTGACATTCGTGCTAGGCTGACTGGCTCTTCCTTCCTTCTGGCACCACGAAGCAGAGGTTGCTCTACAGGCATAGACCTCATTCTGGCTCTGGAAAAGGAGCACGCAGCTCCTGCCTGCAGCTTGCTGTGGCTAAGCTGAGGCTTTCCACCCAGCAATCCCCATGTCCCTGTCTTCTCGTCAGCAGGTCCCTCTTGCTGTTTTCTAGCTCTGATAGAACTGGATATGGTAGTCATGGGATCACCAAAGGCTTTGCTGTGCTGGAAGGGAGCTGGTGGTGGTCAGAGGCATTACATTCAGGCGGCTACCACTGAGTGTTGCTATGGGCACTGATGCAGAGGCGAAATGCAGGCTAAGCCATCGCTTGATTTTCTATTCAAGCAACTCTTGAGTACTAAAGGAATGGCCATCTGCCAGTATTTGTAATAGAAGGTCAATATACACTGACATTCAGCAAATTGGTATTATATGCATTAGAACTGTGCTTTATGAGGTTTTGCTCCATTTTGGAAATGTGCAAATTGACTGAAATCACAACTAAAATTTTAGAAGCACAAATCTGCAGCTGTAAGCGCACTGAAAGTGCCCCAAATACCCAGGCAAGCAGCAGATCTGACTGCTTAAAAGGCACAGAAGAATTTGAAAATAAGTGTGCATGTCTGCTGTGAAGTTGCCACAGTGCCATACCCACTGTTCCAACTTGCTGCTGTCCCCAGATGAGATTCTTCTCCCAGGGAGGGAGTCACACAGGAGGGGTGCGCAGTGCCCCTGCTCCACTGATGGGAACTGCTACATGATGGCAGGAGGAAGCCACAACCCTACATGGGGTTGTTCTAAACTACTCTCTGCAGGGTTCAGCACGAGCCTGCCAGGCTTCGTAGTGAGAGCACGTGTCCACAGCATCCCCACAGCCCCACAGGCTGGCCAGTAGGGTAGAAACTGGCCCCATGGGGTGCACTGTAGGGCTGTGCAGGTGACCTCTTTGGAGATAACACTATGTCCAAAGCATGCTCCCTCACTGAGATGCCCGAGTTGACCAGAAACATGTATGAAGTGCCAGGCTTTGGGGCCTGAGATTTTCTCTGGGATTTTTTTGAAAGCAAATGTACTAAATGGGTTCTTAAAAACAAATTCACACATTGTTTTTTCTTTAAGCAAGTTATTTTCTTCTGCTGTTTTCCTGTGACTCTTAGTATTTGAGGACTGGCTGGAGTGTAGCCTCCCTCCAGAGCAGCAATGGCATTAGTTAAAGGGAAAATAAGTGTTCCATGGTTGGCATAGCAAAGGCTGCTCCTCCAGGACCCCTGTGCATGATGCAGAAACAATGCCAGCCCCAGCTTTGGTTGCAGTCCCTTCTGCTCCTAGTACTTTCCCAGTGCCATGCAAGATGAAGGTAGATATGAGAAGGAGCTTTCACGTGCTAGCAGAGATGGAAAGGCAACAGTGGCCATCAGAGAGTGAGTTTTCTTTTCTCCCTGAGGTATCATTTCTCTGGGAGAGCCAGGAAACCTGAGCTAAGGTGATGTGATCCCAACACAGGCAGGTGCTGTCCCTGTGTCCTGTCATCCCTCACCAGGCACAGCAGCAGCCTGCACCAGATGCACGGCTTACGGTACGCACTGTCCCCAGCACATGGAACAGTGACTTAGCTATTTGACTCCAATATTATGCCCCATTAACTTAAAGTCAGGCATGATTACTGATTATCTTTCCTTATTTTATATGCATGTGCAAGGCAAGCAGTAAGAAGCAGAGAGGATTTCCTGTCCTCAGCCTGAGTCTGGGACATGGCTCTCTCACGGGATGAAAGTGAGCTGGTAAGTGGTACAGAGAATATGGTCCTTGCCTGAAAGCTGCCGCAAAGAGAAGTTTGAAAGGCAGTGACGTGACATGACATGAGTCAAGAGTTATGTTTGTCTGTCTTTCTCTCTCTACACCATGATGAATTGCATATTATTTCCTTCATTAGCTTTAGGCTTCAACCACTTTGCAGTACAGACATGAATAAAATACTGAGCAGTTTCAGTCTGGTGACGATTTTATTCATTGTTGCTACATGTCAGATAATAGTTGTATTCCACTTCTTCGCTCCACAAGCTTTTCAATTATTTCACAGGCTGAGTCTTTCATTAGGTAACCTCATACAAAGTCCTCTGCCTCTTTCTCTGAAACATAATTGTTTAAGTGGATTAGTAGTTTTTCCTGGAGTTGCACAGAGAGTAGCACGCAAGAGCAACATGGCTGTGACACTCTCGTTCTGACCTCAGGAATATACCCAGAGGGTTGCAAAGATCATAGGCTGCTCCAATTGTTGTCAAGAGAAATGAATACAGTATTTTATTCCACTCATTGGTTAGTTTAGGGAAAACATTAAGGTACAGAATATTCCTCTGAAAACAGAAAAACAAGCCCTGCTGAAAATCTTAATGGTTTTACTCTACTAAGTCTTCTATTCTTTATATAAATATTTTTATTGTGCTGTTTTATATCATCACAACTCATATAAACCTTACTATATATTAATTAGACACACTACCTCATCCTGGGTCTCTGAAAGAAAAGTATAATAGAAGAGGATGCAGCTCCTATCTCAGAGAGCTTGCAGATGTAATGGGACAAACACCTTTAGCCGACAACTGGAAAATAAAAGCAGCATTTGAAGGTGAGAGAAGATAAAGATTTGGGGTTTGACACTCTTCAGCTCCTCTGTGTGCTTCTTGTAGTGAAGCTGGTAACATTTTTACATCCTCTTAAATACATCCTTCTGTTTCAAGACAAAAGAAAGACTAAAGACTGAGGCTGACGGTAACGAAAAGGTAAAATCCAGTTGTTATTCCTAAATCTGGTGTTTTGTTCTGCAGTCCTTCAGAAGGTTGTATGACACTGTTGAAACATTTCAGGTTTTCTGCACACACCCTACCCTGGCTGCCCCTCTTTTCCCTCATCTCTAAAGAAGTCATCCGGGGAAGAGCTGTGCAAACCTGGGCACCTCTGTGGAATTTGGTGTTTGGTGCTTTAGGCTGGGAGGAAATAACGGTTCCACAGAAGGAGCGGCTGCAGGGGAGAGGTGGCCAGACTAGAGCTGTGAAAATGCCAGCAGGGAGTCAAACAAACAAGCAATGTTCTTAAAAGTTGGTATCACAGGTATTCCAGTGAGTGGCCTTAGTACACATTTCTAAGGATTTCATCTGTCTGACAAGTGTTTGATATTGATGATATTTTTCAATTTAGAAATTTAATTTAAGAGGTCATTAGTACTTATTAAAAATTGATAGGGTGGCTATTTCGCATTGCTAATGTTGGAGATTGAATATATAGTGTCAAAATAGTGACATGAAAATGGCTTTCCATTCAGATTTTGAATATAAGTTATGTATTCGCTCTCATCTCCTTTGCTGCACTTATTCCTGGTACCGCCCAGCCCTCCCCATGCACAGATGTCCCTTAATCCAGGCCCATTCACGTTTCACCAGGATCTTCAGAGATCAGCAGATCACATTTCATTTTCTCATTTACCCCTTCTCCACCTTTCTGCTCTTCTTCCTGCTTCTGTGTGTTCTCCCTGTTTGCTTTCCTGCTCAGTTCTCTGTCCTGCAGCTCAGATACAAGTACAGCAGTGCTGCTTGTGCCATGGGTAGGGCTCAGGGTAACATTTGCAAGGACCCTAGTTCATACTTAGCATCTCAGACTAATTATTAGGAAAAATTTGGTTACTGAAAGGTTGGTCAGGCACTGGAACAGCTGGCCAGGGAAGAGGTAGAGTCACTGTCCCTGGAGGTGTTTAAAAAACGGGTAGATGACTTTTTGAAGGACATGGTTTAGCAGAAGATGGGTACCATTGGACTCGATGATCTCAAAGGTCTTTTCCAACCGAAAGATTCTATGATTCTATGATCTTGCTGCTTTTCCTGTCTTTGTGTAGCTACAATTTGAGAAAAAAACCACATCTATTTGTAGTTGAAAATGTAATCTCTCTTCCCAGGGCTGTGGGGAAGGAATGAGTGGTTCACGGTCAACCTTAGCAGACACTCATGTCCTACAGATAAAACTACAACTTTTTGCAGCCAGCAATAAAGGACAAGACGAGTGTTCTGAGCATATATATGTGGTCATTGTCAGGGTGCAGCAAGGGAAGCGGGTGCTTTGAGTCAAACAGTTCAGTTTCCCAGATTTTTGATCAAGGTTTGCACCTGGGATTTTGCAGCAGCCCTCCCTTATCTGTGCTTGGTTTGGTTTAAGTGGACAGAATTGCTGGGGGGGCTCCTGTCATGCTGGTCTCTCATTTCAGATATTTTCTCTGCTAACATTGTGCCTGACACTGCACATGCTTTGCCAACCCTCGGGCCCCTCGAGCCTTCAAAACCCCCACAGGGGCATTGCCTAATGCGCCGCATTTAAGAGAGGTTGCTGAGGTGAAGCAGAATTGTGAAAAGAGACTATCGCTCTTTTTGCTGGAAACAGTGACATCTCCTTCATTTCCCTGGTATCTTGGTGCTTGTATATGCTGTGGCCTCTATTCTGGTAGGGTATCCACGTGCCACTTTACTCAAGTGGTCACCTTGCTGCTGTGCTGAGACCCTCCCTGTACGTGCTTCCCCCTTTTTCCTCCTGGTGGTTTTGAATATGTCCCTAAGACTTTAGTGGTGCTTTTTCAGTAGGACAGGCTGTGCTGGAGTTTCAGTCGTATGAGAAGAGAGACATAGCTTTCCCATACCTCTCAGGGAAGATTTTGCGTTGAAGTATATATTCAGATGCATGGAGCTGGTGCTCTTTCTTTTATCACCATTAATTGCATTAGTAATGCCAGATTCTGAATCCAGGGGAATTAAAATGGCATTAATACTGCAGGAGCTTCATTGTGTCCTTGGTTTTTAAGCAGAACTTCCCATTTATTGCAATGGGGATTTTATGGGTTGCACCACACAGCCTATGGAAATTAATCTCATATTCTTTTAAGTTCCGTGGACTACAAGGGGAGGACTGAGTGTCACCTTTCCCGGTTGTTTGTGACACACGATTGTGTCACTCACACAGGCACTGGCAGGTTGTGGGGTTCTGAAGGCAGAGAAACCTAGCAGCATCTGCACAGCTCATTGCTTATCAGGAATATACACTGGCAGCCATACTGTAGGGCAGCAGCAGAAAAACAAAGCAACAATCAAGGGAGCCCTTTGTGATGGATTAAAAGGGTTTAGAAATGTCTGAGCCATGCAGTTTTCAAGCACTGACACTGCCAATGACTTCTTGACTGAAAACTAGAAAATGTGCTTACTGAGTGCACAGTCTGAGTTTTGCTTATTTTCCCAAAGCCTGCCTTTTGTTAACGGCCTTTTATCTGAACAAAGTTTAGACACAGTTGCTTCATAAAATGACCTTTTCCTTGAAATAAATCAGGTTAATAATATTATAGCACTGCAGCCTGTGAACCAAGAGAAAAGGCTGTGTGTTTCTCTATTATTGGGGCATAATTTTCTTTTACAATCCATACTGCGGCTCTTTTATCCTCTGTGTGGATCTCCTTTGCGTGCCCTGCACTGGCTCTGCAGGCTTTGCTCTCAGCATGGGATTGTTATGGGGGAGACACAGGACATGGAGCAGGGACAGTCCCTTAAAGGCACCCCCCCCTTCCCATCACTTCTTCAGATTGCTTGAAATGTTCATGCATTCAGCCAGTATCGAAGGCTTAAAACCATTCCCATCATTATCTTAAAATATTATTTAAACTCAACTGACATTGCCAAGGTATCTTTAGTGTTTTAGGAGGAGAAGATATCCGAGCAGGATGACTCACCAGCCATACCATACGGTTCTCCCCTCTCCTTCCCTGAGGGGAGTGTCAATCAAGACGCTCTTCCCACCATCTCTCATAAATGCTGGTTCATACAGCAGGGGGAAGCTGAGCTGAGGGTGCACATTTAGGGCTGGAACCTTAACAAAAAAAAAAAAGAAAAAGATGTCAGTAGCTGTTACTTACAGGAAGGCAGCCAGAGACAGCGTCCCTGCAAAAAGGGGTCTCTGAGCCTCAGGCCACCAAAGACATTTAACAGGATGTAAGACCATATTCAGAAGCCCTCTACGGTGACTCTAAGCACTCCAATCTTGCAGTCCCTGTTGTGTTTAATTTCAAGAGAGCTATAAGTGACCCAAGGTATCTGTTTCCCAGGTTCTCCTGCAAAATCAAGGGACACAAAGGGTTGCAGCACTCATGATAAATGGTTTGAATATGGTCTGTGCCCTTAAACTTGACTCAGCATTTAGTCAGGAGCTAGAGAAATGAAGAGAGAAACAGGCAGTTTGTGCTTGCAGTGACCCGTGCTGCTGAGCTGGTCAGCTGCTGTGCTACAGACATATTTTTGGCTTTTCCAGGGAAGCTCTTTTGTTATCACATCAAACTCTTCACTCAGCTGGCAGAAGGCATTCGAGCAGCTGTGAGTCTGGAAGAATCCAGCATCTGAGAGATGACTGCAAAGTTTGTTGGTTTTCTATGTTTTCCTCCTATTCCTGAAAGATTTGTACATAGTTTTGTTTTGCTTTATTTTGTTTTTTTTAAAGCATATATTTAATATGTCTTTCTAAATAAATCGATTAGTATTAACAAGAATACCTCTATAATCTGACAAAATAATTAATCCTCTCAGTAGAGATTATAATTCATATTGCAGAAATTCTTCAAAGAGAGCCATTTCACTGGGCAAGGGAAAAAAAATCAATCTGGGTCTCCAAGTGAAATACTCAAAAGCAAAAATAAGCAAAGAATTTTGTTTTCCTTTTCCTGCAAGTCTTGAAAAATGGAGGTTGCACTTAGAATAGTTTGGTTAGGCATGTTATATTCTAGGTGATTAGACAGGCAAAGTATAGTCCATATATACAGATCACCTAGATTATTTTCAATTTCTATCAGAATTGCTATGGTCTTCTTGGATAATGTGGATAAAATAATGGACTGTTTCCTCGGGGTCCTGAGGAACCAAGTGTGAAGAAGACATGACTTCAATTACCTCTGAGATGGGCAGGGCTGGCTTTTTCAACTTACTACCTTGGGAGCAATAGTAAGCTAGGATAGAAAGAAATGGGTCTGTCACTGGAAATTAATGGAGGGGTGATAAGTTCATATTAATCCCTATATGTTTTCTTCCAGGGTTTGACCCAGAACAGTTTCAAAATAAAAAAGAATCCTTCAGTTAAGCTTGTGTAAATCTTCCGTATCTCCACCTAAATCAGTGGGTATTGGTTTGCAGCAGTGCTTGGGCACTTCAAATCAGATGTCAGCCATTAGTGAAAGCCACCTTGCATTTCCTGAGGGGACATGGGAATAAGGTAGACTTCCATAAACTTTTATCCCCTCTTTCCAAAATCTTTAAGCCTTCTGACCTGGAGTTTGAAATGATGGCAGAGAAAACAAGTGGCCGTGCCCCTGCTCTAAATGAATCAGTTCTTCCAAGGACAAGTTATAAACTGAGAGTTCTACGCATGAATTAACAATTCTCAACACCTTGCATTCCAGTCCCACCGAATGGCTAGGGAACAAAGGTGTCCAAAAAGAGTCTAGAAGCAGGAGAGATGTGTCCAATGAGACCTTCAGCCTATACACTGGCCCCAGACACCTTTGTCTACCATGTGAGCACACATTCCTGGACAGTATTACACCCATGGTTGCCTCAGGATGCATTGTCCAGTAGGAGGATACATACAAGAGTAAAAAGAGATTAAGTAACAGTGTGTAGGTTAATACAAATGATTCTTGCCATATTTTGGATTGAAAAAGGACCATCTATTGGCAATTTCACATTATTTTTCCAACATCCATGTTTACAGGTTTAGAACAAGGATGTTTCCCTGTGTATGGAAACAGAGTGTTTTCCATAACCCTCTACCTTTCCCCAGTTCATGTTCCTTTGCTTAACTTTAAAATACAGAGGTGCAACAGGTCTGACATTGGTTACTGAACTTACAAGCTTTTCCAGACTCCTAATGGGAATAAAAGGAATTTTTCTGTTCTTCATCTTGCAGTCAATAGACAATGAGCTAGAGTGCATCCTGAGGTTTCAGAGTATCCCTGGAGTCTTGAGTTGAGGTTTGGCCCTCTGGTATGTTGCAACTGAGAAGCTATCTGTACAGGTCCTGTGCAAGCCAGCTGGGTTAGTAGCAGATGTGTTTGACTTGCCCTGCTAAGGGGAATGAAAGATAATGCTTCACCAAGGGGAAGTTACTGGAGGCCTCAGGAGCAAACACAGATTATTACCTGAGGGACAAGGCCTGTGGCACCAGGGTGGCGGAGGCTGTGTTGGAGGGGCAGATGGGCAGAGCATTGAGTGCCAGGGCTGCAAGCCAGGCTGGGGAGTTGCTGGCAGTGCCAGAGAGCCTGTGGTCCTACTTCCCTGGGGTTTCATTTGCACTGGAAGCAGGCATCGCCAGAGGGAGACAGTATCTTGTTCCCAAGCTAGAGATCTGTGAAATGCTCCTGGATCCCAGAGCACTATTGGATTCAGCTTGTTCATGGCTGTGAGGGCCTGAACTCAATGACCCAGGTGATGCCTTCTGCTCCTGCATCACTACAGATACCTCAGGTGCTTTGAACTTCTTGCAAAGGTCAGAGAGATTCCTGCTGTATTATCTGGATTGAGGTTTACCCAGATTCCTTGCAGCCAAATCTTTCTCTCAGTTGGGTACATTGAAGTAAAAATGTCTTTTATAAGACTTTAAATGTAGATTTTGTGGCAAAAGGTTTGGAAAAAGAGGAGGATTTTTATTCCATATCTAAATAAAGGAGTGGTGCATTCATGAACAGGTATTTATGGAAACATATTATCCTCCTACTCCCATGCATGAGAATTTGCAGCAGCTACATGGGAAGTAAAAACTTACCTCTGCCCAGAGGTGGTTTTGAAAACAAATTAGGCCCACAGTTTAAGACAGGTATCAGCACCGAGGCAAAGCGTGTCATGTGACTTCGAAGCCAGTCAAATCCCCTCATATAGGTCCCTTGGCTCTACTATTAAGTATCTGTATCTGATACCACAGAACTCAATGTCTTCTATGTACCCAAGGTATTACCATGTGTGTGTTTACGTGAATGAGCACCTCATCACACATTCAAATAAAAGCTTTATATGCACTTATTTTTGTCATGTGTTGTTGAATAATGAGGGGGAAGGCCCCCACTGCCCTTGGGCAACAGATGAGCTTCAAACCCTCCACAGTCTCGTTAATTCTCTTAACTCATGCTAGAAATGTTACCCTATGGTGTGCACCTGTTGGGCTTAAGCCATGGTCAGAATCAAGTGTTTAAAAACTGATTTTAGGTGTTTAAACACATGACAAGCATCTGAAAATTTGCTTTTAATGGGTGGATAATTTCAATTAGAATTAGTTTCCAATCACTCCTCCAACCCTCATGGCAGCTCCAAACCTTAAGAACTTTTTTCCTTGTACAAGGACATCTGAAGAGTATCATCCCAAAAGATAAACACAGGAGCAATGTAGAAGCAGCTGAAAGTACACCACTTATTGCAATAAGTGCTTGTACAAGAACCTGGGAAGATAAAACATTATATATGATGGCTTCTTTAAGTCAGTTCACATCTTAAATGTGCAAGAGTAGTGTCTGTAATTGCTGTCAACTTGAGAAATATTCCCATCAGTCGTTGATTAAAAAAATCTGGAAAGGTTTTTCCTAGGATATTTATTCCCATTAATTTCCACAGATTCAAATACCTCAATATACTTATTTGGATGATGTTAGGTGAGACACTTAAGGAAGTTTTCCTTCTTACTGGCTGCAGAACTCGCAAAAAAAGTGTACAGACCCAGGGACCCATGACAATTCCAAGGGATGGGGATGTGGTCAAGAAGCAAGACCATCTGTGTGGACGTATTTTCTTAATAGGCCCCATAAAGTGCAATTTCTTTGGCAATATTCTCCACGGAGCCTTCAAAACAAGGTTCCCACCTGTTCTTCATGTTGTCACTGGCTTGTACATGGTTCTAGATAATGCAGCTTCTGCATTTTTGTTATACCATTCAGGAAAAAATCTGCATTACTGAATGGGAAGATAAAGGCATAACATATATACATATATGTAATGTAGGCTCCTTTTTCTGTCCCATGTCTCAAAATGGACCCTGAAGAACATAAGTAACCCCTATGGAATCTAAGGGGAGATAACTAGTGGGGTTTGGGGAATTCAGCTCCTATAGGATGGGTAAAGTGGCTTTACAGAGACTGTAAAGATAAGTTCACCTTCTTTCTATGTCTATCTTCTCTTTTATCACCCACCTACACAAATAGAGAGAGAGGGGATATACATGCAAGCAAATACCCAAACATACTGTTGGCACAGAGGTCACTTCAAAGAACATCTCTTTAAATGCATACATTTGCAGACCTGTCCTTCTTCCATTGACATCCCCTATAATGACCTTACAAACTCAAATGTACAAAAATGCACAAAATCACCTGCAGTAAGTAATTACAATGTAATAAAAAAAATATAAAATCTCCAGGTTCCTTCAGGTGCTCTTCCATGTAAAATCTGGCAAAGGAACAGAATAGAAACCTACGTCCTTTTTAATTCCCTGGCATGTGCTCACCGAATTCACCATAAGTGAGAGCTGTTCAAAGGTATTGATTCAGGGAGCAAGTCACCCCTGGGCCATCAGAGATGTGTGCTCCGCTCTGGTCCTACAGCAGCTTCAGCAAGGACTATGCTTTTTGTTGGATATCACCACTTGAGGGAATTTTACTTTTTCGGAGGAAGAAAGCAAATCCTCCCTTTTGAAGAGTAAAGCTGCATCGTGCTGCTTGCTGCTTCTGCTAACACAACCTGGTCTGAATGCGGTTGTCCCCATTTAACGCACTGATATCACCGCTTGCACAGACACACAGCTACAGCCCCTCCCTGCAAAGGCACCTGTGCTGCTTTCTTTTGCTTCCCACAGGGGTTACGGATAATCTAAGCACAGATTACGTACGCGATGAGCTAATTTTGCTGCTGTCCCAGAGCCTCTCTCTGCTTAATTTCACCACACAGCAGCTGCAGAAGTCAGGGCGGGTATGTGAAGTGCGGCAGTGCTCAGTGTAAGTTCTCACTCCAATCTGGATTCACAATCAGCGCAGAGAGCTCTGCTCAGTAATCTGCTTGTAAAGGCTGCCTCTCCACCTTCCCATCCCCAGACCAGGAGCCTATTAAATTAATGAGACAGAAGTCAGCGCAACAGCAGTCAACACGATATTGGTGTACGGCACTGGTGCTGTTACAATGTGCCCGTTTTTTTCTCCTGGGACGTTTAATTTCCGCTTCTCAAATGAGCTGCAAAGCTGTGAAGCCTGGCAGTGTTCTTTCTAGACACTCTGTGATGCAGATAATGAGGGTACTGATAGGTGCCTAGGAGACTGTGATGGCTCTAAGCACAGCTATGGTCTGATAATGCTTTATGCCAGTAGTGTCACAGCGGAACCACTATCATCCCTCAAGGAATGGTTCATCTTTATGTGTAATACAGCAGCTGTCACCTAAATAGCTAATGGGGAAGCAAAGTAGAACCTTAGTGCTAGTAATCTTTGTCACTTAATAATTTTAAAGGTATCAGACTTCAGTAGCTCCAGCAAGTTCCAATAAAAAGTGAGATTGTCTTTTTATTTTTTATTTTGTTTGTGGTGGATTAAATGTAAATTGAGAAATCCGTGATGCAGCTCCATGCAGATCTAATTTTGTATAATTTGAATAGCCAAGTAATTAAAATGTATTATAGGTATAAGATGCTGGGATGGTAGAGTGTCTGCTTTTAAGAGAAAGATTTATTGGGCTCACTGCATCCACAGTGAACCTTCTACAACCGCATTAGCCAACATCTGTCGGCAAATGTCATGACGCAGGGCATAAGACGTATCCTCACAGAGTGTATCTTTGCATATATTTGAACAACAGGCTAAGAATATAGAGCAACATTTGCCAAATGAGCTACTTGGGAAGAAGGCACATACCTATGTGTGCCACGCTGGATTCAATTTGTAGGTTGCATGGAGTACGTGTATGTGTACATACAACATATACAAGTCTACTACATACATGTGTGCAAGGTGATGTAGGTGAAGAGGCGTGCTCTGTGTTGTATATGTACACAGGGAGGGAGGAGAAACATGCAAATATACAAAGGCACTTCTGTAGGCTTCTCTTCAATTAATGCTGGTTTCCCACAGTGCTAGAACTCTGGTTGCATTCAATTTATGAAGGTAGGTAATGATAATAATTAATAGGGCAGTTGACACACATGATGTGAGTATTGACATTGCGCTATTAGTGTTTCCTGGAAGATTACTTTGTTTGTTTTTGCTTAAGTGCTCAAGATCAGAGCCAGTGATTTAGTGGGCTAGGGCACTGGCTTCTCGAGAGAAGCCAAGCTCATTTCAATCACACCTTCAGACAGCCTGATAATCTTTGGGGAGTTAACACACTTAGGCTGGTGAAGGTTAAGAGGAGAGCAGTGCTGGGATGTGTATGTCCAGTAATTGTCCGGGGGATGAGTTACAGATCCAGACAGCCCACAATTCAATCTACCCCCGGCGCTACAAATGCTGAGAGGATAAATCAAAGGGCATTTCTCTGGATTTGAGGAAGGAAAGAGGGGCTGCTGAACCATTTTCTCAGGGATGGTAAAGTAGCAGGATTACTACAGCAATGTCAGAAAAAGCGTGCAATAGGAGAGGGATCATTACAACACAGATTACCCTGACCTACACTGAATATTCAAGGGAAGGTACTGAGTGGCAAATACCAGCAATTTGGAGCACAATGACAAGGAGTGAGCTAAATTTCCTGCCTGCTAGGTTGCTCGCCTGCATTTGTTATTATCCTTCTGTCTGATGCAGAGGGTCGTGGGTCAGGTGTGGGTGGCCACAAGCCTGCTTCAAGCTAGCCCACTCATGTGGCAAAGGGGTTGCCCAGCCCTCTCACACAGGGGGGACACTGCCCATGTAGATCTGGCCAAGCAACAAAAGTGTGCAGGGCAACCCTTGCTGTGTACTCATACGGTGTTGGCACCAATGAGGACCCTGGAACATGGCTGGTCTCTTAGGCACAGTTTATGATATGAAGACAGCCAGAGCAATGGTGACGGAGAAAGCAGCAAGTGAGGAATCACTGGATTTTAGATGAGGGAGAGAGAGGACAATTTCGGAGCAAAAAGGCAGGTCAGTGGTACACAAAACCCAGTTTTAACAATTCCAAAGCGATATATTTTAAAATAAATATTTGAACTACTCATGTGAGTTGCTGGGTTTTAAATTAGCCTTGATAGGGAAGGAAAAAGATCTGACTGCTGTTTTAGGGAGAGTCTGAGGAACAGAGGCAGAACAAATCTGTGCTCAAGGCATAAAGTACAAAGGGCAGAAAGAAAAAATAATGCAGAGCTTACAATATAACTGTGTTTTCTTGAACTCCCCTGGATACTGCCACCCTTCCACTGGACTAAGAGACACATCAAAATAAAATTTTACTTTTCAAAATTATTGAAAACATGTAATTAAAATATTTATATTTAGAAATAGAAAGTGCATCTAGACTTTTTCAGAGGGAGATGATTGCCATGAGTATGATGGTTACCTTTTAGAGGAAATGAGCACAAGAGAAGGGCATGGTCACAGAACAACAAAGAAGCTGGGAAAAAGTGCTACAGTTAACACTTCTCCACACATTACATACATGAGTATATTTGGTTTCGTAAAAAGACCCTATGATTGCAAAGGATAGAGATAAGGCCTTTTCTTTTCCCACAGCATAAGAAATTCTTGGAGTTCCCTTCCCCAGGACCTCTCTGAAGGAAGAATGTATACAACCTGACTGAGGTCTTGTCTTATGGGTGGAAATTGAGAACAGCCACAGGGTTCTCACCTGAGGTGGAAGATATTCCTGAAGGACATCTACACTTGTGCTTCGAGGGCCACTGCTTCATTAGTGCTCAGAAAGACATTTCAGCAGTAGACCCTTGCAGCTCTCCCCCACAGTGCTTCACACAGCTTCCTGTAAAACTGCAGGTGCTCTTGGAAAGGAAATCTGGCCTGGAGATGCCAGGGGCCTTATTCAGTATAATTGTGATTTTTCTTCACTTTTGTCACTGTCATAAGGGACCTCATCAAGCCCCCTTACTTTCCAGACAGCGAGCTTTAAAGTTCTCCTTGCAGCTTAGTGCAGGAGACATGCTTTTTGACGGGTACTTGACATTTGTGTTAGGATATCTCTTCACACTTCACTTGACAGAGATAGACGTGTTGGCAAACAGAGAAACTTGGAGGAAAGCAGTGTGCCTGGGAGAGGTGACATATAGACAGGGCTTGCTAAAACAGGGGACACCTTGATCAAATCCTGCTCAGATGAGAAAATCTGCCATCTAGTTTCTCAATCTAGTTGAAGATCACCTTATGGTATTCTCCCCAGTTGGACCACCTGGTCCATATGCTGCAAAGGGCCATTGGTCACACACCACCTCTCCATATCGCAGAGCTGGGTGGCTGGGAGATTTTTATGCCATATCCATTCTCCTATGCCTGCTGTTCTCCTCCTTTATTCTTTCTTCCTCAAAACCAGTGAGTTTGCAGACTCTGGGGAGTCACCACCTCTATTTCCCATGTTTGGCAGATAGGAGGATGCTTAAACTGGATACCGCAGTATGCTTGTATTTCCTCTTAAATTGGAGGTATGAATTTATATTTCCAAAACCACAGGATAACTATGCGCCTGGGGCACATCTTCAGAAGTGTGAATCATTGCAATTCCCTCTCTTGGGTATTTTTGTCTTCACGTAGCAGGCAGCAGAGCAGGCAGAGGAAGGAAGCTGGTCTTCTCTCACCCGGGCAGCCAGCACGTGCGGTTTCAATCCCGTCCATCCCAGCTTCTCTTTTTCAGCATCTTTGAAGCAGAGATGATAATACTTTCTGCTCTTCTAAAATGCTTATATAAAGAGAGATTGAAAGGAAAGGGACTGGTTTTCATTAGAATTACTTATTTCAATGGCAAAAGTTCTAGGCACAGAGCCTTTCTTCAGCCCTGACATGGAAAGCCATTTTGCAGCTTTTGCTTCAAAGCTGAGAAAAAGACTGCGTGCCCAGAAGCTTGTCCACTTTTATTCCAGATGCATCTGCTGCTCTAATAAGAGATGCTGCCCCTCCCAGTGAACCTTGCCTCACTTATATCTTTCATCTATCATAGCTACACCAGCACTTTTGCAACTGGAATTAGTGGAGCTCTACCAGAGTTAAGTGTTGTTGAGGAGATAGTGGAGAAATGCACATGTAAAACTCACAATTAGGAGCAGGGGAAAAAATAATTCTAAGCAACATGTTTCCCCTTCCCCCTCTTTTTCCACATGTAAATCCTGGCTATTCACTGGAACATCATTAATCATGCTGAATTGTTGTGGCATGCATACATATGTAAAGCATAAACTCCTGGCGAGCTCTCCTGCAATTTAGTATTAATTAATGTCCACTTAGTATAAAATGTGACATCATATTTTAGGTCAGCACTTCATTGTTAATGTAAACTGTAAACATAGTGCACAGAAAAAAAATGGGAGATACGGTTTTCCTGCAGTATCTTTTTGACATGTTTACATAAAACATAAAGCTAATGTATCATTGGGCATCACATTTTTTTTCAGCTGTGTGTGCTGTGCAATACAAACAGCTCTGTGATACTCTGGCACTTTTATTTCCACAGCAGAGTAAACTTTGTGAGAAATTTCTACCTGCAATTCAATAAAGTATATTTAAAATATTTTCATTGCACCAAATATCAGCTGATGCACCTCTTATTAGTATAAATGGCATAGATTAATGTCAGGCATTTTCAACAGTGACAAAATTACAGAACCTGTATGGCTCATTAGGCTCTTGTTGCACGTTAAAGAGGACCATACCTTATTAATAAAGGAAATAAGGAAAGAGAAAAGGGTTTATAATGGCAAAAGTATAAAATTGCTTTTTAAAAAAAGAAAGCTTTCAGGTTTGGAGAAAAATAAAAGCATCAATTAATCTCTTCCTGTCTCTGAACACTTTCCAAAGTTGTCCTGGCTTTTTTTCCTACAGGATATACAGATCATACATAAAGATTTTGAGCAGAGAAAAACCGCTCGCAATCATACTGCACCAGCAAGGAGGATTTTTTGATGATGTAATGTGTTATGCTGTTTATGTGGGTCACAATTTACATCCTTCTTCAGGAAATCATCACTGTTTAAGTCAGGACGTACACCCACGTTTGAGTGAAGCTCTTGCTTATATCCCACTGAAGTGAATATAATTTAAGCATTTATTCCCAGTTAAGCACCTGGTGTAAACACATGCTGTGGAGAAGGACAGATTTAAAACACAGTTGAGACCTTACCATAATTGTGGCCTCAATCACACGGGCCCTGAACCTGTAGAGACAGACAGATCAGCACTGCAGACACAGTTAGTCTTATCAGCTTCTTGTGGGTTGCATGCAAGGAAAATACAGATGTGTGCAGAAACGCTTCTTTGTGAGATGGAAGCTGGAGGTCTTGCTGCTGGCAGTGGACAAGGGGCAGCTCTTGGTCACATTTGTATTTTCTTTGCCTGTGATTTTCTTGGGTGTCAGAGATGGTCTTGCTACTGGTGGTGTTGCTTAGGAAGGGATGAAGGGGATGTGGAAGTTCTCCTCACAGAAATGATGGTCGAAACTGCTCTCCTTGATGCAGTGAAGGAAACCTTGTCTCTTCTGTGATGCAACAGAATTCAGTCTTGCTCTCAATGCTGAGACCTTGAGCCAGTCATACTTCTTTTTACACACTCAGCGGCTGGCATTGGAGAAGAAACATAGCAGAGTTCAGCCACCTGCCAGTGTTGCATGAGCAGAGAGTGATTTTCTCTTTCTTTAGGTTTGTATTTCTGGGTTTGATTTGTTTTCCCAAACCGAGTTTGCTATTTATTGTCATGGCTGTCAGAACACACACACACACACACACACACACACACACACACAAACACACACACAAGTATGTCAGGCTTGTCCCCAGGAGGAAGTACATGGCAGCCACCATTTTGGCAGAAAATAGATAAAAATAAATGGCTCTGAAACCACAGTTCTAGTCAAATTAAACTCAATATGCCATTTTTCTAGTCTTTCTTCTCTGAGACTCACGTGCCCCATGATGTGAACACAAATGTTGTGCACCTTGGCCAAAGAGGTTCAAGTGTTCACTGACCACATCAGTGGGATGCAGCTGCTTCCAATTTGAAGCTTAAATCAGAGCTATGTTAGTGAGCTACTTCCAATGCCGAGCACTACAGATCAGTGTATTGAGATTTTTACCATTTTTTCTCAGTGTGATTAGCATTTTACTTGAGTCTGAGACATTAATCAATAAAAGCAATACCCTGTAAACAGAGTAAAATGAAAAAGCAAGTGCTGCATTTTAATAATATGAATAGAAGATTGTGTGGCATGAGGGGCCAAGGCAAAGCCTGCAATCTGATTACCATCAAAAGTAAAAGAATTGAAGGCAAAGGAAATTTTCAAGGCTGATTGCACACAGATGAAAAAAAAAAGTAAAGAAAGATAAAATATTGAACATTAGTTGGTGTGGGGGAATGTGTCTGAAATCTTTTATTTTACTGTTTTTTAAAAATTTTGTCTTTCCTGCTGTCAGTTTTAAGGCAGAAAAGAAAAGAGAAGGGAGGGGAAACTCAGATCTTGGACTCAATAAATTAAGCAGAACAACACATAAAAATATTTGAAACATTGCTGTTAAAGCAGAGCCAAGTTCTTCATAACGACACCACGGTTTTTGTTCTTTTAAGAACAGTGTTGCAGAAGTTACTTAAAAAAAACATAGTTTAAAATTTATCTCATTAAATGCGGTACAAAATATCATGCTGGAAGCCAGAAAATAATAGCCAGCTGCTCGCTGCTCTTCATCTACAGAGCTCAAGTGCTCTGGGATGCTGGCAAGTATTGTATTTCGGGCAGAAAGCACCAAGGCCATACCCTGGTGCCAGCGAGGCTGGGGAGAAAGCCAGTGTGAAAGCTGACATAACCTGCCAGCTCCTCTCACACTGCATCCAACAGGTCACACCAGCACCCGACAAAGTCCTTCAATGTGTTTCCTGACAGAGACCCCGAAAAACAGCAGCGTAGCATGGCCAGGCAGTTCAGCCACCAGGACCAGAGCTGGTGGGGGGGCTGGGCTGTCCCTCTGGCCAGCTTCTGTCTCCACAGCCATGGTGGCTTAGCCCATTAGGGTGGCATCCTAAATATTTAAAACCATGATACCATATGGTAGCATGATTGCAGTGCCTAGCTAACCCATACATCTTCACCAAGAACTTAGTATATTTTTTCTCAGTGGCTTCTTACTTTATGCACTGTATTTCTTATTGAACAGAAATTAACATGAACTTCATTGTTTACTTCCTTATTTTTGTCTTCTTCCCTTCCCTTCCCTTCCCTTCCCTTCCCTTCCCTTCCCTTCCCTTCCCTTCCCTTCCCTTCCCTTCCCTTCCCTTCCCTTCCCTTCCCTTCCCTTCCCTTCCCTTCCCTTCCCTTCCCTTCCCTTCCCTTCCCTTCCCTTCCCTTCCCTTCCCTTCCTCTATATTCTCAGTGGTGTTGCCACAACTTGGGGAACAGCTTTTATTCATGAACTGCTTTATGAACTATCTTCTCCTAGAGCTGCAGCAATTAGCAAGGTGATCTCTCAACATTCGTCTTCTATGGGCACCACACAAAGGCTCTCCAGTTCCTTATGCTTTTTCTTTGGAGCAAAAGACTGGTTTTTACTTTAAGAAGGGATTCAGAATAAAAAAGGCAAGGCAAGAAAATTCTGAGCTGCATAAAGCCCCTAGGAATCTCATAAAAGGAAAGTGTCCAGAAGATTCTGCCCCAATGCTGCTGAAGGTGATTGCTACCTACCTTACTCCTCCTCTCCACACGTGGAGTCTGGGTTCACAATGCTTTCTGTCACAGGTTTAGAGGTGTTTTTTAACTGTTTCTAATCTGTAGACTCCTAAAAATTTTCTGGTGGAGAAAGGGTCTTTTTTTACAGCAAACTGAATTTTCCAAACAGCAAGATTTGTCTCCTTTACTAAACCCTTTAAGAGCAACAAGTGGTCTCCAGGAAGTCTGCAAAAGATGATTTTTAAGGATATCAAGCTAGAGAGGTAGCAATGCTGATTTCTGAAAACCTCCTGGGTAACTCTATGGTTTACTAAATAGAAGAATGTGGCTGTCTGTTGATTCCTCTCTTGGAAACACAAGGAAGCAGCCATGGGTCTTGGGGTGACTTGCTGATGGACTTCCTTCCTCCTCCTCTGCTTCCTCCAAGATTTGCCTGTTCTTTAGAAAATATTCGTGGTGCTCATTACTTCAGCATGCTCAAAATGTTTGCTACTACACAAAAATAATAGTAAGAGGACATTGCCTTGTCTACAAAAGAGTGACACTGTGCTAATTTGATCCTACAACACGGGTGTAAGGATGCAGCTGCAGTGTTCAGACTGTAGGGTAAAAAATAACAGCGGAGCAGATGTGTTTCCCTGCACAGCATGGAATAAAAAGAAACATCTGGCCCTTGGCCCCTAAAGGATATTTCTCGTCAAGAAGAGTAAATTAAGGGTGGATTGAAGATGTGAGGACTCAGCTAAAGGGATCTGCTGCCTTAGAAACCATCTCTAACTCAGCTTCCAGCTTCTGATGCATAATGCCATGTAAAACATAGGGCAAAAATAACTGTCGTAAGATACATGCAATCAAGTACAGACATCAAAGTATCCACAAAATATATGCTGCTGTTTTGTCCAAACAAATAAGTAAACAAACAAAGGAAATATTTTTAAACACTAAACATACACCAGTTATATTGCTGCAGGATAAAACATGGGCTTTTTATAAAATCTATTGAGTCATAAATCTCTGTATTTCCCTTTGTGTTTGATCTCATATATTACTTGGAGTTTCTAAAATGATAATAAGGCATGCATTAAAAATATTTCTCTTATTGTTACATTTCAAGCACGTTTACTGTTAGCTGCTTAGCTTCATTATGTATCATAGTCTGAATCTACAAATCAAGTATAATTAGACTTAGAGAACTGATTGGATTTCTAATTAAGCTACATTGGAAACAACAATGCACAATCAGTAAATATTCTGACTAGGTACATTTTAAAGAGCAACTCTTGGGCTTTTCGCTGATGACTAGACACCAGTGTCATTAAATATGTTGGTGGCAAGCAAATTTTAAAGCTAAAATAGAGGCAATTAGTAAAGATCTTGAAATATTTAATCACGTTTGTCCAATTAGTGTGCAATTAGGCAATGGTGTGGCGTGGGACAAACATTCTGCTTCAGTGTTTGGTAGAGAAGGATCCCTTTGAAATTTTGTTATTTAGTTTATTGATATATAAAAAGGAAGTTATGGTTGTAATTTCCAATTTAAAAAAATACTGTGCAGATGGTCTGACTATATGTTTAACAATGTTAAACAAAACTAAACAAGGGAAGCATGTTACCTGAAATTACACAGCTGTGATCACTGAATAAGCTCCAGATCACGTTAGATTACAGCTGTGGGCATCCTGATCACAGAAAGTGCCAGGTAGTTATGATGGATCAAAGCTATGTAAGCTGGCCTCTCACATCTTAAGATGACATGATTACTTTGTCCTTGACTGAAAATGTACTTTTTTTTTGAGCTTCATCTGGTTGTTTTGCATTCCTTCCATGAAGCCTTATGTTGGCAAGTTCGTTGTGGAAAGTCAAGTGGTAGCTTTTCATGAATAAGCCACTTAAGTACTATCTTGACTTCCCTTCAACTTGAGGATCTGACCCCCTTTCTAGCAAATTTTAGGCTCTCCTTTAAAAAGGATCACGGCACTTTCTTAGTTGATTCACAAAACTTCAGTGTAACATTTCGGCCAGCATTTTGAAAGTGTCTCCTGTCACACCTTTCAGTGTGCAACCCTGCACAGAAAGTGTCACCATATTGCTATTTTATCAAACCAGTTTGCTCTGTGTGGCCACGTGCAGGTAGTCAAGGAAACAGCCCCAGGGAACATCCCCAGGTGCTGGAGCTCAGTTTTCCAGATTGTTAATTGTTAGAGCAGTCCCTGGCATGGGTCAAGTATGAGTCTCCCTAGCCATCCCTGGACACAGCTCAGGTGTTACCACGGGCCAGAGACTATTCCCAACAGGCATTCTGGGAGGGACAGAGGATTAAGAGAATGGATGTGGGCCCTCTTGTGCCAGCTGGCCTTCACATCAAAGTGCATTTAACCTTCTACTGTCAATAGTCCCTGTGGGTTCACAAGGCGTGAATCTGAGGGAACTAGGGATGATGTGGACCAGCCTGGACTCCTGACTTCTCCTCTGCAGAGGCTGTCTCATTTCCACCTCATACTCAGTACAGACTAAGAAACAAAATTCCCAGTTTCTTCCCCAGTCATAAAAGAAAGAGATTTACTTTAGCTGTTGTTTGGATTTGATTGCCAGAAGCTTATTTTTTTTTCATAGAAAAGAATAACAGGTGATCAAATTTCAAAATGTCTTTCTATGCATTTCTGATAAATGCTATCATTTCTGCAATGCTGTTAAGCTATTGTGGGTTTAAACATTGTCAATTTTACTTTCATGTGAGAAATTTGTTTGATTTCATTATTGAAAAAAATGGTGATATAAAGTAAGTAATACTTCCTAGCAATGCAATGCTTTATTTTCTCTCTGACAGATACAGACTTAGAAATTCAAAGCAGAGAGTTTTGTCTTGCAGTCAGGTTGGTGCCTGCAATTTTATGAAAGTATTTGTGTTCATTTCTTGAACAACATTAAAACAAAGCAAAATATTTTTGAACTGAGAAGAGAAATATGCTTAGAGGAATATTGTATGGGAGAGAAATGAAACAGGCAAAAAAGCCAATAATTGATAATTACAGAGACATTCATTTATTCCTTGACTGTAGGCAAAATTCACCTGGATCAAAGGCTAGATTTTGGCCCTTTGATATTCAAAGGTTAAAAGCAAAATTTTTCAAGTTCACTATTTCCCACATCTTAGGAAGCATTTGCATCAGATTTTCTCAGGTACTTTCTCTCAGGCAGAGGAGAGGCCAGTGCTCTCCTGGGAGGCTGGGACTCCATCAGCCCTCCCATGCAACACAGGCATTGCTTTAAACCCCTTGCAAACCTGACTGCTGGGGAGAGATTGTGAGCTCTGTTGTGAAGTGAACCTTGCAGTACACGAGCCACTTCAACTTTCAATTATGACTGTGTTGGAGATAAGAATAATTGATAATAACATTTGTTGCTGTTGTTTTTACAAATACATGCATGATATCCTTAATTGTATTTTTTTGGTTACATTTATGTTTTTATATATATGCCCTGATTCACAGAAGAGTTGAGAGTCTATGGATGAAAAAAATAAGAACTGCAGGTCTTCAATATGTTGGTAAATAGGCTGCCAAATCCTATATGGAAATAAGAAGTGAAAGTGGTATTTCATGGCCTCCGCCTCAACACATCTTTGTGGAGATCAGGAAACCCAATCAATAGGCTGAATGCCAGAAGATTGAACAGCCAGCTGCAAAGGCAGCACAAGAGATGTGCCTCTTACAGTTAATGCCTTATGAAAACCACAGACCCCCATAGGGTTAATCAAACATTCACTGCTCTGACTTAAAATGTTCTTTAGTCCTCAGAAGAAAATGGTACCCTTCATTGCTTTTAAACATCTAGGCAAAAAAAAAAAGAAGGAAACTGCATCTCTAGTTGTAGAAAGTTAGTAACCCCAGCTTTAACCTGTACTTCTGTGTGAGTATTTGGGTAATTATATCCAGGATCATGTGCTGAACTTTCACAAACTGGGACCTCAGTCCTCAGGCACATGGTTATATACACGATATATATGTACACATATACATGAGTATCCATATATGTGCATATATGCACTGCAAATGTACAGGAATTGTGAACTTCAAAAAGGAAAAGAATGTTTTGGAAATTCTGAAAAGGAAACTGCTGTTTATTTGATAATGGAAACAAAACCAGCACTTGAATAGCAATTGAATTCATGCATCGCTGTCAAAGTAAGCTCTGCGTGGATGCACAGACTCGAAGGTTCTCTGTAGATGCTGAATTCCTCACAATGTTGTCTTTAACAAAGAGGTAAATGTAGATTTGAAAAAAAATTGCTTTTATGTGCAAGACATCACAGAACAGCAGCTCCATTCACTGCAGTCCATTATTTAAGTCTCTCAGTCAACTGTACAGATTTCCCATAAAAGGAAAAATAATGGGACTGTGGGAATAAACTCTCCAACGTTGTGTACTCTTGCCGGCTTCTGGAGCCTTTCCCTCCAGTTTTAATATCTTGATTCTGTGAAATGATAGCAGGTATGAGCTCATGAGCCAACAACCTCGAATGGGCAGTCGTTCCTGACCAAAGCAATTCCTATATTCTTGCTGGACTCTTCGGTCCCCATCCACAAGGGTGAGGAGAGGCATTGGTGAGAGGCACGGAAGATTTGTCACATGCCTTTTGCCCTTGAGACTTCCCCTTAGCTCACCTTAGCATTGGCTCCTGCACACCTCATGCTTGATGGGGTGGGACGCATAGCTGCTGTTTCCCAGAGGGATGGGGCAGCTGTGGCACAATGCTGGCACACTGTGGGCTGAGCTGGGCTCATCCCCGGGGCAACCTCTCCCATAGAAATATTCATGTATAGGAATGGGAAAGGCAGATGGGTTCTGGGCACAGAAGGGAAGGGGAGATCGAGCCACATCACCCCTGCAGTGGCAGGACTGCCTGCAGACTGGCCAGGTGACACATCATCCAGGCACCTTCCCGTGACGGTGAGGGAGACCCAGATTTCCCACCTCCCCTCTGTACTGTCATAAACCATGTGAATGTGGGGAAAGGGTCCGTGAAATTAATTACACTGTGAGTGCTTGGTAACCAAATGAATTGTAAATTGTACGTTATTAAAGCAGCATCAGAGCACTGACTGATCTATTATTCTTCAGGGAAATGTATGAAGATAAGAGCTTTATATGCTTTAGGGATCTTTCCAGCCACCACACAACCAGCTTTGTAAGAAAAAATGTGGCAATATTTTGTTAATGTCTGAGTTGCAACTGACACAATACTGTATTGTTTATGTTTATTACAGTCTTCTATCTAATATATATGAGATAGTATACACTACCAGTGATATATACATGCCCAGTCCCTTTCTGTTTATCCTCTTTTAGATGGTATTTGGGACTAATCACCCTCATTTCTGTGTCAAAAAATCTGTAGGTGCAGAAAAGTGAGATAAATTTTAAGTGTGCTCTTTTGCACAAATCATGCAACTAGCAAGATGCACAGCTATTGTTAGCCTGATTATTTTGCCTGCATATTATTCCATGCTGCCTACCTGTCTTCTGGCTTCTGAGAACCGTAAAGGGCTTGCTGCAGAGTTGTATGTTCAGAAAAAGCCTATTAAATAATAACAGGGAAGAAAAAGCCTATGGGTTTATATATGCATGCATGTTTTTCTCCCTTTTTTTCCACAATGCACGCTCCCCTTCACACTCCTCTCGGGTAGTGGCTGATTTTCAGGAGGCCTGGTTCTCACCTCTGCACTGGCATATTCTGACAGACCAAAACGCACATGCCCTCCCTCTTAGGAATGCTAATTTTCTGTACTACTCCTTATAGGCAGTCTCCCTGACATGATGTAATTGCCCTTTTTACCCCTTGCCTCCGGCAGGAAGATGTGTTAAGTAGGAGTGTGTAGAGGAGAAAGGGAGAGTGGTTCTTTTATTGAAGAAATGGAGGCTGTAGCTACTCCAGCATCGCTTTCCCTACAAGGTCTCCTTTATATTCCTTCCTTGAAGGAAGACACACGAGAGTATGCACTGTGAGCTGTTTGCCAGTGAAGAGGAGAAACAGCTGGAGAAAGATCCTCCTCCCTCTGGCTGGAGACACATCTCCCAACGAAGCTGCTCAAGGCAGAGGCACGCTGGTTTCTACAGCCACCCCACCAGTGGTTCCATAACAACGAGCAAATTTGGGGGGCTATTATACACTAGAGTAACCCTAAGTGTTTCTTTTCTGGTGTAGAGTAAGCAGTCACATTCTCTTTCTTTCAGAAAAGTCCTATTAGAAAAAATTTTTCCTCTGACTGCAAGACTTAGATGGGCATTCAGCAAAACTCACAACTCAAATAGTCAACGATATTATTGAAATCTGAGTGAAGACTCAGTGAAAGCAGTCCAAACAATTTCAGGACTTGTTCTCACCTCTGTTCAGGCACTGGAGACAATGAACTTTAGCTGAGTAAGATATTTCCATAACAGAGGGGGGCATCTTTGTTTGTTTACCAATTTTTCAAAATAAATAGATGAACTTCCAGTTTAGAGCATTTACTTTCTTTGGTACAACTGTCCTAACTCTTTTTAATAGTATAAAATACGGTGCTGCTGACTTTCCCGTCATTCATCAGCCCCGCAGGAGTCAGTAGCGTCTTTCAGATGCGATGCCTCCCGCTCCTCAGAGAGCCCTCTGCACTGCGCCCTGAAATTCAAGAGAGGGCAGCATTTTACTTAGGCTGCTTGACAGGAAGGGGACGATTCCAAGTACGTAGAAGACTGTCGGCAACCAGTTAAAAAATACACACACCGTGTTCTGAAAAATTAATTTTATTGGAAGAAGTGCAATATTCCTAGGATATCGCAAAAACCCCTCTTAATTGATCAGTGATGTCAATGAACACCCCATCTATGTTCAAGGCATTCTTTGTGCACTCTGTTGTATGCAAAGAATAATTCTTTCCTCAGCACACCACAATGACTTTGCCACCAACTTTTGACTGCACTAGCTAACTAATAATGTATTGATGCATCATGGATAAATACTGTATATGAAGGTAGTGTTAAATTTCATCTGAGGTAAAGAATCCACTTCTCTCATTCAAGTCCTGATTCAATGAAGTTCTTCAAATTATGCCTAAAATATTACCAAGCTGCTATTTTTTATGACTCCAGTATCTGCTCAAAAACTGGCAAAGCCCATCCAAAGCAATGGATAAGTAACCCCAAAATCTGTCTTCTAGTGTGAAATAATCAAGCATGCAAAGAAAGATCAAAATGCTCATTTTAATCCAGAAGCCTGGGCCTTGTGATCAAGAGTATGCTCCTTTCAGCTTACCTTCTGTTTTTAAAGAGTCCATGTAATGTTTGCTCTGCCTGAACAGCAGCAGAGCATTGATTTTTACAAGGAAATTCTAAGGAACAAGATATCTTTCAAGTACGTGGTGGACTGTAAAAATATTAGAGGACATGCAAGTGTAATACAAAGCTTTTTTTTTTAGTTTACCCCCTACTCAACATTTGGTGAAATGTTACCCTCCTAAAATAACCACACTGTCAACACTGTCTCTGCCACATTCGGCCAAGCTGCCTGAATCACTGAAGAGCCCAGGACAGGACAAATACACATTTTCCTTCTCTGTTTGTATCTAACAAATAACATATGTTGCAGTATTGAAAATGCACACCTGATATGACTAACAAGGGATTTTAAAATATTTTTCCTAAGATGACAGCCACCCTGCTATTAAGTGTTTACTTAATGAAATCTGTAGACAGGGAAAGGTTGAAGTTGCAGCAATTCTTCTTAAGAAGGAACAAGCTGCTTGAAATAAAGGTTTCTTCAGTGATCTTGGGCTAAATCTGCGTTACCAGAAGCAGGCAGACCCAAGCCTGAAGATATTTGCTTCTAACCCACTCTAAATACCCACTAAGGAGTCCATGAAGGAGTTGTTGAACCCAGGACTTGGTGCTGCTGTCCCACAGCCGCTTGCCCTGCTTTTCCTCAAGTGGCAGGCCCTGCCATGTGGCTGTCACCACAGTCCCCAAGATGTGCCAGCTGAACCCTTTTCACATGGGCTAGAGGGAATCTGGCACGGCATCTCCAAGTGAACCTGCCAGGAAGCAGGGTCAGCCCTTTGCAAATAAACCCTGCCTGATCTGAGTAACACAAATGGATGCCTGGAAGATTAATTCATCCCCTGTAATAATACAACTACTGTTTGCACAAACCAGTGGCATGCAATAGTTTCTTATTAAAATACCCAGGGTATGCATTAAGATCTCACTAAATAAAGTAGGGCTTAAGGACAGGAGAGAGTGTGGTATTTCCTTGCTTACAATTTGCCACTTTTTCAGCAGATTTGATAGAAAGCCATAAGTCAGCACTGTAAGTGGACCAACAAGTTGTCTAGTCATCTAGAACACCCTCATGTAATTATATCGTCTCTTAATTTTTGTTTTGTAACCTCCATAGCAGTCTTCAGTGAATTATATCATCTATCTCTACCCTGACAGCATATCAGGGTACATTTTTTCCCTTTGTTTTCCAGTTTCCCACAATGGAAACATGCAAATCTCAGCAAGGTATGTACCTACTACTTTAATCTTCTCTAAAGTGAATCCAGTTGGCCCTTTAAAAGTAACATCCAAAAGATTATTTTTATTGTTTCCATTCTCTATTGTAGCATACAGTCTTCTTGCTGAAAGGATATCCATCTAACTTTACACATACATAGAATATACATTCGAATCATAGATACATATCAATATAACACACATCACAGACTGGAAATACATTATTAAAATTAACTGCATTACAGAGAATAGAGGTATAAACAAAACTGCTGAGGTACTCGACTCTCCTTACTGCAAGGTACCTTAACTTGAAAACCTGCCATTCCTTTGTAATGCAGTCTTGAGATACTTCATCTGCTTTTGCTCTTCCACTGATGTAAATCAGCAGAAAAGTTGTCTGCAGAGGATGAGGGATAATTGTGGCCTGGGGGGTTGTCTCTCTGTAGCTGCGTGCACAGTGGGTCTGCTCACCAAATATTTAGCGTGCATATTTTCAAGGGCTCTTTTCCAGCAAGGAGTTGGAAAGCAAGAAACAACAAAACTGGTTTAATGCACCAGGTAAATCTGACCAGCTCATTGTGAAACCTATCACCGCACATGATTGTTACGATAACAAACGTGGTGAGCTCTAGTTATTACACGCACAGCCCTGTACTAACTGCTCCCTACAGCTCACCCGTTCTCTCACTTTAGCAACACCCCACACACCTGTTCAAATAATATTACTATTACCTTGTGTTGACACCACATCCACCCTTTCCTTTCATATAATAAGAGCTCCTGGTGAACTGTAAATGGAAAGCTTGCGGTAGCAGAAGCCAATTGTTTACCTGTCTCCAGTTTGTTGCCACAGATACTTGGTCAGGAGAAGGGAACAAAGATCAGTTTGACATCCTTGTTAAGCAGGATTTGCCCCCTACCTTACCCACAAAAGGTTACGAGTTCCTATTCAAGCCTGAGCTCCACAGGTGTGCCATCACTCTTGTCTGACAAAATACAGTTTGTTTCAATATGGCTGTTGGCCCGGCAAAATAAAGACCTTGCCCTGCAACACAGACACAAGCATTTGTTTAATATTTCAATGAATCCAAGCAAACACAGATATCTCTCTTCAGATTTACCATTTGAGCTGAACAGGACACAAGCACTCCCAGCAATCACTGGCAGTGAGCATCCAACCCTGCCATTCCCGCTAAAATCATGTCTGAGTGCAAAACTCAACTCAAAACCCATCTTGCAACAGGCAAAAGGATTTTCTAACTTCCTTCATGTGGACACCGGGCCCTAATCTCAAGATCACTGAGATGAACAGGAGATCGAGTCCAAAGCTGAGATGGGGACAGGTTTGGCCTCATGATATATTTACTTCGCCATGTAGCCCTGTCAGAGCTGCATAGAGAGTTGTTGTGGGTTTAGAATAGGGGCAGATTAAAAATTGCGAGCCCTGGCACCATCCTGCTTGACTGTGCCCATCTTCTCATGCCAGTGACAACAGTGTAGGTTTGGGCAGAATTGCTAAAAAATGGTAAAACCTGGCTTCCATCTGAGGCCCAGATGAGGCATAATGGCATTTTGTCCATGCAGAGCAGAGCACTGCAGAGCCCTAAATGTACCCATTCATTTACGTGAAGGTGATGGAAAGACTTCGGTGGGCATTTGGTCAAGAGCTGAGTCACTGGAGTTTCCAGCTCTTTAGGTAGAAGCATTTTTCACCAAATAGGGCTAACGAGAACGTTTTGCCCATTTTGCAGCTGAAGCAGTGCTCTGTTTCTACTGTTTTACATTATTAAAAGCCGTATCCATAGCTGCTTCCATTATGGTTTTAACAGCATTGTTTGCAGTCAGCTGTAGGAAGGTGTCCCTGTACTTAGAACAGGAAGTGTGGTCAATAGTTCGGAAAGAGTTTGTATACTGGGCTGCAGCTTATGTAGAGAAACATCCTTGAGGCAGGGAGCATATTTTATTTATTGTTTTATTTATTGCATATGCCAGGTAAATGGAATCCCAAATTATGAAGATGCAAAACACAGTGTGGGTATTTATCAGCACTGAATGTTTTTATGTGCTAGAAATCAGCTTGGGGTTTCCCAGCTGACTGTGAGCAGCTTGATGGTTTTGAAGATCTAGCACCTTTGGAACTGAAGGGACATGTTGAATTTTAAGCACTTGGAAAGAGAATAAATTGCATGAACAGCAACATTTTTTTTTTGTATGCCCATCAATAGCAAATGATGAAGCCTCTGGGGGATATTAACACAAGTAAACTAAACAGGGGAGTGGGACTGTTTAAATAAGGTGAGACAAAAGCCTTCACGCCACAAGCAAATGACTTTGATAGTGATTTTTTTATGTTTCCAGGTCTATTGTTGTAGATGTCTGAATTTAAATAGGAACTTTTATCTTTCTTGGCCCAGGTTCTCCTTCTTCATTAGCCTGACCAAGGTGGGTTCCCCTTGCAGCTTTCTAGTCAGGTAGCCTGCTCTCCTGCCCTCTGGGAACAGAAAAAGATTTGCCCTGGCTAAGAGCTGCAGAGGCATGAAGTCACCTGCGTGCATGCCTTCACTTCTGTGTGCCCTGTACCTTCACACCTGCCCTGGCCATACTGGCTGCCTGGCATGAAGCTTCCAGAGCTGCACCCCACAAAAAAACACCAAACTCTTAAAAAGTCCTGCTGGCACTTGAAGCCCTAGGGCAGCTTACTGGGATATTACATCCTACTTACCTGTTAAACCTGTCCCACACACGGACAAAGACACTGCTTCCTCTGAGACTAGAGAAGGTACCATTTTGCACCATTGCTGCCCCAGCACTGTGATGCTCCTGCAAGGATTCACCAGACTCTGCACAGACACAGCAGAAACTAAAGGGAAATGCTTGGCCCGTGGCACCCTGTCCTCCTGCCCCTCTGAGGCCAGGCCCTGCAGCCCTCCCAAACGATTCATTACATGTACTGTAGCCCACACACGTAACGTGTCTGGCCCCGCATATTTCCAGGGCTGGTGGAGAAGAGAGAGGGGAACAGAGGAAGGAGTCTTAAAAATGGATCTATGTTATGGTCTCGTTCTTCCCCATTTCCATGTTTTCATAGGGATCTTTCCAACCTGCTAAAAAAGGCTGAACAATATTAATTTTGAAATATTCTAAACCAGATATAGATGCTAGGCTGTTACAAATATAGAAACTGGCATCTCTGAATGAAGAGATAGCCTATTGAAAAAATAATACATATTAAAAATATCTGAATTGGAACTTACAGGATAAACTGTAAAACCTTCAAAGGAACCATTGATCTATGGAGAACATAATATGCATGTTAAAAATCATTGGAATGTTTATTTACATGACACACAGCTCAGAAGAAGCCATTACGGTCCTTAAGTAAATTATACATGTTGTGAAAATTGTCAAAGTGCTTCTTTTACCAGAAATGAATGTATCCTGTCAGTTGATAAACACATTATCTTTGGGGGAAAAAAAAAGGCAAGCAAACCCAAGGCTAAAAGAAGGTTAAAATGGGGGGAGGGGGAGAAGGAAGAAAATAAAAACCAGTCCTCATACAATGTCCAAGTATGTTCCATGCCCATCAAAGGAAGAAAAGCCTGAGCTGCCCTGCCTTGTGTCCCACTCAGCACTGCCATCGCACTTCATGCGGGAAGAGCTGCGTGCCTAGGACTGTTGCAGAGGGGCTGCTCCTGTCTCTGTGTGCCAGTGTCCTGGGCGCCAGCAATTCTCCCTACAGGCCAAGAAATGACAAATGGGGACTAATTTGTTCCAGCCAGCACCATGTCCTCTACTTTGAAATAAGCTGCCAGAAAAGTGCTCTGCTTTCCCCGCCCCTGTCCCTCTGAGTGTGGTGAGGGACTGCAAGAGTACCATACCCCATCAGTACTGTCTTCACCTTGGTGAACTGCTTTTTATGCCTGTTTTTAGAGGTTCTCAACTGCATCAGTGCAGCCAAGCGGTGGTTGCCAAGTGGCTACCCCCCACCCCCCATATACTTTCAAGAGAGGCAAAATGGGGGAAAATATTGCCTTGCAATGCCAAGCGTGCCTGGCAAAACCAGCCCATTGCTCACTGGCATCTTTCTGATGACCCCAGCTTTGTGTTTGTGCCTAAGCACAGCACTCCACAAGATTTGCACCACTTCTTCCCTAGTGCTCTGTGGGTGATGCAGTTTTACTTCAGCAGATGTTTTCCTGAGGAAGAGGGATGTCAACTTAGAAAATCCCCCCTTCTGTCCATGTTGCTGTGATCATACAGCAGTCTACACCATAGCTTGGCCCCTTCAAATTTTTTTTCCAGTCTGTGGAGGGGAAAAGGTTTTTTATCAAGGAAGCCTGGCCAAGACATAGTGGCTGAGAGACCAGCTCTGGCCTGAATGATGCTGGGCTGGCAGCTGCCCACAGACCTGGGGCGCCTGGTCCCCAGCTCAACTCGGATGTGCTCCGAGGGCTGGTGTGTGCGTGCCTGCTTTGGGTGTTTCCAAAAGCAGGCTCTCCCGGTAGGCACAGCATGCCAGTTTTCTCTTACACAGCATTAAGAGTAAAGGATGGATTTTCTAATGCAAGAAAGCAAGCAGTTGTGTGGGGGGAATATATTTAGCCTGTGTTTCAGATCACATGTTCTGGGACTGGAGAGCAAAACATTTCCAATACTGTTTCAGAATCATGCTATTTAGTAGTGCAAGGCCTACTATTGGAGAAACCAGTAAATTGCATTGCATCTAAAACAATTACTTGAATTGCTTTTACCATGGTTTCTTCTTTCCAGCAGCAAAGATTTTACAAAAATGTGACTTCTACAGCTACTAAAGCATTGAAAATACAAATAATAGTGGAGTGCTGCTCTGCATTTGCATAAACCTGTTTATCCTATACATGGTTTACTCATTAACTTTCAGAACAACCTGCAGGACAGCTATGGCATTCCTTATGACCGCTTCGTTCGTGGCTGAAAATGCAACAACTGCTTAAAATAAGCAACGCTACATTTTTCAGAAAGTGCAAATAAATACCATTCCCATATGAAACGGCATGGAAAATTCAGCTATCACTGCAAGAGCTAGAATTTGACTTTTATATGGAATGAACATCTCCTGTCACTTGGAAATTTCAGAAGGGAGTCTCAGCATCTGCAAGGACTGGGACCTCTGCACTACAGCTCACCAAAACACACATACACAGCATGAACAGTATCTATTGCTATGCTCCGCAGACAGCATCTGAGTTAGGGACGGTAAAGACCTGGATCACTCATCTATTCCTCCTTGAGACCATTTTCTAGTCCTTTACAATTTCAGTGTCCAAAGCAAGAGAGTCCTTGCAGCCTCTACTAGCAAAGTGTTTTTCGGTCGGCTCCTTCTTAGGAAGGCTTTCCTGACAATCACCCCAGCTTTCCCTACACTTCCTTTCTTACCAAAAGTATAATCCCCATGAGAATGATGAAGTAAAAAACATGAATGTGTTTTTACTGTTTCACCTTCCTGCTTTATAAAGATGAGTACATGTTGCCACTAGAACATTGCAAATAGAAAACTGGAAGTTTCTTTGACAGATAGTGACTTGCTCAAGGTCACAAAAGAGCCTCAGTAGCAGAGCTGGGAACAGAATTTGGTATCCTAATTCCTAATCTGGCAGCCTCGCCACAACTCTCATCACGCAATCAAATAGCTCCTTTTAAGGAATGCTTTAGTAACTAGTAGAAAATCCAAGGCATTAGAAAGAGTCCTTTTAATTTGCCTTTGTTCAAACATTTATGCCTTTTTGCTATATGGAAAACATGATTTAAACAAGATAAACAAGGATTAAAACATGATGAGAGACTTTAAAATCTTTGAAAAACAGAAGTAACTATGGCTGTAGTTAGGACTGTACTGATTCCAGCCATTAGGAAGCGAGCGATTAGCTATTCCCTGCTTACAGTTTCATGCATAGCAGAAGGAATAAATCAAGACCAACACCTATATACTCTGATAGAGCTTTTTTGAGTGGTATATGCAGGCTTTCACATTTGTCAAGAATAGCCTGCAACACAAAAAAAAATTTGCAGGTTTTTTAGAAGACACTGTTTATTAAAGGTCCTAACTTGTTGCACTGCAACAGTTTATAAGAAAAGCAAAACCAAAGCCTCAAGCTGCTAAACTCAATGGGAGATTGCCCTGATCTGAAACAAGCTGGGATTTGGTACGCTCGCCCTTGAAGAGGAGTTCAGTGATTTATCAGCTCTCCCAGGATTCACCGGCTTTGATATGTAGAAACTCTACAAGGTAGTTTCATATTTTAAGACGGCATCTTTTGCTTGCTTCCTCTTCTGTGTAACAGAATACTGTGATTTGGCAACAGTGGATAGAAACAATCAAGGGTATTGAGAACTAATGTTACTGGAAAACCATATACAAAATATGCTGAGCTATGCAAGCCAGTTAAGTGGAAGACTAAAAATATTAATAGAATAAACAGAAAACCAACGTAAATGTAAACCATTCCTTTGGAAAAATGTTGCTTTTCTTGTTTCAAACACAAGAATTCCCAAAAGGTAGTAAAAAATCCTATTGATAGCACTCTTAATGTCATTGAATTAGTTGGAGACGCAGGATAAGAGGTTCATGACTTAATTTTACGAGAGCATATATTTTGCTCATTAAACTACTATTATGATAACATTCGAGCTGGGGGAAAACAATGCAGGGACCCACTCCCCATCCCTTGAGACAGAGCTCAGCCTGTGAAATGCCCCTGCCTTCAATACATTTGCAGTGACAGGCCTTATGTTTGCAGATGTTAGCCACTTTTTGATTTGATCTTTACACAATCATTTTGATTAAGAAAATGTTCATCTTGTTGATGTTATCACTGTAGTCAATAGCTAATGACCCCAGCAGTTGATTTCCTTATAAATATTTAACTTAATAGAATAAGTCCCTTGGGTTATAGTACTTTTGACACTTCTATAATCTGAAACAAATCCTCTTTTTTAGTCAAACAGACCATGTTACACACACAGTTGGCTAGCTATTTACAAAGCACCCAATTAAATCCTACTTAATTCTTCCACTCTGAAAATCCCGTTTCATTAGTGCGCAGGCTACTGATCACACAAAATGAGCATCTTTCACTGAGCCTGAACCTTAGTTTACAGTCTGTAAGACTAGATTGTACAAAAGCGTGCCATAAAATGAATTCGCCCGTCAAATAGTATGCACAAAAAAAAGTGAGAACATACAAAACCAGAGGAGTGAAGAAATAAGCTGAAGAATCACAGTTAAAGACAGGTAAATCTAGTTTAATGTTCACATGTAGTAAGTTACACATCACAGAGGTTAAACAGGATTTTAACTGTAACAATAGCTGCAGTGAAATGAAAGTCATTTTGTACTAGAAAAATAATCTTGTTGCAGAAATCTGATTTTTGGTCTACTCGAGTTCATTTTAAGGTGAATTTACATCACTGATCATAATGACTTTGCCCATGTGCCTTTCTGCAGTTCGGTATCAATACTCTTTGGATGAAGGAATCAACAACTGGTTTTGTTAATGATTTGCCCTTTGGTTACAAGCAGAGAACTGTTTTCACTTTAAGCAATTAATAGGCTGTAAGAATGCAAGTTTGCAGTAAAACCTTTTGGTGCTAAATGAAGTTCCAGAACAACTTTCTTGATCTGATGCAACAGCAGATTTTAAAAAAAAAGCCGATTAAAGATCTAAAGCATTGTCCCCATAATGCAAAATCTAGATAGAATTTGTTTTTCTATTCCCGGTAAAAAAAACCCACTACATCTTACTGCTACTTTTATAGAATGCACTAAAAACCTCTGTGCCTAAATGACAGAAGTATAGTCTCAAAATGTATAATACACTTACAAACATTTATAGTCTAGATTGAGTAAAACACGTTTGTATTGACTCCAAACAAGTTTATTTGCAATTAGACATCTCATGCAATCATGCAGGACCACTAACTATAGCTGTAACTTCGGCATCTAAGGGACATTTGGGGACGAAAAAAGCCCTAAACATTCAAGATATTTCCATGTATTAACAACTCCATACTCGAGCTGTGTTTTTCTAGAGATATTCCCACAAATTTAAAAAAAACATACACACCTTTATAATATTTACAAAAAATATTTAATTAAAAATATTTTATAATTACAGTAGTCTATTAAAGCATATACTTTTCTCACACTTATAGAACATCTCTCTATATACACAGTATGAAATGTCACTCATTTATCTATACAATATGTAACATTCCTGCAGGGAGAAGAAAGTTCCCTGGGCCTCAATTAAATTCATCTATTTTAAACAATAGATGTCAAATATATCTACAAATGCTCTGGTAGATTAGTAAAGCTTCAAGATTCATCTGCTCGGTCCCTTAAAGAGTTTATTAACGCTTCTAAAGTCTGGTTTAGGGTCGGGTCCTCTATCCCGGGGCAGAGTCGCAACTTTTTCCTGCTCGAGTTCGACAACCTCCTGACATTCCGCTCACATCTGCTCGGAAACGAAGAGAAGAGACGGGATGGGGCGTGTGTGTGTGGGGAGGTGGAATGGGACGGGGACCGCTACGGACGTGCAAAACGGTGAAAAGGCTGGCTCTGCCGGGATGAAGCATGGGAACTGCTCGAGGGGGGTTGGATGGCTCCTTGCTCCGGTGCGCCCCCCCTCCGCCCCCCGCGGTGCCTCAGCGCGGCGCCGCCGCACACCTGTGGGAAGAGGAATGAATAGAGGGGGTGTGTGAACCGCTCCGCTCCAGACCGACTGGCGCCACCGACAAAACACAAGACATGCTTGATCAACAACCCAAAACAAACCAGGTCAAACAACAAACCCGCAGCTCCCAGGGCTGCTGGGCCGAGGCGGAGGGATGCGCAGCTGCACGCCGCAGCCAGAAGCGCTTCAGGGTAGAAGGGAGGGAGGTGTTTGGGAAAAAAAGCGCCAAACAAAACCCCGTAATTAAAGAAAATAAAATAACCACCTGGTAATTAAAAATGAAACCCCAAGCCTCCTGCAAATATTTCTCGCCGGGCTCAGGTTCGCCCTTTCAGCAGGCTTCCCGGCCCCGCGCATCCTCCCCCAGCCCCGCCGGGCAACTCACCTGGGAGCGGCGCTCAGCGGCAGAGGATGCTGTCTCCTGGCTTGTTAACAGAGCCAGCCTGTGCAACAACGAAACGCGGCGAGTTAAGAGATGGAAAGAAAAGGGCACGGCAGATTCCTCCCCACTTCCCTGGTTCCCCCCTCTCTGCGTCCAGCCCGCTCCTACAGCCCTGCCGAGATAGCGTCTCGGTCTACCGGGGGAGCGCAAGGCGAACACAAGCCCGGAGCAATGGAGCAGTGGCAGCACTCCCGGTGGACACGGGCACAAAGCCCGGCGCGAGGTGATCCCCGGGAGCTGCCAGGGCACGCCGCTCCCCGCCTGGCAACGGCGGGGTCCCGCAGCGGGGAAGACTTTCCCCGTTTCCCCGCCCCCCCTCCCCAATCGCGCTGCGTTGAGGGCGCTACATGTGCCCAACAGCCCCCCAAACCCGCTCCTACTCGCTACACGCTTCGCGGAGGGCTGCGAAACGCTGGAGCAGCGCGTCTGCTCCCGTGTGTGCAAACACGCTGATTACAGCTGCTCCCTCGAGAGGCTGTAATTACACGGTAAACACTGTGCTGGTGCCTGCCTGCACCGAGGGGAATGGATGCAAGCACCCACCGCGCAGCACCGCGACATTTTTGCATCCCTCTGGGGGCTTCGGCCCCTCGGCAGGACCACACGGCCGGCGGCGGCGATGCATCCATCACCGGAACGATGCATCCATCTCCGGGATGCTTCCACGGCGGTGAGCGGTGACCACGCCGCTGCCCTCCTCCCCGCTCCGCACCCTAAGCTGCGGGCTGGCTTGGGCACGCACCTCTTACCGGGTCAGTGTTGAGGGCTGTAAGCGGGGTCCTGGGGGTGCCCGCGGGGCAGCTGCCCGGGTGCAGGGCGGGTGGTTGCTGCTGCTGCTGCCGAAGCAGCGCCGGGTGCGTCTCCAGAGCCAGCTGCAGGTCGAGGATGTAGTCGATGACGTGCTGCAGGATCTCCACTTTGCTGACCCTCTTGTTGGGCGGGATGGTGGGCACCAGCTTCCTCAGCCGGCTGTAACAGTCATTCATATCGCACTGCAGGCACAGCGCCGCCGGTTCCTCGCCCGACGGCGGGCTACCCTTGCAGCCGCTGTGCTCGCCCAGGCACCGCAGGGCTGGGTGTCCCCCCCCGCCGCCGCCCGCCACGCCGGGCTGCGCCTTGCGGCTGGGATGTCGCACGGGACTCACAGCTTTCATGCTGCCGCAGGGAGGGAGGGAGACCTCCCTCTCCACCGCCTCCTGCGACCTCGGGCAGACGCGCACGCACCGCCTCGCTGGCGTTACCGGCTGCGCCTACGGAGGAGCAGCGAGAGGCACTCACAGGGACGCGCGAAAACGATACCAAGACGAACCTTTTCCGCCCTCGTCTGCTCGACTACAACCACCTCTGCCACCGCCGCTCTCCGTGCCGCCGCTTTATAGCGCGGGGCGCGGGCGGGGCGCGGCGGGCGGTGCCGCGGCGAGGCAAAGCGAGCGGGGAGCGGGGAAGAAGGGGGGCGCCGCGCCGCAGCCAATCAGCGCGCCGCGTCTCCCCGTGAAACGCCGCGCCAGCCAATGGCAGCGGAGCGGTTGCGCGGCTGGAGGGGGCGGGCGGCTGGCGCGGAGCCGCCGGGGGAGGAGGCAGCGGTGGTGGTGGCGGAGGGGGAGGAAGGCGGTACCGTGGAGGAAGGACTGCGGGAATGCGGGTGAGACTCGCCACCCAGCGGCTCCCGGTACCGCCCACGCGGTCCAGCGCGCTGCTCCCTGCCGCCCGCACGGAGAAAGGCGGCCGCCCACCCCCCGGGGAGGGGGGTAACCTCTCTGCTTGGGTCGCGACGTCCTCTCGGTGTCTGAGACCCAGCCTGGCTTTACACATATTTGAGGGACTTAAGAACGCCGGTTTAAAGGCAGGGAAAATCTCAAGCAAAACTTGAGGGGGAGGGAGGGGGCGAGACGGGAAAGGAGGAGGGCTTAGGGACTGCAAGCAAAGCAATGCCTGGGAACATTAAATTAGAGCACATAACTATTAAAAATGCATGGAGATGGAGTGTTTAAAATTCCTCCAGGACATATAATATTAATCTGTTTTATGTAAAATTCATACCTGTAACTTAATTTGGTCCATTAATGCACCAGATCACGTATTAGTAGATGTACCATGTTTTAAATATGATGCTGGAAATGTCCAGAGTTCTGTACTTTGAGACAGAGCATTAAAATTAACAGACACATACTCCTGAGTCCTGCTTAAGTCATCTTGTGGCAGACTGTAACCTTTTAATTTAATAATGCAGTGTTCAAACTTTCTGTTCATTCCTGCTAAGGATTAAGAGCCATTGCATATTTGAATGGGATGCGATGTAAGAAACTCGGCACCCGATCCTACAGATGCTGCAGTGCATCAAGCTCTCTGTGAGGGAAGTAGGGCTGATTGCTTGGGCGAAAAAGGACTGCAGGAAGGAGTAAAGGCTGCAGGATCTGCCCCTAAACTTGTAAGTCAAACCCAACAGAAAGGAAGAAATCTATAAAGGTGATTAATGATTGCATGTCCCCTCAGTGCTTAGTCACAATGGGTGATACATAAAGGATACAGGGGGAAGCTGTCAAACCCAGAACTTGAATTGGATCATCTGAAGTGTATAACGAGGCACACTTTCAGTCTCTCTCACCCTTTAAAAAACGTGTTTTAAGGCTCTGCTTACAAATACTCACGTGCTTGTTTTCCTTATTTTGTCCCACACTACCAGTGCCATCCATAGCAGTCGGGCTCCTCTCGGCACAAAAACTGTGTGGTGTAAATCTTTGTCTAACTGAGATCTAGATTTGTATGCTACATCATGAGGATGTGACGGGAAGATGTATTTCCATTAGCTATGGGCTGGATGATCCCAATTCTGCCGCGGTCATTGCTTTTATTCTGTGAAACTCCCCTCCCTGCAGTTTCCAAGTCTCACAAGGTGGAAATCTATATGGGCTTTATAGCATACATTATGGTTACACTTTGTCTGTTTCCCAGAATTCTGGTAATACAGACAGAGTTGATGTGCTGCCTAAAAAAAAACCAAAACGATTTGTAAATTATGGTGAGCAGGCAGGCTCAAACCTTGCTGGTCCCATTTAATTGAAATCAGTGTGAAACTAGATACGTTGTAATATTGGATTGTTCTGAATCCCTCCTGGGGCTGGTCTAATCTGGCTGGAAATCTCTGGGAAACCCCAATGTGTAAATGGTTCTCCTTTAGCTCTCCCAAAACTCATTTGGACAGATTATTTCTGTACATACACACACACATATACATTGGTTCTTGAAGATGATTCAGTATTTCTGGAAACCCGTGAAGAACCACGATATGCCATAGACCTCTTTTTCCATCAGGTTATTTCCACCACAGAAGGTACAAAGGGAAAACCAAAGGTCTGTAAGCATTGTGAGAAGACTGTGTGCATTCATGTATCTAACATATCGCAGTAGAGAGATGTGGGAGAGGGAAAAGCAGGCCTCCCCTCCAACTACCGCATAAATATTCAGGGGATTTCCTCTAGTAACTCCCTTTGATACTCATGAAGTTGATACATGCTAGTCTGACATGCTTGGCTGAACAATAGGCAGCACTTCCCTGTTAACAACCAGTCTGCTTTTGCTCTCCTTGAAGTCATTGCAAGTTTTGTCATTGACTTAAGTGGGAGCAGGTTGGGTCGGCTGCTTTTTCAAAATTTAGACTGGATGTGCACCAGATGCTAAGTAAATTGCTCTAGAACTGGGTTGGAAACCTCTGAATATTAGTAATGGAGGTAGGCATAGTGAAACTCTTCATCCCTGAAGATGTACACAAGAGAGGGACAAGTGGTTACTGTTCAAGCTTTTGTCATATTAATAGCAATATTTTTTATGACATGAGTATATAGGGATTAATGCTCCTCTTTTTCATCAGATCAAGTTTGGATTTTTCAGATAAATTCTGTGCATCTCTAAGCATGTGGTCCCTTCCTGGCTGGCTGGAGTTCATCTGTCTTGAATAAGTTTTTCTGTGCTCTCTTCCCACATCTAGAGTCAAGATTCATTTCCACCATAACCAACTCTTACAATATTCTCAGAAGATCCCTAATCATGCTTGAGTGGATGAGTTTGGTCCATTAAAAGAGAATCGATGAGGGCAGATCACATCATAGGTGGTCTCCGGAGATTAAAAAAGTCACTTTTGATTCAAAACCGAAGTAAAGCAAGTTAAAATGAAATGGCCTTGTATCCCTTTTATCATGAGGATAAATCCCACTGAATTTTATGGGAATGAGTAATGTAGGCTGAATTTGTAAGCGTAGATCTGAGTATATGAATATGCCACTGACACCAGCTGAAAAAATAAACCTGAGACATTGACCCTGTCGCTGGGTCATGGCACCAGGGGACAGCAACAGTCCTTGCAAGCACAAAACATTGGACATTTCCTCTGGCTGAACTCTGGATCCACAGATGTTTGTGCATGATACAGTGCCACTGAACCAACTGCTGCACTGGGTAGTACCACATTAGTTTCAATAGTATCAGGACAGATAAAATTTGAAGGGAACGCATTTAGGTATGCAGAGGGAAGTAAACAATCAAAGTGGTTTCTTACATGAGGTTACTTGCTATACCTACCTTAAGAGGGCATGAAATGCACACAAATGCACAATGCATTTTTATTCTTAAGCAGGTTATGAAACAGTGGTTGAGTCAAATGTCCCTGTTTTGGGGCTTGGGGCACACTGTATGAGAGCAGTGCGGTAAAATCCCAAGCTTTCCTTTGCTTGAGGCTGATAACTGGTGTCACAAGTTTTAGTTTGGTGGGCACAAAGACACATGATACTCAGATGTCCCCTCTTCCCATTCCTGTTGACTTCAGCAGGCAGCCAGAAGGCTCAGGATCTCGGAGGAGCTGCTGAACACCTAGAAGGGCTGATCATTAAAAAAGCATTATAAATCTCTGAATGGTTTATGGTTTATGAGGGAAATAGCAATTGATTCCTCAATGGTGCCATTACTCTCCACTATTGCTATAATTCAAAAGGCAATAACGTTGGTTATTTACCTTCAATTAAAATATCTAGTTAGTTGTGATGTCATTTAAAATAGCACTATAATGTGTTTAGTGCTCCCTTATCCAACACCATAGATAAACTCCTCTTGGCAACAGGGGACAGTGATATGAAATGAAAAATCGGATGTGGGGGAGAGATGGAGGAAAGAATACGTAAGTCTCTTACTGGATTATTATTCCTACATGCCTGTATCCCCTTGGACACCAGGCTGGAGATGAGACTGCTCCTCCTTTGCAGTGACACCCTATGGGTCCTCAGAATGGGTCAGTAAATGTCTATCAGGCATCTGCGGTGTGCAGAGAAGGCACCTCATTCTGCAGTCAACCAACAGACCAAAATCCATCAGTCCTCCGGTACTACTCCTAAGTAGGGATATTTTATCATCAGAGCTCTTCCAAACTCTTCTTAATGCAAACTTTTTCCCCAAATAGCACAAGTCATCTTCAGTCCTGTTCTCCCTATGTTCCTCAAATCCAAAATCTAAATACAACTTACTTCACTTAAAGTGGTGGGATTTTTTTCTCATTCTCCGGTTTTGTTCATAACAGAATTTTCTGCTTAATGAGAAAACCGAAGAGATTCTAAAGACCTTCACCTCTCCCTTGCCCCTGTGTGTGAAGTTTAATATAAAATAAAAAGGAAAATTTTTGTTGATTGTTCACCACAGCTTTTCACAGACAAAATAGTTTGGGTTTTTTTGCATGTTCACGTAGTTATCCAGTTTTGAGCATCCTTCTAATGACAGGAGCATTCTCCTACCCACCTCTTTATGCCTTCTTTCAGTTTCATACACTACAAAAAATCATGCGACAACAAATATTTTGGAGAGATGAGGAGCAGATTAAAAAAAAAAACCCTTCTCCATGGCCTGATACTTATGTAAGCTCTTTTTTACACAAACATGGAAATCAATGCATAAAGAAATATTTTAATTAAATTATTGGAGAGAACCAAAAAAAGACTGTAATGGGTTAGTATCTACAAGAGCTCTTCTTGCCGTACTGCCTCCAGCATGGCTATATTGTACAAATTTGTGTGAAGCCACCCCCTCCCTCTGAGAGGTCTACAGTAACAGACAACATTGGTATGTCACTGACAGAAGCCCTGGCATTTTGCTGGTGGTTGTATGTCAGCTGAAGGCTAATGAAATTTAAGGAGGTTGCTTAGTGCAGGTGACCAGAAGCACTAGGTTTGTTGGGTAATGTCAGATTTCTGCATTGACTAAAGCAAGCCTGTGGCAAGAAAGATAACTAATGTTGACAACCTTCTGCAGTGTGGTCCAAATATAAGCAATCAAGATGCTTATTTTGGGGAAAGGGAAATCAATTTAGGAGTATTTGGAGCAGCTTCCTGAGGGACACTACATGAAACTGGGTTACATAGTTACAGATTGAATTTGGAGTCTTTAATTTTAATTTTATTTTGTCTAGATTTAGATCAGATTTATGTGCAATGTCATGCCCTTTGTTTGTAGACAGAAATCCTGAGCCAATCTGCCTGAAAACTGGTGGTATGATACCGTCTCGTATTATTTTCACGTTTATTATGAGTTTGCATTAAGAGCTCTGTAATCACACAAATAATACAGCCTACAGGGACAATAAGCAAATCGACCTAAATTAAATAAGTATCTGGATATGTACATGCTCATCTGCATATGTTATCATTACACCAATGATACGGGTATTTATTTTCAGGGGACCTGAAGAGCTTAATCAGCAAAAACAGTCTAAGTTCATACCACCAAAAAACAGAAACAATAGCAATACTTTGCACTAATACAAATACAATTTTACATTTTGAAAGTTAATTTTAACATACTTGTTATTTCTTCTTCACGAGTGTTTTAAGCAATTCTTTAAAGTCTTTAGGGTTTATCTTTTTAAATCTTTTTTTTAAAATTAAAATAAGAAATCACCTCTCTCTCCGTGACTGTAAAGAGCCTTCCCCACACCAGAGGGACATCCAAGGTAGATGGTGAGACCTTTCCTTCATCTGTATTGATGCAAATGGATCACTGCTTTGTGTGACTGTAGTCAGTTAATTCTCAATGTACTTCTATGGGTCAGTGCCACTTTCAGTTATCACATGCTTGCCAGATATTAATTTACAATTCTGTGTTTTGCTTCATACTAGTTGACTGCCTGACCAATGTTTAAAGTATATAGAACACGCTGTTTGTTGATTTGGTTCAAGCCACATTGGTGTCATCGCTGGGAGCAGAAATTAGAAAGAATTAGAAATTCAGATACGGTGGTTGTGTGTGTGGAAGGAGAGCTTTTCAGTGTATCTTCAAAACCCCTGATGGCAGTTGTTTATGGGCCACGCTGTGCGCTTCCAATGCATGCCGAATTCTGTGTAACCTTATTATCTATTTATTTACCTGACATGCAGTTTCCTGTTGCCGTAACATGTCAGGATCTACCAGGGGCTTAGTAACAGAAGCAAAAGGCTTTTCCTCGTTCTTCTCTTCCATCTAGCAGAAGAAATAGTAGAATAGTAGGAGACTATTTATAGGATTGTAGCACCATTTTTATTTGCTTCTCTACTTGTGTGTGTTTAAAAAAGCAGCATGCTAAAAAGATGAGTTTTGTATTAATTTGTGGCAGAATGCTTTCTGTGATCATTCTTTGTAGTCTGCATGGTTTCTGAGAAGGTTTTCACTTAAGAAAACAAGAGCCCTCAGCTTCTGTTGACAGAAAAGAGCTCTTGCAGGATTTCATATTTAGAGAGCAAGAAAAACAGCAATGACAGGTAATATCTCCTTTAGGCAGTCAGGGTCCAGCCATAGCATATACTGAAATGACCTTATATATTTATTAGGAAACCAGGATTTTCTAATTAAAACCACTGTGTAGCACCATGAATGTAAATCAAGATATACACTGCAGAATGCAAATGGCTTTAGATGCAGAAAAAAGAAAGATGGATGTAAGGAGAATATTGGACAATGATCCATGAACTGCAATTCTTCACTGTTAAATATGTGACTTACCAGTTTTCCCTTGCAAGAAATGGCAATGAATGTTATTTTTCCATTTTAGCGTAATTGTACAGCAATTCTTCATGTTTTTGCTTCTCGTGCAAAAGGGGGCAAACTATGCAAAAGTATTTTAAAGACATATTCAAAATTGCCATTAAAAATGCTTCAACATGCAAATTTTCTTACAGTTTTGACTTTGTTTTCTTAAAGCTAAATGATATGCATATATAAGAATATTTGGAGTAATCACACAAGCTTATGCTAAATAACTATTTTAAGTTGTCTTCAATACCAGTATGTTTCCACATACTTACCTTGAAGTGTTAATGACATTTATTTGGGTAATTTTTACTCCACTAACATGCTCTTTCAACACTTTAAAGCACTGATGTATTTTACTCAAGCAAATCTCTTAATTTACCTCAGTGGAGAAATTGACTTGAAAAGCAGCACAAATCCTTGTTTATATAAAAAGTTTGTCTTGAAGTTAATGAGCTTATTTGCCTGAGTAAGGATGTGGGTATAAGGACTGCTCAAGTGAGCAGAAGTTTCACAACTGGATGCAAACTCATTAGCTTATTTCAGACCAGCCTCTTGAAACAGTTACTCTACATTAAGCTCCTAGAATTGATTCTTAAAACAATATCTTTTAAAATATGAATATGCAAATGCAAGAGAGTAAGAAAAATTGAAATTTTAAATACAAAAGTTTAATTAAAAAACATTGTGGTGATTGTTATTCAGAGTAAATTTTTGTTCCCCACTGGGTTGTATCCAGTGTCCATTGTAGTCCTTTTCCACTGGGAGTAAGAGAAACCTTATAGATCTAAAGAGTTTTCTTTTGCCTCCAGGAACTCCTTAACACACACAATTCATCAATCTTCCTTGCAATATGGTATGAATTATTATTAGAAATACATTAATAGAATATTATGTATTTGTAACCTTAGCATGAGGTATGATTTATTTACAACCTTGCATCTCAGCTTCTCCTTTGTTTTTTCTCCCTGTTCCTTCCGTATCTTCTTTCTTCTGAATGGTCTTACACTTGCAGCATCAGGATTCTCCATGGTGTTTAATGTTTTAGTAAGGTGGGAGTCTCTACTTTCACTCTTTAGGCTACTGTTTCATCCTGATGTGCTGGGAGATGCATGTTTTTACCTCTGCATCTGACAAAAGTTACTCCATGAAGCCTGTGAGCAAGCAAGTAGAGATGTGTATGTGTGTGTCCTCCTTTCTCCATTCTGGGAAGACATGGTTGCTTCAGACAGGAACTAAAGTAGTTACAGTCCATTAAAAACTGTGCCAGATGAAACTTAAACTGGCATTGCATGAACAGGACACACAATGGGCAGGCACTGGATAAAACATTTATTTTCAGTTGTTATTGATGACCTTTCAGAAGTTGCTTGTGGCCCTACTTTGGCCTGTCACTTGTGAGCTAAAGGGTCATCAATAACTTATGGAAATAAATGTCTTATTGAGGATCTGGCTACTGCAAGTCCAGTGTATTGTCTCATATACAGGCCCACAGGCACAGAAAATACAAATCACAGAGAAACCACTTTTGATATTAGCCTCTGTAAAATGGCTTTCTAGATTTTGTTTCCATTCTATCTTTCTTCGATTTCCTTCTCCTCTTTCTTCTCTTTCTTTTCTCTTTCTTTCTTTCTTTCTTTCTTTCTTTCTTTCTTTCTTTCTTTCTTTCTTTCTTTCTTTCTTTCTTTCTTTCTTTCTTTCTTTCTTTCTTTCTTTCTTTCTTTCTTTCTTTCTTTCTTTCTTTCTTTCTTTTTCTTTCTTTCTTTTTCTCTTTCTTTCTTTCTTTCTTTCTTTCTTTCTTTCTTTCTTTCTTTCTTTCTTTCTTTCTTTCTTTCTTTCTTTCTTTCTTTCTCTCTCTCTCTCTCTCTTTCTTTCTTTCTTTCTTTCTTTCTTTCTTTCTTTCTTTCTCTCTCTCTCTCTCTCTCTTTCTTTCTTTCTTTCTTTTATTTTTTCCTTTCTCTCTCTTTTTCTCTCTTTCTCTCTTTCTCTCTGTCTTTCTTTCTTTTTTGTCTTTTTTCTCTTTTTTTTTTCTTTCATCTTCTATTTCTTTCTAGTATTTCATAAAGATATGCCTCTAATTTATTTATAAGGGTAAGTCTCCAGAACAAGGTAGCATTACTGAGCTGGCTTACCAGTTCCTCTATACACAAGTACATTCATAATTGATGAAATGGTCTATAGTGTTGTGGCTAGAATAAACTTAAGGTCAAATCTCTGGGAGAGCAAATGTTGCCATTATTCCCGATGAGAAATAAATACGTGCCGGAACTAAAAAATGCAGAGCTGAAAGGGAATAAAACTGAATGTATAAGGGCATTTCGAACAATTCATTCCAAAGTGAAAGTGCTTTTTCTTAGTTTTTCTTCATTGCCTTGATCTTCCAGAAACTGTTGTTGGGGCAGGTTAATGACTGACCTTTGAGGGAACCACATACCAGTCTTTGTTCCCTAGCAGTCAGGATCTTGCAGAGGCTTGAAACCTTTGAGGGAGAGAATAGGATTAAACTGCGGTATGAAGTCCAGCGCAGGTGATGATCAATGGGAGCGGAGGAGCGAGTTTCTCAAGACGCTCTCTCCCCTCCCCCACCAGCTGGAATTTATTTAGTTTACTGCAAAGTTACCTGATGGAGACACTGGACTGTCAATGATTGTTCTCAGATTAATTTCCCTTAAGCAGTCATCAAAAGCATGCAGTGTTAAAATCCCAATAAGATTTTAAAGGTTACAGGTCACTTAGGTTTAAACATCATATTGAGCAGTTAAAATCAAAAAGACTTGACTTGAGCTTCACACTAAAATCATATTTACAAAAACTCAGCTACCCTCCAATTTCCAAAGTGTCCAACAAACTAGAGAAAGATGAGTGTTTGATCCTGCAACATGTCCATGTACTGGCTGACCTCCGATAAATCAGTGCTTGCAGGGCAAATCCTTCATACATGCCTGCCTTAATGCCTAGCTGTGCACCCGTGAATGATGCCATCAGTCTTAATATGTTACACTGACTGCAACATCTTGTCACATGCAAGCTTTTGCAGGGTGTTAGTTTTCACCTTGCCTGCAGACTGAAACTGCACTGCTTGAATGGATTTAAAAATCCATCCTCAGTGTCAGGGCTGAGCCACCGGCGGGACACAGGTATCCCCTCCCCATCTGCCCTCTTCCCTAGCCCCCTAGTCCACAGCGGGCCCCAGGGAGCCTGTGCCCTATCCTTGCAGGGTGTTTCACCCACACTAGTCCTGTGTCGAGGTGCTGCTGCTCCCCACACGCCTCCTCTCATGACACTGCTCTTGCTTCTTCAGGTGACTGAGCCTTTGCTGTGACAAGGTTCAGGTTAAGGGTCTGTAAGAGAAAGGGTGACATTTTGGCTACTTTCTGCTGCCTTTGAAGGCTTCTGTATGACTGCAAGTGGTTGTAATTATTCCTAAAGGTTTGGACTCAGCCTCCTTTTCTTTCTTGAGAACTTATGCACTAAACCAATTTATTAACAGAAGAATTAATATAAGAAGAATTACAATTAAAACCATTGCAATCATCCCACCTGCCTGGCCTCACCCAGCTACTCAGCAAATACAAAGTGAAGTAAAACACAAAACAGTGTAATTAATGTAAGTTGCTCTAAAATTTTACTGATAAGGGAGCCTAAGTCACATCTCCTCCTCAGCCTGGAAGAGCTCCTGTGCATGCTGGTTCTGAGGCCAGTAGCTAGAGGTTTATGTGTGATGAAGATGAGATAAAGTTCGGAGGAGCTGTAGTTTCTGACTGATGGACAAGGAGGCATTTCATTTGCAGAACACCCCCCCCCCCCCCCCCCGCATTCTGCAACAGTTTCACGTCTTTACTGAGAGAAATTTATGTTTAAATCCAACCTACATCTCCTGCTAGATCATAAAACAGCTACACTGGCTTTTGCGGAGTGATCTTTCTCCTCAACCCACTGAAACTAATGAAACTTAACTGCAGGGGGGGTGGACTAATGACCTTCATCATCCCTTCCAGCCCAAACCATTCTATGATTCTATGAAAAACTGGATCTATGTAAATAACAACCTACATAAAAGAACATGATTTTCCCATCTTGAGTCTAAGTCACTCAGGAAAGTATCCTTTCATGAAGAATTGCAGTAAGAAAGTAACAAAGAATTTAATATGTGAAGTAAACTGTTCATTGCAAGTTTGAGAGGATATTTTACTGAAACCAGCTAAATAAATATAATCAGGTATTCTGCAGTGTGGGAATCTTGTTGCTGAAAGCAGTGGGAAACTTTGAGGCTGAATGAGGAAAGTTTGGGAGCCTTGGCAGGGATTGTAAACCTTGCTGGAGCGGAGTGAAAAGCCCCTCATTCCTGCAGGAAAGAACTTTTCTAAAGTGCCTGCAAATGAATTGAGGATGGAAACAGAGACATCTCCATTCAAACAATGGAGAGCTGGCAAGGCCCAGCAAAAACAGCCGGTCCCCACGCTTTAGTGGGGGCCAAGTGGAAGTGAGCCGTCCTGCACCCCCACGGAAATGCCACCTTCCCGCTGCTGGCACCCGCAGCGGCCCCAGTGCAGTGGGGGGAACATCTCAGAGCTGTGAGCAGCCCCCCTGCCCCTACATGGTGGGCTGTTTGCATTAATTGTAATCTTCATTCCAGGCCTGTACATCAAACTAAAAGAGACTACAGCAAAGCAGGACACAGTCCGTGTTTTTACAATGCCTCTGTGTCACTTCAAATTCACAAAGAAATATATTTACTGGAGACTTCACCATCTAACTTTTCTTTGGTCATTTTTTTTTTAGTCATTTTCTTCTGAAAGCGTGGCTAGGGTTTCAAAAAATAAAACTTACAGCTTCAGCATCTGTGAAAAGGTCTATTCTGGGCTTCTCCTGGTGTATTCACGTCAAATTGGATAGTCTTGCTTGTCAGAATTGTAGGAATCAGTGGCCTTAGCAAATGGTCCCCAGACTGAAAAGCTTGTAAGTTCCCATATTCTTTTTCCCATGTTTGATGTTTTCTGTTATCTCAAATTTAGAAGAATGATCTTCTAAAATACCTGCAAAAACTTAGGTATCTCAAAAGCTCATAATTTAGTCTGGCACCGTAAGCATGAACAGACCAGTATGAATCGCTAGTGGTAAAGAATAAGCTCAAAAAACAGAGTCTGAAATTAATTTTTCTGCAAGTTGGAATTGTTTGAATTTGTTGAATATCACTACAAATTACACAGGTTAATATTTACAGATGGTTTCATGTAGGAACTATGAATCAACAGACTGCAAGGCAATAGGCAGTGACTATTCTTTCTCTAAAGAGGTGGTGGTGGTGTTCGCGGGGCTGCGCGGGGGCTCCCCCGCAGCTCCGCGCGCCACTCCCTCCCGCCCTCCAGCCTTTCCACTCCCCGCTCCCCTCCGGCCTCTTCCCAGCTGATGCCTTGGCTCGCGCGGCCCAGACTGGCCGGCGCCGGGCGCGTGACATCACCCATTCACACTGCGGCCCAGCTGGCGCCGCCGGGGCGGTCGCTATTGGCAACGCGGACGCCAATCTCCGGGCAATGAGTTCCAGCTGCCCCGCCTGCCGGAGCGCGCGCGCGCGCCCCCGCGCCTCCCCCGCGCCTCCCCCTCGCCTCCCCCGCCTTCGAGCCGGGGCCGTTTCCCACGGGCTGCGAGGGGAATAGCGGGCACCGTGCCCGGAGGGGGCAGCCCGGTTCTAGGCGCTGTCGGGGAAATGGTGGTCGTGCTGGTGGTGCTGGTGGTGGGTGATGGCGATGCTGGTGATGCTGGTGGTGGGTGATGGCGATGCTGGTGGTGCTGGTAGTGGGTGATGGCGATGCTGGTGGTGCTGGTGGTGGGTGATGGCGATGGCGATGCTGGTGGTGCTGGTGGTGGGTGATGGCGATGCTGGTGGTGGGTGATGGCGATGCTGGTGGTGCTGGTGGTGGGTGATGGCGATGCTGGTGGTGCTAGTGGTGGGTGATGGTGATGCTGGTGGTGCTGGTTGAGCTGATGCTGTCACCGTGCCCAGGGTACAGCCCGGTTCTAAGCACTGTCAGGGGAAACAGTGCTGGTGCCAGCGGTGCTGGTGGTAGTGCTTGTGCCGGTGGTGCTGCTGGTGGTGGTGCTGCTGGTGGTGGTGCTGCTGGTGATGGTGCTGCTGGTGGTGATGGTGCTGCTGGTGGTGATGGTGCTGCTGGTGGTGCTGCTGCTGGTGGTGGTGCTGCTGCTGGTGGTGGTGCTGCTGCTGGTGGTGGTGGTGATGGTGGTGATGGTGATGATGGTGGTGGTGATGGTGGTGTAGCTGAGCCCAGGATACAGCCCAGTTCTAAGCACTTTTGGGGCAAATGGCGATGCTAGTGATGGTGGCGATGCTGGTGGTGGTGATGCTGGTGCTGGGTCATGGGAACCTGGTGTGGCAAAACCAAGCTATAAATGAGGTGGCCAGTGTTCAGCAGGTTCTTAGCCATGGGGGAAAAAGGGCTCCTGAAGTCCACTGCTGACAGCCTCAGACAGGTGGTGAACCAGACAGCTAAAGGAAGAGGGTGTTCTGTGCTAGGAAGTGCTCTGCTGTGAAGCAGGGATGGGATGCTGGTGTGCAGCTGATAGCTGGGTCATGTGGAGTGCTATTAGTAGTCTACCTCAGGACCTTCCCTGAGGAGTGGCTGGGAAGGCCTGCGTTCCCTTGTGCCCCTCTAGAGACCTGCCCAGCGAAAGCACACAGGAGCTCGGACTGGCTCACCCCTGGTCCAGCAACTGTAGGACTGGGTCATTAAAGGAATTTCTGACTCGCAGGCGTCAGTCATTGTATATAATAAATATCTATTGACTCTTCTGTGCAAATACTTGAATTCTGTTATTCTTTGTTGTCTGTGGCATCTGATGGCAATGAATTCCGCAGTTTCTTTGGGTGTTAGAGGAACGAAAAGTTCAATTGCTCTAAAAATCTGTCAGCTGATAATTATAACTAGCACCTCCTAATTCTTGCATTATGAGAAAGTGAATAACTTCGACATCCGCCTTTTTGACACAATTACTGATTTTGCTGATCTCTAAGATATTCTCCCTATTTTTTGTGTATGTGCATTTTTTTTTCATGATGCAGAAAATATGTTCCTTTAATCTCTGCCATGTGGAATCCATTCTGATTCTGATCATACTGGTCTTCTTCTCTGCACCTCTGTAGTTGTGTGATACACTTTTTGAGATTGTGGAAGGATTGTATGGGAAGAGCATACGAGACTGCTCGGTGCTGAACGCTTCTCAAAACTGATTTTAATTGTCCAAGCGTGAAGTGCTTTTGTTCCAAGTAGTGTGGTCAAGTACACGAAAATCTCATACTGAATGTTGTGAAAGCTTAAAAGCTGTAGGCCTCTTGAACTCATCCCAGAAACTTAAAATGCTCAATGTTGCTGTGAAAGACCTGGGGCTGATGTCAAACTTTGCAAACAACGCTTTTTATTGGTCAAATAGACATGTTTCTGCAGTGTCCAAAATGAAAACTTTGAAGTCTGGGTTGACTGAAACTTAAAGTAGAAGCACGAGGAGACAAATAAAATGAACCTACAATATAACATCAAAAAATCTTTTAACTGTTGAAGCCAATGCTGTGATTACAATAGTAATTATTACAATATTCAGAAACTGTTCATGCTTCAGTTTGATAGTGCTGCAGTTTGGACCCGTGTGACTTTCCAAAGTCCCAAAGGGTACTGATTCAAATAAGAGATCAGAAGTGAGAGAGCTGCTTGGTTTTCTGTGCACTCCTCAGGCATGTAGCTCACACCACTTCCTTTGAGAATGTGTGGTTACTACCTATTGCCTTGCAGTTTGTTGATTCACAGTTCCTACATGAAACCATCTGTAAATATTAGCCTGTGTAATTTGTAGTGATATTAAACAAACTGATGAGAATCCTACTTAAGAATAAAAATTGATAGCTTTCCATATGGTTCCAAAAAGCTTAACACTCATAGTAGTTAACACAGTGTAGGAACAGCACAGTTCTGACTCAATTTATCCATTAAAATGAAGACTTGGTGAAACATTAATTTTCCAAAATTACAGAATGTTTTAATGTGATTGTAATTGCCCCTTTGTGCTTTTAATTTATTAACATTGTTATAACAAATTATAATTCATTGTAACCAACTGCTTTAGATATGAAAGAACCAGGCTGGTATGCTGGTATCTCAATAAAGAGATGTTCTCTGTATAGTGTATCCATTCATAGTATATCCAGCCATAGTGTATCCATTCTGATTTACTTGCAGTAACTTTCACTAATTTTGGTGTTTCTTTTGCATCAATATTTTGATGCTTTTATGTCCAGGCTCAGCCTTTTCTGTAGTCATATCTTACCTTTTTATAATGTGTTTTCTTAGGGAGCTACACCTAGAATCAGGACAGCCAGGAGAGCTGGATGTTGTATGAAGTGGGCACAGCAAAGTAGTGTAAGTGATGCTGGGGAGGAGAGCCCTGCTGAAACTCTGATGTGAGCAAAAGAGTATGTTGCAATGACATCTGATTAGTTAATCAGGAGCCAGTGTGAGTCTGGAATATCTAGCACTGAGTAAAAGCCTGGATGCTGTCCAGTTGCTTTTTTGCCCCCTGGAACCAAAGTATTAAGTCTTGGTGAACCAGATCTGTGCCTGTTTGGGTGTTTTTACACCATGTCTCTGTTACTGGGAATGCTGAGGAACTCAGCACAGCCAGTGGCTCTGCAGAGGCCTGACCCTGCGCAGGCATGAGTGGTGCTGAACTGGAGGTATTGATTCAGTCTGCAAACAGCACCAATTTGGAGCCTGCACGCTGTGCTCTATAGTGCACAGAGATGAGCTCAGCTACAGTCCTGGATCCAGGCTGGATTTGTGCTGTGCTCAACTGAGGGCTCAGATTGAGTTCAGACTGGGTTTAATAGCACTAACTCCATCCCAGAGCCTCTAAAATCTGTCTGGACTGTGCTGCCTAGCTCTCTGCTAGCATAGGGATAACCAGGCAAGCTCAGTTTCATTCATACTCCATGCTGCATGAAAGTATTTGTATGGCTGTGAATCTGTGTTGGTCTGGGATGCAGCCTGAGCTAATGAACTCAAGCAGACCTGAATTGGGTCTGCATAGAGCTTACCCTGGTTCCTCTGTTCCTTCAGCATTCTTGATCTACAAATTATCGACTGTGGTGTATCTGCAGATGGACTTTAACTGATGATGTATGTTTAGATGCATAAACTAAAATGTGATTGGGCAGAAAATATCACTAAAAACATTAAGAGGAAAGCTTACAGAGAGAGACTCGGTAGCACTATGGGATTGTATTTTAGTCTGGGTCCATACCCTGAACCTTTGCTGCTAATTTTCTTAGGGGCAAGGGAGCAGATATATGGGAACATAGGAAAAACTTCAGCTATGTCTGTGTGTTCCCTCTTTCAGTGTTTATCATGGTCAGATGCTTGTGTTCACTTCCACTGCATACTACAGTTCTAATCTAGCAAAGCGTTTAAATTATGTTCTTTAGAGCTTTGCTGGATCAGGGCCATTGTTAGTACTTCCAAAAAGTAAAGCTTAAAACATTCTCAAATCTTTGGCTAGAGATTGTCTAACATTATTCCTTACACATAAGGATCTTATCTAGACCCTCCCGTAGGAACTGAAATAGAAATGTCATGTATGCAGCCTTGGCAGTCAGTTTTGAACTTGGAGGACTTCTTTGGGTGAACTAGTGTGGGCCAATATGCCTATGGAACATGTTCAGAGCTTATTATGCTTTTCTCATCCATCTGAAATACAAACAAACAATTCCCATTTTCCAAAACAGGACTAGCTGTATATTGTGATGGTGGCAGTGACTTGATAAAGAAATATGGGAAGCATTGTCGTCAGTCGCCTGTATAGAATGTTCTTTATGCAAGAAAGAAGAATGTGTTAGTGTAAAAATACAATAAATCATTATACCGAAAGCTTTTCATGTGCTAGAAACTGTTTATTGATTTGTAAACAGTCTTTGCTGTGTTTTTTTTTTTGTCAGCATGATTACCTGGGTACAACAGTGACAGCTGTCTAAGTTAGACTCAGAAATGTCTTTTCATCTTTGGTATTTATTTGCATTATTGGGGCTTCATGGCTCTTGCTTCTGATAACAGGAATGTATTCAAATATGTCTTATTCTGAACTGTTTTTTCTCTTCATTTTTACTGAGAGGCTGAGGGATGTTCCATGACAGTAAGTGAAAAGTTATCATTTTTTGTGGGGTTAAATTATCATGCAGCCCTCTATGCCTATTCAAGAAGGCAGAGGGCTAAAGGATGTATTTTCAGGCAGCCTATGCTATGAGCTATAGTATGGGTGAAGAAGCTCCAGAGAAAAGATAACTGTCTGCGCAGAAGCGCATGAGTTGAGGACTCTGCTGCGCATCCCAGTGGCAGATCTAATGTAACATATACAAGCCTGTTCCCTATTTCACTCTGTCTGGGACCCATATCACTGCCTGGTTCCTTTTTCCTGGAAGACACAATAGTGTCAGTTCAGAGTCTGTTACCGTACTTCACTCAGAATATATTTGCTTCAGACTTTTCAGGATGCAAAAGAAATTTGCTTGTCAGATGTGCACTTAGCAGTTTGAGACAGTTGTATGCAATGCAACCAGCACAGAACTCTGGTGTTTGGCTCCACATGGTCTATATGAACACTATTTTGTGAGGTGATAGTGCTGGAGAGAATCTGTGAAATTGACAGGATTTTAGATCTCTCTGTTGTTGATTGCAAGTAAGGAGATGAAAGGAGGCCCAGGGCTGAGAGATGTTTTCCAAGCTTTAAACTGGGATAAGAAATGAAAGAAAGCACATTTTTATTATATGTCATTTCATCCCTAGAGTTGCCCAATGAGTGGGCTTAGTCATGACGAGATTCATATTAACTTTATGAACTGTCAGTGTGTGAAAAAATATTTGTGGTATGGTCTGTGCTTATAAAGATACCTAAAATATCCAATCTTCCCAAATTCGGTTACTAATAATGCAATTCAAATTAATTAATTTGTAGAAAAATCCCATTACTAAATAATGTACATTTTCATGTAATGAACAGCAACAGGAAGCTAAGCATTCTAATGTTGAAATTCCAGTCAATTTATTGAACACACAAAATTTGCATGTTCCTTTTAGTTAAGGTGGTCTGCCCACCTAACTAAAGCTGGTAGGTTAATGTCAGTGGGTAGAGAAGGTGTATTATGGCTGTATGCCCTGTCTACTGCCCTTCCTACAGGGTTCACACAGGCCTCCTTTTCCTCAGGCCATGAACAACTCTACAGATAGAGTTCACGTCTAGTCAAAGCTAGTAATAGTCCATGTGGCTCACAAATTATGGACAATGGCTACCAGTGTTAATAAGGTTCATCAGTGGAAGAGGCAACCCACTTTCTTCTGCTGTGTCTTTGTATGTTTCGCCACTCCCAACATTTTTCCTATCCAGTTAGCATGCCATGGACACGTTGGATATCTGGATATCTGTCTGAGACCTTCACATCTGGAGCACAACCAGCTGGAGGTTCCCTCATCAACAGAATCATATCCAGGATGTTCACAATCGGAGCACTACCAGCTAGAAGTTCCTTCTGGTGATGGATTCCTGTCTAGGACCGTCAACAACTGGAGCACTACTGCCTGGAAGTTCCCACCTTGGTGACTGAGATAGGGGTCATATGAAAGTACTGGTCAAGGTCAAGAGAGAGGAGACTGCTCCCTGTAATGTGGCCAAACAGTCAATCCCGGGGGAAGGATGACACCATGCAATTCAATGCATTCTGAGTTAGAAAATCAGTCCTGCAAGATCCATTTCCTTTTTGTCTGGTCTGTCATGGCATATGATACCCTCAAATGCTGCATTGCAGCACAAGTCAGCAAAACCCATCACTGTTGTACGTAAAGTAGGGGCAGACAAAAGCTAGGCAAGCAACCCCCTGGATACCTGCCTGACTCTGCCCAGAAGTACTTGTGGGCACAGACTCTGGGCACTGATCCATATGATAGATTGCCAGAATTTCATTTTACGTAAGAGAAAACTATTGAGTGGTCAGTGCAGGCAGCTGACAGGGAGGAATTCTGTATAACACTGAGGCAGAAGCTAACTTGGTTACCCTGAAGGGCACCCTGTGGGACCATGAGGAAGTGTAGCCTCTTCAGCAGAGCCCAGCTAGTAACTGTTGTCCTGTCCTAAGAGAGCCTTAGCTGCTCCTGCCAATGTGGCCCTTAAATGCTGAGGCCATTAGCAGTGTTGCTATTTGAGAGAGGAGGGAGAATAGATATTTTTTCACAGTACAACTCTGTTTTATTCAGTAAGGGGTTTTTTATTTGTTTGGGTTTTTATAAACATTTCTGTTCTCCCTTCAGGGGAATAAAAGATACTTTTCTTTAAACCCTCAGGGATCTAATGGCATATATACAGACTTTTTTGTTGCTTGGCCAACCCACGGTACACTATTTTTTCCTGGGAACCACAATTTCCACTGTAGATTAAAAATACTAAAGAGAAAACTGTGTAGCTGGTTACCTTAATGTATGATAAAAACTGTGCTGGAGTTCACGTTTTCTCTAATGCACTCTTCTTGCCTTCCCTCCCCCCGCATTTCTGTATTTCCTGTGGGGGACACATTCATAAGGGTGGTTAGGGCAGATGGCTTGAGATTAATAACCGTTGAAAAAGTAGGTCTACCCATAGTGGTTAATTTTAAATTGATTTATCCTTAAATATGCCCTTGCACACGAGTCAACTTGTAAGTGGAACTTGCTGTGGATTTTCATGAAGTTTTTAACTGCCTGAAGTTAAGTCTTATTTTTCTAGCTATTAGATTAAAATCTGTGTTTAGTATTTTCAAGAAGTTTGTTTGATTTGGCCAAAGTTTCTGTAGAAAATCAGCTGTATCATCCTTCTCTATCTTCCTTTCAGATGTCTCAGCTGTGATTCCATGCTGACTGATAGATAAGTCTAGATGATACACGAAGCATCTCAAACTTTATTCTAGTTTTTGCGCAGACTTCTCCAGGCTAGTTTGTTCTTAATACTGGAGCGAGAACAGAGGATTATTCTTTTTCCTAGGAGCTGTAATTAATCTTGATCTGTTAAAGACTTTCCGTCAGCCAGACTGCCCTCATCAAATACCTTATCTGATAAAGGAGAAATCATTCTTTGCTGCTATGACTTTGTATTCACTAAGTACTTGATAGAATTCTTACTTTAGTTGATGGTAAAATTCTGCTGGATGTCATTTGGATAAAACAAGCTTAAAACTATGCTTTTGTCTAGAAACTCTTGCTCATATAGCCCAGCCTTCTTAGGAACCAATTAACTGCAATCTGACACTGCAAAGAAGATAGAACTTGGAATTAGTGTGTGTCTGCATATACAATAAGTATAGTTCTGAAGGACACCATTTTATGCTGTTTGTCTCTTAATTTCCTCCAAAACTTTTTACCTATTCGGTTGTGCAGTATTTTCTCTGTTCCACAGAACAGATTTCACAGTGCTCATCCATGTATTTTTAGATCAGATCTTCTAATTGTGAATATTTTGAATATAAATTCCTACTCAGTGTCATTATGATTTATTAGTTCCTAATCTATAGTTACAAATTTGTAATCCTTATTGACTCCTTTTCTTTTTGAAGATTGTGAGGGAAAATAGTTGCAGTTAAATAATTACAGAAAATCATCAAAACTTAGATTTACTCATAAGGTGATATTTATAGTTTCATTGGCTATGAGCTCCTGGTGCAAGTTTATTGGAAAACTGAGAATCTGTAAGTTGGGGTCAATTAGGTGCGATTTTAACAATAGCTCATGTAGTTGTTGTGGTCAACTACAGCTCATGTACTTGTGACCTGTGGTCATATTTCAATGTAGTGCTCTAAAGACTGTCCTAACAGCAATACATCCCTTGTCTTTAGCAGTGGGAGAAATAGTGAAGTTATCAGAAGTAAAGCATGTGTTTAGTTCTCTGTCTGCATTCTTTCAGACTACAGAATCTAAACATAAGTGGAGTGTATTTGTATGAGTTACATATATGTATACGTACACTGTACATGTGTGTATATGTAGTATAGTAAAAGTGCAGTCACATACTGGAAGTATTTATCAAGTATCTTTGATCCTTTTTAGCATCAGCTAGCTTTTGTCCACTGGTCCAAGAAGACCAAGTCACTCGAAGTAAATTCTTAATAACTTCCAGCAGAATTTGGATGTCTGCTTAATAAGTGATAATCGGATAAGTATAAAGAGTAAAATCCTCTCTTTTTTTGGGGGGTGGTGGGGAGAAATGTCTGCCAGAAACTTTTCCACTGTCCTTAGGCATCACGGCTTTTTACTGGAGTGACCATTCGTAAAGTATTAATTTGGGTATTATGAGTAAAGCATTTTCCTCTCTCCTACCTCTAGTTCTCATATGTCCACTTATCATATTTCTGCTTCTTCCTCTTTTTCTGTCTTACTTTCCCACAACTTCTGTTTGTACGGTTTTGATCTGTAGATGACCGTGGCCTAAGGTCTGTGATGAACAGCCTAACAATTTGCAGTTTCAATGGTTGTTTTCTTTGATCTCTAAGGAGACAAAAGGAGGACTATGAAATGCTATAAATATTGGAAGGGGAGATTGTAAATCAGACCTAATCCCATTACTGAACTGAAAATGACTGTGACAGTAAACATGAAATATGTGACTTCATTGCATGAGTACTGCTTAATGTCAGGATTTGCCATATTTTCTTATGTGTTTGGTTTAATTTCTTTTACTTTGAGAACTGAAAAATTGAACTGGTAGAAAAAACCCCAGCATTTAGCCTCAGAAGTGGTTAGATATTTGAAACACTTCTATACCCAAAGCAGAGAAACTCTGCAAGTTTTAGAGCTGTTTTGTCCCCATGATGATTCTGTTGCAAAAACGGTACCTGATGACATGGTATTCTTCAGGTGCTTTCTTGGAACAAACTGCATGGCCTATTCATATTTTTTCTTCTTTGAATAAAATACCTGTTTTGAACTCATTAACCTTGCTCCCCAACCATTCTAGACCACACTATTACAGATTGAGGTGCATACACAGATGTCTTCAGATGAATAAGTTTATCCACTTGCGCGTATGTAGTTGTGAAAAAGAGGGAAATGTTATCAAGAATACAGGCATGATTTGGTGTCATTGTGTATGAATAGGCAAACTCTTAAGTACTGTATTGATGACTTAAATAAATGGGGACTTCATGTTGGTTACCAACTGTGATTCTCAGAAAAAAATTGTAGTGTTGCTAAGATCATTGGTTGCTTTAGAGTTTTGTCAGTATGGATAAACCAAAAAACTTCTTGTCATTTGGCATACTGGCAAATGCTGGTGACTGTACTTAGGACAAACTAAAGAAGATAAACCCAAATCTTATGATATCCTTGCCTACCTCTTTATTATGTTCTGTGAGGATAGAACGTTTTTCTTTAAATCTTTGCATGTAAGACTGTAAATTCAGAGGAAGGATTTGTATATTAAATACCAGATTTAAATACTTAGAACTGCACATAATACTTTCAGTAATGCATGGATGGATCATGGTACTGACAGGCTGCAGCGCTCATGCTTGCTCTGCCTGGTGCAGGTCTTAATTGTCTCAGCATGCTAATCAGTCATAGCAATACGGGGAATACCTACCAGCCTGAAATCAGCAATGATTTTTCATTGGGAGAATCATCTCAGCATTTTCTAGTGGTTATAAATCTACTGCATATATATATAGATATATGATGCTACAGCTTCTGGGTTTTATACAGATGTATTACTGATTTTGGACTCAAGGCTGTTTTGTATCACTCACTTCAGGGAACTGTTGCTTATATATGGGCACCTGTGTAAAGGAAGCAGTCAGGTGCTCAACAGTTATGAGGATAGAGTCTAAAATGAGTCACACTGGAATTTGACTATTTCTTATATTAACTTGTCAAAACATTGAATTGTAATACAAAGCTTGTACATTTAGAGTGTGCTTTCCCTGTTGTTAATTTTCAAAGAAGTGGAAGAAAAAAAGATGGACACAGTCATCTTATTTTTTCCTTTAGATCAGGAAATGTAATATTTTGTTCAAACATTTTAATAGAGCAATTATTCTTTTGCTTTTAAATATAATTTTCAAGTGAATTAACTGCTTGTGACAGGTGCTTTTTCAACAGCTGTAGAGAATTAAGTTCTTTTTTACCAAATCATATAACAGTGTTAGTCAAAGATTTCTTTACCTGTTGTCTTTAGGGATCACAGCTTTCTTTTGGAGTGACCGTTACTAAAAATAAAAGGCAACTAGGTATTCCAGAACATTTTTTTGTCCCCGAAGTCAATTATTGTCTGTTAGGATGACTGTATCTTTTTCACTGAGATTGCTGGTTCACTTTGGGTCCTTGAATAGCATGAAGGTAAGAACTTTTGACTCGGATTAGATCTTGAAGCAATGATCTTGAAGTGGAGGACCAACATTGAGATGCCATTCTGCTAGGGTTTTTTAACTGCAATTGGAACCTGAAATATTAAATAAGCAGAATTCTCCAGTTCTTTTCCTCCTGTGCCTATCATTAACAGTATACAAAGGTTTAATGCAATCTTGTTTAATAACAGGAATAGAAAAAGAAATAGCTACACACTCATTAGAAACAAAATCAATTATTACTTTTAAAAACTACCTGCTTTCAATTAAGCAGGAAATTATCTAACCGGTTACTTAATTTGCTCTGGCTGGCACTCTCTCAACTGCTTTATGCTGAGTGGAGCATGAAATTAAATATGTAACAACTATCCTAATGGTTATGTTTTTAGGAAACCAGCATTTGGAAATGGTATTTTGCATAGTATCAAAAGAAATAATGACATAAAAATAAATTACTGCTGCTTCAATGCATTTGATATTTAAAAGAAAGAAATTACTTCATTTTTGATTCTCTTATTCTGATTAATAGCAAAGCAATCTTTGGTTTGACTGATGCAGATTTATACTTGGGAATTGGTTTATTTGTTCTGGTGATTGTTTCCTTTTCCCTTACCTCACCCTTGCATTCAGATTGTGTATAATGGGTGAAAATGTTGGTGATAATCACTTGCTGCTTCAAATGTTCAGCTCTACCCCATGATCATCTATTTTGTGTACAGTGTGCCTTTTGGTAAAATTATTGTAGGAATCATAAGGAGATTTTGAAGTTTTTTTGTTTGATGCTATTTGCTGAGTTTTTTGCAGGATGCACTTTCTGTATCCCAGCTGGAACCTGTGCTTTTCTTATGGCTTCAGAGAGATTTTCAGCATCATATATGGCGAGTTGTTACCTGATTTTCAAAGACTTCCCATTGGAGCTTGGTACTGGCTGACATATGTGCTTTTAAAAAAATTGGGAGTCCGGTGCATAGTGCTTCTGATTGTGTATTAGGAGAGAGGTCAAGCCATTAGTCCAAGGCTCGGTTAAACTATTTTGTTCTTCAGTTGGGTTTTAGTGCTGACTGGCTTCCAAAGAGAATAAGTGCTATTTTGTAGATTCTTTAATGAACACATTTCTGTTCTCTGCAAACTTGTGAATCTGAACCACTAGAGTAGCAAAATTGTTAGTCTTTGCTTTGAGTCTTGATTCAGCCATTCGCTGTCTGCCACAACTTTTGAAAATGCTTTGACATTTGGTAGATAGTATTATTTCTTCTACAAAGGAATCCCACCCTTATATTGTAGAACCAGTGTTTGTGGTAGCAGCTGTCTTCATCTTATGAAAATTGCTTGTTACTGTTAGTTGACCATTAGTCTGCCCACGCCGTTCTGGTTTGTTTCTTGAACAATTTGTTTATCATCCCAAATAATAAAAATAATAAAAATAAGCTCCAGTTAAGTTGGATCAGAACTGAAAGAGAATGTGTGGCTTTGTATTTCTGTTTAGACCCTTTACCTCTCTCTGGCATGTAATTCAGAAGCTGTCTCCAAATCTTCACAAATATCAAGTTACTTTTATGTTCCAGTGACACACATAATGAAGGAAGTGGCAAAAAGAAAATAACTTGAAAAAACGAACTCAGCTGTTCAAAGTACTTAAAACAGCATCCCTAAGTGTCTCTCCAGTTTTCTCAAACTTCTGCAGTCACAATCTTGAGGAAAAGTCACCTTTCCTTGTTCCTGCCATTGGCATCAATTTTCTTTCACTGTAGCCTGCAATCAGAGTCACTGAGCTGAGAAACCGCCTGCTCTCTTTCAGTGATGCCTTCTATCGAAGTTGATGGTGTCCTGTCAGCAGCGTAGCCAGACAGAACCACCGGCGCCGTCTTCATTAGGGTAAAAGCTAATATAAACAAATAAAGGCGTTAGTGTAGATAGCAGAGTGAGAGTATGACTGAAAAATGTTTTGCAGAGTCAGTTACTATGCCTTTAGTTTTAAAAATATATAAATGTTATATGAATCTCAAATACGCTTTTATTTACATAAAATATTTATACATCAAGCAAGACAATTTCACAACTCTAAAATGTATTTTCTTGTTAGATTAATCTTTTCATATGCTAACCACATTACAAGTAAACATTTTCATAGTCTCCACTACATGAATGTGGCTAAAAGCTTCCTTGTTATTTTATAGTTACAGCATTTCAAATGTATCCCTTTTTGACGTGGTTAGGCAGCCTGCCAGTTTTACCACTAAATTATAGCAGAGAAAACACTCAGTAGAATTTGATTAGATTTCTTCCTTCTCCCCATGAGTAAGACGAAGCAAATTTATGTTCAAAATGCAAGCTGGATTCTAGAGAGTTGAATATAGATCCATATTTGTAGTGTTAAAAATGCGTGTGTGTTTTGTAGTTGAAAATACATCTTGTTTATAGTGCTGCTTTATATTACTGTTGTATTTTGTTCTGTTTTGTCACTATCATCTGTAGAAAGATAGAAAACTTAGAATATACCGAAATAAGGTTTGTATTTGAGAAAATTAGTGATGAAAATGTCTTAATCTTTGCTATTAATAAGCAACGATATTAGCAAAGTAGCTGTTAAGGCTGGATTAATCCTAACTAGTTGCAAGCATTTACCTAAAGGGTCTATTTACAAGTGTGTTATATATAGGCTGTATTTCTAAGGAGAAAGGCTGCAGCTAACTGACCTCTGAGTATATGGTGTGGCACGTTTCCAAGCCATAGGACTGATCTGTCCAAATTGAAAATCTAATTGGAGTGTACTGTGGTGCCTCTCTTGCCAAGAAGGTCAGGATTCCTTCTCATAGTAATCGGAGCAGAATGGGAGAAGATATCGTGTGCCCGATTTTGACCTGATACGCAGTTGGAACAAGGGATAAGACAGTATCTAAAACTAGGAGTTAGGGACCGTTCCCAAATATACAGACTACTGTCCAAAGATCTTCAATGGGCTGAACTGCCTCTCTAAGCATACTTATGTTCTAGAACTTATTCTGTCTCAGCTGCTAACTTGAATTCCTAGGTTGGCTGGTTTGTGAATTATGAAGGCTAGTGACTAAGTCCCCCTCAAGAAAGGTTTCCAAAAGACCATATGCAGTGGTTTGTGATCACCATCTATTATATATTTGATAGACATCTGCATGAGCAATTCACTCATGAGTGTGTATGATCATTGTAATGACATGGAAACAAACTTGTTTATACTATAGTTGTTACTCAGTAACACTGTTTTTGCAATATATTTATGTCCTTTAAAGAGAGGAGAGACCATTGTGAACCACTATAAAATAATATAAACCAAGAGATTTTAGTCATCAGTCTATTGAGGAGCCCATTCTGATGATCAGTTGAGTTAAAGTATATATTTTATGAAAAATTAGTGCAAAAGCTAAGGTGGCTATAACTGCTGATTTAATCCCCATTCTAAGAAGCAAGCAAAATAGCTGGACGGGAGTCTCTTATATTCTGTTAATCTATTATAGGAACAGAAGGGTTCAGAATCTGACATTATAAGTTGAGTACATTTCACAAGTGATCCTTAAAAACATACGCTTGTTGCTGTACGTTTTGTGTGCTATGTGTGCTTTTAGTATTAAAGTGAACTGAAACATATATTCATAGTTCTGTCTCCTACTGCTAAGCAAAGGAATTATATGAGTAACTTTAATTAATATAATGTTTTAATTGTCTACTATATATAGATATGACATTAAGCAAATCTTTAAAATCTTATGTGCGAGAATGCACCTAACAATTAACAAAATTTAATAAGTGTGACTATGATGTATATGATTCAATTAATTAGGGAGAAACATTCTGTAAAATGTGAGCAGTAGATGTAAAGATTTGTCATCGGGATTAGATTGGCTGTTAGGTTAAAAGAAACTAGTGTGGGAGGGAGAGAGGTCCCGCTGTGGTTTTTTTTTTAATAACCCCATGAAAATCTTTGGACTCTCAATTTTAAAAAAAGTTCAAAATTTGTTCTAGAAAATGTTCACCAAGACGTCAAAAGGCTGTGCAAATGGCAAAAACAGTGAGTCAGCCACACAATCCTAATTATTCTGTGTAAAGAGGTAGCGTATACAGCACAGCATGGATTACTTATCCATTCTTTGTAAACAGCTTTCATAATAACAGACTAACTCAAAGCCTGTGGGCATCGGTCAGTACACTCCTAGTATTATCTTCACATTCCATTCCAACTCTGATCCAAAGCCTGATCCAAAGCTTCTGCAACAGCTGGAGTGGTGTAAGGACCTAAACAAGCTATTCTGAAATTAGATGTACAATCTCTTTTACAACCTTTTTCTTGATTCTTCTGTTAATTTTGGCAGCACTCAGCTCTTGGGAGAACTTTCATTGAGCAAGTGTTGATTTTTTTAGCTCTAAGTTTCTAAATGGGGTTATTCTACTGAGTGTTCAAAATGTGTCCTGCCTGTAACTAAGAAAAATATGACATTGTCAGAAGAAGGAGCACAAACAGTGTTGTGTATGTTTATAGGTAATTACATTTAAGTAGGGCAACAGAACGTTCATTTAACTTATGATTTGTATACAAATAAAAGAAGTAATTGGTTTAATTTATATCAGCATGGATCATTGGTAAATGTGACCTGAAAGGATCTATATTTTGGTCCAAAGATCAATGTGATCTCATTCCCTTTAAAGAGAATCATAATAATCAACATTGTGTCACCTTTGGGGACTGAGGTGCTGTCTGTCCCCTAAAGACTAGAATTTCTCAAGCATTTATTGATACTGATGTTCTCATTGAAATGGATGTTCACAGGACAGAAGTTACAATTTATTTTACGTGGAAGAGTTTTCACAAAGACACAAGGGCATAATTTATTGATACATTAAAAATTGTCAGTGCCCCACAGGCTTCACAACATGGGCAGTCCGAATATACTGGAAAGGGAAAGAAGGAAATGGGAAACTAATCCCTTTTTGCTATTTCTGTGATACTGCTATAAAATGACACTGCATGAGGATGTAGGGTTACTTTCTCAAGATGCAGTCAAGAGAGATGATCTTCAGATTGCTTGTTAGTGTATTTGCATGTCGTCTTTCAGAGTGGGTGAACTCAGTAGGGTAAATTATGTTATGTTACTCAGACATATCCTGATCAATAGTCACGTTCTCAAATATTTCGGTTCCAGAGTAGAGATATTCGAGAGAGATTAAATATTTTTTGTTCTTACTCTTCTGTTAACTTCACACACAAACTCATCATCCTTTGCTAACATATGGGCTTGACGCTGGGCCAAACCAGCTGTTTCAATAGGTGGGGAAAATCAGGGGTAAACTGACTCTCCTTTCAGCTCTGCTTTTTCCAAGGGAAAGGCACAGGGATTCAGCCTTGTGATTCTATGCTTCCATGTATATCTCAGCTGCAGTATCTTAGGTTAAACATGGTGCTTTTACTTCTGAGACTATACATTGTAATGTCTGCTTGCTACTTTCTTGCTTTAAAAACAGCAATGATAAGAACACTAGCCCCATTATATGCTCTAGATCTGTAAAGAAAAGAACCCCCAGTAATCTAATAGCAGTAGGATTGCAGATTTATATAAATCCACAAAGTATACAAGCTATAAATATTATGTTTATTCTAAAAAAGAAACATGAAATGCAGTCACCAGACAAAATGTGTGTTTTCTCTCTGTTTATGTGTGTTTCTTCATCCTTTCATGACCTCAATGTGGTAGTATCTAAATAGTTTCCTCTACTACATAAGACACACTGTGTGAGGAGGCAGGAGCAGGAACATCCACACCATGACAAGATCTTGAGTGGTAGATCATTTCTTGCTGCTTATGATTAAGCAATAAAGAGAGGGAAAGGTACAGGATATTTCCTGGGAATTAATAACTGGTAGGGAGGAGTTAATGGCCTGAGGTGCAGCTGAGGGCCATTAACCCCAGCTGGTCATCAATCCTCATTAAAACCCTCTGCAACTCAGTTCAGTAAACACAGTGAAGGACAAACCAATGTTTCATGTACCTTTATGATTTCCCTCTCTGTTATCTCCTTAAATTAGTTCTATTTTAATTTCTCTTTCTTCCTGGGATATATTCTGCTTTTATTACTGCAGAAGAGGTTCTATTCAGTCAGGTGTTTATCTGACTTGTAGTGGTGTAAAAACTATGGAGTTCAGACCCTTATGCACAAATGGGAATCCTCAGTACTACAGTATCAGACAGTTCAGATACTCCAGCGTTTCATTATGTGAAAAAGAAAGTAAGTAAGAAACTACACAAAATAGTGGTTTGCAAAAGCTGAATTTGTTTTTTTAATAACGTAGCACAATCTTTTCTGTTGCAACAAAGAAAAATGTTCAGAGTTAACTTTCTTCCTTGTAGCTGGTACAGTCCTCTATTTTGGATTTAAAATGAGAATAATCTTGATAGCACACTAATGTTTTAGTTGATGCTAAGCAAAGACTTTTCAGTTTCTCATGTTGGCCTGCCAACGAGAGGGCAGAGGATGCACAAGAAGCTGAAAGGAGAAACAGCCAGGACAGATGTCCCAAACTGGCCAAAGGGATATTCCATACTCTATGCATTCAGCATATAAAACTGAGGGAAGCTGTCCAGAGGGATCACTGCTTGGGGGCTGGCTGGGCATCAGTCAGCAGGTGATGAGGAATTGTTTATAATTTGCATCACTAGTTTTCTTGTGTTTTACGATTTTAAATGATTATTACGATTTTAAATGATTATTACGATTATTTTATGATTATTATTATTTTATTATTATTATTTTATTGTTAGTTTCCACTCTCCATTACACTTTTGCACTGGCTGTGAGAACCTTCTCCAGCTGGGACTTTTATCTGAGACGGTTGTAATGATGACAGTTGTTGGTGGCGAGAAACTGTGCTTGATAGGCAGCAGGTGCCTGAAACAATGATGTAGTCTGGTGCCTCCCAACAACAAGATGGTTTTTAAGGTTCCCTTCCAACCCAAACCATTCTAACTCCTGACTGATGGAGAGTGCCCAATACTGCCCCTCCCCAGTGACTCTGGGAAAGCACGGGGTCTGAGCAACCAAAGGGTCGTGTGCAGGCTTGGACGGGGAAGCTCTTTTGGCGCAAAGTGGAAACTGAGCATGCATGGAGTTACAGACCCATTCCAGACCCTGCCCAGAGCAACAAGACAGCATATGAAAAGGGAACTTTCCAGAACAACTTATAGTGCATGCACCAGGTTCCCGGTCAGTCACTGTGCCGGGGCTGGGGTGGAGGTGGAAGCCAGGAAAATATAAAAGACAGACTGGCATATGTCGTGGTTTTGATCCACTGACCTTGGGTGTGTGCATCTGTGGATATGACCTGGTGGGACATGTCCCAGCCCATGACAGAAGTGTTGGAGCTGGATGATCTTTAGGGTCTCTTCCTACCTAAACCATTCTATGATTTTATCCTTTTCCTACTCTTTATTTTCTTTTAGTTCTTTCTTTCTCTTTTTCCCACTCTTTTCCACGTAAGAGAAGCTCTGTCTCTGCTGGTCTCTAACACCTGATTCAGCGCCTTTTCTGAGCCGTTTGCGGGTGATTGCTGTGATTGTTTGTTGGATTTTGGGTTGCCTGCACTGCCTTGTGAAGTGTTAATATTAATTTACTCTTGTCTCCAGTCCTTAGGGCTGCTGTGTGGTAGCCTTACTTATCCCTGTGCAGCACCGGTTCCCTCCAGAGCACCCAAAGAGGTTTTTTAGACGTTAGGAAAAATTTCTTCACCAAAAGGGTTATCCGGCAGTGGAACAGGCTGCTCAGGGGTGGTGATTGAGTCACCATTCCTGGAGGTATTTAAAAGACAGGTAGATGGATTGCTCAGGGATATTGTTTAGTAGTGGACAGGTACAGTTGGACTCAATGATCTCAAAAGTCTTTTCCAACCAAACAATTCTATGATTTTATGACTCCTTCGTCCATCTCAGTTCCCAAGTTGCAGCGGAACACGTTTACCTGTTCTTGTAGACCAGGTTGGGAGTGGGACATGATACTGGCCATGTGGGGTGATGGAGTCTTGCTGATCACTCCTTAGCTCTTTAGTCACCGAACAACTGAAGCACCAGTGCATTTGATAGGATGAGAGGAAATGGCCTCAAGTTGTGCCAGGCGAGGTTCAGATTAGACATCAGAAAAATTTCTTCACTGAAAGGGTGGTCAGGCACCAGCACAGCTGCCCAGGGAGGTGGTAGAGTCACCCTGGAGGTATTTAAAAGATGGGTAGATGAAGGGCTCAGGCATATGGTTTGGTGGTGGACAGGTACGGCTGGACTTGATCTCAAAGGTCATTTCTACCCAGTCAACTCTACGATACTATGCTTTGTGGTTATTCTCATTCTAAATCCAAAACAGCACTACACCAGCTACTATGAAGAAAATTAACTCTATCGCAGCCGAAACGAGGACAAATATTTCAGTAATACCAGAGAGCTGTGTTGGCTTAACTCAAGCATCGGTGGGTAGTTGTGCTGCAGAGGTCTATCTGAAAATCAGTAGATCCTCAATAGCCTTTCAGAAAATGATCTGCAGAATTGGTTTGAACATTGACAGCACTATGTACAGCTGTCAACTCAGAAGGGAACTATTTTGAAGGTGATTGTAGTCAATTTTCTTAATTGGTAAAGAGTTACAGGCACAGTCTGTTGTTTTTTTTTTGTTGGACCTCGTATGTAGCTCAGATCAATTCATTGTCCTTTGTCAGAAAACTTTTTCTTGTTTGCAAAGGTTTGTTTCCCTCTCTCCTCTGTTCAACATAGAGCATCAATAAACAGAAAATAATATGCTGAGACGAGATGCCACTGAGTGTGGACAAATATTTAGAGATAAACAGATGGAAGTGGATATGATCAGAAGAGTGACACCTTCTTAATCATAAAATGTTTTCTTTGCATCATTAGGTCAGTAGAATTTCAGTGCAGCATGATCTGAGATGGGGTTGTCATGAACTCTTGCGGCCGTTAGGGTGGGAATTGTCCACCTCTTGGTTCTGCTTTCAAGCTGAGGATCTTGAAAGCTTTGTATCACCAGTCTTGTGGCACTCTGCTTGTCAGGATTACAGATTTTGTTGCGGTGCAGCAAACCTGCTAAGCAGACTTCCATAGGGATGGGAAACCTTTGCAGAGCTGTCAAATTTCCACAGTTTCTGCTCCCATGACAGGAACCAAATGAGAGTGGTTCTCACATAGGCTTTGCCTTGTGTCTGTAGGAGGGAGCCTGGTGGCCTGGGGAGTCTCAGAGGCAGGATTTAAGAAATTGCAAAGCTGGGAAGTGTTCCCAAGGTCAGTGATTCTGGGACAATACGCCTAATGGGGCTAATTGAATGCTGTAGATATTGGAAGCCTATATAGCTGATCATGAAAACTGAGAATAATATTTACTATATTAACAGATACTTAAGGAGAAGGAAAACTAATAAGGATTAATTTCACTGAGATTCTGTAGAGTGCAGGAATTCTTCACTGGGCAATGTGACTGAATTTTTCTTTACATTTCTGGATGTAGAGAGGGTAATACTTTGAGATTTTAGTCTTGCTCATGCTGAAGTCTGGCACTTACCGTGATCAAGAGACTGTGTTTTCCTTTTACTCTAGATGCAACCTAATGTCTGAATATGTTGCATGTGAGACAATATTTGCATCCCTACATAAATTTGGGGAAGGCTTTGTAGAAGTTCTTTCTTGTTACTTGTGTGCACCAGATGCGTATGTAGGTACCTATGCAATAAAGTTTGATGTGATGCATTTTAGGTAATTACAACTGTTGGAGGTGGGGACTTCTCCTGTTGAGAGAAATGGAACAACTTTGTAAATATAAGAAAATACATCTTTTGTTGCTGTAATATACTGCAGCATGTAGCTTCAAAAAGGAAAAGAAATAGTCTCATTCCTTTGCTGTTTCTGGGGGGCTAAACGAATAAATGACCTGCAGCTTTAGCTAAATGGAAGGATTGCAATTTGCTGATGATCATAGCCAGTAAAAACAAACAAACCAAAACCAAGGGATCTTCTGGTTTTGGAGAATGCCTTGTAATAAGCAAATAGTCTGACCTTAGTGTGTGCCTTAAAAATATATTTGAACCCTGCAATGCTTCGTATAAAATTAGAGGCTTTCTTCTAACCTAGCCCCGCTTAAATGGGCAGTCTATACAAAGACGGGGTGGTACTGTCATATGAAACTAGCATGAGAATAAAATAGGCTCCAAAATATTGTATTAGAAGACATTAATATGTATTGTTGATTATAATTCCAGTCACTGGTTGTAAACCTCATGAAATGAATCACCTCATTTATAATGCATACCATGGCACAACACCTAATTTGGTGACAAGCATGGTATCTAGTGAAGATTCAATAGATATATCTGCTTAAATGGCTGTGTTGTCATCTAATTACATATATTTTCTTTATCTTTGTTATTTAATATATCTGATGTTGTAATTAAATTTAATTTCACAACTGCAAAATATTCTGATATTTCTCTGCGAGATGCAAGGTTAGTGTTTATTTTAAATTGTGACTGTTTTTGTGAGAAAGATAAGGAAATCAACATATGCTGTTATCACTCCTCACTTTTGAAATAACAAAGTGAGGACTATCCTTGAAAAGTAATTGATATTCCTGTACAGGTTGAAACTGATATACAAACAGATAAGCAAAATGCTTCCAGTCTGTGCTCTACCTGCAAAAAGCCATGCCAGTGATTGTCTTATATGGCCTCCAGTTTCAGAACAGGTCTTTGACTTTTTGGACCATTCTCCTGGTTTACTCTGACCATTTCCTATATTTTGGACCTATGTAATGTTGAGCCAGATGAGTAGCATCACTTTAATAGTTTTATATTATTTCTAGCATTGTCTTTAAATGTTTGTAAGAATGGGTGTACAAATAAGGACTCAATTGCATGTAATTATTTTGCACTTAAAATGTCATCCATACCTTGGCTAACATGTGGCCAAGAACTAGACTAAAATTGCATTTCTTATCTAGCTGAGCTTTCTAACAGTTGCACAATCTGATGGAGAAACTTGTAGTGAAATTTGGCCTTCACAGATCACTGTGGCTAATTAGAAAACGTAAGGAATACTTCAATATCTTTGAGAGGTCATATAGTATTTATTGTCTGAAGTAAAGGCTGCAAAACTGTAGTTCTGTTCAAAGTTTCATTCCTAGATTTTTGGAAACTATTTATGGTCTATAATATGACCAGATTGGTATAAAATTCCAGCATCTGTGATCTGGTATAAAATGGCATATTTTTAATAATTTTATGTAGTTTTGGTCATAGTTAGCATGGGGGTAGCAGAAATGTGAGGCAGCCACTGCTGTTTAGGCGAGCTGAATGTGACGATTATGGAGTGAGCTGGGGGGTTCATTCCCTGTTTCCACCAGCAGAGTGTTTTCTCTATTCCAGTTTGTTTTACCCACAGAAATTCATTACAGATAAAATTGTTATACTGGTGTCACCCAGCACATATTTTGAAGATAATGGTTTTGTTGATGTGTAACAAACTAATTGTTTATGACTTGTTGCAAGATGTGGAAAATGCTTTTCCTAAATGGGTTGTACAAAGCTTGGGACTTCAACAGTAATTTCTAAAACTTGTTAAGGTGGAGGAATCTTATATTACTGTTCTTGCGGAGTCACTCATTGGTTGAGATTTGTCCATGATCTTGGAAGCTGCAAATGTTTTGTCTTCTAATAGAGTAAATACTTTTATCCTTTGAGCTTTTAAACTGTCACCTGCTGCTGCTCATCCATCTGAGCACGAATGACACTGCCTGGAAGATGCTGAATATACCAAGAATGGCTACAAGGCTCTGGGGCAAGAGTGGAGTGTGTGAGGCTCCATGTATTTTTACCTGTGAAAGTGAAAGGCTTGGGGAGGAATTGATAGATCCTGTGAGTCAACATCTGGCTGTGTAGCTAGAGTCTTCTGAGGGAGATTTGGCTTTTGCAGACATGAAAACCTCTGAGGGTTGAAGACTGCTGAAAAAGGATGAGATCCGCCCAATTAAGTGAGGCAAGAGCATCCTGTCCAGCAGGCTGGAAAACCCAGTGAAGAAGGCTGTAAACAGTGAGTGAACGGTGGATGGGACTGAGAAGCAAATGATGCAGGATGACAGTTGCAAGAGTGATCTTGAACAGATATGCAAGATGAAAAGAGGAACTAGAATTCTGTGCGTGGTCATACAGCTACAACACTCTTGGAATAATTTCAGTGGTGGGACAGCTTGCATGATGAGTGCTGCAATAAAGGGATACAGGTTCTTCAGAAAAGATGGGAAGAAAAGGATTGAAGGAGTTTCCCTCTAAGCGAAGAAGCAGTTTGAATATAGGAGACTCTGTGGGATTGAGGATGGGCAAATTCAGAGCTTGTGAGTCAAAGGGGATAGGCCAATATGTTGTAAATCATGATGATTGTTTGCCTGATGATGAGAAAGCATAGAAAATCTTTAGACAACTTGAGGAAATCTCTGGCTCACAGAGCCTCTCTGAAATCTGCTGGAAAAGCGTAATGGCTTAAGCCTGGCCAGCAACTAAGGACCACACAGCTACTCACTTGTTTAGTAGGAAAAGACTAAACAAGGACATTTGGGTGTTGTTGCTGAGTAGGGTGGGTGAGTTAGCGGCAAGGGACCACAGGTATGCCTGAGGTACTTGAGCCTCTTGTGCCTCAGTCTGCACTAATGAAGCCTCATAGACATCAGTGCTTAAAGAAAAAGTTAAAGGACAAGGGGTCCCATCATGGAACAAGGATTAAGTCTGTGATTACTTGAGAGAATCTGAACCGTGCAAGTAAATGAGACAACGCAGGCTGTATCCAATGCTGTTGAAACCTGGTTTGTGTCTATACAAGGCTACTTTCTGTCATCTTTGAATGGTCATGGAGACTGGATAAGAGCCTCAATGGCTGAAGAAAGGCAAATACTGTTCCAATCTTCAGAAAAGTTTAAAAGACTAATACAGGGAACTGCAGGCTCATCAGCCTTTGCTCTGTAGGAGAAGCATGGAGAGAGTCCTCTTTGAGAACTTCTCTGCATAGATGTAGGAGATAGTGGTTTGGAACAATCAGCACAGATTGGCTGTGAGGAAAATCTCATTCCCTGTGAGAACAGTCAGGAAATGGAATAGGTTGCTTGGAAAGGATGTGGAACCTCCATCCTTGGAAGCTTTCAAGACTCAACTGGATAAAGTCCTAAGTAAACTGGTCTGCCTCTAGCTACCTTTGGAACAGGTGTATGCACTATAGCATTCCTGAGGTCCCTTCCCAGCTGAATGAGTCTGGTTCAATGTGTCTATGATGTACAAGTTGTCAAAGGTGGGCAGATTGATCCTGTTGTGTGGTTTGTATCTATGGTATGACAGAGAGAATAAACAGAGCAGAACCATTACTTTAATTACACGAAAATGCGAGCCTGATGGTCTGCATCCATGCTGCTGTTTAAGTTGGGAAGTTACTCGAGTGCTGTTACAGAAAGGAAACTACAGATGATGAGAAGCTGAGAAACACAAGTCTTGCTGCAGGGACTTAAATACTTTTATCTGTGTGTTTGGTTTTTTTTTCCCCTAGTGCTCGAATTTTGTTATTTAAAGACCATGCCCGTAGTTTGTTAGGGATATAATTGCAAACAGAAAGACAGCAGATAAATCTATATGGGAATTTTAAGTGGAGTGAATGGCTTTAATGAACATATGATGTCCATTTGTCAGAATTGGGAAGTAGGAAGACAAATCACAGATTTTTAACTTAGAAATTAATGCAATCATGCAAAACTTCCGTTACATGGACTCCAAGGATCTATCTACAGTTGAAGTTTTATATTGTGATTGGCATCACATAGATGGGAAAAGGAGATGATATGATGAGAGAAGTGTCAGGGCATGAAAGCGTAGAAAAGTGTGTTAGTGGGTTTTCTGGTTTTGTGCTTTTCACAAATGGTGCTATTCATAGGTCATCTGCATGGAGGATTTGCTTAACATTGCAAGAAAGTATTTTCTGCATTCATTGTAGGAACATTCTCTAACACTATTCTAGCTGATAGCAGTTTTGGACATAACATAATTTAATTGTTTACCTGGTATGAATCTTGTGTGAGAAACTCAAGTGAAGACAGCTCGAACTTGAAAATAGTGTCACTCTAGTTTCTTAGATCAGAGATGCTTCTTAGGAAGCATAAATGTAGGGACTAAAAAGCAGCTTTCAGTGAAGATTCTGAAAAGGCTATTCATATTAGCCTAGTACTGCACAAAAAAAGATTCCTTTTAAATTAGGATTTATAAAAAATCTGGAATTCAGTTCTTGCACTGACTCTGTGGAATGAAGCTGTTTGCCAAGTTGCTTGAGGAGAGAGCCTCTTTTTTCCTTCTTCTGGAAAGATATGTGCACTGCAGTTAGGCTCTGCATATGGGAATCTAAATACATGATGCAGCAGGGAACAATGTGAATTTGGAATGTATCGGAGCCGTTGCGTTCCTCTGTCAGCCTCGATACTGTTACAGCAGCCTGGTTTCGAAGAACCGCCAAGAAGCCTTTGACTCCAGAAGTCCTTTAAGATAGTAAAGAGCAGTTAATCACTTCCCACTACTTGAGAGGAACAAATGTACTAGCTTTGAACTGTTTAATTCATCTATTTTCTTAGCAACAATAAAAGTACAGCAGACATAGATGTTTGTGCTGTGGGAAGAAGGGAAGGGAAGTGGCTTACATAGTGTGGGATTAGATGGCTCCATCTCTGAAGGAATTTGCGCATCATCCCTCCAAGAGCAAACACCTTTTGTGGAGTAGTTTCAGTGGGATAGCTGGAAGAGATCCTAGTGTTGCCTAAAAAAGGGAGTTTTCTGAAAGAAGGCATGTGTTTACAGGCAGAGGGAACTTTCTGGAATAAGAAATTGGTTCCAGATTGTTTCAAGGAATGGGTAAGGAAAGTTCATGCGAGTCCTTATTTTGAATCTGTATCAGCACACTAGCACTGAGTTGTTTGGTAGATCCAATTATTGTTTCTCCTGAGGATCCTTAAGGTGTGTGGCCTTAAGACATGGCACTGAGGTAACCTAAGTTATACCTTTCAGAGAGGTAAAGTGGGGGCTATGGATTAAGTGAGTAATTTGTGGTAGTGCAACATGTAGTCAAAAGGGAAAATAGACTCCTAGTTACTATCTTAACTGTCATTCTTCTCTGAGGAAGAATCTTCAGTCTTACCCTATTTACTTAATACTCTATTGACAGAAATGTTCTTTTGTAGCCATGTAGATATTTTTCTGATGTTTGGATGTGTCACTACAACCCTCCTTCAGACTTGAGCTGCATTGAAACATTTTCCATATTGGAATATGAGCATAGTTAGTTGAGACATGAAGTTAGTAACATGGTTGCTGCCATGGTCCCAGGCTGCATCCTCACCACTTGAAATGTCTTATGATGGAGGTATGATGAAGGTCACAAGTCCACAAGAGCAGGTCCTTTAACACAAGACCAATAGTGTATACCTTTAAGTTGTCTTTTAAGTTACAATATCGAAAGCTTTTATTGTTGCATGCCACTTTGTCTTTACTTAGGTATTAACTCAGCAGTGGGGGTGTAAGTGCTGAAAGCATTTGAATAAATAACACTTTGCTTTCTGCTTGTAGTGTTTGGAAAAATGTTCCATTTAGCCCTGGAGATCCTTTGTTTCTCACTCCCTCGCTCCCTGGGTCTGCCTCTACTGGTTTTGGGGGAGGGAGAGAGAAGCAAAGGTAATTATCTCTGCTAATAGTCCGTCTGCTTGTGCCTTGATTGAAATGCAGCCTGGCTCTCCTGTATCACTGGTTTATTCCCAAAGAGAAGTTCCAGTTGTCTACAAAGCCAACACCTTTGGACAGGCACCATCTGGCCAACTGCTGATTAACTCCCATGTTCCTGTCTGATTCCACCAGTACAGAGACCAGCCTCAGAGAAAGCAGACTAGAGGGGTGCTGCCAGGGGCCCCAAGACCTCTCTTCCCTAAAGAAAAATGAATTCCATGCAGTCGCCCTAGAGGTTGCCATGTAAAAATAATTAAAAGGGTACTGATGAAAACCAGCTAATTAAAAAGACTATACACAGGGGCCTCTGATTCTTCAGATGTGGCCAGGCTTTTCCTATGAAGAGGCCAGAAGTCAATTGTGTCTTTATGCTGCCATTTCAGTTGCCCTGTTTTGAATCCAAGAACAAGTCAGGGCAGCTGTGGTTCCCTATGCACCCTCAATCCTGTGTGATTTGCTGCCTGGCCACACTGGTCTGACACTCCCTGGAGGTGGACTCCATCAAACAAAGTTTTTAACAGATGAATTTTTTACTTAAAAGATCCTGTGAGGACAGACCAGGTTATCCAAGGTGTGCAGGTTTGAAATATGTAGTCTCATTGATGCCATGTGTTTGAATGGAAGCATAAAACCAAGCAAACAAAAAACTTTAAGGCAGATAATACACTACAAGGCAATCTAGAATTCTTGCTGGCTGGAAGAAGTATGTTTGTTGGTAGGGTATTTCATCAGAGAATTGTACACAGAGCTTTAATTTATTTTGGAAGTCTTTAGTATGAAATAAAGGAAGAATCAACTCTATCGCTGTATGCTATGCCTGTCACTATAGAGATCTTGCTGCATTTTTAAATGGAAGGAATGTGGTTTGCTTTAAGAAGGTGGTAAAGGATACTTGTAAACTCCCAAGTGACAGTATAGTGTCTATGAAAATCTTGTTTCCAGAAAAATCTTCTGAAAATTAGGACTCTTAACAAAAAAGAAGAAATTACAGATTCCTTTTACAGGAAGATCTTTACAATTAATATGAAAAATAGCATAAGTTACTGTTTTATGATCACTGTTTTAATTTGAGTTAAAAAAGAAGATACTTTTTCCATTATCTGTCACACAGTAGTTTCATTGCTAGACACTGTGGTCCAAAAAATGTTTTCTTTGTTTGAAATTATCTGATAAAAATTTAAAGTGAATCCTCAGATCTTTCCGAAACTCTTAAGTTTGAGAGAAAACCATGCGTTCTTTGATTTCTACTCCAATGTTCAAGTTATTTTGAAGACTGGAGTAAAAAATAAAATTAGTCAGAATCTTGCCTCTCAGTTTATTATGGTTATGCCATAACACAGTGTATGGCCACACTTAAATCCTCCTGTTGTTCTGTCTTAAAGTTAGGACTGTGTAGGATTTGTTCTTACCTTCTTGTACTTGGAAATTTGTTCTGAACAAATGTACTGACTTAGGTACCTTCTTTTGTTCCCACTTTCCTTTCCTTTTTCTTTTTCTATATTTTGCCAAGCAAAACACACAGCAGAATTTCTGGCGCTGTTTCTCCTGCTGGGGATTGAATGGTACAACTCATAATCACTGACATTGTGCACAGATGCTCAAAGAGATGATAGAAATGGAAAACTGACCATAAAGCATCTGCGTTTTGGTGTGATTCCCCTAATGCAGGGTACTCAGAAGTTTTATATTTTCAGTAATTAAACCAGGGAGTATTACAAAGGGAAGGCAATGGCTGAAATGCCTATCAGTAAGCTATTTTCAAAAAGGTGTGGGTATGTAAAATATTTTAGTCTGCAGGTTTGATTATTCTTTCTGTCTTATCTGTGGAACCACATTTATCTTTTGCAAAAAAAAAAAAGTTACCAAATAAAGGCTGATAGAATTGTCTTCCTCTTTAGCCTATGCTCTTTGCATCTTCATTTTTACCATGTTTCACAATTTTACCTTAGCATGAGTGTTGGCCAGAAATGTGCAATTGAGATAAACTTCCATTTCCACTAGGAGGTCTGTGGGAGACCATATGGGATAAAAGCACATACTGGAATAATCTCAGTTGATTTTTGGTGTTAAGCAGTTCTGATATATTCTGGAAACTTTCTTAGCAAATACACACAGATGAGCAAACCAGAATTAGTCAGCATAGCCAGAACATTCAACTAAACAAGTACACTTACCCCACTTTTTTTCTTCCAAGAACGTGTGCCAATACATTGTTAAATCATTCTTGGAGTATTGCTGGAGCATCATTGTGTGTCACGGGGAGCAAGATGAATTGAACAAGTGGGCTGCAGAGAATGTGACGAAAAGCTTTAATTTAAAGGATGATTTCATGAGAGAAAAATGATAATATCAAGTTGAGTAAGAATGCTATATGCTTGCTTATTTTAACAATTGAGGCAATAACTAGAACCTGGAAATCTTGCTCTAAAAGAAGCTTAGGCTTATTAAAATAGTGTGCGTGCATGCCTATACACAAACTTTATATACGCACATAAACATGTTCTGCTGCCTCTGTCAGCAAGCTTAACTGTGTCCACCTGTGCAGAGTGTTTTGAAGGAGTCCATAACTGAATTGCTAATGAGAACTAGAAAAAGATGACTGCTTGTTTGTTTGTTTCCTTTTACATGGCCATGCTTATGTTATGTCAAAAAAAAAATTTCATTTACTTTCTTTTATTCATTTTGAAATCCAGAATAGCATCTCAGAAGGATAGTATTTCAACAAGAGTAGGTGCAGGACTTTTACTTCTTTCCTTTGAAATTACATTTCAAAGCAGCCTTGACAGAGGAGTTGCTATATGTACTAGTACATGTCTAGATATCTACTGTTTGCTACCACAGAAGTGTTACAGCAAGTGACTGTGTAACTAGAACCAGACCTGGCAAGGTCCATTATTTGTAATTCTGTGGATGGGTCTCTTTCATTGATTTGGCAGATTGAGGGTGATGGTTGACTCTTCTTTAAATTCTTGCCTGATGCTTTCCAATATTAAGTGCTGATCTTGAAAAATCAGGGTACTCACACATACAGGTGAGATTTCAAGGTCCTCACTCTGTGTTCATTCTTCTGAATATCTAACAATGAATAGCCTTGAAAATTTGGGTAGGTTGGAGTCTCTCTCTAACATGTAAAGCTTGAAAATTCTTAGTTAATTTGTTTGCTGCATTGCTAATAGACTTGGGACATCAGTGGCTACTTGTGTCCATTTCTCAATCCCATGTTTTCTCAGGTGCTTGGACTCACCAAATGATCAGTGAATCATGAGTATCATGTGGCCATCTCTTAGAGTCCAGTCCCCAACATGGCCAGCTCTTAAAGCCCAGACCCGGTGTTTCCAGCAGTGTAGAGTCTACATTAGTTCTGTTCAAGGGTTAAACTGCAAGATAAGACCCAAGTGTTTGGGACCCAAAATACAACTTTCATCAGGTTTCTTAGACAAAGAAAACATTCTGTTAACTCCAAGCAAGTCAAACACAAATGCTCTTAACTCTGGCCAGTTTTCATAATCTCAGTTTCAGTGTAAAGGCCAGGTTTCCAGTGCCTGATCCAAAAAGATAAATGAAACACACATGAGATGTCTTAGGCCAACAGGTGTTGTAGCTGCTTTTATAATGGAAAACTGAAGAAAACAATATGCCTCAGACACTTGTGTCTGTTTCAAGTCTTTGAGTAGCCTGCTTTGGAAGACATCACAAAGCATCGCAGAAGGTCTTTGAGTGACAATTATTTAGAGAAGTTACTGCCCTCGTAATATAATTTTCCAGTGTCAGTATATAATTAAGCAGGATGAATAAAGAAGTCCCCATTGTGAAATACTGAGAAGCTGCTGTGCCCCTCCCAGTCCTATGCTGCTGAATAAATCAAATCCAACTTCTAGTTGTGCAACTTCTGGCTTTCTGAGCTTTGAAGCCTGTACTAAGCGTGCTGCCCAACTGGTCCAGCTGACTTCTGCCTTTAATCTTCAAGAATCCCTTGGAAATGTTATCTACATCTTTAAAAAATCTTTTTTGTTTCTTTTTCCATATTTTGTTCAATCTGAACACCATGCTTGTTAGATGTGTTACCTTCACAGAAATGAAAACCAAAGTTTTTGGCAATAGCAGCAGCACAAGCTGCTGAAAGTTCCTTTTTTTTTTTTCACCCCCAATGTGCCCTTCCTTGGGGGATGTCAAGAGTCTTTGTTGCATCAAGTCCTCTTAAATGATGGAGATTTTTGGTGTTTAGATTGTTTGTTTCTAACAGACTGAACTATCAAGCAGCTATCAGATGCTATTGTAAAAGGATAATTCTATACCGTGGAATCAACATGCTTCTGTAGGTGAAAATGAAAGCTTCAGTTTGGCAACACCTTCCAGTTGCTATTGAGCTGTGCCAGTTTTGAACTGTGACCTGTGATGTAAAACTTCATATTCCATTGCTTTTTCTTCTGAGAGGTCAAGTTTGCCTAGTGCTCGTGGATTTATTTAACATGTCCTTAAGAATACTATTTGCTATCTGTTTTGGGGATGGCTTGTATAACCAGTCTGTTGGTAGATACAGGCTAATTATGGATCTTAGCAGCAATTTTAGTAATAGGGTTTCAGGATGGGAAAGTGATATTTAGAGATAATCTTTGTTTTGCTAAATTGGCAAGCATGTCAAATACTTCTTTGTAGGAGACAAAAATGTTCTTATAATTGCTTTCTGTGATAGGAAATACAATTCCCATTCTCTACATGAAGTGAGTTTATTGGAGGAGAAACGATCAGTTCAGGCTGCAGGTTACTGAATGTGATGTGGAAAAGGAACCTACCAGAAGAGTGCATTTTAAACAGGAGGTTACTTTGCAGCTGGATGGTTGGAGGATGCCTGAGCACACTGCTCTGGCAATTGAAGGTTCTTGATGCCTCTGAAGACTAGCCTATAAATGGCAGGTGAGAAGCTTGTTTATCAGTCAGCTGTGGTCCATTGTAATCATGCTCTTATGCAGAGGGAAAGTCAACTGAATAACCACAGGATTCTGGTTTACAAAGCTGTGTGAACAAGGTTTTGTAAGATCTGTCTTCGATGTAGTGGTGACAATGGTGGCCTAGGCAACAGTCCTAAACTATTTTACAAACAAGAACCAATCCAACGTGGACTGACAGTATGAGCTCTTTTAGGACAGGTTTGATAGTGCTTTGGAGTGGTGTTGTGTTGCAACAGGGCTGTTGTCAGCCCTTTAGCTACCTAGCTTTAAGTTTGCTTGGATGTAATCATCTTGTGCTGTGATGTAGAACCACCTGGAGATGTGGCAGTCCTGTGACTTCAGCTGTTTAAAAGTTTGTGAAGGCTCATCTGGAAGGTCCCTTTTTGGTCAGGGAAGAGTGATCTTACTGTTCAGGTACCTATGCAGGTCCCCTTCCCCCTAACTGAAATATTACTTTTAGGATGAGATGAATCACTGTCTGGAGAGGCTTCTCTCTGTTGAGGCAGCCTAGATGTCTAGTTTAGATTAGATGCCTGACTTTCAGATAGCTGAAGATGCTGAGATGAATGAAATTCTCTGGACTATTTCCTCTTTTTCCTTGGAGAGTGTACTCACATGCCACAGGGGATCTTGTTCCTGCACGGTTGTGATAAATAAGAAATGAGGGACTGATCTGAGGTGAAAAATAATACTGCATATGTAACAATTTCTTCCAGAGCAGGCTTCCATTTCTAGTTTCCAAATCTTTGCCTTTGTGTCAGGAGGGGATCACAGGCTTGCATAGTTACAGAGATACTGCAAATAGATTGCATGGCATCTTCTGTGTAGCATGCCTGATTGAATTAGTCTTTTGAAGTAGGGTCTCCATTTATTGTCTAATACTTACTTTCTTTCCTAAATGTTTTAACAACTTGCACATTTTTTTAAGATTTAGAAGAAGCTTCTGTGCACTCAGAACTAGCAGGAATATACCTCAGAGATAGCTGCCTTGTGTGAGCAGAACAACATTGTAATTTCAAATAGGCACAATGTTTGTAAATCTGGCTCCTAAAATTAAGCTTCCTGAGTTTTAGTAACTTGCACTGAAAGGATATGTGCTCTTGCACATCTCAGTCAGCTGTGTTTGCTGGGGTGCTCTTGGAAAGAACAAGCAGTTGATACAGTCTCAAGCATAACTTTGAGGTCTGCTTGATCTTTTGTAAATGGTAGGATTTGCCTTATGATTAATCAGACAAAATAAAAGATTACATTTAAAGGATTGAATTGATTCCTTGGGGGAGGAACATAATTAGAGCAGAATTTGACTTAGCTCAGTGATTTGAAATTATCTGCCTAGAATATTGGAGTTTAAAAATAAAATGCACACTGTTCAAACATCAACAAATATGAGAAGCCCTGCAAGTGCTGTCCACGAGGCTGCTTTTGCCAAGTGAAATTGTTGAAGTGCCTTTTTCTCTACAGGAAGGTCAGTCTGCAGTCTTCCTTTTATATATATATGGGTGAGCACTGCAAGACTTGAGTATGTGTTTTGGTGTGTTTCCTGTTTGTGTATCTTTACACAAATTTGTTTATCTTTACTGATTGAAAGCAATGTGCTGTATACAGTGCTTTGAAGTAATATGTAGCTGATGTCAGGAAGACCTATTAAACTGTCTTAAACCTTTGTGACTGGGGTAGACTTAGACCATTAGAATTAATCATGCACAGACATACATATTAAAATACATGCATATATATGCTTATATATGAAATATTTGCATACCTTACTGTTTTGTCCCACCTGCCTCAGATGAGGTAGTTTGAGAAATGAGATTGGTTTCTGATTCATGAATGGTTATAGAATGGAGTCTCTGTACTCCAGGATGTACGAATAGTAACAACTACCTCAGCGAAACAGTTGGAATTTCTCTAGGTCTTGTTTTTCCATTTAAAAAACAAGCACACTCATATACACACTTCTAAACCAAAAAAAATACCCCCACAAACTTCCACCCCCCTGTAAAAATACCAAAACAAAAAACTAGCAAACCCCACCAAAAAATACAACCACAGCCCAAAACACCCTAACCAAAAAAACCAGTACTTCCTGGCTGTGGTATAATGGAAGACGACAGGATCTGGAAAAGGAGAGGATGTCCAAGACAGGAGAAATGACCCAGTGGTGTTCTGGCTCTGATACTGTTCACTGAAGTCCTGGTTCATGGGGAAAGAGGTGCTAGGACTCGGTGGGAGTTGGAACTTCTGCTTTTGTTAGAAACACTGAAATCCTCAAGGTTAAGTATTTTACATTACAGAGTCAAGAAGAGAAATACCAGCTCTGCTGTGCTTTTACTGACTTTTCAGAAACTTGGAGATTGGACTTGAATTTCTTGGAGAGTATGTGTGTGTGAAAGAGAAAATAGTTGGCTTAAGGGCTGAGTTCTAGTGGGAAGTTGCACAGTAGGGAAAGAACCTCCACGTTGTTTTTGCAGAACTCTTCATATGTCATAGGACCACCCCGTGTATTTTTTAGGATGCATAATAGAGCAGCAGACACCTTCTCTCTGTCAAAGTCTTTTAGGGGGTTTGTCTTGAGTGTCACATTAATGGCTGCAAGGTCAAAAAATAAATGAGCTGAATAACTTAAACATAGCCTTCAAATGACACTGGCATCATGAACTTCTAAACTCGGACTACAATCCTGAATATGTTTTGTGAGGAACTACGGCTGAATGCCTTAGGATTTATGCACAGGTGGCAAAGCCAATCAATTAAAGGGTTTGTTTCATTTTTTTTGTTGGTTGATTTGTTATTATTATTTTATTCTCCTTTTCCTACAGGCCTCTGTGGTTTGAATAAAGTTTTCTGCTCTGCCCACAACCTAACTGGATGCTTTTGAGGAGTTTACTGATGTTTGAATTTTGCCAGAGGGTATGTTTTCTAGCACAATTTAACATTTAAAACCTTTGAAATGAGATATTCAATACCAACACTTGTGATGATGTATGCTAAACATTATCTGGGAATTCTTGTGGAATTTAGGACCTTGAATTTCCTTGTGCAGTGACAGTGCCTGTGGGCACCTGCTGAAAGGGAGAATGTGTTTGACAGAGTGCTAAAATTTTGTTTGCCCTGAATTTTTGTTGTATGTCAACCCAGAATAATGCAATGTTGTGTAAAAGTCTGAGTTAACTTCAGAAAATGAAGCTTGAGCATTGCAAGCAATAGAGCTGCATTAATACAGTGTTGTACTCGGGCTAATTAGCCCAGCTAAGAACAGGCTGCTCATAATGTCACCATTGTGCCAGTTCCTCAGTGGCACCTGTTGAGAGAGGGTCCATGGCTGCCAAGTGATGTCAAACTGGGAGGCTGAACCAGAGCAGAAGGCACAGGAGTCCTTTAAGCCTGAAACACTACTAGATAATGGGTCTCGAGCTGTGGAGTAGCTCTGCAGCCTTTATCCTACTTTCAAACTTGATATGCCAAAAGCAGCTGTATCAAAGATCTGTTTGCTCATCCAGCCATGGGCTTGGGAGATGAGGCCAACAGCATTGCAACTTGTTGCATGTTCCTGAGTGCTGAGCGCGTGAGCTGATGGAAGCCCACTGTGTGAATCTCTCTGAGCTCAACTGGGAGAACTGCTCTTGGTGGCAAAGTGAGCAAAATAATGGCAGATACCCTGGCACTGTATGCCTGAAAGAAACACTGGTTTCAAGACCAGCAGGAGGCAGTGAAAAACTGTAGAACTTCTCTTCATTGTTCATTATTGCTATCATCATCATAATTTTTATTATTATTATATGTTTTTGTCCTCAATGGAAAGATATCTGTAACTCTTCTTCTTTTAATCAGCTTTTCATAATAGTGTATTTCAGAATCTCAGTAAAACTCAGTACAGGAAGAATTGTAAAGCTCAGTATAAAAAACCCTCTTAGATTCCATTTAAGCAGTTTTTTTGACTGAAGATCTGTGGCTCTGGAATAAAGCAGCCCACACACCTGCTTTCACCATCAGTCTGGATGCACAAGCATGGAAGTCTTATCAGTTTTTATGCAGACCCCATAAATCATGTATTGAGGGAGTCTTTCATTTTAAAAAGTTCATCATCTTCGAAGTGGGACAAAAAATGGACTTCATGCTTCAGTTAGGATATTGTATGCACTGGGAACAGTAAGAACAATGCTATAATTGTAGATATTTTTTCCACCCCCCGTTTTGTAGAAGGAAGAATATTGGCTGCCAGTAAACGCACAGGAATAACAACTGTCCTCAAAGTTTTCATGGCAGGCGTTAAACCAATGGATAAAAGGCACAAATTCTTTCTTAAGAAATGGAAATAATTTGTTAGGGGGTTGATAAATTTTGAATACATGCTAGTGGATTTGAAGAAGTGTATGGCTATTCTCACATAGGTTGCATAGATTTTAAAGCCAGAAGTGATCTTTAGAATCCTATCACTGCTGTATAATGAAAACTATAGTATTTTACCCCGGTGTTTATTCAATCAGCTTGTGTCTTTGGAGGAAGCTGAGCATATAATTTTAGTTCTGGAGACTTAGTCTATATCTTGTTTCCTATTAACAGAGAATAGTCTACATCCTTTCCTAACTACAGTGTTACACTGATTAATTTAGCAGATTAGTGCTGTAGTTCCTCGATCTATTTTATCTGGCATAATTTAATGTGACTGCTGAAAAGGGCATTCCCACTGTCATCTGGTTTCTTATTTCTGCTTCTCTCTTGTGCCAGATCTGTTTTTTGTGCTTCCTAAGTGAAACCAAGGTAGATTGTTGCCAGATGAATTTCCTAACCTGTAGAAACCAAAAAAATATTTAGTTTTCTGCTTACTCAGTTCTTTGGTTTGATTCCTCACACAAACAGTTTTACTGATGCAATGGAGATAGAGGGAATGAATGGCCATAATATGGAGGAGGAAGGTGGGACTGCTCCCTTTAATCAGCAGCACTGAGCAATGACAGATTAAATGGATTATGGAATTATGGTGCGAGACATAACAAGCAAGTAGCTAACAGCTGACACTAGACAAATTCAGATGTGTGAAAGGTACTCGTGGCCAATGAAGATAAAGAATCCTTTGCTATCTGACACTTTCAGTTGGAAAATTTCATTTCAGAGTTAGAGAATTTTGTGACCCTTACAGAGCATGTCATGTCTTTTCTGACAGTGTGCACTGAATTTAGAAATCAGAAGGACTACCAATATGCCTACAGAGAGAATGGATGCTTAGAGATTTAAGGAGACTGGGGGAGGGCAGAGAACAGTTGAGTTTTGAATTCTCATCCACGCTGTGAAAATCTTGCTCTGCAGAGGACCAGACTGTTGCTTCACCAGTTCAGATTCGCATGCCTCCTTACTCAAGAAGCATCTTTCCAGGCTTGCAACTAACTTTCTCACTTCTTTACTTTGAACCTTATCCACATGACAAAGCAAGACTGTCTTGTGGGGTTCTTGGCAAGCTGGTTCAGTGCAGGCTGAGTTGAAACTGTGGGAACAGAGATGATTCTCAACAATGTTACAATGTTGTTGGGGTTTTTTGTGTTTATTTTTTTTCTATAGTAGGAAAGAAAGTACATGAAAGCTGATAATTTGTAGCAGTCAGGCAAAATCTCCCTTCTTTATTTTAATCATCCATACCTTTGCTGAAGTAGAATTAGATGAGGCTGACTTCATTCTAAAGAACAGTTGGCAGATGAGCAACACTTGACTGAAAACCTCTGATGAAGACTGCTTTCATCAAACCCATTGTTTTCCAGCAGGGTCAAACTCCTATCACTGTCAAAGCTATTACAGTTGGGCTTGAGGCATGAAAATAGTGTGACAATGGGCAGACTCTGTTCCAATGACTTGTTAGTTATATATCTGTGACTTTAAATGCCCTACAGTCTTTTGGGAACTGTATTCCATAGCTTTCTTTAAAAATTTAGCCATATGTAAGGCTGAAATTTTGTACACTGAAGATGCTATTAAAACATCTGTTGGTTTAAATGAGTCTATGATTTCTCCAAGACTTATAAAGGAACAAATGTTGCAACAGGCTCAGGTAATTACAGCCTTGTTTTAATCTTTTGCTATGATTTCACTTCTCTAACAGTATACCTTTTATCATCAATTGTTGCTTGGCATCTTTTCATGCAAGTCAGGGAAGATGCTACTAAGCAACTCTGAACTTTTATTGTCTTTCAGAGGATGACAGATAATGCCTTAATGAAACTTGGGCATTCAGCTCACAGGGCACTTTGCCAGCATAGCATAGCTATTTTCATAGCTATCTGTGTTTCTGATATGACTCAGTATCAGCAATGGCATCTCTAGACTGGAAAGATGTGCAGATGCATGTTTTCTGTGTTGGCTTTTTTAAAATTTTTTTTATTTTGAGGTCCCTGAAGTCAGCTTAAACTCTAAATATATTTTGATCACTAATGCTCTCGTTGGGCCTAGCAGGAACTTTAATGGATCTCTTTGAGAAATGTGCTTGTATATTTTTGAATTATAGTAAAAAGGGTGGCTTTCTAATTTATTCTTTTAAGGAATTGGTACTTTGAAACAAAAGAGCACAGAGAGACAGTATTGTAGAGACTGGAGAATAAGAACCCCACAATATATATATGCACAGTGACACATAATGAAAATGAAATTATCATCTTCAGGTGCCCTGAAAGAAAATAGTTAAGAAAGCATGCTCTGGTGTGTTGCTTCTATAAGAAAGGTAAGACAAAGTTTGCATGCTGATTGCCATCCAGGCAGGACAGGCTTGGAGAGAGAAAAAAATATTTTGGGATTGTTACTGCCACTTTATTTGAGGTCGTGGTGGCAGGTTACAGTATGCTGTGATTTGACTTTGATTTCTTTTTCTCCATGTCTGCCTGTGAGTTAGTTATTTCTGTGTTGAAGTACCCATTCTAGCAGCATGAGAAAACCCTAGCTGCTTAGCAAGGATGCTTCGTAGGACATGGAAATAACCAGTTAATTGACTAGCACGTGGGTAAAAGAAGAGTTGCGGAGATAGAATGGGTAGCTATCAAGACCCTTGGCCTAAAAATATGCTTACAGGTCAATGCATATCCTGAAGGAAGTGGATAAACTGGTTTTGCAAAGTGGGTTGCCAGCCAGGCTGTGTATCCACCCTAGGGATAGAGAGGTTGGAAGCTTATCAGCCAGATAAAGTGGGCCCAGGGATGGAGTCCTGAAGCACTATTCCCTTCGGAAGGTTATGAGACGAAGAGAATCTAAATCTGTAAAACATTCCTGTTTGGAGACCAAGCAAACTTTCCTGTTTGGACCAAGGAAACTTTTGGAATTAAAAACAAAAAACCAACCTTCATTTCTCCCCAGAAGCCATGCACCTTAATATCACTTAGATATGCGTGGTTTGGATTTTTCTTGTGACCTCAAGAAAACCTAATGGAGAACCTCATTATTTGGATGTTTGTGGAGCTTACTTGTGAGCCCTTTAGATTCCTAATTAGCCATTATGTAAGCAGAGAGATTTTACTGTTTTCATAAGTGAATCTTAGCAGTGTAGCCATGATATGGACTGCTCTTCCACTTTCACGTCTGTGTTTATGACAAATAAGATTAAACGAAAATTCTGTGTTAGTGTTCCAACTTTGAACTCAGAAACAGTTGTACTGAGAATACCTGTGCAAATATTCCTGAGTGCTGGATGTCCTAGATTTTAGTTTCATCTTTCCTATAATGTATGATCTGTGTGTTTCAGTTGATTCTGAAGAAGAGATTAAATCGCAAACCCTTATTGTGTTTAGATCTTGAAGAATCTGATTTGTGCTCATACCTAGTATTCTTTGCCTCCTCATCTTCTACAGACTGGTTCTAATCAAATGGAACTACAAAGAGCTGGCTGTTGCTTGTGTCTATAGACCAGATATCTACATGCTGGTAAAAATGAACAAAAGATTAGAGCCCTTGCAAGTACTTAATGTGTGTGGTATGCAAGCAACAAATTCCGTTGCCAAAGATTTTGCTGTTGTGACTTGATTTATATGTGACTCTTCAAGTATAGTTTGGTAAGTTCTAGCCAGCCAATCTTGTAAACTTGGTTTTTTTTTAAAGCAAGTAACATGAACTTGAAGCATGACTTCACTCTCCTATTTGTTTTCCATTTGAAATTATTAGTGGAAGCAGTAACGTAGTATTAACCTGGAAGGACCTGTGTGTAATCTGAAGTCGGTTGCTCTAATCAAAGAGCAGACTGGGACTGGTGCGCTTGCCACAGACCTCAAATTGCATTTTCTCTGTTGTGCCATAGTGTGCAGCATTTCTAAAAGGAGTGAAATTGTGAGCAGGCATATTGGTAAGTAGTTCTGTGTCAGTTTTTGGTACTGTGCCTGGACCAGAGCTTTGCTCTTGGCAATGGAGGTGGTTTGCCTCCTGAATCAAGTGGTTGGACATCCTGGAGCTTGCTGAAGTTTCTCCCCATCTGCACAACTGCCACTGCTAGAATGTTCTCTGCTTTCAGATTCAAATTGATTCACTTTCCTTAATTGAAAGTAATTAATATTTCTAATTGTATGTCATGTCTGTGCCCATGTAATGGAAAAGTGCTATTACAGACATGATAATTAAAAAGAGCCTACATATTAATGGAAAACAGAAACTATTAAGGAAGGTAATTAAAACCCTTGGAAAATTATTAGTATATATTTAATATTTATTTTTAAGAAAGCCAAGATAATTTTTTTGCTTCTCTAAAAATAATAAATAATACTCATGGTTAAATTATTTTTAGTATGAGATATGTATGGACAAGAACCTCTTACCTTCTTGAACTGATGGCCAGGTTTCTTTATCCCATACAAAAATTGTGGAATTTGAGGTCCCTCCATGGAGACGAGATAAGCTAGGGTGGCCTTGGCCTCAGCCCCTCCTTTTAGTCACTGTCTCTGAATTGTGGAAGGATGCTCTGGAGGACAACTGCAGGACAGTTGTGGATGGAAGCACTGGAGTACTCCAGTCACGAGGCCAGACGAAAGGCTCAGTTACATGTTTTAATTTCACAGGTAGTAGATGACGTGAGGTTTCACAGGTTCTGTGCGATCCGGGAACAACCTGTGTGGTTTTTAGATCGTTCCCAAACTCCCTTCCATGGGGAACATAAGAATGGAGGAAATGTCCATTGGTCTTATCAGTGGTCTGTTGAATCCAGTGTTCTGTGTTTAGGAAGAATATGTGAACCTGGCCGCTTCTTAATGCTGTTCCTCTTGCAATCCACCAACATCTAGAACTGTTGCATTAGGCTGCAGCCCCCTCTCGTCCTTTAAACATTTGGTTTTTAGACTTGTTGACCATAATATCTTTTTGTACAAACTGATTTTTCCTTTTTTAAAGGAAAAAGGAAACATAGGGGAATTGAGAGTAGCCTTTGAAGGAAATTTTTACCATAGCTTGCCTGATTTCAAGACCAGTAACACGTTTTGCAAAATCCTCATTAGAACACATCAGTTTGTAGTAAAGTTGTTAAACTGTATTGCAAAAATAAATGTTGCTCTTGCATTTCTGTAATTCGTGACTTCATTATGTGCTTTTTAGAATGAATCCCAATGGAAGGATGAGGTTTTCTGATTTTCTTTCGTTTTAGAAGTGATGCATTAAGTCCAGAAATTAAGCACTTTTTATTAATGTGATTCTCTCCAAAGTGCAAGCAAAAAACAAATTATGGGAAGCTTGGATGTTCTTCTTAAGGACAAAAACAAATTATTCCCTTGGAGTCATTCTGTTAAAACCAATAATGAAAAAGGTATGGCCAAAATTTTATCTGAAATGTCAATGTTTCTGCTATTCACAAAGAAACTGGCATGTGTAACTATGAGGTGGTCAGCTATACAAATTCCTTCTCCCTATCCCAGAGCTGCTGTGTGCCACCCTTCCTTCATACAAAGACAATTTGCTTTTCATGTAGTAATGAAGAACAATGTTTTAACAGACAAAGGCACTTCTAGTGTATTATTGTGCTGTCTTTTAGTAGTGCTAGATGCTGGGAAAAAATGGTAATTCACAGTGTGACTGCTTTTCAACAGCAATGTGGGTTAGAACCGAGCATGTACGATCTACGTTGCGTAAGGTACAATTGTGAACATTGTGAGAGGGGGAAAAAAGCTCAAATTATAGCTCTTGTTAACGGCCAAGAAACTAGTCTTTTGTACCTTTTTTAGATGAAGACAGCCCAAACAAAATCCAAAATATTGTCCTTCAAAGTGTGTATGTTGCTGAATTCAGTAACAATATGTTCATTTTTAGTGTTTGCAAATTTGTATAAAAATACGTGTCTATATTGCCAAAACACCTGTGTTCCTCTGTTTTTTCTTGTAAACTGATATAAGGCACAGGTGGCTTTTCATTAACTTATTTCACACAAATATAAATATGCTGAATAGTTTCTCTCATTGAGACGATATAATCCAAAAAACATGATTGCTACTGATTTAATGTAATCAGTGTTGTGAGGGGAACTTTCTGAGCCCTTTGTGAATGGCTCTATTCTGAGGGGATTTACACCCCATGTAAATCTGATTTAAATGGGAGAGTGGTGGAATGTGGCTTTCCTATTTAACCTATGCAAAAATCTATATTCTCCCACCTAGGTTTCTCATTGTGTGATGGGATACTCAGCTGCTATGTGGTGGGGGAGGGGAAGAACACAAGTCCAATAAGGACAGAGAAAGTAGGTAAGGGACTATCTCAAAGAGGCAAGTTATACATTTTGATTCAATATTCTGATATTCTTATCAAGGCTTTCCAGAATGTGACACTGACTCAAACTGCAAACAATAAGGAGAAAACAGCAAACATGTATCAATGTCTTCAGTGTTCTGCAATGATGCCTTTTTTTAAAGGACCAGCGTTACAGTAGAAATAAAATTCTAGAGGAAAAACAATGAGGCATCTTAACATAAAAGCCAATGTGTTTTTAACAATTATTTTAGTAGGTTAAAGGTATCTTTCTGTTTAAATTTATTGAACTATAGCCAGATTTATTCAATTAAGATAATACACTTCAAGGTTAACTACCATTTGCTGTTCACTTAGGCAAGCTATTGTACAGTTATGTAAATTTCATGAACAGAGACACGACTTGAGTGTCTTAATTACAAGCAAAAAGTGTCATTTAAATATGAATAAGTGAATAGTTGCCTGTGTTTCCTGTTCACATTCTGCTGTCATCTTTAAGACCAAGAGCTAACTAGCCATCTATATTGTGCTTTCAGTTTTTCCTTCTGTCTCTAAAAGAAAGAAAACCCCAAACCAAAATAAAGCCTGTTGTATAAATCCATGTGAAGCAGATGATGTGGCAATGTCTTACTCTTACAGACGCTAATACACAGTGAATTTTCATTTACCCAGATCACAATGAATAGCAGTAAATATGCAGTATTCTTCCTGCATTTCTCTGCATTTCAATATGATATCTATAGCTAAATTGTACCATCTGTAATTTCCTTTTGCAGTAACTTTCTGACAAGTCGGCTAAGGTCTTATTTTGTGTGTGTCTATTTTCAGTGCTAAGAACTATTATTAATTCCCCTCATTTATATATATATAGAGTTGTGTTCAAAACAGTCTTTCCTTATTAATCTATAGTCTGCCTAAATTAAATTTTATGTAAGAAAAAGTTTAGTAGCTATATTTCCTCATCATCTTTAGGATTGAATTCCCTGTGTTCATATCATATTAAAAGTTGGGGATTTTTTTCCCATTGTTTTGAATTGTTTGTCTCTCCAAAAATGACCTAGGAAGAAATCTGTTGTTAATCACATATCAACGAGGGAGGGATGATTAGTTAATAAAAAACATGCCTTGTTTCTATGGACCAAATGGCTAACTCTCATTCTCAGTACATACAGAGTCTCTTGAAAGACTGTTCCCATCCTTCGGTGATGTAGCAGCTCTCCCTGAGGAATGAGAAGTTCACTATTCACTCCGTGCTTGCATCACCCTTTCCAACATGTTCCCACTGATACATTAAAGGAATTAATTGCTCATAATGATCTCACCATCTGTTAACAGAGGTTCATACCTACAGGCTGGTGGCATGTGGTGGTCCTATTCAGAAATCAATAGGCAATGCTGGGGGAACGCTTTCCCACATTGCCTTCCATTGCACTCTGAAAAGGGGAGGAGAGCTCAGTGTTGGCCATCTGCTCCTTGTCTTTCTGTGCGCGAGACCTTGATGCAGTCCAGCCTGGCTCTGATCTGACTCCAGTCTGATTGGAATGTGGCTGATCTGAGAGCCTCTCAAAGCTGTGAAAGTGAGTCAAAAGGAGATCCCCATTGTCCAGCGGGGCTGAAAGAAAATGATCACTTTAAAATTCATAACTCCCAGGTGCCTGCCATCTATTCATGGGAAAAACTCTCTGAACTTCTCTTCATTAAAAAGAGAGGGAGACCAGCTAAAAAGAGAGAAAAGGAAGTAGTTTGTGGGAAATGTGCAAAGGATTTCAGGCTAAACAAATGAGGAATTTGGAATTTTTACTCGTATTAAAGGAACCGTGTAAGGAAAGGGAAGCATTTGTAAAAGCAGGGCCTCTGCATCAGGGGCCCCTTCCCTGGGGTCCTTTAGCAAAATAAAAAGGCTTTTTTTTTTTTTTTTCTCTCAGGAGTTTTTCCTCCCTTTTCCTCTTTCTTACCTGTGTGAATGAGGGTAGGAATAGTACATGAATTAGGCTGTCTCTGCTTTATGCGATAAATTAGAATGCATTCAGTCTGCCTTCCTCCCCCTCTCCTGCATGTATTTTATTGTTTAGGCTGCACATAAAGCTGACCTGATAACAAGTGTAAACTGAAGATGAGTATCCTCATGGAGAATTAGTTTTTTGAGGGAGTGGAAGGCCTGTTCTGTCAGCTTGATGCCTAAACTCTTCCCTGCCCCCATGTCTAGTAATCTGTGGATTTGCCATATCACAGGAGGGAATTTGGTTTTCTTTCCCTCCCTCATTTTCCCTCTCTTTTACCTCCTCTGAATGTGAGGTAGTGTCAGATCCTTCCTCAGTCCTGAGGTGCATTACATGTGCTTCCCAATTCTGTGTTTTTTCATAGGACCTCACGATATCTTGAGTGGATTTATGGTTGTCCTACAATGTGAAATGTTTTTATCCTCTAATACTATTTATGTGGCCAGAGGTGAGGAAGACCACAGGGATCACATAGTAGATTTTTAAGGCAAGAGTGGACGGTTTTGAACGCTCATCATCCAACTACCTCTGCAACAAAGGCTGAATCACTCCTGGTAATTTCAGTTCAGAGCCTATAACTGTAAGCTAACTACTGAATATCTTTCAGAAACATTCCGTTTCAATTCATTGATTTCCAGGGATCCATGGATAAACTTCGGTAAACTGCACAGATAAGTATCTGTGACCTATTTTCAATCTAGGTTACCCATTTAAAGTCTTATCCTGCCCTTTGTCACTACTAGGGTTAGATGTAAGCCATACAGTGTGTCTGATTGCATGTGTTTGCTGTCAGGGTGTAGTCACTTATCTCCCACCAAAAGCGTTTATGCAGTTTTTGAGGTGACACTGACCACTCTTCCAGAAGTATTTTAGCTTATGATGCACCAGTCTTCTCGTTAATTTTCCCCTCTTATATAACTTAGTAAGAAGAGCAGTGGTCTTACAGAATCTTGTTGTGGTATGATTCAAAGTAATTATGAGACTTCCTACTGGGATGTTGTTCTGTCCATCCTAAATTCCCTTTTAGATATCTTTGAGGTGGAGCCCGTGGCCTGTGATCACTGTTTCTTTTTTTGTTTATTCAACAGTGTGGGAGGATTGGTAAACATTGTTCAGGCTTTCTTCTTCCCCAGAAATTGCTGAGGAAGTAGGCAGCTATCACGAAACAACCAAGAAGTAATGTCCCAGCAGACAAGAATATTTGTCTTGTAATTTCATGATAAAATGCTGAGTCTCTGCTCTCTATTTTTAATCTCTGGTCCAGCTCTTCCTTAGGATCATCACCAGTTTCGATTATATTGTTTTTCACCTCTTTCTACATCTTCAGTATCATTGCATGTATATTTATCAGGTGAAGCACTCTTCTCACCATAACCAGAGTTAGCATTTGCATAGTCATTTCTGGAAACAACTGAGCAGCATCTGACCCTGTCTTGTCTTGTTATGTTGGGGCAATTCCAGACACACTTACAGGCTGGGCAGAGAATGGATTGAGAGTAGCCCTGAAAAGGACTTGGGAGTGCTGGTGGATTAGAAGCTCAGGATGAGCCAGCAATCTGTGCTTGCAGTCCAGAAAGCCAACTGTATCCTGGGCTGCATCAAAAGAAGTGTGACCAGCAGGTAAAGGGCAGGGATTCTGCCCCTCTGCTGTCTTGAGACCTCACCTGGAGCACTGTGTTCAGTTCTGGAGTCCTCAGTACAGGAAGGATGTGGATCTGTTAGAGCAAGTGCAGAGGAGGGCTATGAAAATCATCCAAGGGCTGTAGTACCTCCTCTAGGAGAACAGGGTGAGAGCTGGGATTGTTCAGCCTGGAGAAGAGAAGAATTCATAGCAGCCTTCCAGTATTTAAAGGGGCCCTACAGGAAAGATGGGAGGTAGTATAACGATAGGATGTGGGGTAATAGTTTTAAGCTGAAAGAGGGGAGATTTAGATTAGGTATTAGAAAGAATTTTTTTCCTGTGAGGGTGTTGAGACACTGGCACAGATTGCCTAGAGAGGTGGCAGATGCCCCATCCCTGGAAGTTTTCAAGGCCAGGTTGGATGAGGCTTTGAACAATGTGATCTTGTCAATGTGTCCACACCCATGGCAGGGAAGTTGTAACTTGATAATCTTTAAGGTCTCTTCCAACCCAAACCATTCTATGATTCTATATTGCTATACAAATTATAAAAGAATATTTTTTATAAACAGAATAAAATATTACAAGATGTTAATTATATTTAAAGTTTCTAGAAAGAAAACAGTTATTCAAGAACAGGAAATGCTCTCAAAATTAAAAAATGTAGTACCAGATATGAAATAGCATGCACAATTCAGGATAAGTGTGCCAACTTAAGCAAAGTCTGAATGTCTGTGTTGGGGTTTGGGTTGCTTGGTTTGTTTTTAAAGCAGACTGTTAAGCATGAATTGCAACATGGAATCATAGAATGGTTTGAGTTGGAAAGGACCATAAAGCCCATCCAGTTCCAACTCCCCCTGCTATGGACAGGGACACCTCCTACCAGACCAGGCTGCTCAAGGCTGCATCCAAATCCAACCTGACCTTGAACACTTTCAGGGAGGGGGCATCCACAACTTCCCTGGGCAACCTTTTTCAGTGCATTACCATCCTCAGCATCCTCTTCCAATTTAAAGCCATTCCCCTCATCCTATCACTACTTGCTCTTGGAAAAAGTCCCTCCCCAGCTTTCCTGTAGCCCCTTCAGGTACTGGAAGGCCACTATGAGGTCTCCCTGGAGCCTTTTCTTCTCCAGGCTGAACAAGCCCAACTCTCTGAGTCTGTCCTTATAGCAGAGGTGCTCCAGCCCTCTGATCATCTTTGTGACATCCTCTGGACCCGTTCCAAGATTTCCGTGTCCTCCTTATTTTGGGGATTCCAGAACTACACACAACAGTCCAGGTGGGGTCTCACAATGGCAGAATAGATGGGGAGGTGATGCTTCTTTTGATGGAGCCCAGGATACAGTTGGACTTCTGGTCTGTGAGTGCACATTGACGGCTCGTGTTGAGATTGTTATTAATCAGCACCCCACTGTCCTTGCGCACAGGGCTGCTCTCGTTCATGTTATCCCCCCATCCTGAATTGAAACCATGGATTGCCCAGTCCCAGGTGTAGGACCTTGCACTTGGCCGCGTTGAACCTCATGAGGTTCACCTATGCCCACTTCCCTGGCATACTGTGAAAATATGTGGTGATTAATATAGCTATCTAAATGATTACTCTCTTTTCCAGAGATATGGTCTTTTTGGTCTGTTTGTCTGTATTGAACTTTTTGTTTCTGAGCAGTGTCTCTCACCATAAATTCATGAGTGGAGTGGTTAGTATCAGAGTTAATTGAGCAGTGATGTAAACAAACCAGAAGATTTTCATTGCGACTAGCTGGAAATGTTGTAAAATTGAGTGTATTATTGATTCTTGTAATTTCTTCACCTTCAAGACCAGTGACAAGTGGGAGCTTCCAGTGCTTTACACAGTGTATGAATACTGTGGTGCCTGCCCAGCAGACTTTATAGTCCAAATCAACAAGGCAGATGATCAGCATTTGGAATAGGCACGATGGCACTTCAGCAGACTGTTGAAACTGAGCTCAAGCAACATATGCCAAACCCACAAAAAAAAAATAAATGAAGCGATTTACTTCTTCAGTTCTCTGATGTTGGGTAGTCCAATTGAGTTAGTGTAAAGCTGCACTTGAATTAATGTTTGAAAAGTGGTATAGTTAAGAGTTACATGAGAACTAGCATGTTCAAACACCAGTTTCAAAGCTAGGAAGAGGGGGCTGCAGTTCCTGCAGGGAGAAGTTTGGCAGGAAGAGTGTGTGATGATCACAGATGGCGAGGATGAAGCAAAGGGCTTATAATATTAAGGTTAATGTTTTTTCAGGAGCAGATACAGTGTAGAGATTACACAACATGCTTTCTCTCTGTGTTGCACAATTCAGGTGTTTGCGCTGAGCTACTTTAAGGAAGATCCATTAAGATAATCTGCTGGTTTATTGTGCATGTTTTGGTTTTATTTTAAATATTTTAAAAAGCTGTTTGTAGCCGGGTTATACTATTTTTTAAAATATTTGGGTTTTTTAAATAATATTAACAGACTCTTATCTAGGATACAGCCAGGTAAACAATTGAGTCAGCACAATTGAAGGGATAGTAGGCTCCAACAGGAGTACAAACCTCAAAACTAAGGGATATACAAACTTAAACCATACTTATTGTTGGTGCAATACTAATGTACAGCCATGGCTGAAGATTCTGCATCCATTAAGAAAGACAGGGACACATGCTATTCATTCTGGTAACTTAAGGTTTAGCTTATATTTAGTTTAATTTTTTTTAGCATCAGTAATAAATTTGAGGAGGCTTTTGAGTGAGGCAGATTTTCTTTGAGGTATTTTATTGCTTCCTGACATTAACTATTTTTCTTAGTAAATACTTCATTTAAGAGGAAGAATAATCCTGTGATGATGACATAAAATTTGAGAATCAATGTGCCACATGAATATCTTCACAGGAAATCTTATATATGGAGTTTTCTATTAACTGTTTAAAGGAGAAGACAGGGGAAGAACTCCTAGGAGTGTCACTCCCTGAATATGAGACACCTACCGCTTTGAAAACGTGCCATGTGGTGGTGATTTACTGTCAGCAAACACTGCACAGGTTGTCTTGGAGAATCTGCTTTCTGTCTTCTCTACAGTGCCCATGAGGTCTCTCTCTCCCTCTCTCCCTCCTCAGATTTGGTTCTCAAGTGCAGAAAGACGCCTAAGGATAAGCACTTATGGGTATTTTTCAAGGACACTGAAGTGGTTTAAGTGTTGTTGAATTCCCTTTGATTACGGACTCCAGCTCATAAAGCCTTCAAGATTGCTATCTGCAACTTTAGGTTTCCAGCTTACTGGTCTGAAAGTGCTGATCTTTTGTACCAAATTCTTTCAGCTGGGTAGGATGGAGGGAGCACAATGCTGTAGAGGCGCCCATGGTCAGGATACTGGCTGAAGATTCATGACTTGTATTTGATGTCTTCCATAAGCCCAGGGAAGTGACCAAAACTAACGTTTTTTTTCCTTTTTGTGGTGTGTTGCCTATTAGTCGTGCAAGGTAAACCAGCTCCAACAAGAGTACTTTAAAGGGGAGATACTTGATAGGTCTTCTCATTGCTGTGAAGCTGCTTGACTTGTGCCATGGTTTAGATGATGGTTGGTGTTAGTGTTGGTGTTAGTGTCGGGTTATAGGTTGGACTTGATGATCTCAGAGGTCCTTTCCAACCTTGTGATACTGTGAATTTGTGTATCTACCCCAGGTGAGTTTCCTAATGAGTAGGCTCTCAGAAGATCACTGACTGGGAATGGCATCTGGACATGTGATACCTTCCAAGTGACTCTCCGTTTTGTTGAATAAAAAATGTGAGTTTATTAAGAAAATGTCAAACCTCTGTTCCAAGTCAGTTCACAGTAAAACTCTGCATATATAACATACAAATTAAAGTGTGAACAGCAGTCAGGCTTTAGTTCCTTTCCGTTCTTCTCTTCATCCTTAGATATACACTTTGAAGAGTGGAGAGGGAGAAATTAAGAAAATGTGCTGCCCGGTATTTAATATTTCAAAGGCTGTTACTCAAAATAAATTTCTTTTAGAGCATAAAAAGGCTATTCCATTTCAGCTTTAAGTCTTTGACACGTTCAGTGTTGTTGGTTCTCATTTTATTTTGACTTTTATGATGTATCTGAGAGCAACCTTTTCTTTCCTTCCCTGGTCCTAAAGTGTAAGTACTCAAGTGAGAGAGCCCGAGCTTTTTGCTTTAATATAAAAAGGAAAAGTTTAAATTTTAATGTTAAAGTTTTAAATATGGAGGACCTTGTAGTAATTAAAATGTATTATTAACTTTTAAATCTTAGAATTCTCTACATTGATTTCCATGGATTTTGATGTCAGGGTGGTTTTTGCATATGTTCTTTTTGTTGGATGTACACAGCGATCGAACAGTATTGCTGTAATCTGTAATACTGCACTTCCTTGGCAGGTGACAGTCACTTGGTGAAAAGATTGAGGTGTTTATGATGACTTAATGATCATAACAGTTTGTTAGGTTAGTTCAAAGTCAAAATTGATATTTGGGAAAAGAGGCTGTAGCCTGAGTTGTTCTACAAGAGAATTCTTACAGTAACTAAACAAAGTTGCAAAATGTTTGGTTTTTTTTCTTTATAAAATTGTGTATAATATTGTTGTGGAAGTGAAGTATAAATCATACATATCTACATAAAATGTATAATTTTGCATGTACTTTATTTCATATTTAAAGAATGTTCTTAAGGAAATGTTTTTAATGTATTTTCTTCATATTCAAAACCAGCTTGTCTTGTTTTGCTCGCAGTTGGGAGGGAACTTTTCTCTGATCCACCAACTATATTGAAGCCACCCAAATTCAGCTTGAAGGGTCAAAGTTTAAGTATGATTTTGACAAGTGAAAACAAGATTACAAAATCATGCTCCTGGTGGACTCTACTGGAAACAAAGGCGTTGACTGTCTTCATGCATCAGAAGAATCTGGGCTGTGATCTAAGCTCAGAATTGTGGCTCTGATAGTGCCCTCAAGCTTCCTATGGCATTTTGGAGAACTTGCTCAATTGCTCTGTGCCTCAGTTCCCCACTCGTAAAACCAGCTTAATTGCATTTCTTCAGCTTGCCATGAGTACAGAAAGCTTGGATATTTTTATGCTGGGAGCTCTATAAGCCTGTGAGAGTGGTGGGGTTTTTTTGATGCAGTGTTGTCGTGTGTCTGAATGTCTGTCTCGCTCATTGCTTGGTCTTCACTAGTGATCAGCTGCAGATTTATGAGCAAGAGTGTGCAAACAGTGCAGGCATGCAGTGATGCTTTCCCAGAATACTCACTTAGCCTTCAGTGACTTCATGAACTTGGATAGCCCCGGGCTAGGGGTGATATCTTTCTTTTTAATAGGCCTTGCTGGTGTTTTTTTCCAGAGGTAACCTTAAGTCATGCACTGCTGTTGATCCTCTTGTTTTGGGAAAAGTGCAGTGAAGGCAGTTATTCCAGATGGCAAAAATATGTAAGATTATTAGGCCTCAATAGGTACTTGTTTGAGGAGTTTATTGGTGGGCTGGTTGTGGTTGATTATAATTCAAGTTATTTATTGTTTTTAATGTCCATGTTAATATGCCATTTGTATTGTGATAGTTCTTGATGTTATTCCTGATTTATGGCCTGTTTAAGCCACAGGAGGTCCTGGTCCAGCTGAGGGATATTTTTCAGTTCATGCTCCTGTCTGAGTAGCAGAGCATGTGGGTCAGCATCTTTTGCTGGACTGCTCACCTTCTGTGGACAGGAAAGATATGCTGAAGGCTGTTTTTTGCTTTCAATGATTCACCGTTAAGTCACAATTTGATGCAATACAGAGCAGAAAAGTTTGTGCCAAATGCAAAGGTGAAATCAATCAGGTTTCTACTTCTCTTCAAGCTAAAGTATCTGAATCACAAGTTTGCAATCTTGCCATTTCGTTAGGCCCTGGCGAGCTTGTGTGTAAATATGGCAAAATTTGCAACTAGAAGCTTAAAGGTTCTGGAGTCTTTAGGGGACAGTCATTTCCAAACAGGATTTTTCCAGGGCCTACCTTGGATCTCCAAAAGCAGAGGTAATAGAAGCTCTGTAAACTTACCATCAGGAGGTTTTGATTGTGGCTGGTACAGGAGGCAGCTCTTTCTGGGTAAGCTTAGCATTGGATAGAGAATATCGTTGTCCAACTGGGGCACTGGACAGTGGGTGCTGATATAAAAAGATAACAAGTGTAAAGCTGTAATCAAGGTGCCTGTGAAGTGTATAGAAAGGGATGAACTGGACATTACACATTTTTCTTGGTTGAACAGGTTAAAGAAGTGGAATAGTTTTGTATGGGGAAGACACTATGTGTTGAATGACAGGGTTGTTTGGAAGGAAGTGAGAAAATAATTATGGAAGCAGTGGATAATAAGGATGTAGCTGGTGGGACATGGCTAAAATATGGGATTAGGTATGTTTCAGGTGCATTAAATACCAAATTTATGCACCATGGTGAAGAATTAAGGCTGATCTTACATGAGAAAATTCTAAGCTGCTAATGTGAGCTGATCAGAATTGTGATTAAATGCTTGGGAGGTGCTGTCTCCTGATTGCCTGCAGATCTTTCCTCCATTGGCATGATATGGTATTATTCACTGCCTGGCTGGGGTTGACCAAAAGCAAAGGTAAAGGAAAGTAAAAGCATGCTTCTACTATAAAATTTCAGATGTGCTTCCTTGTGTAGGCCATTTCCTGATGTGATAATGTTAGTGTGATTGTATCCAGTGATTCTGGGGATATAAACACTGACAGAAAGTGGTTGTATTTCATTTTTTTGGGAACCTAACAAAACCATGTGGTAAAGCCTGGCAGCAAGCCTGTGTAGAATAGATTTGACAAATCAGAAAGGTAAGATATGTGAGCAAAATTTTAGAAATTAATAATAATTCTCTACTTTCTAAAGTAACAAGATCATTCATTAAAATTTTCAATACTAAAAGGAAAACGATAATAACCTGACTTGATGTTTCTTGGGGAAAGGTGTAGGAAAGAAAGCCCCTACTTTAGACTATCATAATGTATTCTTTACTTATATCTAGTATGATAGTTTAGCATAACAATCATAAAAATGAAGACTGTAGTATTATTTTGTGAATATATACTCTTTAAAAAATGCAAGCTTAATTTTATACTTTGGAGCTATGCCCCTTCTTCCTTGTACATGGACTTCCTAAATATTAGAGATGCTCAAAAATTTCCACATCATATTCCACTTATTTATACTATATATTTGTGCAATGTGGTGTATAAATTTAAAAAAAAAAAGAAAAAGGCAGTTATTTTCATTTTTTTGAGGCTTTTCAGAACTGCTTTTTAGAGATAAAAGTGAGGAACAAAAATGCATTGCAGCAAAGTATTTTGAATCCAATAATAGGTGTACTGGAGCTTTAATGTTATGTTTAGGACGCTAGAGATACTATTCATTCAGACATTTTTTTCAGAATCTCGTTCTGGCTCTGACTATACAGCCTTAATGATCACAGCAACAACCAGCTAGGTCTGTAGGAAAAAGACGAGCCTTACCTTCAGACCATACACTCACCACACAGAAGAGCTGATTTTAGTGACATGTTTTGGGCATGTGCTCTTGCTAACTTCTTTCTAATGATGTCTATAACTCTGTGTGTTTACACATGTGTACTAAGTAGCTGGTGAGACTAAAATACATTGGAATTCCTGATTCTATAATATAAACACAGTTTGTAAGTGGGTTCAATTTGGGGGGAGATCTGAGAGGATACGAGTGGCAAAGCAAGATATTTGCTGGTTGCTAAATGTATTCCATTTTTTTTAACTTGTGGATATGCTGTTCTTTAGTGATTTGGAGTTTCCTTGAGTCTTATATATTGCTGCTTCAAATGAACGAACAGCACACCTCTCCCCACAGATACTTAGGGATAAAACTTGATCTTCCAGGCTTATTGTTGTCCTCTGTAATCAAGAAACCATATTTTAAAAATGTTTCTCCAAGAAATGTTATTTGCCTTTGTAAGAATTTATCCCTAATCATTAGCTCAATATGTACTGATAGGTGCTGTGTTTCTCTATTGAACAGTGACTGTATTTTAGTGTCAAAAACTTTTAGCATAAAGGCTTTTTTAGAGTCATCATTCCTCCTTTACATCACATGCAGAAGGTGAGGAATTATTAAGGAATCTGATTTAAATGTGTATTTTTAATTTGAATTCAGTCTGGAATTGCTTGTATTTTCAAAAAAGACAAGGAAATAATCATCAATGCCTTAGCTGGGATGTGAGTTAACATTTGCACCAGCCATAGATTTTTTTCAATTAGCACTCTCTTAGAAAACATGTTCACCCAGCTTTTGTCAATTTGCTGCAGGAGAAGAAGAGCAAAGAGATTGGAAATGCTCAGCAGCTCAGGCTCCTGGGAAAATGTAACAGGTGTTACAACTCAGCTGGGTATGAGCTTTATGAAAAAGACCCTCTCAGACTTTACCCATAGAATGCCCTTTCCTAGCCAGAGCTTCAAGTAGGAAGAAACTAATGACTTCATTACCATCTCAATTCTGGGAAATGCTTGGTCCAGACCTGAATCATTAAAGGAAAGGTATAGCACTCTGCGTGACCTTACAAGATCAAAATGTTATTTAGAGCAATTCCATTAGTCAAGGCTATAAACCTGAAAGAACTCACCCTTTTGCGTTTGCTTTTAGGCTGTAAAATGTGTGTGTATGTCATGAGAAGGGGGCAGGAGGTGGAGGCTGGGGGGGGCACATATTCTGCACTCGTTGTGCAGCACAGTTTCCTATGTTTTCTTTGAAAAGCCTCTACTTACAGCACTTCCCTTCACCCTGTGTTGTGACATGTTTAATGGCTCTTGTCGTTCTCCCCCTTCCAGGGGTTTCTAATTGGGGATGATACTGAAGCCAAGAATGATGTAAAAATTTCAAGCCATGCAAAATGAAATATATTTCTTTAATGCTATAGTAATTAAAACCAACTTTTTATTTATTGCATCTTTTGGTACCTTAAAAGAAGAAAAGAGTAAGACAACAGCATGACTTCCAAAAGACTGACTTTGGGGTTGTTTTCCTTTTTTTCCATTACTGCTTTTACACTTATAAGGAAAAGAAACCTTTCTTGATGATACTAGATTCTTACTAGATCTCTGGAATTTCTTGACATAATGGTAATACTGGATTTGAAGCCCTGGCCCAACAATCTTTCATTAGTAGAACAAAAGGTTCTCCTTTTGGATGATTTTAATGGACTTGATTAATAAGGAAAAACTAAATGTGTCTTTCCACACAAGATGCTATGTCTTTTCCTGCACAAATGTACCTCCACGGGTAACGGTGGGCATAAGCTAAGACAAAGAAATGTGTTATGCCTGCTCTAGGACGAGGTTTGCCACGAGGGAATAGAAGTACGGTACGGTGTGTCGTGGAAGGATTGAAGCCTCTTTGATATATAGATGTTTGCAATACCTGAACCTGTGCCCTGAGGAAAACTGTGTGTGTCTTGTACACCAAGCCAGCAATGTGAGACAGTTAGTTTGGTACTAATGGGCATATGAAGAATGCTTGTTTTGGTGGACATGTCTTTGGTGTTTCTTGAAAGTGAAGTCTTTAAAAGATGACTGTCTATGCAGTGCAGGACAGTTCCCTGGTGGTCTCATAGCTTAACTTAATATGGATGCATCTCTTCAAGGTTGTTGCAGTTGGTTACCAATGCATTCTGGCCTCTTCCCCAAAGTATTCTTGCTTTGCAGCAATCCATTTCTAGAGGGCAATTTTTACAACCCATTACCACAGTTGCATTTTAACTTTCCTTTCTTGAACAGGTAAAACTGGATATTGGAAGCTGGAGATTTGACATGAGGTCTTACTGATTTTTTTCATTAATACACCCTAGGATTTCCTTTCCTTCTTGCTGCCCTGTGGCATTAGTTGATGATTTTTCTCCACTGATCACCTGGATTTCTTAGGTTTTTTCCCTTTTCTGGTCATAAAGCCATAGTCTCAAGAATGGCATTAGCCATTGACCTTGCATTTCGTACTACTGAGTTTCACTTCTCTTTGACCCCTTTAATTCTCAGTGGATCCTATTTAGTCCACTCCTGTGATCAGCAGCAGACATCTCTTACTTCCCATGAGAGTACTGTATGTGGTGGTTTTGTAGTTTCAGGTTTGTGCATTGTTTAGGCCACAGTTCCTAGGCAGTTAAGCTGACAAACACTGTAGAGTTAATATTGACAGTTTCGACACAAGGAAATGAATCTTTGAGCTTAGGCCTTTTGCAGCAGGTCTGAGCAGTGCTGTGTTAAGTAAGTTACGTTAACTTGGATATAGCAGAGGTACAGTTGTGTCAGCAGGGTGTTATTTTCTGAGCTGTTACCTGCTGTGATACTGCATTGTGATCCTCAGTTATACCCTTAGAGTGTATGTATTTTTAATTAGGCTTTGCTTACAAGCCCCTCTCATTCTGTAAGTATGATTCTGTGTTGTATCTTGTGTTGCTGTGGTGGGTGACAGGCTGTTCTGAAAGAAGGATGAGAAGGCGTACAAACTAACATCTATTGTCTCCCTGAAATATGCTGATGTGACAGTTTCTTGGACTGAAAATGCACGCTTCTGGCAGAAGTCTTCTGACAGGAAAAGCAAGCAGTTTTGTCACTTAAAACTAGCACAAAACAAAACCTCCTCTGAATATTGATCTGCAATAATTGTTTCTTTTATGAAGAAAGTAGGTGGATTATTGTGTATAAATGCAAAAGGGACTGTGTGCTGCTGTTTGCAACCCAGAGAAAAATTCTCTTGGTTTATCCTCTAAAACCCAGAAGTACCCTTAGAACACCCACACTGCAAAGATTTGCTCTTTAGAGCAATTCTGAAACAAGATATTTAAGGTGGAAGAGAATTAGAAATTTGCTGAATACCGATTAAGAAGAAAATACTAGTAGAGCCTTAATTACTGAGCATGCATTGGCACCTCTGTGCTAGTTTTTACTTCACAGTGCTCTTTATGTAGGCACCCGGGAGGACTATTCTAACAGGAGTTGCTTAACCCTCTTGGTGCTTCTGTGGCAGAACAGTTCTTCAGGTAGTTCAAGCCCAGATGCAAAATCCATTTTGCAGATGATGTGTTTTATAGGTGAAGGTGAAATATTAGTTCTTTTCTTCTGATATGGATAAATGTGTTGCTGATTCTCTTCCTCTACTTGTTTGTAGCTCACATGTTGTTCTTCATATGATTTCTCGTAAAATAGGTGAAAACACCACTCTCTTGTTCTAGATGTTGCTTGTTAAAGTACTGGTACAGCATGTCTCAGGCCATACCTCACTGCTTTTGAAAGGTCTAGAATGTCCGCATAAAAAACTAGTGTTAGAGTGCTTGAAAGGATTTGTTTTGCATTCTATTATTGGTCTGAAGACAGGACTTGCCTAATAGCTTCTCTTTTTACTTGTGGAAAGATGGCAACAGCCTTTTCTTTAGCAGTGTATTGTGATGTGTATTTAAAAAAAGAAAGAAAAAGAAGATAAGAGCTAACAACCTCCGTTAGGAGAGTCTCGGTATTGACAGTTTTTTTTCTAATCAGGAGAAATTTATGTATCTGTGTGCAGGATCGTTAAAGTAGCCATTTTCCCTTCACCTGATGGTGCTTGCAGTTTGTATTTCCTGACACCAGAAATCCATTGTATTTAATAAGCAACTTCCTATTGCATTAGCGAATTTCCATCTGGTTGGAAAGGTACCTGATTCTATTACTATATTTGTCTTCACGGCTGTGATGCAAAACATAATTTGCTTATAGCTTTGTAAGTATGGTTAATGCAATGATATGTATGTCATATTACCCACAAAAAGGTTTTGCTTTGTGCAGGCTACTTCTGAATTTATGAATCAACAGGGAGGAGAGATAGCTGCTGCTTCTGTAAGCTTTGTGATGTCCCAAAGCTTCACAGAAGCTTTAGAAGGAAAATTAAAGGAGAAAAAGGAAATAAAATCACTATCTGAAAATGTTCTTTGTGTTTGTGTGTGAGAGGGAGAGGGGTAGTACCTACATTTGTGCCATGGTTTAGATGATGGGTTGGTGTTGTGTTGGGTTATAGGTTGGACTTGATGATCTCAGAGGTCCTTTCCAACCTTGTGATACTGTGATTTTATCTGTGAGCAGGATGCTGGAGAGGTACCTGCCCTTTGGAAATATTACTCTGTTACAGCTTGGCAACAGAGTCTAAAAAGTAGAAACCTCTAAGTTAGTAGCATCATAAAAATATGATTTGAAGCTTTGGAATGGCTGGGGAGGAACTATTGAGTGAAATGTTAATAAGAATCGAATTTTATCACCTGAATTTTTCCAGTCTCCAAGAAGTCTGAGCAGACAAGTCATTCTTATGAATTCTATTACCAATGGGACAATATGCACAGCATTTCTCTATGTCCACTTTAGAGGTGTTCAGAGGAGGTGTGGATGACTTTACTGACTTGCCTATTATCACATAAGATTCCTGCAGCAGACAGGGAAATTAAACCCGGAGTTTAGAGTTGGCTGGCTCCCTGAGATGCTTACAACAAAATATCTGTGGGAATTGGGGTATAAAAATGTATCTGCTTCCAAGAACTAGAGTAGGCGTATGAGAGAAGGGGTGAAATGCCTTGCCCAAGAAAAAGGAAAGTAAGTAGCAGCGTTCAAGGGCTTAGGTTTTTTTTTAAAAAAAACCAAACAAACAAAGAAAGAAAATGGGATATTTGCAAGCACATCTGTACTTAGTCTTCTGGTGGTGCATACATGGTGGCAAGGGGTGTTGCAATATAGTAGTCTGGCAGAAGGAGGGTGGGAAGGATAGGAGATCTTACTTGGAAAAGCCATCCCACTGCCTTCTGGTACTTTCAGCAATTCTGTAGCTGACCCTGCCATCACTGCAGAACTGCAGCTTACCCAGTACCAACAACAACTGGATTCCTCTGTTGATTTCCAAAAAGGTATCTCCCAGTTTGATACAGCCAGGAGATGTGTGCATTTCTTGCCATCTTACAGTTTTGAATGGCAGTCAGGTAGAACTATATTGCAAGGTAGTCAGCAGAACCAGAGAAGTTATCATCCCCCTCTACCCGGCACTGGTCAGGCCTCATCTGGAATATTGTGTACAGTTCTGGGCCCCCCAGTTTGGGAAAGATGTCAGGATACTGGAATGTGTTCAGAGGAGGGCAACGAAGATGGTGAAGGGGCTGGAGCACAAGCCCTACGAGGAGCGACTGAGGGAGTTGGGGCTGTTTAGTCTAAAGAAGAGGAGGCTCAGGGGAGACCTCATTGCTCTCTACAACTACCTAAAAGGAGGTTGTAGTCAGGCAGGGGTTGGTCTCTTCTCTCAGGTGACCAGTGACAGAACTAGAGGGCATGGACTCAAGCTTCGTCAGAGAAAGTTTAGGCTTGATGTGAGGAAGAAGTTCTTCACTGAAAGGGTGATTGGCCATTGGAATGCGCTGCCCAGGGAGGTGGTGGAGTCGCCAACCCTGGAGGTGTTTAAGGGGAGATTGGATGTGGCACTGAGTGCCATGGTTTAGATGATGGTTGGTATTAGTGTTGGTGTTAGTGTTGTGTTGTAGGTTGGACTTGATGATCTCAGAGGTCCTGTCCAACCTTGTGATACTGTGATATCACTTATGCTGATACCTTTCTATTCCAAGGGGGTACATGGCTGGTTTTAAATGTGATATGCAGGAAACAAAGCAGACCGAGGTAAATATGAAATCGTTTTGGCCCTTGCTATGAACAGATAACGTGGGGATAGCTTGCGGCTTCCCCAGTGTACAGAAATACCACAGAAATGCTGAAAATAATTTCCTGTGTGTTTACCACCACAAATCAGTGCACTGATGAGGCATTCTGCAAAAACAGTGTTTGTCTTTCTGAAGATGTGCAAGTATATTTACCAGTGAGTACTAATGAAGTGTGCTTGTGAAGGAAATGAAGCCTCAAGTGTGTGTAATTATGTCCCCCTCCTTCGATGATAGCTGCCAAGAGCTTGGTAATACGAGTCTGTCACCTATAACAGCAATAGTGTTTATGTTTTTGTCTGTTATCTGCCATTTGCTTTGTATATTAAGAACCCTGTAGGAACCCTCTCTAAAAGATGGTGGTTGTCAGGCTTAAATTCAGAAGCGCATCCATGTTGCTTTCAGAAATGTGTGAGTTCAAAGACACTGAGTCCTATTGGGTGTGTCATGCCACACTGAGCATCAGGCATCAAGCACATCTAACAATTTTATCTGAAAGCTCTAAATACATTACAAATACTGTTGTTAGCTTAATACTTAATTAGGATCTGTGCAAGAGTTTTATACTCTGGTTGATTGAAACTGGGACTGCAAAAGTACTGTATGATAGGGTCAGTCATCATCTCTGCAAATTGAATGTCTATTTTAGGTGTCAAGACAAAAAGCTTGGAGCTTAACTTGAGGCAGCAATGTTTGACAGCTTCGACTGGTGTTTCCTTGTTTCATCAGATGTTTCACAGAACAGCCTAACCATATACACTAATGAAATCCTGTAAGATGTCAGGTTGCAATTGTACAACATACTGAGAAAATAAAGAGCATATGATGCTAGATTTCAGAATTTGTCCACATAGCTGCGTAGGCTGGCTGCATAAGTGATGCTCTGAAAAGAAATCAGTCCCAGAAATGGAGTAAAGTTCTTTGACTCTTTGTTAGTAAGTAGATATTGTATTATAGCTGGGCAGTAAAAATTGATGTCTATGAAAGAACTATGCAGGGAGCCTGTCTTTCCTGAGGACATTTTTTTCAATTGAGGGAGAGGATACTTCTCTTGCTGTTGGGAGAAAGAGACTAAGACTGTTTTGAAAATCAGACATCTTTAAGCCTGTTGAGGATCCAGGTTTCAACCATACATACTCCTGTGTGTTCAGTATCAGATTTTATCTAAGTGTGATTGGGTTCAACTATCTTATTAAAATTTTTATTCTTTAGTGTTTGTGTTAGATTGCCACTAATTATATCTTTTGGGTTAAAACCAGTCAAACAGAGCATCTGTGAGCAGCTGGCTGGTGCATCTGGGAAAAACTATCCCTGGATGTGTAGAGAGGTGGAGGATGGAATAGTTAACTGCCTGAGGAACAGCTCTCTGCCACTGGGGATGTTGGTCTCTGTCCAAAGCTGTACCATGGCAGGTCAGGTAGGCAGCCTACTGGGCACAAGGAGGGCAGTGTGAAGAGATTATGATGCTGACTGTCAGAGCTGGTGCAGAAGCATCTGGTTTAAGAGCCAATGGCCTTGCTTTTTGGCCAGTGATCACAGTTTCCGTATGTATGTAGCCATGGGTTCATTACACTACATTCAGTGGAAAAGTGCTCTGCTCTATTTAGGGCAGAAGATAAAGAATTTCCATGTTGTCTGAAACTGGACAGCAACCAATGCAATGAAGGTGTGCAGTGAACTGCCAGCACCTCAATCTAGAACTGGCATGAATCATCAGAAACAGAGTTGGGAGAAATGGAAATTGAGAACAAGTGACGAGAAGTGAGCTTCCTCCTTGTTGGGCTTGTGATGGTTTAACAGTTTGGGAACCAAAAATTCAATAATTCAGATGGTAGTTACTGAATTAATTATAACTACTTTCCAGGCTATTGGTGAATAATGGATAATTGTTGTTAGCTTTTTCAGATTGTTTATCTTTCTGGAGGCATTTTGAGCATTTGTGTCAGTCTGAGAGAAAGGGACCTTTTGTGTAGAAAAGAAAGATCATGTCATTTCCATAAACTCTGAAGTTCAGGTGTATCAGAATTAGGTATTGGTGTACGGTAGATTTCAACAGCGTTTATTGCCTCCCTTCCTCCCTTGCTTCCTCTAGCAATAGGCTGGTGAAACACCAATGAGAGAGAGCTGATTTACATTCCTGCCCTATCCAAGAAAACAAAGCTTATACAGAATACAACTGAAAAAACAGTACCTTGAATGCATTTATGCTGCTTATTATAGGCAACATAATCTATATAAATGCAAAGTTTGTTTCTACATTCAGATATTACTCTCAGAATAAAATACAGAAAATCAGGGTTTAAATATGATTTCTTATAAACTGCAAAATTTTCTCATGAAATCTAATGTATGCAGTAAAAATTGTTTTAAGTGTTATATTCTATGCAGCAGTAAAGAATTTGGAGCTTGTTATGCACCCACTTCCATGTGTCAGTAGGAAAAACATGCATGGCAATTAAATTTAATCCAATGTCATTTTATCCATTTTGTTGTTCTGTTTAGTGGGAGGAGGCAAGGAAATAGTTTACTTTTAAGTAAACAAAGAGAAGAACTTGTCCCAAGGTCTAGTGAATATGTCTACAGTTTTGTTTAGGATATATGATTCTTAGTTTTCCTCACACCTGTCCACCTTTCTGCTGAGTGAAGTTTTGTGCAAGACTTTAAGTATGCCACCTGTACTTATACAGATGAAGGCAAGGCTTGGTCTTACCTGCTCTTTGTATGTTGTTTGACCTCTCCAATTAGAAGTGGACCGAGTTTAAAGCTCGCCCTGTACTCTGACCTTAATGGGATGGATTTCACTTTGTGTACTCAAGCACAAAGATTATGCTTGTGAGTGTAGTGCTACTGTTTTGGTGACCCTTGATTTCTTCTTGGACTTAACTCTTTTTTACATTTAAGATTATTCCTATTAGTTTTAGGAATTTTTTGTGGAATTTCACCGGTACTTAGACCTCTTGCTTGGTACTCTTCTGCCCAGGAATTGTCATCAAACATGACAATTACTCTATTCCAGAGTAAAATGGGCAAATAGAAATTCATATATTGTCCTCCCCATAGAAACTGGAATCTTTACTCAAATGCTGTCCTGAATGTTAGTACGAAATGAAAAATATTGAGGGAATTCATTGTATTTCTCATGTTATATAGGGCCAAGATGCTGTGAATCTGGCTTGCTGGTTCAACCATCAGTTTGCTGCTGATAATAACAGCAAATATAATCAGAATGTTGATCCATTTCTTTCCAAAGAAATGGATGGAAAATAGATAGAAACCAGTAACACAGCTAACACAAATTCTGTTGTTCTGGCTGGTGATAATCTGGTAATCCTTGCTCAATTTCCTTCCAGTACAATTAATTATTTTTGTTTGTTTTTGTTATGAGAAAGTGTGTTGTGATAACTTCCTTTAGCAGCTCAAAATGTAACACCAAACTCTCTGCTGGCTTCACTTCAAGTGAAGAGTTGTGCCAGCAGATAATTTGGCCTAGATTATTTTTAAGAAGGTTGTCAGTCTTGTTTTTCTCTATTACATTCTTACTGTGGTAATATCAAATATTTATTCTGCTGATTACAGCTTTAAACAGAGTCAGTGGAGTAATCTCTTGACCTGTGCACTGCCAGAGACAGCCCCCCTCATAGAGCTGTTTGAAAATGAGAATGATTCCTCTTTTGAAAATGTGTATTTAAACTGTATTACTAGAAAACACAAAACGGTGGGGTTTTCATGCAAATATTGTCCTTTTTGCCCTTGCTGAAAACCATGAAATTCCCTCATCACAAACCTGGGACTGTAGTCCATGGCTCATTTTTTTTTTTGACATAATTATGCTCACTCACCTATATACATGTGAGTGTGTGTGTGCAGGCAAATACTCCTCAGCCTCAGAAGGGTGAAAGAGGAAACATTAACATCTTATTAGCTGCAGGGTTCACATGCAGGGTCTATAAAGAAATCTGGCTTTGGGTTCCAGAACACGGTGGGAGACAAACATAATAAAGTGGAGGTGCTTCTTACATCACTCACTAGCTCACTGTGTTTGTGTCCCTGTTTTCTCTCCCCTGCCTACAACCTCTTACATCTCCTTCGAAAACAGACTCCCCTCCCCTATAGGAAGTTTCATTCATTCATGTGTTGAAGGAATTTCTTAATTCTCTTTCAGCAAGATTACCGCCATCCCTGCCCCTTTTCCTTCTCTCTGCCTTTGCCAGAGAGAGAGAGAGAGGAGCAGGGCCTGCCCAGATGGTTGAGGACCAAAAAGAAGGAACATTTTCTCATGCTTTTAAAAAGACCACTTTCTTTCCTGCCTAATATTTAGCTCCTTCAAATGCAAATGGAGAGGTTTCACTCCAAGGTTAGCATAACAATTATGGGAAAGCTTTAAATCTGAAGCATTTGTTTACACGATGAAAGGAGTCCACAGTCCAAAAGCTCTGAGGCCAGGGCTTTTCAGTAGCTGTTTTCTGACTAAGTAGTGAACTGTAAGTCAATTTTAGACCACAAAGAAAACCAATTTATATCAGTGTGTAAGCTAATTTTGGAGGGAGTTCTACATTATAAACGGTGTTGTTTTTTTTTTTAAAGTGACTGTTACTGAAATAAACTCCTGATTTCCCCCTCCCCCAACAGTTGCATCTTGCTATTTAATGAGCCCCCAGATGTCTTGGATGCTAATGACCATTCCCCAGTGCCCTAAGAAGAAGTGTCTGGGGAATCAGCTTCATTAATACCCAGGTGGGTGGTTGCCCAAAAACTTTTACTTATGCTCAGGAGTGAATTCCAGGTGGGCAGAACTCCTGTCAAATACGTGTTTTCCTATCTTGATTTCTGTTTAAACTTGTGTAGCTGGTTGCTCACTCTCTGAGTGCAAACTCCTCTTAGTGGACTATTAATCAGTAAAATGCTGTGGAGTGAGAACTTTTGGGATGGAGTCATAGAATCACCCGAGCTGGAAGGGGCACGAAAGGATCATCGAACCCAACTCCTGTCCCTACACAGGACACTCCCAGCATTCACATCATGTGGTTGAGGGCATTGTCTAAATGCTTCTTGAAGTCTTCTGTTGTGACCATATTGATAGCTCTCCATTGCTGCTCTTTTAGTCTCAAACAAATCTGAAATATTAATGCTGTATAATACTAATTGACAACTAGATGTTTCCATTTCTTTGGTTGATTAGAACCTTCCCCAAAAGGTTCACATTGACTTTCAGTAGCATCAAAGTACCTGTAATTCCCTCGGGCTGAATTTCTCCTTTCTAAGGTTGGTCTAAAGGCAATGTGATGCTGTTGCTTCTCATCCCAAACAAGATTGCAGTTGGCTTATGTACATTAGAGGTAACTTTGTCTAATGATAGTAGATGAGGAATATATTCTTGCTTAGGTGCCAAGGCAATGTCATCAGCTAAAAACCAAACAAGACCTCAGTTTTTGAGATACAGTGCCTGCTGCAAACTCTATCTCAGGTTCATTCATGTGAATGGGAAAGGGGCTTCCACTAGTTGCAAATACGTGAGGGCTTTAGCCTCTTCATTCTGAGAGAAGTTTTCTTTGTGGAAGGTCTTAGAAAAGGTTTTCAAAATGCAGTTTTTTCCTGGTCAAGGTGGTTGCTTTCTCTCACAAGAGATTTTGTACCAATGCCTCAAAACCCTGCAGTGCTGTTCTTAGTGCCATAAGCTATATACTGAGAAGTAAACACTTGTTGGTTTATTCTCCCTAAGTTTTCAAGAGGCTAGAAAATGGAGAACCATAGAAAGCATCGGTGAAGGGGCCCTCAATAGGCTATCCAATCCATCTCTCTGTTCTCCTGAAAGATCACCTGTGGCACTGTCTTTCCTGAGAACTGCTTATCTAAACTGTCGTCCAAACCCACAAAGTATTTTACGCTTGTAGAATCTGGCTCCTCAATGATCACTTGACTTGTCTGCTCCTGTGGAAACACACCGTGTAAAACAAGTGGTTCCCTTGATTGTCAACTGGAATTAACACAACCATATGTAGCTTGCATTTGTGGAGTTCTTAAATTGCTTTGAAAACATTGTTTAAAACTGCTGCAAATACATCAAGGCTGATAAGAAGGAACAAAGTGAAAGAAACAAGTGCAAAGTAGTAAACGGGCTTGAGTGAACCTCCGTGGAACCTCCCACTGAGAAAGGCCTGCTGAGTATGGAATTAGTACTAGAGTGTGAGAACCCTTGTTTTTTGTGAGTTTGTATCTGCATGGTTCAGTTACTGTACTTAGTGAATCAACAGCTTCATTAAAATAAGTGGGTATGTTGTTCAGCAGGGGAGTGTCTATTGGCTTCCAGTACCAGTTATTGGTTGTCTCAAAAAGTTATGATGTATTTTAGTGTTGGTGATGGCTAAAACTTGGTATTAAAATAACTGGATTAATATTCACCAGATTGTTGTCCAGAACATTTTCTAATATTATTTCTGAGGTATTTGTAACTGATACTGTCTGTTGTTTGTCCTTTGGAGTTGGTTATTTCTGTTCTGGGTGAAGGGATTTACTTTCTTATGAGTCTCATTATTACAAGATCATAGTAGGATGTGTCAAGGAATGACTTGACTCTTCAGTAGTAAATCCAGCACTATAAATGAAGCACTGTAATCCAGCTATATCCCTGTTTAGTTGTTTTAGTAGCAGAACTGGTGTGTAATGTCCAAGCATATCTAGCCCTTGATTGCTCGCAGCAAGGCACATGTGATTGCATATGACACCATTAGATCTGTTTTCTAATGAGTAAATTGCTTTGGTTGATTCTGTAGAGCAAAGAATGGGGCCAGGTCACCTGCTGGCCTCAAAGGTTATAGCTCTGATAGGTATTCCTCTTTTCTTACACCTTGAAGATCCTGAAGTTTGCTCTGCCCACAGTGTGAGCTGCCCTTATGCAACTGATCTAGAATTTGGAAATAATAAATCTTCATTAATGCAGTGCCATGCTGAAGCTTTTTTTTAAAGGACTGGTTTTGAAATAATGTAAGTCCTATGGAAAAAAACAGGTAAACTTCATAAGGTTACATTTTTTTCTTTAATGAGGCTCAAGTTATTTTATATCATCGTATAATATACAGCATAAAACTTGCCACTCTCAATTATTAGATTAACAAAAAAATCTTATGCAACTAACAGCTAATAATATACATTACACTGTCTCATTTGTGGAAGGGTCACAGTCTTTTTCCTTGCTTTTGATCCCACAATGCATTTGTTGGACATCTAAGCTCCTAATAGAGATGAATTAATGCATAATTCCACTATAGAAATATTCAATACTTTGGTCCCTGATTTGGGGTGCCTGGGGTACATCTTATGATATAAAAAAAAGTTCTGTAGGAAGTATACCAAGGTCTTAAACTCTCTTAAGGCTGCTTATGTCACTTGTTGCTGTAGGTAAAATCATCTTTCTTTTTAATGTGTTCAGTAGTTCTTTCCAGGGTTTTCTCCAAGGTTTGCAGATTGTAATGACCCTTTAGTAGTCAGTGTAATTTGTCTTTGTGGAAATTTCTACTGTGAAGAGTTAGTACATGTGCTAGCCTGTTGTAGATCTGGAGGTTATATAAAGTTTTTTTTAAGCTGTATTTTGTCCTGCCCAATGACAGCTTTAAAAAAATAACAAAACCAAAACCCCCCACCCTCAAAGCCAGGGGTTGCTAACCTACTGAGTGTATTTTAAAGAAATGCTTACAAAAGCAAAGATAGCCTTTGTGTCATTGTAATGCTCAAAGCTTGGTGTTTTAGACCCTTCTTTGTAGCAATGGATAGGTTATACAGCTATTTTTTAACCTCTTAACCTTTTAACCTTCTGGGTTGGAATAAGACTGCTATGGAAGCTTTAGCTATGAAAGTGGCTATAAGTGAGCCTGTTTCTACTGCTTTAATGCAGGTTCTGTATGCTAATTCTCTACTAATGTAATCAAGAAAGTGCTGGCATTCAGAACCAGCAAGCACCTAGTACTCACACTTCACCCACTGACCATAATGAATGTAAAATGCTGGTAGTAACAGATTGAAATGAAAAACTCCTTCATCTTGGTGTGAAAGGGACTTGCAATCACGTTTTGATTCACAAAGTGCTGTTTGATTGGGGACTAATGAGTGGGTAGATTGACCTCTCTTGCCAGAGCTGTTGTTTTTGTACTAACTGTGTGAAAAACAAATTTCAAATAGATGGCCTGTTGCACTTTTCTTGCAATACACGTTATCACCCCTTCGGTTTCTCAGGAGTAGTATACTCTTTCTGAATTCTTCAGGGTTTTTCCTTCTTTTCATGTCTTGCAGTGAGGAGGCTGAATTTTATTATCAGTAGAAAGATCAGATTCCTTTTGTTCCCTTTACTGTCATCGAATATGACATCCCCTGACTGACTTGGTTAATTTTAAAATTGATAATTTGCGCTTTTCAAAGCAAAGCGAAGCCTTTGCTATATTCTCCAACTAAGCTATTTCTGCTTGAAAAATAATTTATGCTATATGCACTGTATGCAAAAAGTGGCAAACCCACTTCAGTTCAGATTAGATTTATATCCTTTCACCTGTTTTTGACACACTCCCTTTAGTTTCTAGTATTGATTTCATACTGAGAATATTGCTTGGGCTGTATTTTCCAAGACTATCTAAACAACCATAATGTCAGTTTGTATACTGAGAGATAAGAATATAAGCCAAATTCTTATCTCATCCTGGTTTATTAAATAAAATATAAAAAAAAAGAATGTGCTTGGCCTGCTCAAGTGCTTTTTTTTTCTCTTCGTGCTCACTATTGAGTTACCAAACAAACAAAAAAAAAGGAGCAACAAGCTCAGGCCTATGTTCTGGCTGCATTTAGAAATCTCATAGGATATTTCTGAATTTACACTTCTGCAGTCTTAGTTCCAGGGGATAGCAGTCCAAGTTTATTTTTCACCAGTTGAGGAATATAAATGAACCGGAAAACGTATTGTCCTTTCTTATCACCTTACACCTTCCTGTCAGGGGATGATATCTGTTATACTAAGTAAGCCATATTTTTATGTCCTTCTTTTCATTTATCTTCATTTTGGAGTTATTAATTTTGGGCAGTTGCATAGGTGAGATTTTTATGCTTTGAAAACCAGGTGATGCCTATATAAGGTTATAAGTGGTGATTCTGGTTTTAGAGCTACTTTCTGCACTTCGAGATGATTTTGATGTGCTTAAGGATCTGGGTCGTAAACTGTAACCTGGGAGAGCTAAGAGGAGCTTTCAGTGTCCTACTTGTCTTGCAGTAAGTAGGTTTTATCAAACTGATCCTTTAGATGTTTGCCTAATGTAGGATAACATTTGCCAAAAACTGCTGTAGCAGAAAAATCCTATCTAAAGTCATGAAAAACTGGGGTTTGATTTGTGATATTAGAAATGACAAACATAATAATCTATTTTTTATACTTTTTTTGTGTCAAAATAGTTACAAAAGGCTCTGTACTCCGTAATGAATGGATGATAAAGATGTAGACTTATTTGTGCTTGGATCCCATTTCCTTCCATACCAGGAAGTACTGTTATGGCATAAAGTTAATCAGTGCCTATTTTGTTAACAGACAAGTACTGTTTAGGAGTGTTCTGTTGTTGTCTATTTTGAAGGCTCATCAAAACACAATTTTTTCTTCCTGAGGTAGCCAAGTGCTAGGTCTCATATAGTAACGTTTGACCTTTCTTTGATCTTTAATGTATTCCTGTAATATTTTGGGAATCCTTTGATTAGAGGCACTTGATGTTTCAATTTAGTACAAATAGTCTGAAGATGCCTTGAACCAATGTCCTACAAATCCTATCTGTAGCAGCTCTAGCATAGCCATTAAAAAGCCTGTTCTGCTGTGTGCTGCATCTCCTGGCATACACAGATCAGGAAGTTGCTGGATTTGAGCCCCTGAGTGGCATAGAATGTTTGTCTTAGTAGAGATACTGCAAAAGACTGTCTGGAGCACTGTGGTTGTACCAGTCCTTCTGCCTGCTCCATTGCTTCGTTCTGGAGGCTGTCCCCAGACTGGAAATTGAGGAATGATGGTGCTCACTTTTGAGACTTGTGTAGAGTACAGCTAGATGTCTCTGAAACCTGTACCAAGAAGAGCTAGGCTCTGATCTAAAAACTGGCTCCTATAAATTAATGTTTTGCATTACAGGGAATATTGAGAGAAAACTGCCAATTTATAACATCTAACGTGCTGCTATGGTATTAAATATGGTACTCACTTTTGCTCAGCAGACTTAAAAGCTTAAAGAGAACTTTATTGTAATTTTGCTAAGTAAATATCAGTGCTGTTCTATGGTAAAGTCTTATTCCTTCCTGTTTTTCCTAACTAATGCATTTTCAGACTGCTGTGAATAATAGTGACTACACGTAACCTCTCTACATCCTGCCATCTATTTAACACTACAGAAAACATTAAACCCTCATCAGCTCCCAGCTTTTAACATGCAAAGAAAGGTAGCCTGATATCCCCAAATCCTAAAAGCTGTTCAGATGAAATAAGCTTAACCGGTTTACTCAAATAGCAAAATGTATTCCATGAGTAGGAGACAAAGTGAAATTCCAATTTGGGAAGACTCCAGTGACAAAGTCTACGTTAAACATTTTTTTAAGATGTGAGAAACGTTAGCACACAGAACACCAACATGACTAATGTTAGTCTGGTTAAAAAAACAACCACCATCTCCCCTCCCCAAAACACCAAAAAAATCAACCAAAAAAACCTCAAAACCAAAATAAAACCACACAAATGCAATACAACATGTGAAATGCTTCAAAGGGGAAACACCTACCATTGACAAGGATTTCTATTCATTTACAGTAACCTCTTATTGCTGATCTGGCCAAATCTACAGTAATGTGAAACTTGCCATATTGGAGGCATTTGAGATGCCCACTAACCAAATATAGAAGTGAGATAACAAGCATTGAGGTTTGTGTAGCAAATACACCACCTTTCTTAAAATCTTGATCTTTTATAACACATAATAAAAACAAAGCAACCAAAACACATAAGTCTTCAAAAGCAACTCACCAACTTGCTTACCAGCACATAGAATTGTGACTCTGTAGTATGAATATTTCTGCACTGGGTCTCTTGTTATTGGGCTTTTATATACTAGATGGGTGACTGCTGTCATCTGTAACTCTGTTTACTCAGACTTGCATAGCCATCATTCAAAATAAGATGTATTTTGGCCAGTTTTGTGATTAAAAGTTACTTCTCATTCCGGATGATGCGTAGATTGGCTGAGGAAAAGCCCTTTCTAGTGAAGAACAAATATTTCCTTCTCACTGTGTGGTGTAGATCTCTTATTACTGAAGTCCAGGAAGGAAGGGGTAATCTACTGTGATGTGACTTTGTACAGATTTAACTCCTTGGCCTGTACATAGTCAGCTTGATAATCTATCTGGAGACAATACACTGCCTTGACTGAAGAGATGAGAGCCTGTGCAGCTTGGCTTCCTGAAGTGAGACAATATGAGCATTCGTCCTGCATTTTGAAATACACTAACAAGTTATCGTCTATCAAAGTTGCTGGATGTTTATGTTCCAGACTAGTCAACATAGATAGTTCATTAGTGAGCTGACATAGTGGAAGGAAACATTATGTGCCCCTAAATATTTTCGATAACTCATGTAAATGCACAATGACATAATCTTGTCTAAGGACTTCTGTGCACAAAATACAGGTGGTAATACCAGGGAACTGGAGAACTGCAACTAATGGATTGTCCATATGTAGAGCTGCACTCTATGAATTCTTGTGGTGGGTTTTTAATATTCTCTAAGAACACACTACCATCTGTTTTGACTTACTTGAAGTTAGTGAGGAATGGTGCTAGTGCTAGATTGACATCTGCTCAGAGTGATTGTACCATAAATACATCAAAGAAGAGTAAGTGAATTAGAGCTAACTTAAGAGGGTAACTTTTGCTTACCAAGCAGGCTAGCCAGGATCACTTTCCTTGTATCAGTCCTTCATTTCTTCAGATTGTACATTCAAACATCTATTTGTCAAAAACTGGACTATATTGTTAATCCTCTTCTCTGCTCTAATATTCATTTTTTTATCTTAAATATGATTGTTGCTACTAGTATTAATTTTTTTTATCTTTTAGTGTCTTGCAGACTGATTTCCTCTTTGTAGCATCTTATATTCTGAGGAATTTCAGTATTCTTGCCTCTTATTTTGTCTGGAGGTGAAAGGTAAAGAGATGGAGTGACTGAGTTGTCATCAGAGGAGGAATTAATCTTCAAGGCTAAGATTCCAAAGAGAAGAGTGGGATGAAATTTTTCTTGGTGCTCTCAGTGTAATTTTGCAATATACTGGGCATTATCTACTCTGGTGGGAAAAGTGAATTTCAGTATCTTGGAGTATAGTGTTTTTATTTTTATGTTTTAACATTTTGTGAAGATTCCCAAATATGTATGTTAAAAAAAAAAGAGCCTATCATCCTTTTTGCTGAAGATAAAGAAAGAAAGAAGAACAATCCAGCATTTGTGCAATGTAGGTTCCCACAGTGGTGTTTAAAGCAGTGTAAGGATCTTCCCCTGTTGTCATTAGGTACTGTTATTGGCTTTTAAAGGTGGATCTGGCAGGTTGTCTGCATTCCAAGTGAAAGAGAGCCCCTGGAGACAAGTGGCCTGTTTTAAGAATGGAACTCCATGAAACAGGTAGTTCCTTTCATAGCATTGCAACTTTCCTACTTTTCTCTAAATAGGAAATTCTGTATTTAAAAAAAAAAAAAAAAGGAAAAGGCTGCAGGAGGGTGGGAAGTTTGTTGCCTGGTTTCCTCCTGGAGAAATGTTTTGATGTCTATCTCCTTGCTTCTGCCCTCTTCTCTTCCTGCACTAAGCAGCCTTTTACTTTCTGCTTGCATAGCAACATCTCTGATTCTTGGCCTTTCTCACTGAATCAGGACTTTGGTTTCTTCCTGTCAGCAGGTAAATGGCCTTAAACCCGTCATGGTTTTGTTAGGGTAAAGTGGAGCTGAAAAGCATTACAGATGTTCCAAGTTGAGAGGCAGCTCTTTTGCCATGTTCAAGTGGATCTTTCCCCTCCCCCACTTCTCCTTCCATTAAAGGGCTCAGCCACAATGAAGCTTTAATCAGCTTCATTGATTTAAAGCTAATTTGCACTTGGCTTCAAGGCTAAGGTCTGTAGGACAAGCTGAAGACCTTTAAATCAGAAGTTGGAATAAAAAGCCTTAGGTATATCATATTGTCTGCTGTGCAAAAGAATAGTGGCTTCTGAAGACTGCAAATTAACTATAAGAAAAAAAGCACAAAGCAGTGTTTTCTTCTGTGTTAATGTAACCTCATCTTGCTGAGTTACACAAGCTTTGCTATCAATGTTTCTGCTTCATCATGTAAATTAATAGAGTTGGCTAAATATGTTTTAGCTCTGTGATGTTTTCAGCACTCTGATTCTGGTTGGTTTCAGTTGGATTTAACCTAATTGCCAAACTGATTCCCATCAGTAATAACTTTTAACATTTATTTTTCCCAAAGGGAAAAAATTGTCTTGTCTCTATTCTGCAATTAAGAAGGTGATGAAATATTCAGTGTATGCCTCCACACTGACTTAAATTCTTTTGTTAACTTTATCAGATAAACTATAAAATATTACCCAGCCTACTGTCTGATATGTGTGAGCTGTATACAGTATATCAGACATTTTCAGGTACTTATAATTTCTAACATTGGCTACATCACAGGTGAGACTGTATTATCCTCCATTTTCAGAACCAATGCTTTTCATGGGGCTCAGTGTAACAGGATGGGTGTTTCTAATTTCTTTACACCCAGGAAAGCGTCACTACTGCAAGCATTTATTAATATTTAAGCAGGTGGAGTAGAAACAATGTCTTTCCTTAATTTGTCCTTTCACAGCATTTTCTAATCATGGTGGGCTATAGTTTACAGTGTTGCTTTGTAGCCACTTGAAAGGCTGGGATGGTCTAAATTAAATGTGGACATTGCATGCACCTGGTATATATAGATATGTGCAAACTCTGCAACTAAATTAAAGCATGGCTGTGTAGATTCTTGTTTGGGAGTACATATATGAAAATATCTTACTTTTTGCATATACATGTCAATTTTTTGCAAGCCGGATCTATATGCAAAAATTAAGGAGGATAAGCTTGGGTTTGTGGCTGTTTGCACTTGCTGTGTTTTGTATTTATTAAGAAAGAACATAGTTTTCTGAAAGGTTCTGGCCTCTTTTGTGTTCATGGTTTTGAAACAATTCACAAGCTCGCTGCAGCGATGGAAGAATTGCAATGCATTCATTAAAAAAAGGTGACTGCTTTCTTGTCAGGTCTGTGAAATGAGTGCAAGCCTGAGCCATGACAATAAAGTCAAAGCAGTATTTAACTTGTTAGTTTCTCCATAGAAATTAATTCATATGTTTACTTATTCTTACTTTTAAAATCTTTCAAAACCCATAAATTTTTAAGTTTTGCAGTCAGAATCTATGTGTTGATACTGAATGCGTGGTAAGTGAGCAGCACTGAAAGCTGGTAGGCACAGCTACCTTAAGAAAAGGAAAATATGGAACTTATGGAACGCCGCGGGAGTGTTTCACACTGTCTGCTTAGGTATCTACAGCAGGGAGGTGCAGCATTCCTCACCTACCCTGCACAATTGCACAGAACTGATGGAGCTGTATACAGGCCTCTTGAGATTTTTCTTACCTGACACGTGAAGCTCTGTATGCTAACTCATGTGACTATAAGATGCCTTTCTCTATCTCTTTTTCTCCATGTTCTCCTGCACTGGATTGTGTGACTCGAAAGGACTGCAGCCAGGAAGAGCCTGTTTTGTCAAGGCTCCCTGCGTGTGCAGAGTGCTCGTGTTCCCTGGTACAGTGTCTTACTCTGACTGGAAACCCCCTACCAGATTTAACTGCGCTGTGAGCCGTGCAGCTGCATCCAGCTGCCTGGTTCTGGAATGTGGCATTGTGCTGGCAGCCTAGGAGCTGCTGGGAGGTAAAGCCATGAGATGTGCGACAGAGATGATAAAAGTCTCATGTGCAAGGGGTGAAACCAGATACACCTGTCTCTAGAATTAGTGATGCTGTGGGTATTTAAAAAGCTTTTCATTGCCAGAAATTTGAGATGACAGTTGCGTGGGGAATAACAGGGTCTGAGTGACAAGCATTTCTTTACAGGCAAGTGGTAATAGACACTCCATCTCAGATTACATTTGTTTAAACTATGGATACCTGTTAGATTTAGTGAGGTATTCTGAGGTTACCTTCCTCTGCAAGTGAAGAGCAGTCCATATGCCCTTGCGTTTGACAGTCTGGCACATGTGACCTTTAGGACACACATTGTGTGAGAGAAATTCATTTTCTTAATCAAAAATGGCTGTTTTCACAAACTATGAATTGCTTTGTGAGCAGCATTATTGAATGATCTTTTCAGACTGAAGAATGTGGTTTCTAATTTTGAATGGGTGTGAGGGGAAAGTTTTGAACTGTCATAACATCTCATTGGCGTATTCATAACAAAGTACCAGCTTTAGGCATAAAATAGCCTCAATAGAGGCTGAAAAAGAGTTAAAATGCTCAAAAAAAGAGACCTTTTTTGATTATTAGTCAGGATTTTTCTTCACGATTATGACACTTTATTTTGAATTTTATCTTTACTGAAGTCAGGAGCATTAATTAATTCTCAAATTTTAATTCTCAACCCTAGCACGGGTTCTTTCATTGTGACTCACTTGTTGGAGAAATAACAAATGTCAAAGCAGTTAGAATTACGCTGAAAAGGTATGTGGAGCTTATTCTTTTTGCACAGCAAATTGCAAAGTTATGTAAGACAACATAAAATAATAATAAAGGATAAACTAAATTGAGATAAGTCTGCCTCAGAAGAGTAAAGCAGGGCAGACCACCAGGAAGGTCAAAAAACCTTAAATGGGCATAAGTATTGCCAGTGTTCTTATCTGACATCCTGCTGCCAATTTCCTGATTAAGATGCTTTCTTTCTTTATTTTTTGTTATTATTACTCAGGTTATCTTTTTGATGGGACTACCTGCTGTTCGAGGATGCTATAAGTTTGTATTTTAGAAAATGAATGTGCTTTAGAGCCAGTTGCTCTATTTGCAAGATAACTAACAAGATAGGGACTTCTTAACTCCGTATTGATCATTACAAGGCAATGAATATATTAATGCAAAGGCTTTAGAACAGCAATATTACTATGTGAATTCATTCAGGAGTTCTCAAGCACGATCAAGTGCCAACACATTACCAGAAAAATAGTTTTGCTTTTGATCTTGGAGATAGAGGACCAAATGCTGCAAACAAATGCATATTTAATTAGCCTCAGTACCTCCTCTAGTATGTGCTCTGGTAGCTGAGTAGCTGACACGTGATAAGTGACTGGTCTTAAACTAAACATGTGCTAGACTTATGTGGAAATCTGCTGTAAAATTACATTTGGTACAAATTCAGTGATCGGTCTTCTTCATAAAATAACCAAAACACTCCTTAAATCTAACACGCTTCTTGGCATCATTAAAAAAACTGAGGAGGAGGAACAAGTAGTCCCAAGAAATTTAGTCTTACTTAGCTGATTAGTAACCTTGAGGTACTGTTGATTTGGTTTGTGATGTTCAGGAATGTGTATGTGTCCCTTCATGTGTGTGGATTTTGCCTCAGCGGTAATGGAATCCCAGCATGAAAGTTAAAAGAGAGAGAGGAGCAGGCTAACTGACTTCTAAATATGATGTCAAAGCTCCTCTTCAAGAAGGTGATGTCAGCTTTTAGTTATGTTTGGCTGCTGCTGCCTATGAACTTGTAGGGAAGGTTATAGAAAATGCCTTGCTTTGTGGAAGAAGGAAAATAACATTATTTTGAAAGCTCTCTTATTAACTCAGGGATGCCTGTAACTTGTTATAACTTTTGATTGCAATGAACAGTTCTCACATTTAGGATCAGGATTATTTCTAAACCTGTGTCGTTTAGCAACTGCAGCATACTTTTGCAGTAGGATGAAGAAGCTGCAACCAACAAAGGACAAATTTTAGGACAGTCTTATTCTCTTTGCGCTGCGTTCTTGGAGTAAGTAATTATTTCCTTAATATGTACCAAATGTAAATGAGAAAATCAGGTGCTTTAAGGCTATTCTCAATGCTTAACCTTAGCCTAAAGAAGTTTTTCTTCTGTAGTCAATGAACAGACTTACACATTACATTATGGCTGGTCACTAGAAAGAAATGCTAGGCTTCTGCTTAGCATTTCTCTCTAGAGCATGAAGAACCGCACCTCTCCACTCACTGTAGCTGGATTGCAAGGAAAATACTATCCAAGGACTGGTGTAAGTCCTTGTGAGCACCTCAATGTAGCCTTGCAGGCTGTGGAAGACCTGTAAATGAAAGCACTGCAAGGGCAAATCCCTTAGTGTAATACAAAACTGAAGGCAAGACCAGAGTTCAGTGAAAATTAGGACACTGTATTTAGTTATATAAAATAGGGAAATGGGTGCTGATTTAGACTTACCTAATTTTAAACATTGGAGTTTATGACTGAAGGAGAAAGAAATTATTGAATGTCACTGTCATTGCTCCTTCAGGACCAATTGCAAGATCAAAACACTTGTGCGTGGCAATTTCCAGAGAACTATCTTCTGCCGGCTTTCTGGATTAGTAAAAATGATTGTTTCTTGTTGTTGATGTGAAAGGAGTGGGTGAGCTTCCACACTGCTAACACATTATTGCTCTTAGAATTTTGCCAGACTGAAGTGACGTGTATTTAATTGAAGATAGAATAAGTCCTCTCATCATTAAGCACTTGAAACAAAGCCACTGAAATTAATGAGAGAAATTCCCATTTGCTACAGTGTGTGTTGGCAAAGGCATGAAATCCTTAGCTCTGCTTTCCAAGCCCCCCTCTTCTAACATGGGAATTTGCATATTAACAAACTGTTTATTAATAAGTCATCTATTTTGAAAGGAGTGCATGTTTTTAGCACTGATATGGGATATAGAGTAGAAGACCTGTGCAGCAGCATGGCATTCCTTAGCTCTGAGTGCAAAAGAGCCTATTCTGTATTAGTCACACACAGGCAGCCCAGTGTACTTCATGCTTATTGATTCACCTTGTTGATAATTGCAGCATGCTGCTAATAAATGAACCTGCTGAAAACTAATCCACCTATATTGTATCTGCATAGTTAATATGCATTGGTGTCAATTAAGTTCAAATGCAGCTTCAATTTCCTTGAATGTATATGATCTTTAATATTTGCAAAAGGATGATAATCTTCTAAAAATTTCAGCTGTTTTGTAAGATTTACTTTCTTCACTATTTCCTGCTTTCTTGATTTTTACTTTGTATGAGAGAATTATATGGGAATAGGAGAGAGAAAAGGGAAAGAACAGAAGACTTTTAATTTTATTCATTTCCCTTTTAGCAGACTGTTCTGATTGCAGCATGCAGATTGCTGTTGATCAGTGTTCCTTTTCATTGGAAATACCATGTTAATGCCTTTCTGCTATTTGCTGCAATCACGCTCTGACAAGTTTTCTTTGGTTTCATAATTTGCTATTTCATTTGGAAAAACCCTCTGCGCGTTTTTTAAAGAACCAGAGGCCAGACTTTCTCAGGTGTGCTCAAAGCTTAAATAACTTGAAGAGAAGATTCAGACTTGAGACATTTCAGCCACAGCTGCACAGTTCCAACCCCAAACCACAGCCTCTGCCCTGCCAGTTGTGCTGATAGAACTGTTTGTAGGGCCATGCACTGTTGATCTGTTCAGTGGGTTGGTTTTAGTCCTCCTCTGAAAGTGAGTGTTTATTTTTAACACTGATATGACTTGCAGCACACGTCTAGAAATAATTTGTCAGCACAATAGGTAGCCTATAACCACTACTTCAGGAGGCCCAAGACTTCAGAGCATGGAACACAGAGCAGTTGAGTGTCTATAAATACTTTCAAAAGATCTGCACCTTGACATCTGTCTGCCTTTGTGTTCTGAAGGTATAGGAATGGGCACGAATGTTCTTGTTTACCAAAGCCAAAGTATACTGAAAATAAGATCTAGAGACAATAAAGGCACTAATATTTACTTGGTTTTTTTTTCTCCTTTAAAGGGCTTAACAAGTGAAGCTTAAATAATGATTTACAACATACCTGATGTACCTGTGTAGCAAATATTTCAGTAGCCTCTGTTGTCTAACCATGAATGATGAATGCCATTTTAGGTATCTAAGGGTATCTGAGCCTTCTGAATGGGGCTGTAAAATACAACACAATGCATGGGACAGGCCTGCTCTCTGGGAGAGGTAGGGAAAACCCACGTAAGATACTGTATGACACCTATAAATAGCACTTAGTATGACATCTGAAATAGCACCAGACATCTGTGCTCAGGCAGTCGAGTGACATCCTGTGTAACTTGTGCGTAAAATATTAAGATCTCTAAATCTGATTAGGACATCACAAGGCAGTGATTCCTGTCAGGTTCATACTTCGTTCATAGTTGTTGGTTTGTGTCAGAAGAAGGCTCAGGAAGTTATCAGATGAGCCATAGCTGCTTGGCCTGCGTACCAGGTATCCAAATAAATAGCTGGTTCCTGCTTCGTGAAGCTCATAGTGAAATAGAAAAGCCAGAAGATGAGTGGGAAATTTACAAAGGTGGCCAAACAATAAGTGAACAATTAAATCAGGGCAGAATTTAAGTCTCTGCATTTTGAATTTGCTTCTCTGCTTGTAAGATTGGATGTTCCTAACCTTTTGTACTGACCACTGAAAAGATTATGGTGCCTGGTATGCAGTGTTGTGTCTGAATCTGAACGTGCACAAATATTTGTGGGACATGTACTGTGCATGATATGCCCTGAATGTGTCAGATTTCTTGGGCACATGAAACACAAACTGTTGGTCCACTTGTGATGTTAGGTACTGTGAAGTTGAAAGGTGAATGCATAGTGCCAGCCTGTCAGAGTCATCAGGTCAGCTAGATTTAGAGGATGTGTCCAAGGACAACTTGGCAGTTCAGTAACCTTAGTAGAACAGGGGTAATTGTATTGACCTTCTCAGTAAAACATTTACTCTTTTATTACTAAAATGCTGAAAGATTCTTTCAGGCCTCATTTTTCCCCTTTTTTAAAACAGGGACACAATTCTCAAGTCTTATTGCAGTGGATGAAGTCTTCATCATCCAGAATCTATAGAGAGGGTTGAGTTCTTAGAGGAAAGGAGTCAAGCATACACAATACTGTAACATTGTGAAACAGTCTGTTGTGAAGTTCTACAGGTGATTGTCCTAGGGTGATTGTCTTGATTCCCACCGAATCACTGCAAGTTATGAAGTATTACGGAGATGTACTGTAGATTATCAATTCCATGAAATGAATCTTCTTTTCATAGAAGAAAAAGAATATATATACAAATATATGTATTTGTCAATAAGAGACAGAAAACATCTTAATGATGTAAAAATAGCAACTGCTTTTCTTAGCTCAAGATATTCCTGTATGTGAAAGCAAACATGCATGCTGAGTAAACACACAAAAGCTGTAAAGGTAGTGTGTATATCTTCTAGCACTTTTGATTTACCAATTCTGTATGAATGCTTGCAGTACCTGGATGTAATCAGATGAGTTCTTTCTGACCAGATCCTATTACTTGATTATCAGGTCAACTACTAAGCAGCTTTTATAACTCCCACTACAAGTCACCACTATATTGTTCCATGGAGCTTCCAACTCTTTCATTGTTTTATTCTTTTATGGTACGTCATGGCTTTAATAACAGGAATTTCTTTGCCTACATGCAAAGATGGGAAAAGAGAAGATGGGAAAGAGAGCTTGTTAGATTAATGTCTTCTACTGTGGCTGCTGTCTCAGGCATTGCCAAAGGGGTATGGGAGGAAAGCATGGAATCCAATAAAGAAAGATAGTTTCTGTACTTTGATGGTTGCTAATTGGAACTGCACTTGTGTTACTTATGTGACGCCCATCCACAAGAAGGGCCATAAGGGCCCTTAGGTAGTTGTAGAGAGCAATGAGGTCTCCCCTGAGCCTCCTCTTCTTCAGACTAAACAGCCCCAACTCCCTCAGTCGCTCCTCATAGGGCTTATGCTCCAGCCCCTTTACCATCTTCGTTGCCCTCCTCTGAACACATTCCAGTATCCTGACATCTTTCCCAAACTGGGGGGCTCAGAACTGCACACAGTATTCCAGATGAGGCCTGACCAGTGCTGTGTACAGGGGGACAATAACTTCTCTGGTTCTGCTGACTACACTATTCCTGATGCAGGCCAGAATGCCATTGGCCTTCTTGGCCACCTGGGCACACTGCTGGCTCATGTTGAGCTTCCTCTCAACCAGCACTCCCAGGTCCCTTTCTGCCTGACTACTCTCCAGCCACTCTGTCCCCAGTCTGTAGCTCTGCATGGGATTGTTGTGTCCCAAATGAAGTACCCGACATTTGGACTTATTAAACATCATCCCATTAGAACTGGCCCATGTCTCCAATCTGTCCAGGTCCCTCTGTAGGGCCATCCTACCCTCTAACAGATCAACCCTTCTTCCCAGCTTGGTATCATCTGCAAACTTGCTGATGATGGACTCAATCCCCTCATCCAGATCATCAATAAAGATATTAAACAGGACCGGACCCAACACCGATCCCTGGGGGACACCACTGGTGACCGTCCGCCAACTGGATGAGACACCATTCACCACCACTCTCGGGGCTCGGCCATCCAGCCAATTCCTAACCCAGCACAGAGTGCTCCCATCTAAGCCACAGGCTGCCAGCTTCCCTAGGAGTCTACTGTGGGGGACAGTGTCAAAGGCCTTGCTGAAGTCCAGGTATACCACATCCACAGCCTTCCTCTCATCCACCAGGCGAGTCACATGGTCATAAAAGGAGATCAGGTTGGTCAGGCAGGACTACCCCTCCTAAACCCATGCTGGCTGGGCCTGATCTCTTGACTGTTCTGCAGGTGCCGCATGATTGCACCCAGGATTATCTGCTCCGTGATTTTACCTGGGACCGAGGTCAGGCTGACAGGTCTGTAATTACCTGGATCATCCTTACGGCCCTTCTTGTGGATGGGCGTCACATTGGCCAACTTCCAGTCTTCCGGGACCTCTCCAGTGAGCCAAGACTGCTGAAAGATGATGGAGAGCAGCTTAGCAAGCTCATCCGCCAGCTCTCTCAACACCCTAGGATGGATCCCATCCGGCCCCATAGACTTATGAGGGTCCAAGTGGCTCAGCAGGTCTCTAACTTCCTCCTCATGGATTGCAGGAGGGCTGTATTTCACCCTGCCCCCATCAACCACTTCAGAGGGCCAACTGTCAAGCGAGCTGACATCCTTGCTGTTGAAAACTGAGGCAAAGAAGGCATTAAGTACCTCAGCCTTCTCTGCATCTTTGGTTACTATATTTCCCTCCACATCCAACAAGGAGTGGAGGTCGCTGCCGCCCTTCTTTCTACCATTGATATATTTATAAAAACTCTTCTTATTATCCTTAACAGAAGTGGCCAATTTGAGCTCCAACTGGGCTTTTGCTTCCCTGATTTTCCTCCTACACGACTTAACAACATCTTTGAACATGACCTGGCTTACGTCCCCTTCTTTTCAACGACGATACATCCTCTTTTTCTTACTTAGTTCCTTCAGAAGCTCCCTACTCATCCAGGCCAGCCGTCTGCCCCTACGGCTCTTCTTACAACACATGGGGACAGCCTGCTCCTGCACCTTAAAGATTTCATTCTTGAAGTGTATCCAGCCTTCCTGGACCCCTTTGCTACTAAGAACTATTTCCCAGGGTACTTTCCTGACCAGTTCCTTAAATAATCCAAAATCTGCCCGCCGAAAGTCCAACATCGATGTTCTGTTCCTGGCTTTTCTTTTTACATTGTTTAGAGAGAACCTGATTATCTCATGATCACTACACCCCAGACAGCCTCCGACAACAACATCACCCACCAGCCCTTCTTTGTTTGTAAACAGCAGGTCAAGAAGAGCCTCACCCCTGGTGGACTCACTCACCAGCTGCGACAGAAAGCAGTCCTCAATACACTCTAAGAACCTCCTGGACTGCCTCCTCTCAGCAGTGTTAAGTTCCCAGCAGATATCCGGAAGGTTAACGTCTCCTAAAAGAACAAGGGCAGCCGATCTAGAGGCAGCCTCCAGCTGCTTAAACAATAGAAGATCCATCTCCTCCTCCTGGTCGGGCGGTCTGTAACATACTCCAACCAGGAGGTCAAACCTGACCGCCCCTCTGACCCTTACCCATAGGCACTCAACCTGGTCATCACCGATCTCGACTTCAACAGCATCCAGGGTTTCCCTAGTGTAGAGGGTCACCCCTCCACCCCTCCACCCCTCCTCTCACGCCTGTCTCTCCTGAAGAGCCTGTAGCCTTCCATGGCAGCACTCCAGTTATGAGAGTCGTTCCACCACGTTTCCATGATAGCAACTATGTCATAGCTCTCCCGCTGGACCAGGACTTCCAGCTCCTCCTGTTTGTTTCCCATACTGCGTGCATTTGTGTACATGCACTTCAGTTGGGTTACTGACGACACCCTTTGAGATGGCTCATCCTCCACAGGAACATCTTTGGTGAGCCTAGTTACTCCCCCCTCCCCCCTCATGCCTAGTTTAAAGCCCTCTCAACAAGTCCTGCCAGCTCCTGGGCTAGAATCCTCTTACCCTTTGGAGTTAGATGAGACCCATCTGAGTCAAGCAGGCCAGGTGCCGTAAAGGTTTCCCCATGATCAAAGAACCCAAAATTCCTCTGCCGGCACCAGCCCCTAAGCCATTTATTAACAGCATAAATTCTCTTGTTCATATCTGTATACATCTCTTAGCATCCAGCATGTTCAGAATCTGGGGAAATGAATTCAAATTTAATAGAACAGTGATTCCATCCCCTAAACCCCGACATCATATTTTTAGTCCATTTTTTTGTTCTATGGTTTACGTCTTTACCCCATGCTTAATTTTCCTGACTGGTAGATTGTATATTTTGCTGATGATAGGATCTTCATCCAGTGCTACAAAAGTACTTACTTTTGTATCAGATGCAACTACTAATGTGATTTCAAATATGGTGGCTTTCCTATCTAAATAAAATGAATAAATAACTGATCCTATTTATTTTATGGGCTGTCTCCATGACTGTGGTACAAAGAAGGATGCAGACAGCTCAAGAAAGCAGCTTTCCTATGAGAGAGCATTTGGCTATTATTAGTTGAGGAATTCCTGCTGGTTTTGGTATGTCAGCATCTGATTTGATAACAGCCATCTTGTGCAGCAGAAGCATTGCTGTTTTGTAGGAACCTAAGGTATGCCAGACTCATAACTGTAGCTTGATGGATAGTGCAAACTGTTGGGAACCTGAAGTGTTCAAATACAGTTTGAGGAAAACCTAATGATGTTAAATTGTTCACGTTTTATTTACTTCAAGCATGTCAGCTATAAAACTGGGAAGAAAAGATAGCCACTCTGGAAAAGAGTTTCTGTATCTGAGTGTGAGAGTTATCTTGCTTAAACCTTTTATATAGAACTACTTACTGGCTGGGATTTTTTTGTTGTTGTTTTTACATTTTTTAGGAGTGTTTCTCAGGTACAGCCAAAAAATGGAAAAAAAAAGTGGCTTTTGAAATAGTGAAAGTAGTAGAATAATGAACACACATAAAGGCTACCTTATGATGGAAAAACTGGTGGAACAAAATTTGCTTTGTCTTTGGAATGAAGAGGACAAATGGTAAAGGACAAACTCATGCTGTGGCGTGTGTTCACGTGCTGCTTTTTGCTCAGATACGGTGTGTTGCTCACATGGAAGTTCAAGGAGGCTGGTGTGGCTCCATCAGCACTCCCATAACTGGGAGACTGATGGCTGTGAAGCAGAAAGCCTCAAACTCATTACAGGGCTATGCATTAGAATAGCATTAAAAGCTAATATGCTGTTGTATGTATTTTATTGGGCAGATTGAAACATAGAGGCTCCATATGTCACCTAAGGAATTTCTAAACCCATGTGTAAACCCACCTGGATATCTGGCATGGAAAAATCTCTAGGAGGAGGGCTCTTTTTGCTGATGCCTTTTAAAAATCTGTAGAATGAGAGTTGGGAATTAACTCAGGTTATCTACATCTTCTGCACTTGTACTAGACATCAGGTTGTCCACCTCGTTTTGGACCTGTACTTGCAAAGAAGGCAAACAAGGGTAATCCGTGCTTTTTGCCCTGCTCCTTTCAACTGCAAATTTTACTGTTAATTCAAAAGGCTAAATGAGTTTTAGTATAAATCTTTGATAGCTAGTTTAGTAAAATGCCACAAATCCTTCAAAATGAATGTTCTTTTGTGGGGGATGGGACAAACCAAAAAAATCGCAAGGGCTATAGTATAAGTTAATTCACATTTAGGCTTTATGAAGTGCTTTGAAATGTCCTACTTTTTCTTTTTCGTAATATCTTCGGCATTTCTAACAGCAACTCATTAGGTAGATTAGTTTTGTTTTATTGAATGTGTTTGAAATATTGGGCCTGACTTAGCCTGGTAATAGACTGAGATCTCCCACTGTTGAGCGCTATAGGCTGAAAATGTCTGTAGAGATTATGCTGTTACCATCATATTACAAACTAAATTTCTCTGTTAAATATACTATGCATTATTGTACCAGCAACACAAGTTTAGCAAATCTCTTATAATATTGCCAGTATGATAAAAGACTAGGATTGATTTCTCTGATTTGATATATACAGTGGACTTAAAATATTCATAGTCTTCAACCTACTGTAGGGTAACTTAAAAACACACTATTATGAAGAGACAGAGATGCTGTGAATCTTGTGGTACTGCTAATGGATTTGAAGAGGATGCTAATGCATTGTACCAGGAAGCGAACTGAGCTCTTGTGTGTAAAGGGGGATTAGAAAATATAATTATGAAAAGCAATAGTCACAGGCTTGAAGAAGTTTCATTGATGTGTGGCTGCTACAAACAATGTTTTGTTGATGAGAAAGATGACTTTGATGGGTGTACACTGCAATAGTAATCTTCTCTATGAAGTAACATGGAATGAATTATAGAAATAGCTGCTTTTTGAACTATGAAGGGAAAATTAAATATAAAGTCTTATATTGACAAAAGCTCATGCAGCTTTTAATTTGAAATAACAGTTGTCTACAGAAAGCCATGTAGTTCTTTATATGAACGCTTAAAGGCTTTGGGGGAAAAAAATACAGCGTAATGTAACTGTCAAGCCAGACGAAAACTAGGTCCTCTCCCTATGCACACAAAGGTAATGAAGAAATTAAATAATTCATGGTCTCTAGTTGAGTACAGGAGAAATATCTGGGCTTTTTGGAATGTCATTCTTCAGAAGAATGAATGGCATGTTGTTACAAGTTGTGACTATATTGATTTGGATGTCATAAATCAACCAACCACCTTGGCTGCGAATGCTGCTGCTGGGTGCTGCTGACCTTAAATATTAGCTGCTATCACACTTGCTGGTTCAGGTATCCATTTTGTTATTCACATTTGGTGTACTTTTTCCTGTGTTACGTTAGTTATAGTTCCTACCTTCCACAAACAAGCATTAAGGCATCTTCTTTTGAACAGATTTCTCTTGTGACTGAGGTGTCTTGGTACAGGAAGTTTATAAATGACTGAACTTCCAGACTTCTTGGGAGGAGTCCAGAATACGTGATTCCTGTCAGTCTTTTACATGGATGTGACTGCATTACTCCCACGTGTTTGCAGTCAGAAGCCATTAGTATGTTGAACATGCCCACAGCCATTTTCAAGTATTGAGGCAGAAAACAAGAACTCACTGGAAGATTACTCTCTTGTCCCTAAAGAGAGGAAGGGCTGATTCTAATGGGATGATGTTTAATAAGTTCAAATGTCGGGTACTTCATTTGGGACACAACAATCCCATGCAGAGCTACAGACTGGGGACATAGTGGCTGGAGAGTAGTCAGGCAGAAAGGGACCTGGGAGTGCTGCTTGACAGGAAGCTCAACATGAGCCAGCAGTGTGCCCAGGTGGCCAAGAAGGCCAATGGCATTCTGGCCTGCATCAGGAATAGTGTAGCGAGCCGGACCAGAGAAGTTATCGTCCCCCTGTACTCGGCACTGGTCAGGCCTCATCTCGAATATTGTGTACAGTTCTGGGCCCCCCAGTTTAGGAAAGATGTCAGGATACTGGAATGTGTTCAGAGGAGGGCAACGAAGATGGTGAAGGGGCTGGAACACAAGCCCTGTGAGGAGCGACTGAGGGAGTTGGGGCTGTTTAGTCTAAAGAAGAGGAGGCTCAGGGGAGACCTCATTGCTCTCTACAACTACCTAAAAGGAGGTTGTAGTCGGGCAGGGGTTGGTCTCTTCTCTCAGGTGACCAGTGACAGAACTAGAGGGCATGGACTCAAGCTTCGTCAGGGAAAGTTTAGGCTTGATGTGAGGAAGAAGTTCTTCACTGAAAGGGTGATTGGCCATTGGAATGCGCTGCCCAGGGAGGTGGTGGAGTCGCCGACCCTGGAGGTGTTTAAGGGGAGACTGGACGGGGCACTGAGTGCCATGGTTTAGATGATGGTTGGTGTTAGTGTTGGTGTTAGTGTTGTGTTGTAGGTTGGACTTGATGATCTCAGAGGTCCTTTCCAACCTTGTGATACTGTGATACTGTGAAGTAGTGCCTGAACCACTGTATGGTCCTAAGTGTGTAGAAACATTTCTGACCTGGCACTGGCTACATTTAGCAAAGTAAAGAGAAATGTCGTGGGTCACAGGCCATGGCATGCTTCCAGTTTCATAACCTCTTTTTACTGCTGAGAGTAGCTGTGCCATCACATAGTCCCTTTCTATGGCAAGGACATTTGGCTTCTAAAACTGGTGCTTTATGTAATGTATGGCCCCAAATACTTTCTTAAAGGCAGGAGCATTTGCTGATCTAAATAATAAACTTCTTTACCAATGAGACATAAGACACAGAACCTACCAGTGGAAAAGAAATATGCTAGAACAGGGGCAGAACTGAGCAAGTTAAAATTAGCTTACTGTCCTTACCCTCTCTTTTTCAATATATATCAGTAGATGTGATTTTCACTAAAATTTTTATGCAGAGAAATGAGTTTTCATAGCGATGAATAGTTCTTTTCCATTGATATAAAAGTTTGTCTCATGTAGAGTGTCCAGTGTAAGTAAGAAACGATACGATCCAGCTGTTTATTTTAGAAAGCCTGGTGTAACTGTTCACACCAGGAAAGAGTCAGCAGCAACTCTGTTATTTCAACTGTGGTATTATCCCATTTTCTGTGTGATATGAGTATCTGGAGACAGTCAGATTCAGAAGCAAAGGAAAATATAGTAAATGGAATATCTGCTAAGTTTGGGTAAGCTCTTCTTTATTCAGAATGATTTGGTTTTATGCAGAACAATTGTTTGTTTACTTTTTGAAAATTTGGAGAGAAAAAATTATTTTAGACTGGTATGAACAGGTTTTATGTTTGTCAGTTAAACTTTAAATTGATTGTAAGCGTTATGTTCTTCGACTCACTGTAAATAAAACTTTCTTACATTTTTAAGAAATTTTAAGTATTTATAAAAGATTGAACTTGCTGAAAAATAATTTACTCGCTTCTTTTCTGCTTTTATAGCATTTTTTTTTAGATTAAAAGAAACCCATCCTGCTGAAATTTGAACAACCTTGTAAAATTTGTTGTTGTTGCCCAATTTGGAGAGTTTTTACTGAAAATACTTGTACTGACTTGTTTGGGATCCCCCTGGTAAAGTTTAAAAGTATAAAAGTTGTTCTAAGTTGCACCAAAATGTGCTGGACAAACTTTCCTGGTACAGCAACCCTAACTTGCTCATGACATTATAGGAAAGGTAGTCTGAATATTTTTATCCCCCAAGTTTCCTTCCTTTAGACACAAAAGCTGTGTTTACAGGCAGCAGTGTGGTGTGAGAACCTAATAGAGACCATTACACATGGAGCAGCTCAATTATCTAATACATGCAAAGCCTGTCACCTGGTGCAGTGTCTCTAGTTTAAAAACTCGTGCAACAGTAAAATTTATTTGTGCTTTTTGATTTCAAATTACTTTAAAATACAATCTGAGGTTGGTGATGGGAAGTGAAGCCCAGTTACTGCTGGTTATAATACGACTCATTAGTTTCAGAAGGTTGAAAGGTTAGTATCACAGTTCTGATTTGGTTGCTTGACCAAGCAATTAGCTGAAACTTTTAAAGTTCCATATATTGTACCATGAAAAACATAAATGAAGGATTTCATTCATGGAATAAATTGGAGCTACTTTTCCTCATTCCTCAAGTTGCTTAAACAAAGAAAATGAAGGCATGGATTTCCAAGAAATGCATGTTTGCTTCTGTGGAGATGAGAACAATTTTCCCACACAAATAGGTGACGATTTCAGGGGGGATGTTGGAAGCAGAAATACCTGTTTTCCTTTACTTTTTATTTCTCTGTCGGACGTGGAGAAAGTTCAGCATCGAAACACACACATTTAAAAAAATTAGATTGTAGATTTTTACATAACGGGGGCAGCATAAATACATGCAACCATGTGGTTTTCTTCTTCCAGAGTACTTGCTTAATTAAAACTCTATGATTCAGTAATTATAAAGTAATGATAAATTTAGCACATATATAATAAAATGTAATACGCAAGAAAACATAATGTGAGAAGCAATCCAATTAAATTCACCTATAATGCTTATATAAAAATTACTTTACTACCACATGTTTTTGTCCAAGTTATTCCTTTCCCTATATCATTCTTCAGTCTCTCCTGTTCTTACTGTATCCTATGTAAACTATTTGTCTTCATTTCTAAGGCGTTTTGAACTTCTGCCAGTTTTTAAACTGTCTCATGCTCTGAAATACAGCTGTCTCTCTGAAATACAGGTTCTGCTTTTCTGTTGCCTGCAATGTAAGCTTCTGCATCCGTCATATTAAAGATTCAGTAAACACTTGATTTCGTTCCATGTTGTGCCATTTAGGAAGAGTTTTTCAAAAATGTATCCACACTTTATTTTCCTGCTTTCCTTTTTCATGATGCCCATGTGAAAAAAAAAATATTGAGCAACCAACTTGTGAGCTGCTGGTCTGCTTGATGAGTTCTGACCTCTGTTCTTCTCTCTTCTCCTATTTACTAGAGTTATCTGCTGGCTCCTTTCTTTGTGTGTCACTCAGTTTTTGTTTCTTTCTTTTTCTTAGTTCTTTGGGCAAAAGTCCATCTTTTTTCCAATGTGTTTTTATAGTGCCCCAGTTGAAAAAAGCTCTTTCCAGAATTAAGGCTGAAAGACTTAGGAAGTCCATGCAATAGCTTCTCTATAATCATTACCTTTTCAGTTTGATATCTAAAATAATCTCCAAGCTTTTGTAGACAGGGTATTTGTGCTGCTGATCATTCAGTTTTAAGAAATGGCTGTTGATGATTGCAGCTGTCTGGCTACTTGATTGCAAAAGTGCTTGGGCACGGGGTGTCGTAAGCAGATAATGGCAGGTGAGTTTGGGTTGCAAGGAGATGTGTTTTGGTATTACTGCAGCTATTCATGCATCTCTGTTGCCAGGATTCAGATTTGTCCTAGCTTTCAATTTAGCTGGGCACTTGATGATTCTGTGTTGTTTTAGTATAAGATGTCACTCTGTGGACATTACTTCTCTGAAGGTGGGGCTGGAACGCTTCTCCTATGAAGAAAGGTTGAGAGTTGAGACTGTTCAACTCAGAAAAGAGAGAACTTGTTGCAGCCTTTCAGTACTTAAAGGGAACTTATAAAAAAGGCACAGAATGAGTTTTTACTGTGGTAACAAGGAGCAGTGGTTTTAAACTGAAATAGGGTAGATTTAGATTTGACATACGGAAGAAATTTTTTACGATGATGGTGTTGAGACACTGGAACAGGTTGCCCAGAGAAGTTGTGGATGCCCTAATTGTCCAAGATTAGGTTGGATGGGGCTTTGAGCAACCTGATCTAGTGAAAGATGTCCCTGTCTGCCCATGGCAAGAGTATTGGATTAAAGGATCTTTAAAGATCCTTCCAAACCAAACTATGATTGTTTTCTTGAATTTCATTATGATGTGTTGCATCTGGTGGGCCATTCCTGAAATACACCATTTGTCCAATTCTACACATCACAGGTAGTTCATGTTTAAACCCGTGGATTCTTCATGGAATGGATCAGTATGTACAGTCCTCTGGCATGTTTCACATGGTGCATTTAGTGTATGGATGTAAAGATGCTTGCTGTCCCTTCGATTTAGTGCTAGTTGTATGCATGTAGTTTCATTTGTGCGAGGAAAAATGCTGTGCATGATTCCATAGGATTTTCATGCTTTGGCATGCATCCTGTTTTGTTCAGGGTGCTGCAGGTCATATAGTCTCTTGACAGATTAAGGAGAATAGAATGAAACACACAACTTGGCATCTTTTTTTTTGCAGTATTGCAAAGGGTTGGGCATGGAAATAAACAAAAGCAACCTGTTTTATTTTATACTTCCCTCCAGTTCCTTAAGGCTGTCAAAATAATTTCATGAGTTGATTCCCAGTTTATTCTAAAGTCTAATCCAATTTTCCATTGGAATAAATGTGGGAACATCCTTTTGTTTTCTTTGGAAATTGAAGAGCATGCATAAGAAATGAGATACTTCACAAATGCAAGCAAGATCTCCCTTTGCTGAGTAGTACTTGGTGTTCACCTCAAAGGCTGCCTCACTAACTTCAAACAATTCTGAATTTCAAATTTACAAATTGAAAATAAGGTTATTACTTCTCTTTGTGACATGAGCTCTTCTCCCTGAATCACCTTCTTCCCATCTTCATCTCCCTTCACCCCCCTTCCTCACAGAACACTGTAAACTGAATTAGGACATGGACATAGTAATTCAGGGTTTGTTACAGTGATATAAATGGAAGTATTCTGTCTATACAATGTTTCACCCTTGCATTACATTATCAAATGTTTGGTTCAGTATAGGTTTTGATGTTCTCATGTTAATGAGCTCATTACAATGATGTCTGAACAAAGGCATCACAGGTAAAACGTTCTGCTTCAGTTTGTGAGAGATTATTCCACAATGAATGGACATCATTGTCAGGATACTTGTTTGTTTGGCATGTGTTCCACTCTGTTCCTTCTCAATTTCACAGTTTTCTTCTAGCCATGCTTTTCAAAATGTTTCATTTTCCCTACCCTTATTTATTTTCTTCCTCTTTTCTTTTGCACTTTCCTACAAAATGTTTCATTTTCCCTACCCTTATTTATTTTCTTCCTCTTTTCTTTTGCACTTTCCTAACTTCCTACATTTTTCTCTTGTTGCTGAAGATATAAATATTTATATTCTGAATAGTCTCCAGCCATTCCAATCCAAACATTTATTTGTGTATGACTGTTTTGCCAACTTTGCTTGTCATTAGCACTAGTAACAAGCCACATCTATTGTTTGTTCCTTTGTGATTTTGTAATGACTATTTGTATTGGGTTTGTGTGGCAAGGTTTTTGTAGGCAAGGGAAGGGAGTGTGGGTCTATAGGGGTGTCTGCTGTGAAAAGCTGCTAGAAGCTTCATGTTTGTCCAATGGAGCCAGTTCTAATCGACTCCAAGATGGACTTGGTGCTGGCCAACACTGAGCCAGTCAGCAATGGTGGTAGCATTTCTGCTCTAACTTACTTGAGAAGGGAAAAAACTTACTGTGCAACAACAGCAGCGGAGAGAGGAATGAGAAAAATGTGAGACAAACGTCCCAGCAGACACCAAGGTCAGTGAAGGAGGAGGAAGAGATGCTTCAGGCACTGGAGCAGATATCCACCTGCAGCCTGTGGAAGACTCCACACCAAAGCAGCTGGATGCACCCAAAGGAGGCTGTGACCCCATGGGAAGGGGCAGGCTCCTGGCAGAGTCTGTGGCCCTGTGGAGAGAAGATCCCATGCTAGAGCAAGTTTTCTGGCAGGACTTGTGACCCCATGGGAGACTTACACCTGAGCAGTCTATCCCTGAAGGACTGCACCCTGTGGAAGATACCTACAGTGGAGCAGTTAGTGAAGAGCTGCAGCCCATGGGAAGGACTCATGCTGGAGAAGTTCATGGAGGACTGCCTCCCATGGGAGGGATCCCATGCTGGAGCAGGGAAGAAGTGTGAAGAGTCTTCCCTGATGATGTAGGAAGGAGTAGCAGAGAGAATATGTGATGAATTGACTGCAACCCGCATTTGTTGTCCCCTTTCACTGTTTCAGGGGAGAAGTTAGAGAATTTGGGAGTAAAGATGAGCCCAGGAGGAAGGGAAGAGTGGAGGGAAGGTGTTTTAAGCTTTAGTTTTTTTTTTCATTACCCTACTCTGATTTGTAATAAATTAAATTATTCCCCAAGCTGAGTCAGTTTTGCCTGTCGCAGTAATTGCTGAGTGATCTTCCTGTCTGTATCTCGACCCACAAGCCTCTCCTTATGTTTCCTCTCGCCTGTCCTGCTGAGGAAGAAGAGTGATAGAGTGGCTTTGCGGGCACCTGGTGAACAGCCAGGGTCAACTCAACACGCTGTTACTAGAGTAAGATGATCGGAGGGCTGGAGCTCTACCCATATGAGAACAGGCTGAAAGAGTTGGGCTTGTTTAGCCTAGAGAAGGGAAGGCTCTGCAGAGACCTTATAGCAACCTTAAAGGAAGCCTACAGGAAAGCTGAGGAGGGGCTCTGTGTCAGAGAGTTCAGTGGTAGGAAGAGGGGTAACGGTTTTAAGCTGAAAGAGGGGAGATTTAGATCAAATATTAGGAAGAATTTTTTTCCAGTGAGGATGGTTGGTGAGGCACTGGAACAGGTTGACCAGAGAGGTGGTGGATGCTCCGTTCCTGGAGGTGTTCAAGGCCAGGTTGGATGAGGCCTTGAGCAACCTGATTGAGTGGAAGTGTCCCTGCTCATGGCAGGAGGGTGGAACTGGATGACCTTTAAGGTCCTTTCCAACCCAAACCGTTCTCTGATTCAATGAATAAAACTTTTTGTGATATACATAATGTGTCTATTATGCATACTAGTGTCTTTCTCTTCCAGAAGGACATTTTGATCTGTAAATGTTTGAATACAGTTCACAGAGGGTTTAAGTTGGTCTGGGACCCTTGCAGAAGGGTGTAGCATTTTAGAGATATTCTTATGATACTGACTGATACTCTGACAGGTAGGATCTCATTAGCTTAAGATGTGAATTAGTACCTTGAATGAAACATGAATACAGATAGTCTCAGGAATCAACTTCAATCTGATTAAGAAAGGGGAGTAATCAATACAACCTCAAAGTTGTATTGGAAGAGAAAAAGTTTGAGGAATTAAGATAATTGTCTGTGGTGTTACCTTAACTTGGGAGTCCTCCTAGCTGAGGAGAACCCGTAAATTTTGAGGGATCTTGAGCAAAGGACAGTTTAAGGGACAATATTTAATTTCTCTCTGCCTTCAGATTTTGTGATTAACTTCCATGTTCTGCTTTTCAGTGAAAGAAATCGTTTTACTTTAGAGTTTGTCTCTTACTGAAGAGTGATTTCCAAGGGGTTAGCAGTTGCCAGATATTCCTTTTATTTTGTAGTTGAGCTCTTGAAACTGTGGTATGAGTTTGACCTTGCAGTGTGAGTGGGCCAAGGTGCCTATGAACTCATCCTGAGCTGTGAGTCCAAGTTTGGAAGCATACAAGGTAGAAGAGAGGGAAAGAAGCCTGTGGGTAAAGTCCTAGCCAGAGCATCTGTGTCAAGCAGGGTTATAAGGTGAATATTTCTGAAATGTAGAGTCCTCTCAACTACCTGCTCCTACCCCAGAACACATTAAGTCTGTCAGTCAGAGATGGACGTGATAAATCTTCCTGAACATGCCAAGTGAACCTCTCTGTCTTGGTCCATTTTGGCTACAATTTTGCTAGATGTAGGAACTCATCTGTTAAGTCCATCTTCAGAAATCATTCTGAAAGCATCATTTGTCTGGCAAACTTGGTTGAAATTTTTTGTCTTCTGTTCCTTTTTCTTCCGATCTTTGATTTCCACAATGGTGAAGAAAGAGTCCCCTGAGTATCAGAGCCTCAAAATCTGCTGCTGAGGCTGCAGACCTTCTGCTGGCTTTCTGGAAAAGAGGCCGTGTGCTGACGAGGACTCAGAGGAGCTTGCTTAGACTGGATATAGTCCTTATTACTGTGATGAGATTTGGCAGGTTGAGAGGGATGAGAGCTAGAAAAATTGGTTGTCTGCATTGGATCTGCAAGAGGGCTTTGACCTGCTGTGCAAGATATCTGTAGATTTGCTTGTAGAGTAAAAGCATTAGGTCACTTCTGATGTTTAGGCGGTCAGATATATAAATTTAGATTGTTCTGGATCACAACTTGGACATCGATTGATTTTTGTGATTTGTCTTTTAGGAAAGGTCAACCATTATTGAAGACTTTCCTCCCTTAGTGAGGGAGGAAGGGTTGAGGCAGATCAAGGGAGAGACATAAAAGGACTATTAGAATTGTAGTTATGTTTAAAAAATACTTTTATTAAAAGTGTATTATGGCACTGCACTACAATCCAAACTCATTTGCAGAGAGTTTAAAAATGATACAGTACTGCGCACAAAGATCTTTGCACCTCAAATTGCCATACATAACAATCATATGAATGAGCAGCAGAACATGTTAATGAGCATGTGGAATAGGAATGGGAAAGGAAGCCACGTCACTCGATTCATATTTACAGTGAATTCTTCCAGTGACTGAAAACATGTCATGATTCTCTTTCATTTATAGCTATGAGCTGTCTGTCCATGCCTATGTGCTGAAAAGCATTGATGCACTATTGATAGAGCACTACACTGCTCATTTAATCAGTGTTGGCTCTGTCTTCCTTGTATCATTTCTTTCATAAAAACCTACAGAATTTTTAAAATGTGCAGAAAGAATATAAAAGTTATATTTCTCCATTTATTTTTCATAAAATATGCAGGAGCTTGTTTGTGCTGCAGTAATGCTAAGTACTCTGTCATTTATCATCACTTTGCCACTACAGGAAACATGGTCACTCTGCATTGCCTAAAATATAAGATATGCATGATCAAAAACTGAAGAATGCTGAATACTCTGCCTGTAATTTATTTAAAACCTTTTAAGTAAATGGTATCAGTGGGCTTCTGTATTAATGGATTATTAATAGATAATAAAGTCTATTTGATTCTCTTCTGAAAATTTGTAATTTAACATAACCTCTAATGCCTAAAGCCCTATAAATGATGTTTTTTTATTGCATTTTCAGTTTGGTCCATCATCCAAGGAATGAAATTTGCTTAGAGCAAATACCTTCTACCTTGTGCCTACAACAAAGTAGGTATGAGCTGATCTTTGACAGACACAGTCCCATAACTCTGACTATGAGCATTTGGGAAATTATGTGGTTATTAAGTGATAATATCAAAACAGATTTCTTCTGAATTTTGTTTATACGTGATGATGAAGAGAAGTTGCCATCGCTTAAAGTTTTCAGAGTATTTGCATGGCTTGTGCTACCTGGAATACAGAATAAAATGTATGTTTAGTATGTGTCTGAACACCCTAAGCCAAGGATGGAGAAGGATATGTGTCTGAAATCACTTGATACCAGGTGGAGGTAGGATTTTTAAAATTTATATTGAATTAAAAAGCCTCCCCCATCACGTACTCCCTAATGAATGCTATCTGCAGTGTATCTGACTGTTCAAAGCACTTCTGTGAGAAACTTTGGGTTCTGTTTGGGGCTTTGTCACTGGCTCACCAACAACTTTAATTCAGTGATTTCACTGGGTTATGCCTCAGTTTCTCTGTCTATAGAACTAGATAATGTCTTTGACTAGCTTCATAAAAGGTGCAGTGATCAACTCATTAAAAAAATTAGATGAGAATAGGTTGGGTGGTAAAGCTATTAATCTGTTTTTTCAAGCTTTGTTTAAGTGTACGTTATGTCTCAGGTTAGGAGGTACTTCTTTTTAAAATATGTTTGTATGAATCCCTTACTTCTTCCAGAACTCCCCATAAACTAAATGTTACTACCAGACTTTGAATTGATGATTTGATGTGAAAATCTCAGAGCTGTAAGTAGTGGGGAGTCAGTGAAATACTGCTCCTAATCCAGGCCAGTGATGCATTCATGATTTAAGAGGCTAATAGTTAGTCTTTAGTAGGAAAGACTCTGATGAAAGCCAAAGCATTGTTAACAGTCATGTAAGAGCAGTCTTGGTATCCTCTTGCATTCCCTCCTGGAAGACTAAGTCACACCACTGTACATTTTCTATATAAATTATTTGGCTAAAGCAGAGTTCTTCAGTTTCTACTCTGAATGCCAGTGAAATTAGATTTCTAACTTAGTCCATAAAATATTTTAGAACTTTTCTGGGTGAAAGGTGTCAGAAAAGTATAAGATGGTGTTTTCCATATGTATTTCCATTACTTGACACAAATTTGCCCTAGTTTTATCTGCCACTGGTATGCAGAATCCATGTCCCATATTTTGAGACTTACCAGAGTTATTTAGTATCACTAGACAGTAAAGCAATCAGAGTTAGGTACCTGTGCCTAACAGTCTTTAGCCAAGGTACACTTATGCCTCTTAAAGAGGATTATGCCTGTCCCCTGGAACATTCTTTCCTTAGACACGATTACTTTTACAGCATTGAGCAGTGGTGTACCTAGGGATGGTTGGACTTGATGATCTTGGAGGTCTTATCCAAATTTAACGATTCTATGATACAACCATGACAACATTCCAGGGCTCTTAAGAGAGATCTTCAGCCCAGCTAAAGGAATGGACTCAGAACCAAGATACTAAACAACACTTCACTAGTGAGGTGCAAGGCAGGAGCTCTGCGGTGAGCATCGCGGCTCTGATACGCTGCTGTTATGGCACCTTGTGATTCCAGTGGAGACAGGTTTTCTTTGCTTTCTTTTACCAGAGAAGAGGAAATAAGTCTATTTCTGGATACTCAAAGGAAATAGGCCCCTGTAGGCTCTAGACTGTCTTTGGAGAGCATTTCTGTGGTCAGTGCTTCACTTGCATTGCCTAATGACAAAAATAGTAGAAAGAGTACATTTAAGTTTATAGGTTTGGGGAGAAACTTGCATTTTTTGCTGAATTGTTTTGTAGACTTTTAGCATCAAAAGTTGAGTGCTGTGGCCTTAGAAATTTCACTAGTGAAATATCTTTGGCTGTAGGAAGCCCAGGTGAACAATGGATGCAGCAAGTGTTATTCTCTTGCTTTGCTTTTTTTTCTAGTTTATGAAAAGACAAGATGTCGTTCCTTTAGCAAAATCTGTGGATATGCTAAAGTATGTTTGCTATTTTTCTTACAAAAAGTTGTCGCTGTTTTTTTAAGTGCTTTCGGACTTGCTTGTCAGTAACATTCACTGAGCTGCACTAATTTTGAAAAATTCAAAATAGAGTTTTGCCACTTTAGAGATAATCCATGAAAACTCTCTTCCTGCAGACTGCAATAAATCATCCCCTCCACTAAAAGCCTGGATGTCATTTGAAATTTATTGCATGGAGCTGGTAGTGGACTTAAAAGCCATTTCACATGTCTTATTACTCCAGTCATCTAATTTATGGGTTTCAGCCACAATTGTAGTTGGAAAAGTATTTTCTTTCAACTGATTAATATGATTTTTGCTTTTGCATTCATTCCCTTTTCATAATGTTCCATAATCATTACAAGAGACTTTGGCATGCAGTGTTTAGATATGAAAATGAAAGAAAGGTGCCAAGACAGACTGATGCAGGTTGACAAAGCTTTACTGGCTCTTAGCTGCACTTGTCAAAAGGTATCTTGGTTATTGTTAGTTGAGCAATTTTGCCCTAGGAAAGAGAAAGCTGTCAGGTGCTTCCTTGTTTAACATGAGAATCTGTAGCTCCATGGAGGGGGAGTACGAAGGCAACCTATTAAACACAGATGAGGTAAGCATTAAGTAATGCATTAAGTAACACATTTAGCACAAAGAATAATAAGATATCGGTGCTCTTCTCCACTTCTTAGTGTGAAAACTATTTTGCCTACCTTTTGATTCTCATCAGGCTGATCACCATAAGGAAAGATAGTATGAAGGATGTGTAAACCAAATAAAAAGTCGTACAGATATTAACCTCAACATGGACTATGTTATCCATTTTAGAAGTTTAGTCTTAGGCTCAATTCCATTGATAAGTGTGGTATGTGAATTAGCAATTCTGCAACACGCATTTCTGGTGTGTGTGGTCTGCACGTATTCTTGCACAAATAATTTATAATGTGTATTATCAAAGTACTAAAAATTCTACAGGCTCCTTTCAGAAGATGTACTGCATAATTTTTGCCCTGAGTAGCTTATACTATTCTTAAATGTGCCTATATTTGTACCAGTGTGTGTGTGCATGATGATGAATAGTTGGTGAGGAACAGCATCAGTAATAACACTGTTACATCCCTAGCATTAGAGTATAGCATGAAGAATTAATAAATTCTTTCATGTGTCAGTGCAACGGTGACAGGTCAGGTACAGACTCATCCAGAACTGCTTAAAGACAGTCTGTGAGGTGCTGAGTTAAGTTTTTCTGCAGCACAGATACAGCAAGTGTTCCCTGTCTGGTGCCCACGGCCAGAATGCCCAAAGATAGGTAGCTGAGGGCAGCAGAACTGTGTCTGGCGCTGCTCTGTCAGCCAGGCGAAACTATGATTACTGGGCAGACTGGTGTCTTTCCTACAGCAGTGAATACATGCTTTACTACAAATTTATATAAATGCAGAGCCTAATGAGGAGGAGAAGGAAGTCATAGAGCTTTGATTTCCAAATACCCCTTGACTCTGTTCCCTGAGAATTTGAAAAGATTAAAAACAAGAATGGTGTAAAGAGAACCCTGCTGTGGTTTCTGCAATGCATGTTTTCTGCTAATAACACCTGTGAGGCAGTGTGAAGTAACAGCTGAGGTGCTTAAGGGCACCTCTAGTGCCATCTACCTCCTGTGCACATCTGTGGATACGGGCATGCATCCAAAAGGAGGCTGAGAAGAAAATCAGGCAATGATGAGACCATTGCAACAGGAGGAGGAGATAGTCCTCCGCTGCTGAATCTCTAAGTTTCTGGGTGTAACCTGGGTACACCAGGGTTCAGAGTATTTGCCAAGTGTTTGAGTAAGAGCAGACCTGAGACTATCAATTTGATGTAAGGGAGCTGAAATTGCAGCTTGTGGTACCAGGAGGAAATGCTGCACCTGGGATGCTTTCTGTTCTCCTTGAAACAAGCAACCACTCATAGATGAATTCTGCAAGCCTCAGTGAGGTAGAAATGCTGCCTACTTCATGCCCTCTTCTCTGCTGAGTGATGATCTATGTGGATCACAGTGTCCAGATTCCATACAAGTGGGTCTGGCAAGTCTAAATGGCAGTTTAGCAGGGAATTTGCTGAATGGAGAGCTGATGCTGTAATAGGGAATACAATGCTGGAAGTCCCAAGATGATGAAAGATTAATGGGTAAGGGTTAGATTTGCAACAGCTGTTTCTTTCTTTCCTGCCCATAGACAGTTATGTTATGCAAAGATAAATACATTAGCCAAATATTAGCTCTTCTTTTAAGTGCACAAAAAAGCAGCACGTGACAAGTTCCTATATCTAAAACAATAATACAGTTTGCCAGTTTCAAGCTGAACTCAACTGAGCTGCTACTGGAATTTCAAGAGAAGATTGTTTCATGTAGCACCATCAGTTTGCTTTAGGGTTTAATAATGAAACAAAGACTTGTTTTCCTTGCAGAAAAGTTTATCTAGGAACCAGATCTTGAGCAATTAATGCAGCTACTACAGCCACAAGACCTAAGGTGATTTACCCAATTTGAGACTCGCAAAGTAAGCACTGCATATTTTCTGTTGTTAATTTTTCACAGTTCATACTTCTGCATAATGATCTGTCTGTAGCTGGACAATATTTTTGGGAATGTTCAATCTGAACGTTAATTTGCTTCATCTGTAGTGACGTCTTCTTTGTGTTTGCTTCCTGCGAATGTTCCTGCTGTCAAGTTTTACTGGCACAAATAAGTAAAGACACCAAGTTTTAAACTCTATGCACAATTACTTGTGCTGGAAGGGCATGTGCACTCTTTCATTTGGGAAACAAAAAAAAAGGCACAAATACTCTCAATTAACTGATAGAGCTCTAAAAGAAAATATTGAATTGTCTGTGCTTGCACTTGCAGAGAGTTGAAAGAGATTTGCCCTCAACTCGATTGAATACTTTCAAGTGTGTTTTAAAATGCTGGGGGCAGGGAAGGCCTAATTAATCTAATGAATTCCTTATAGTAAATTATTTGCTCAACTGTTTATTACGTATTTCAACCTATTCAATTTTAGTTATTTGCTTCTTTCACTTGTCTGGGTTTTTTATTTTTAAAGCAATGTGGTCTTTTCATGAAGTCAACGGCTTTCATTATCTGGTCCCCTTTTTTTTACTGTTAGATGCTAGGTATCAAAGGCAAATGTACAATCATTGTGCTATTTGTTCACCTTGCCATACTGAAGGAGTCTTCTGTACATGGCTTTCTGTGAGAAAGAGACAAAAAAAAAGACCAACTGGGAAGTGAGGCCCCAGAGCAGTGCAGCTCAGCAGACAGCAGATTGCTAATGGCACCTGTATTTCAGTTTAGAGTAGTGACTGCTAACAACACACAGAGTGTGCATTGCTTGATATTTCTTTTTTAGCCCCTCCTGTTCTTTCCCCTACTCCCACACACTTAATTAGAAAATCTGATGCAGCCAGGGACGTTATCTGCCATACTGTGTGTGAGGAATGCATTCTTTGATGTTGCTGATAAGCTTTCTGTGTTGTGGGTAGTTAATTGGTAGTGAAAAGGAAATGTCTGGACTAGTGTAAAAGCAAGCTTCCTAACTGCCTCTCGTGCAGCTGTTCTCACTGGTTGATGAGCCAAGGTGTGGTATTGATGTAGCAGTGGTGAAGAGGTCCTGCCAATATTGCCCTCCCCTCAGCAGAACAGTGCAGAGCACCTGCACCTTTGGAACCTGTTCTGAATTCTTCTCATCTTTCATCTTTGTAAGGGAACAAAACCAGGAATAAAACACAGCACTTCCCAAAACCTGGAGGGCCAAATTTCCTATAAATCAACATGTGCACGTGCACTGTAATCTTTCCTCGGGTCATACTAGTCCATCAGCCCTTTGAGAGCAGGGAATGTGGAAAGTGAAGCATTTGTAAAACAGTGAACAATCCAATGGATTATATCCTTGCAAAACACAAAATAAGAACCTCAGCTTTATTTAAGATTTGTTTTCTGCAGCTTTCAAGCTTTATTTTGCCTTTGCTGAATAGAAGACTTTGCTACTAAGTTCTAGCTCCCCATTTACAGTTGTAAATACTGTAGTCACATCCTACTTTATTCTATTTTATATAGATAGGAGAAGGATTATGATCTTTCTTTGGAGGGCAGGGCATATTTGGGGATTTTAGTTTTGGTTTGTTCAGCAGTATTAGATCATCTGATTTTTTTCTTAGATTTCTGTATTTTTTGATATTATCACTCACAAGACGTTTTTCATCCAGTAATAGATTACTGTCGTTGTGAAAGCTCCTCTGTTCCTAACGAACTCTAAATATTTTCCTGGTTCTTTGGCTGTATTGGCTGTTGGCTTGTTATATCTTTTTGGTTCCCTTCTCCACTTTCTACTATGTTGTCTGTTTTATACTTATCATTTTCACCTTTTACTTTCTTCCAATTTTTATATGCATTTGAAAAATTACAGATGCTTTCACTTCCATTGAAAGCCTGGCTGCATTTCTGGTACTACTGTGATTCTTTTTTTGAAATATTATGCTGTGGCTTTTAGTGTGCCTGGTAAGGTATTCTTAACCTCTTGCCAGTCACTGCCATCTTTTCATCATATACATATAATTTATTTCTACTGGCTGTATTTGGCCCCAATTATATTAACCATTTTGAAACTGATCCTTGAAGAGCACCAAGTGGAAAAGTAGCTGGTTTGAATTTTTTGCTGTGTAAATGTAACTGATTTAATGGAGCCATGCTCACTTGTATATAAGCAAGTTTTAATTCCATTTCTATTCCTTCTCATCTGCTGAATTAAGATGTAATATAGGATGAAGGTCCTCTGTGAGACGTAGGGACCTTGCCACCTCCTTATTTTCACCAGATTATTACGATTGGCTTTGTTTTCCTGTGCACCCACCCCAATGTGGAACCGACAGGATTAGCTAATGATCAATGCTTATCTTGCTAGAGTTCCACAGTGACCTGGGTTAGTTGAAGGGCTCTGGCAGAGCTGTGAGACCTGTTACTGACCCTCCTTGTAGTCTACTGTGTGTTGGTAGCACATGTGGTGTGTAGACTGCTTCTTTCTTGGCTACCCTAGTGTGGTGAACAGATAGCAATTGCATGAGAGTCCAGCTATTTAAAAGAGATCAAGTGCAGCTCAGAATAGATTTTCTGTTAAACAATTAGCTGAGTACTGAGTTATTAACCAGATGTGCTACACTTCAGGCCAATTCATGCAGTCTGGTTCACAAATGTGTAGTAGGAGAGGAGAGTCAACCTATCTTTCCTCCTCATACAACAGCGAGGGGAAACCATGATACTGAGAATGCCAATGAGGAGAACCAGATGGTTGGCTAGTCCTGGTCATGCACCTTTCACAGTGTTATGTTGTCTTCCTTGCTTTGTTCCCATCCGAATCTGCAATGCTAACATTCCACATAGAAGGGATGCTGAAACATCTAGAAATCATGGGAACACATCAGAGGAGGAAAGAACTGGTTTTGTCCAAAATAGTAGACCTGTAATTACAGCTGAAAAGGATTTAACTTCAGTGATATCTGGGAGGTTTAGTACCAGGGTGAGTTAGTGATGTGTGAAGCATGATTTCTCTTACCCCCAAGAGAGGTCACCAAACTCCCAGGCTCTGCCAAAGGGTAGTGCAATATGTGAGAAAAGGGTTCATCCAAATTAATTTGCCTAAGAAAGGCTGAGGCAAAGCTTTGCAGGGAAGGTCTTGGAAAGGACAAAAGAGAAGATAACTTAAGCATCTGATTCTTTCCAGTTTATCTGATCTCTAGTTCAGGTAGACAGATGCTACAGTACTGATTAACATGAATGTCTGATTCTACTTTCACTCCTTAGTCTCTGTGAAGTAGGAAACAAGGCAGTTGTGTTTGCAAGTTGTGATCAACCTCAAACTAGCCTATCATGAGAGAGTCTTAGATCAGTGACTGCACACATAGTGACAGGTCATGCTGCTTGCATGGCGTGTGCTTCATGTGCGTGAGATGGTGACTTGTAGTAGTTTGTGTCTTGCACGACTTTTCAATTTGAAACACAAATTGCTATACAAACTGCTAAGTTGTGCACGACACAAACTATTAAATATTTGTATATCAAATTGCTAAGTACATATGGTTAGAACCATGCATACACCACAGATCGATAACTCTTGCTGATATTTGAAAAAATCACAGCCCTCTTACAGGTTTTGCAGTTACTCGAGAGGACGATGGAAGGCCTGAGAGGTGTGACAATCTCTCTTAGGGCTGGTAGTGTGTGAGGGGGGATTTTTGTATTTTTTCTTTTTTCTTTCCTGCTGCTACTGATTCATCCGCTCCTTGTACTGTCTGTTTATGCTCATTTATATGCACTTACTCAGCTGACTCGTTAAGTCTCTCCACCCACTTACAACAGCATGTATAATGTTTTAGGCCCCAAGTCTCACAAGTGCAGGCCACTCACACATCAATGTCATTACTGGAATTTCTTCTACTGATAGCAGCCACGTGGTAGGTGTACAGGGAGCAGCCTGCAGAAGAAGCACCACGAAGAGCATTATTCATCAGGTTTGCTTACGAAGAGTAATTTTGTTTGTTAGCTTGAAAATGCTGTGGTGCCCTTCCTCCGCCATCGTTTTCTTTCCACTGCCCGTGATAGCAACGTGCTTTTCTCACTGTCTTGACTTTTCACATCATGGTTTCAAGTAAAGATTCCAGATGGGACAATGCTGTTGCATAGAACAGCATATGCTGTTGCATAGAACCTTTCAGGAAGGGTCAAGGAATCCCCTATGCTTTTGGAGGAAGCTTCATTACTGCCACGTGCACAAGACCAATCTGATTCCATCTCTAGTCAAAGGTGTATTTGTCTGCATACTTCAAGCCAGTTCTTTAACTTAAGCCATTGCTTAAATTAAAGCCCGTGCTTAAGTTTTGCCTGAGCTGGAGTCTCACAAGGCACTCACAGGGACAGAGAGCAACAGGTTCATAGTCCCATCCCTGCAGTGCTGCTCATTGGAGGATGAAGTCTACTCTTTAAAAGGACAGGGTAGCAGTAGCTTTGCTCTAGTAGAATTTCTTACGTATATCATTCATTTATCTCCAAGGAAGTAGCCTTTGCTACGCATGCTACTGTGTCCAGTGACTTGGTGGGGGTGGAATTGATTGCACCTAGTCTGCACTTGCTTTATTCTGTGTAACTTTAAGTTCCTTCTGGGTATTTGTTTGGATATTTGATGTGTTTTATTTTGTTTGTTTTAACAAAGTGCTTGGCATAATCACCACAATGAATCTGGTAGGCTTTTGTGACCTTACAAAGGGTAACTGAACATTGGTATTAGATTTAAAGGGGGGTGGGTGGGTATGGTGATTGTTCTTAATTGAATCTGAAAGACGAAAAGACTTTAAAGTTCTCAGTAGGCATATGAAAGAATGCCCTCTCCCTGTTCTAGGTTGTATTGTCTCATTAAAATGCCCTCTTTCCTGTAATCACTGTTTCACAGTTCAGCCATCTCCAGATACTGTGAAACAGCTGTGCAAAGGTCAAGTACAAGAGGGCAATGGGAAAAGAAAATGACACTACAGCTCCCAGGGTTTCCAACTACCCTGTTAACAAAGTTACTGACACAGGGCATAATTTTTACTGACGCTGCCCATTTTTTACTGACACTGACTCTTAAGACTCCATGGGGAGCAGATGCTGACATCTCTCTTGACTTTGAAAAGCTCATTGCTGAAACAAAATGGTTTTACGCAAAGATTTACATATAGTGTCTAAACATTAAGCGGGGGATCAATAGTTCTTCAAGTCTGAGTAATGATCCCACACGGCAAAGCTACGTTCTAATTAATAAGAATGCATCCATACTTCATCTTTGTACTCTTCCCCCCGCCACCCCCTCCCACCTTGGAAGGAACCGGCGCATCCAGGGTTTTTTCAAGCACATCCCTGTTTCTTATCACATACTAGCCCTTGTCATTTTAGGCTATCATTCTGCTTTGAGTCTTGTGCAGACGAACCTGACGCCTTTATGACTTTTTAGCGAGGCCAGTGGAGCTTCGTGCAAGTATCTGTCTATCCTTGCAGATCCTTACTGTAAGATCAAACCCTTGCTTAAGAGATAAGGGTGGCTGGTAGGTCTCAAAGAGCTTGTCACCTCCTGGGTAGGTTTCATTTAAAATAGATCTCATTGTTCAGAAATAAGAGCTGTCTCTTTTAGCACCATGCTTAGCTTTTGTCTTGTTGGTCTCTCCAGTTGTTTGCTGTTGACTCTTCAGTCCGGCGTAAACATGATTTTGTCTGATTCATCTCTTAATCCTGACTGCTAAACTGCGCTCTGTGTGGTACACTTGCAGTTTTTCCCCTTTTCGCTGCTTGTGTTCCCTCTCAGTTGTTGACTGTGACTGGAAAATAGGAGTACAAAGCATTTTGCATTCTCTGAATGTACCACACAGTAATTCTGCTGTCTGAAAACTCTGTAATGTCAATAATTGATGCACTTGAGAAGTGGTAATTAAATTAGTTAATTATGCTGGTAAAATTACATGCAATTATGTGACTGCAGGGTATGTTTAGTAAATTAGGCTTTCCCATACTCACTACATATTGTGGTGCCAATTTTGTTCCTTGATGATTAGGTAGCTTTTGATACTTCTTAATTGATTTAATACCTGGATCTTCATTAGCCCTCGATTGCTATGCAATGTATGTCTGACATTTTTCTCTCTGATATTTCACAGAGAATCATTCATTGAAAAAAATCAATCTATACATATATACATGCTCCTGGCAGATGTTAAAGCATCAGGACTTCAGGGAAAATGCTCTCTTCTACAAGTGTCTTACGATGACTTGCCCACTGGTGTGAGATGCCAATCAACTCGCTGTCCCTGGGAACCCTCTGATACAGAATGACTGATTTCATTTATGTTTCTCTTGAAAGATCCAAATAAATAGGTGTCTCAGGGAAGACTGGCACAGTGACAGCTGTTTTAATGACACCTGTTATCTTTGCAGAGAGCAGTGAAAGGTTATTAAAAGGTAACATTAATACAAATAAAGATTTCAAGGGAGTCGGATTTAATGGTGTCTGGTGCATGGGTGTGGTTTGCTGATCTTCATTCATGCTTGCTCGGTATTTTACATGCCAGAATCATCTCTCAGCAGGTGGTTACCTTCATGCTGGCTGTGTTTACTATCACAAGCCTTTCCCAGATCTGCTTGTCTCCACACCCCATATTTCACCTCACCAGCACATATTCTATTGCTGTCAAAAAATATGCTTCCGAGCATGATCCCTGTCTAGGGGTGTTAGTGATGAACTACGAAAAGCTGAAATCCAGATCATGTGGATTGAACTACAATCTTTTATTTCTGTTCATAAGGCAGAAGCTCTGTGGAAGAGAGGAAAGGCTAGGGTGGAGCAGTTGCTTGTTGCTTGGCTTTAGAGTCATGAAGCATGTAATACTGTCCCTGTCTGAGCCCACTCCAGCAATGTGCCGGTATCAAAAGCAGTGGGACCTGAAAGACACAGCAGTTAAGTAATTGAACTAAACTGACCTGAGAAGAAAAGGTTGCACCACTGTGATGACTTTAGGAAATGATGGATGCCTGTATCCCGTTGATGTAGTGTTTCTGGGAACTTGGTACAAATATAGGCAGGCAGAACCCTTGATTTGTCAGTTGTGAGAGGCAAACAATTTTCTTTGTCCCTGGCCTTCCATAGTCTGCGGAGCCAGCGTTTGTGCCAGAACACGAAAGGTGCCCATGCTAATGATGTACTTATCGGTGAGCTGAGCATGCACTGCACAGAGAAATAACTCCCAAGGAAAGGCTTTTGGAAGCATGCAGGTAGCTTTGCCTGAGTTTTTCTTCTTAAAGGAAAACGAACTTTCCTGTATTTATCTGTGACTGCTCTGGTAGCTTTATGATGGCTTCAAAATTAACGTGGGGACTTCATTCCATGTTGCTTCTGTTTGCTTTGTTTAGGCCTTTACTGTCTTCTATGTTTCTGCTTCCTCTCAACAACCTCTATCACATAAACTCTCTCCCTCAACTGTTGGTTTGCTGACACTTTTTGTATGTCAAGTTGGCAGCTTATGCTTAAAATTTTACAGGAGAGAATTTCATAGAATCGTAACAATTGAAAAAGACCTCTAAGATCATCCAGTCCATCCATCCACCCAACACCACCGTGCCTGCTAAACCATGTCCTGAAGTGCCCCGTATACAGGCTTTTTGAACACCTCCAGGGATGGTGACTCCACCATTTCCCTGAGCAGCCTGGTCCAATGCTTCACCACTCTTGCAGTAAAGGAATTCTTTCTAATATTCAATCTAAACCTCCTCTGGTTCAACTCAAGGCTCTTTCCTCTCGTCCTATCACTTGTTACTTTGGAGAGTATTTCCAGGATTTTCAAAGTGCTCCATAACATCTAGACCTGGAAAGCTTCTTAAACCCTGCATATCATCGCTTTTCAGACTTGTTGGTCTTGGGGACTGAGGCTATGTAGTTTGCAAGCACAAGGAGACTTCTGAAAAGAGGGAGTCTTTTTCTCCAGACTTCTAAATTAGTACCTACAGGGAAGTTCCTGCCTTTATCAATACAACAGTATCATGGATTCTTCATCTGGTTCTGGACTTTTCAAGCTCACAGTAAAATTGAAGTTAACTGGGTACTACTGGATGTGAAGATTTTCCTGTATACTTGCTCTAGCAGCAAGAACAGTGTTCTGTTGAAGAGGCTAATAGGTATTTTGAAAAACTATAGTTTTGTTTTACGAGAAGAGCTGTATTTAAAATATGAAGGAGCAGAGCAGATTAGAAGGAAAAAAGTGAAAAAGTGTGTAGATTTGAATGGGAAAGCTCTCGTTGGTAGGATGTACTGAGAGAGAGAATGAGAGGATCTCCTGCAGGCATGTAATTGTCCTACCAGTGAGTCTCTTAAAATACTACCTGCTTTGCCCAGGATTCTCTGATATTCAAAAACTTTATTCACATTTCCATGTTTGGAAAGGTGCTGAAATATTGAAAATGAGCGGGAGATCAAACCTAAAATAACTGTAGAAGTGCTGGGGATATGCAGAAGTTTCTCGCTTTTTTTTACTTCAGTGAGGACAATTTCTATCTGGCTCTTGCCGTCTTCTGAAAGCAGTGCTTTCAAAACAACCTATCTTTATTTGGCACCTTTGTGCTCGTGAGGCTGGCATGCTACCTTGTTAGCTGGCGTGGTGCCATCCCAACAGATGGACAGGAGTATAGACAGCCAGGAGACCATGTACAAGCATCAGTATGTGTGTTGAGGGCAAGATCCCCTAGCCAGAAGTGTTGAAATGCTTGTCTGTCCCGTGTTTCTGCACTTATGGCTGAGATGAGGTACCAGCCCTGAGTGGAATTAGCTGCATCAGTATGAACTAATCCTTCACATCCGAGGCAGGAGTTGCTCTAGCCATGCAGAATTTGGGTTACTATTTCACTAGGTATTCCTGTGGGAACTCTGGGTATTCCTGAAAAACACTGATGCCTTCTACACAGCATATAGTTTAAAGTGTGGTGGGGCCAACTTTTAAAGACACATTGGCATTTGTTCATAGTCTCAGAGAACAAACAGAGCGCCATCAACAGTGACAACATCAGAGGTGTGAATGACTCAGTCTAGTTCTGTTCAATTCATTACAGCAAGCCTCTGCTCGGCTTGGAAAATGGGTGGAGCTTGTCAGTAGATTGCCACAGAAATTCAGACTTATCTAGACATTTTTCATGCTGTTTGTCTTTGCCTGAAGAGACAGCATTTTCCCGGAGGCGCACACAAACCCACATCTGTTAACATTAGGTGCTTTTGTAAATTCAAGTAGTTACTTGGCTGCATTTGTGAAATCAAAGAAGAATTAATTCATCTAATGTGTAGTTTAAAGGATGGAAGGAAAACCATACCTCCATAAGATGATGGCACATCTTGAACTCTAATCAGCTTCAAATTTGGGATTTGGGTACTGTATGTTTACCTTGGGAATGACCTTTTCTGGTTTCGTTTTTATTTGCTTCAGGATGCTGTAGGGTGTACTGAAAAAAAATTCTTGCTCATAACTGAAATGAGCACTTATTTGTAAATGTCTTGCTAACTAAATTGGTTTAAATTTACCAGGGTGAAACTGTAATCAGACTCTAAATATAGACTCTCTCTGCTTGAATTTATTTCATTTAAAGAACTGGCAACCATTTCAGAAGAGTTGTGTGGTATTTTTAAAACCATACAGAAGACACTGACTGGTAGAATGCTATGAGGCAGCCCACAAGGTTTTGAGATCTGCAGTTCAGAGGCCTGCATGATTGTGAGTAAAGGCAGACAATGGTATTGGCAATAGATTTATAAAGCCACTGCTGTAGTGTTTGTATTTGGAAAATTATCTTTGCAAGCATAAAGACTGTATGTTTAGATTTTCTCTTCCACCATAAAAGCTTAGATTCAGATTTTAGCTGAAATACTTTCAGATGAAAAGGTCTGTCATGCCATAGGAGACTAGATGAGCTTTTTTGTCCCAGGTCTGCTGATGTCAAGGTCTGCTTTGGTATGTATTCATCATGTGATAAGTCTTCCTCACTGTGTACTAACAGATATTTTAAGATAACTTTGCGTGACAGACCTGTAATTCTATTCTTCTAATTTTAGCAGGTAGAACTAGTGTTGAAATGGCACTATTCACATTTTCACATATTCCCTTTAGATGTGTTTAAACTTAAAACACCCACTATCTCCTGTGTTAAATAGCCATTGGCAAAAAGTTCTGCAGATAAGCCAGTGAAGACGCCGACCTGATCATGTTTGTTTGATGAAATATTAAATGAATTAGTCCCAGTTCACTTCCAAATAGGCATATGTGCGAAGGCAGTAGAAATGTCTGTTGGCCTATACACAGCCTTGGTTTTCTTAGAAGGAAGATAGATTGTTGAGCCATCTGTTAGACTGGAGAAGAGACAGCTCAGAGGGGATCACATCAATGTACACTAAATACCTGAAGGGAGGGTGCAAAGAGGATGGAGTCAGGCTCTTTTCAGTGGTGCCCAGTGACAGGAGCAGAGGCAGTAGACACAAACTGAAACAGAGGATGTTCCCTCTGAACATTAGCAAATACATTTTTACTGTGAGAGTGACTGGCACAAAGTGCCCAGGGAGGTTGTGGAGTCTCCATCCTCAGAGATAATCGGAAGCTGTCTGGATGTGGCCTTGAGCAACCTGCTCGCAAGATCTCCAGAGGACCCTTCCAACCTCAGCTGTTCTGTGTAATTAGCTTCAGCTAATTGCTGTTGAGATTGAATTCTGGTCATATGTGCAGACCTCTTGAATTTAGTTTCCTTCCCCCCCGCCCCCCCAAGTCTCTTGTTTATCTACAGAAGGTAGTGAGTGGTATCTGCATTCATCTTATCAGCATACTTCCACCTTTTTTTTCTGCAGGAAGTGATTGGAATCAAAGGGTTGGAGAGCAGTTGAAATGTACTCAGCAGGTACTTGGTTCTCTCTGTGCTGTGTTTTTTTTTGTAAAGTAGGTCCTTATGTGAAGGTACAGGAGGAAACTGTAGCTGTGATCTCTCTGATCACTCTTTCAAAGCGTCACAGCTCCCAGTGTGGGGCTGTTTGGGTGTATCCCAGGGAGAGGTTTGGAACTTTGCATGATAGTAGTCTCTGTTCCCTTGCTCCCTACTCCGCAGTCCCCTACTGTGCCCATATCCATGCAGATTTCTCTAATTTCATTCTGTGCATGCAGCTTCATGTCCTTCAAAACACAGATTGATTAATCTGTCTTCCTCATCCCACCACCATTTGCAACTGAGTTATGTTTATAAGGACATGGTAGGGGTCATGATGCCTTCAAGGAGCTGTCCACTATCTCAGTGCACTCTATCCAGTCGTGGCTGCAGGTGGGTTGTGTAACAAAGAGTAAGAAGAGTGCAGAGATTTGTGTCTGATACTTTGCCATATATATTACTCCCCCATCCCCATCTGGCTCTCCCTTAGCTGGAGGCGTTTCCTGTGACCTCACTGACCCTTGTTTGTGTCATGGTTTACCCAAGCCTGGCCAATTTCAGCAGCTAAAACCGAGCAGTTGGGCTCCCACTCTCCACACTCCCGCCCCACCTGGGAAAAGGGAAATGGAAATGGGAGGCAAAAGTCCACTTAGATTCATAAAACTTCACATACAAATACTTAATAGAGTACTAGTGCATATTAGTTTGCATACATAATACACATATATTAGATACAAAATCTTAACAGTAGGCTTAAAAAAAGACTATTTACCAATATATTCTTGTCCTTTGCATTTTAAACTTTAAATGATAACTAGTAGCAACAGGTGCAGGCTAGATTCTCCCTGCAGAAAAATAAAATGCAATTGTATAGATAGCAAAGAGAAAGAATGCAGCTATCAGGATGGTACATGGAAGAGCTACCGTATGGTTGTGTGCTGGATTGGCTGTGGCTCTCCTGAGCCATCACAGTGTATTCGTTATTTGGATTGAGTTCAAAGATGGTTCCATTAGAAAGATGGAGTGCAAGTTCTCCACACAAACCGAAGACATTTGTTTACACTTAGAACTCTCCTTTCATCTCTGTTACTTAATGATTCTTGTCTTTTCCCTCTTTGTTGCCTTTGCTGTCGTATTACTGCAGCTGATAGTGAATGCTGCCCTTTTTTTAACCCCAGTCATTTTAGATTTGGATTATCAAGCACCCAACTCACAGTGACTCCAGAATCAGACATTTAGCTGTTTAGTAGCAATGTGGATGCATTGCAGTAACTTTGATGTATGGGTTGTGTATGGGTTGTTTTTTCATAATTTAGATAACCTTTTCTCTGCTTGCCACTCTTCTAATGTGTGCATTTAGCTTGTCAGACACATGTAAATACGCTTTACTACGCTTCTGTTTTGGTTTTCTTTTTTTAATTTTAGTCTGAGATTTGGTACAACTTGTTTTTTTTGCTACATATATTCCTTACATGAGTCCTGCCTACTTTACTGAGTTCTGATAGGAGATATAGAAGGGAAGTCTAGGCAGAGGGTTTTGACTATATCAAGATTATGCAGTTCAGAATAATTATAATGTTTCAGTTTTCACTGTAGTGGAAAAAATGGCAGAACTGCTTGCATGCAATTATGGCAAGGCTTAATCAAGTGCTATTCAAGAGGCTCTGGAAATGGGAATTTGGTTGCTGCTACCATGCTAAGGTATTCCAATACCACCTGTCTAAATCGGTCACTCAGCTTACAAGTACTTTGGATTCTGTTGGCTTTGACAGTGAGAGAGGAGAGACAGAAATCTTGCAGGGTGAGGTCTCTAAGTGTGATCATTGTACTGGTATTTAATGTCTTATGTGGTTTCTGGTGCTGCCAGTCCCAGATATTTAAAACATCTTAAGCTAATTCTCAAAAAGGTTTATGTTGTGAGCTTCAGAAAACCAACACAAATTATTAAGTGATAAGGACGTTTAATGTTCTCTTCCAAAGCCTGTTCTGTTTTTTTGAGTTTCAAGGTACCAGTGGGTCATGATTTTAAGTGTTGCCTTTTGGTTTTTTTTTTGTTTTTCCACTACGATTAGTTTTAAAGAGAGGCTTGGGGTCTTACAAAACTGTGAACTTCTGGGAGCTGGAACTTTAACCAGAACATCAGATATTGCAACACTTATGATTGAAACAGTCTGAGCTGGCAGGACTGGGCTTTCTGATTGCCATTTTGTTTTGTAGATGTGATCATTTTTAGTAGGTCATCTAAAATGCTGTAACAAGTAAAATTAAACTATATGTTCCTTTGCTTTGTCACAAAGTAGTTGAGAATGTGCTGTCAATCAGCTGTACCTATCAAACACATCCAGCCAAACTCCAAATGCGTTACACACGTTAATCTGTTTGTACTCAAAAATAGAATGTGTGTATACAAAGCGTAAGCTCTCTGTGAATGTTTGAAAAGAATTTTGTTTCTTTGCAGAAGGAATACTTTCATTTTACAGTGCATCAAAAGTAACCCTAACTAAGCCATATAAAGGCATATCACATCCTTTGACTTTGTGACTCAGTTACTTCTTGATTATACACCAAACACAAATTCCAATTCCTTGTGTTTTACTTACAATAACATTAGTGTTTAATTCTACAGACTCAATCAAAGCCACACTTCATATAAAGAAAATAAATTCTCTATTTTATGGCTGCATTAAATACTTTCCTCTAAAACGGTTTGGGGGTTTGAGTATTTTTTTATTTATGGATTTTTTTTCTCAAAGCTAAATACTTTGTTTTGGTTTTAGTACTCTGTATTTATAGTTGTGGAATGATCATTTTCTGGTTGATTTCACATTGAGCTCTTTTAGAACTAGTTGTAATAGTTCCATGGTCTTTAAATCTTTTTTTCTCTATCACTGCTGTTACAATACATTATACTTTATATTCTTAAGCTATTAACTCTGAGCTCAGTTAATGATTTGTTGATGGTTTAGGAGAGAGTATCTGGGTCGTTTGTATTGGTATTAGCTTTTTTTTTTTTTAAGAATGGCAAATAAATAATAAAAATAGTGGTGAAAAATTAGGAAGGGGTTTGTTTCATGGGTCTTAGATAAGATGGGAACACACAATGTAGTGATATTGACCTATTTTTGCTTGTTTTCTAACTTCTTTATTTTTTGGCCAAAAGCTTGCATGGTGTTCAGGCGTGATGATTTACCTTTTCTTGGAGAAGTGCAAAGGATAAATGGGATTTTTCTTTTTTTTTCCTTCCCTTGATATCTGGCTTCCAGTGTTTAAGGAAGTTTGCAAGGTACTTGCAAGCTTTTTTCATTACCTTTGCACCAAATTAAATTTAAAGGTACAAAATCAGAGACTCTGATCATCTCTACAGGCTGGGGAAATGGGATCTGCCCAGCAGGCAGTGGAATACCATAAGTCTCTGCTCAGCACAGGAGCAACTGAGAAAGCCAGGCATCCTACTGCAGAAGCAGAGTGCTTTTTGGTCCATGGGCATGGCAAATATGAGGAGGAAATCTGTCTCCTCTGAACTGAAACCCTGGTCTGAATTTTGTATCATGGGGTGGTGATCAGAAATCACTGCTTTCCTTTGCCCTTGCTTTACCCAACACATTTGCACATGTGCACACTGACTTTTTTGGAACAAAGAGTGGACAGAAACTACATTGCCATAGCCTCTCTGGAAGCATGGGCATGATTATACTGGAGTGCCAGTTGGATTTGGTCTGTGAGATTATCTCTAAGCACATGATGGAGAGGGAGTAAAATAAAGCAGGGAAGGGAAGATGGGAAATGGAAAGATGGCTGCTCATACTGTGCTCCTTCTTGAAGCTTCACTTTTTAAGCAACAATCTCTTTGCTTTTCCTAGACTCACAAAATGACATGATCATGTATGACAACATCACATGTGAAATGGCACAGGGCACAATGTCTTCTAAGCATCGTCAATTATTGTTCTATCCTAAGTTGGGACAGTACTGGGATGCTGCCTTGAGACTCGCTGAGGTTTGTTGTGTCTTTACAATGGATAGTAGCAAGTGCCTTATATAGAGTTTCTTTGTTAAATATGGACCTGAAAACACTCCTGTGTCTGGTGCCTCATTTACCAGGTGTTATTTACGTTTCCCCCTTAGTTCTGCTTTCACCATCGGACAAAATGCCATCTGTCCTTACTTGCTCTGGGACTGACTGTTACTTTACTGCCTTAGCTAAGTGCTGATCTTCCTTTGTTGGCAGGGCTTTCTTTTTTACTAATATCTAGCAACTGTAAATGCACAGAGTGCTGTCATAACTTTGGGATGAAGAAAACAAATTTTGGGTAGACCAGACTGAGGGTAGAGCTGTGCTGAGCCTTGGACTTGTCTTTGTATTCTGGTTGAGGAGTTGGACATAGAGAGTCTTGTTCAGACTTGTGGTAATTGGTACTTGCTGAATATTTGTTTTAATGCTGCAAAATAAACCTGTTACTTATATTTGTTATTATTATTTCTACTTTATTCTGCTTACACTGAACAGGCCCATGTGTGAAATTCCTATAAGAGCACAGGTGATCAAATCAAAGGTATAATCTCTGACTCCTTGTTGCTGAGGTTATTCTGAGGAGTGTGGTCTGAGGGACGAAACTCCTGAGTCATGGTACAAACTTGAGAAGATTTTACAGAAAAGGTCAGAAAAGCACACCACCAGAAAAAAGGGAAGTTAGAGGGGAGAATGGGCTGTTGAAAGATCTGATTTTTGGCTGATTTACGAGCAGGCATAGTAAATGAGCAATACCTCATAGAGCAAGAAAAAGAAGACTGTGTTCTTTACTGCAGCCAGTGTTTTGGCATTCCTCTTTTTCCTCATTATCAGAAGAATAATTCTATGAAATGCAGCTTTTCTGCTGAATTCTTTCAGGATCTGGATATAAGTACCTCTGGTTAGGTTTTTTACCATCACCTACCATACCCTACTTCTTTTAAAGAGAGAGAATCATCCTCTCCACCTGCTACAAGTATCCCATATGTAATTCCAGACTGTGTACTTGGAATTACTGTCTGTTGACTTCCCACTGTAAGCAGCCCAAGAAAAGGTTAGAACTTTTCACCTTTATGGGTTTTTTTCCATCCTCCTGGTGGGTATAGAGGTGACAGTGCAGGTCTCTGTTTGAGTTAAAAATCTGTCAACTCAAATATTTCTTTTTTTTTTGAACCCCATAGTGCTGTCATAAAACCTTTGCGATGAAATATTTTGAATTGGGAAACTCTTGAGATATCTGGCCCCATCTTCCAAAGTCACTAAATTTTCTAAGTTATTTTAACTTTAGATATGTGTAGATATGAATCCAGTCCTTGTGCTGATTCAAAGCTTTTTTGAACTGCTAAACAGAAGTGCACTCAGGGAGAATTTGAAGTCTAGTGTTTTTTCCAAAACAGAGACACCAAAGGCTTACTTCTCCCATATGAAAATGTTGTAGTAGGTGCTGTTTTGTCAATGGGAGAAGAAATTACAATGCTGTTCCCTGGAAGCACTGAAATCTGTCTATTTTATAACTATACTTTCCCCACCTTAGCAGTCTCTGCTCTTAGCATCATGTCTTATATTTTTTTTAATGCTATTATTACAGCTGAAGGATAGCTTTTACTTTGTAAGGCATCCCTCACGTATTAGCCACCATCACTCCAGGGATAAATAGGGTTGTGTATGCAGTCTGGTGTAGGTGCAAAGGTAACTACATTGAATAGGAAATGGAAAATGGAGTGGAAGTGGAGCGCTTCATGCTCTCTGTCTGAGTAGCCTTTTGCAATCAGGGCATCAGCAGAGGTACCAAGGCAAATAGAAAACAACAGTAGAAGGAGAGAGAAATTGAAGGGGAAATAAGACAGAGAAAAAGAGAATTTGTAGGAGCAGTTTGCGTTTTGTTGCTGTTACAGTGTTCTGTTTGTGTGGGCAGACTGGTGAATCACAAAGCAGGTGTAGGGAGATGAGGGAGAGAAGGGGAGTGTTTGCACTGTTAGAGGTGAGAATGTGTGAAAGGATGGAAAGAAAGCCAGTGCTTGTTGTATACAGGGACCACAGGTCATGGGTTGGCAAGAGTAAGCTCGTGAAGGATTTTTAAAACAAGGAAGTCAATTTTTGATCTGAATTCCATAATGAAGCCAGTGAAATTGTCATACGCTGACAAATCCAAATATTCAAAATACATGAGTTTTCTCTCCTTGTTCTATTAAAATATCTTGAAACTGGCCTAGAAGTCACAAATCTTTCAAATGGTAATCTTGAATGATTTTTATTTCATTCTTTTTTAAAATTTTATTCTCTTTTCATCCAGGTTTGTAAAATTTCAGCTTCCTCTGAGACCTTACTGAGAACTGAAGCCAGCAGAAGTACTTATACTCCCGCAATCTGTGGTGTCTTAATTCAGTCTGGTAGATTCGGTTCAAATATTAAGCTGATTATTTTCTAAATATGTCATGTCACAAATTATTAGCCAAAAGCATCACATTTGTTTTTCTCTTCAATTTATACAGAATTTTTTATCCTCCTTGTTGCAGGCAGGTATGATTTTTTTAATATATTGAGAGAATTTTCTACAGTGCAAATATGTTCATGGTCTATTTATAATAGTCAACTTCTGCAGATTCAAAGTGAAACTATGGAAGTGTGCAATGGCCTTGATGGTTCCTAAACTATCATCAATAATGTTGGTTTATGCTTGGTTTATTTTTTTTTAATAAGGTTAGTGCAGGCAGCATGTTGACAGAATATAGACCCCTTCACAAGCTGTCCAGGTAGTGAATCTTTTTATAAATGGGTCTGGCATGTAATTACAGAGTTCTGTAGTGGCATGTGTGGAGAGAAGGGTGATTCAAATGCAAAGCAATTCTGACTTTCCTTTCAGAAAACGTGTCTCTGTGCAGTGCATCAGACTCTCTGCAGCAAGCTTTTAACTACCACGTCAAAGTCGACGTGGTGCTTTTAATTGTCTCTGAAACAGTAATGGTATAACAAATCACAATGAACATTTTCTTTGCATGCTCTACATCACATAGCATCTGTTGGTCCCCAGTTTCCCATTTTGACCTGTATTTTGATAGAAAGCCTCCCAAAATCCGTGTACAAAAACCTGGCTGTAGTTGTATTTCTTGGGGCAAGCTGTGTGCACTTTTCACTGGTGCTATACTGACTACAGGAATTACTGTATGAATTCCAAATATACATTTGGCACAGGTGCAAATCTTTTGATTGTGAAAAGAAGTTAAAAACTTGTTGCATTTAAAAGCGGGGGGAAGGGGGAGAAAGGAAATTTTCCATGGTAACTTGAAAATTAAGTACTTTACTCTTGGTCTGTTCTGATTTCACTTTGAAATAAAGCCTTAGAGCCCAAGCTATAAGTCTCTTGGTTCAGCAGCGGCTCTGTTTCTCAAGTACAGGCTACTTGCCAGCTCTGCAAACTCAAAGAGGATTTGAGAACCCAGAAGTCCTGGATCATCTGTGCCAGCTGCAAGATGTCATAGAGCTTTGGGTTCTACTGCAGTGCCAAGAATAGGGAGACAAATAAACTGATGTGCAGGGCAGGCAGCAAAACTAGCTCTGACTGAGTTAATTTGGGGCTAGAAGCCAATCTCTGTCTTGGTTTTTGCACCTTGCTTCCCAGCAGGGCTAGTGAAATCGGATTGCTTCTCGTACTTCACTGTGCCCTGTAGGCACAAAGTCCTAGCTAGTGCTGAGCCTCCTCAGGCCCGCAGAGCTGCTACGTTACCAGCTCCATGGCAGCAAGCCTGCAAGCTCTGAAGTCCCTGACTATGGATGTGATTTGACTGTGAAAATAGTTGCCTATGGCATTGCTGAGGCCAGAGGATTTAGCAGGATTAAACAAGGGATTGAATGCTTTTTTGTATAAATAACCAGAATATCTAGAATTATAGTTGCTAATGCTAACAAACATATAGGTGGATATAAAAACCTCAAGCTTAGGATTTATCTTTTAAGGATCACAACAAAAAGCCCTTCTAAGGGGTGACATATCCCAAGTCTTACCTCTAACGGATTTTCTTGTTTCTAGGACACTTGGTACATGGCACAGGCCAGAGGCAGGATGTTAGAATAGACAGGTAAGATTCGGTGTGTCTGTGTTTATCTCTCTCCAGTGGCTTCCTCTGCTCTTATTCACCTTGAAGAAGTGATTTTGGTACATTTATTTATTTGCAAAGCATTATCCAGCATTACTAAGGAGATGTGTATGTGAGTAAAGTGTACGTTGGCCTGAGCCTCTCTCGTTAGTTGGACAGCAACAGCTGGATGCTCACTGGCTGTATTGTTGTTCCAGTAAGTGGGCATCTTCACAGAAACATGTCAAAGGGATGGCAAGGAAAATAAAAATCTCACCTTTCATTAGGTTTGCTTCTGTGGGCTGAAATTATGACTCAGCTTTCAGGCATGAGAAACACCCATAGTACCACACCTTCCTGGCAAAGCCAGGTGTACGAGCACTCCAAAGGCCTGTTCGTGAGAGGAACACTGGAAAGGCACTCTCTATTCTCCATGCCTGAATAACATCTAGTGTTGTTACCCCAGACACTTTTCTGTCCAGCCCATATAGAGTGTCATATAGAACTATTGCTTTGCTTGCAATAGTATTGCTTGGGTACCTGTGACCTAGAAAGCTTAATGAGAGAATACCAGATTCTGAAAGCAAATGGGCTTTGGACAGTCGTGCCTAGTTCTTATCTCTTTGGTGTAACTGAAAACTTTGCATCATCCCTTTCTCAGTTTATGGGTGGGAAATTGAACACATCCAGGAAAAGGAACTGCTGGAAACTGCTGTGTAGTCTAGAAGTGGAGTTGGTAGTAGTGCTATGCCTGTTTTGGTCTTCTGCCCTGAAGAGAAATGGGCAATGTTCTTCAGGATTTCATATATGCAGATGGGCTTCCAGTTCTAGTTCTTCATGTTTTGTTTGGTTTTGATGATCTTCTTTTGAGCTTGAGCTCACTGTGGAAGTACTAAAACAACACAAAAACATGACATCAGGATTGCCAGACAAGTTTTGTGCTTTTAATCAGTTAGAGTAAACATCTGGTTCTTTAAGAGATGGTTCCACTAGTTCACAAAATGGGCCAAATGTCCTCAAACTAGGTGGATAAAGACTCATAAAAGGCAGAATTAATGAAATCCTCTAGTCTGAGCAAAGGTCATTGACTTGCCAGGTTCTACATAACCAATGATTTAAGCAGCACAAACTCTAGAAGTACTATCATTGCAAGTTGCAACTTTATTATGCCTGGTATAAGATGCTGCGTTTCTTCATCCTTTTTTTAGTGATGGATGCTTTGATGTCAGAAAGTGCTCTAGAAAGAGTTAAGCAAGTGGAAATGTGATGATTCCTGCTAGAACTCTTGACTTCAGACAAAGCTTTCTCTGTACAAGACTGAAGAATGGATGCAGGGATATTTTCACTTCCTCTTCTGCTCTTCTGAAAGAGAAAGCAAGGATATTGCAATTCGTACTATATACACAAGTTCTACCTGCCTGCAAGAGCAGGGAAATGACTTACAATGCTGCTTGTTCTGCGAAACCACAACTCCAAATATCACATTCTTTCTTTTTCTCTTGTCCACTGAGATCTGTGGTGAGGTGTCCATGACAGTCACACAGTTAAGAGACACTCCGATAAGCTCCAAAGCAAAGCCTTCTCCTTATTGTAATTTCTTTAACTATCCCTCCTCACAGCAAAGGCTTGTGGAGCTTTAGCAAGGCTTTTCATTTTTTTTATTTTGCTACAGTTCATGCTATTATACAGTAAAGTATATCCTCAGTGCCAAAAGGGACATCCATTGAGGTCTAAGCATGTTTCCTTTAATGGGGCTCTTAGTAAACATAACTACTTATTCCTGTCATCTTTATTGGCTCCCTCTGCATGAGAAGGAGATGCAGACTTCCCTCCTTTTACAGGTCAGGAATTTTAAACCCTGTGGGACAGCACACAAATGCACTCTCTGGGATAGCTAATGATTTTGTTCTGTTGCTCACATGAAAAGCAATTCTGTCTTGATTTTGGCCTTTGTTCTAGGAGGTGCTCATTCTCGTATAAATGGCAAGTAATGGAACCATTTTTCTTTTGTGCAGATTCATTAATGGGCCCAGGCCCCCTAGACAACTGTATTGATGGAAGTAAGGGAGGTATCACACCTGCAGAATGATGCTGAGATTAGCAGGTGAAAGATAACTCCCAAGTGGGCAGTATCTTCTGTCCAGCTGAACTACTTCTGAAGTAGGAAATCAAGTGTTGATTTTATTTCATACGCAAACACGGCTAGGAGGATTCTAGCAGAACGTATTTTGTGCGCATTTTACGTTGTTCATGTAGTTGATGGAGTGATGTTAGCTGATAAAAGGGTACAAATAGTTTCTTAATTGGATAGTTGTACTCTAGTCATCAAAGTAATCATTTATCTCTGTTGCTAATGTCCAGTGCCATTCCCAGTTTCACATTCATTTCAGATTTTATAGGCTGTAGCTTTCTGAAAACCCCTTTTCTCCTCTTGTCCACAAGTGTCAGTAAGACCTCTGCCAAGTGCTTGATTTGCTGGATCCAGGTCTCACTGCTGTGACTTACCTGTACTTACAGATGTCCAAGAGAACCCCTAAAGTGAGATGATGCAGGCAGCTGAGAGTCAGGGCAGGGACTCCTTAGACTTTCTCCTGCATGAGCTGGCCTGCCTAATGTGGATGTGGCTCAGTGTGATCCAATGGTCACATTTTGTTTCAGAACTCATTTACCTGCAAGGATCTTTGTCCTCTTCTTTCCTGTGCAGTGTGAGCCAACAGCTCTTTTATTATAGAACACGATACTAAGTCCATTGGCTAGTTTTATGCTTTTACAACTGTTCATTGGATTATGTAATAAGTAATAAACTTTCCTGCTCCATTGAATACTTTACTTAAGCAGGTATGTTCTCTTGTAGATTATGATGCTAAAACAGCACCTCTGTACTTCTTTACCTTGTGATATATTAAATCTTCTAGTACGTTATGCCTGTTCAGAATAGTTTTTTCCTTTTAATTCAAAGCATCATATTCAAAATTAAAGGCTTCCAAAAGCCTTCTTTTTGTGAACCGTCCTGTGAAGTTTATGATGACAAATAGCAAATTGTAATTGATTCTTCTGACATTAATATGCAGATCCATCTGAGCATAACTAGGGAAGCTGGGGACTTGCTGCTGTCAGACTTCCTCAAGAGCCTGCTGGAGACATAATATGCATTCCAATATCTCTGTGTTGCCTTGATCTCTAATCTAGAGGACGAAAGAGGAATAGGAGGAAGGACGTGTTTAGTCAGAAAGTCCTCAGAACTGATTGCTTGAAGTGGTTAAGAAAGCTGACAAACTAATTTCTGTGGGGACTTATCTTCCAAGATTCTTGGCCGAGACGGTTTTTGGGCTGGACTGAGGGTAGTACTCCATGTTAAGTAGATACAGAGAAAAAGGATAAAATTTGCCTGTTCACTGGGTTTAATGCATAAAAGGCAGCGCTGAGTTGGGGCAAATTTAGCACGCTAGGAAGCAGAGATCAAGCTTGAGGAGCATATTGCCACAGAGACAGTAGCCTTGCCATTATGAGATTCCAAGAGTTGCAGTCTTCGTCTGTTTTCAGCAGTGACTGCTGCTTTGGCCCAACTCTCTTGGTTTGTGCTCCCAATGTTAAAGGAAGGGAACAAAAAGGAAGACTATAGCTGTCACCTTTCATTCGTTGGTGTGCCTAAAGGTTGTAGAGGTGAATGCCTGGAGGCTGGACAGCTGGGGATTCAAGAAGAGACAGTCTTTGTTTTGCTGCTGCCCTTGAGGCCTGTCTCATAATGCATGTCTGTGCCTCACTTGTCTGCCAAGACCTATCTGCCTGACAGAAGTCTGCAGTGGAGGCACGTTACTCTCTAGCGTGTCTTGCATGATAGCTTGGTGAACTTAGAGAAAGTTTGCAGTTGAAAATTTGTGCTGTCTTTTGGGGACGTATAAACTAAGGGATACATCATGTTCTTGGCTGTAGCTTATGTAGTTTAAATATAATCCTCTTCCCTTTCCTTCTGCTAATTTTCCAGACGTGGCTCTGAAACATTATTCTTCAGGTATAACGAACCACACTGCTTTATTCATGAGTTTTAATTCCTGAGAACATCTTTAACTGGGGGATTTACCTCTGGTCCCTTTTATTTATAAAGTACAGACTGAGTTTTCAGGTGCTTACACTTACCCTGCTTGTAGCAGATTCTCAGAGGTCAGCCACTTATCTGATATGATGGAGGAAACTGTATAAAATGTGTTGTATATTCACTTCATCTGTCCATTGCTTTTAAGCCCTATCTTTTACACTAGCAAGTGAAACCCACTCACCCATTAATCACCGTGTTGATAAGTACAGGGAGCTTTGCAGGGATGGTGGATTTAAATAGTAAGGGACTGCCCTAAATTATTTGCCCTGATAATTAAGTTTTCTAAACATTAGCATTGAACCCAAGACTGAATATTTGGATTTTGTCTACAAGCCAGATATATTAAAAACATGGAAATGGGTGAATGCTTCCAACTAAGAGATGGAGATCTGGTAAGACATGCAGATTTTGGGGTAGGGGCAAATGTGCATATTGTTTATATCGATTGTGATTCTTGTGCTCATATTTTTCAAGTATTTAATGAAATGTTATTAATATTTTAACATCACTATTATCTTGAAAAATACTTTTAAATAAAATATATTTGATGCTCTTAGCCTGATTTGCCTGTGTTTAAATGATCTCTGAACAGTGTAAGGTTTTCATGAATTTATTCATCATTCAAAATTGTCTTGATCTATAGATTTTTCTCAAGCAGCTTGTTTTGACTAGCAGGATACGAAGTTTGAGCTATGTTAATTATTTCTTTTGGATTAAACTAGTACTTGGAATCAGGATTTGGGTGCAGATACTTAGAATTTCAAGTCCCAAATTTGATTTCGACAAACATTTCTTAACATTCAGGTTGTTCCTGCCAATGGGCTTGCTTGCTTACCTCCTCACAGAAAGAAGTGAAAATATTTGCTAGTTCTTACTACTGTAGTTATTTTGGAGGTATTACACTGTTTCAGTTAATCATAGTCCAATTTTACATGGATAATTAGAAAGAAGAAAAACTGAGACTATACCTGGTCTAGTGCCTGTAAAACACGTTGAGAGCCTTCTTTTAGAAAAAGGAAAAATAAACAGCAAGTGGAAGGTAGCACTGCTTTAGTGACATTGCAGTAAACACGCTTGTTAGTGTGAGTAGGGATTTCTAGAAAAAATGATCTTATACATAAGGTGATTAAGACAAGTAAACCCAGAAATGCTTCTTTGTTGTTAAACAAAGATGTTATTCTCACACTTGTAAGATTTAGTAAGACATTAAGCATGTGTGCATGATGTCAAGATATTGGCTCTAGCATGTGTTCTTACAGCCTTTATAGTCTGTGATGACATAATTAGGTACATTCTGTGAAAGTAACTTAAAATGTTACTGTGTGTTCCAATGAATTGAATGTGTTTGGTCCAGGATATGTTGCTGGAATATTTACACAACCTTTTGTCTGGAGGCTCGGGGAGTTCAGAAGTGAAACTGTCTTTCTTTTGTTCAGTGCAGTCACGTGTCTGCAGGTTTCCATATGTTTCCAGAGTCCAGAGATGCTGTCAACGACTGAGTGCTAATGAAAACCCTAGATCCCTGGCTAGAATCATCCTTTGGATATCCTGGCCCAATGAGCTGTAGCTCATTGCAGTTGCAGGCAAACTGGTGCTCAGTCTGGAACTGAAACTGCTGGCTTAGATGTTTAGAGGTACAGATCACCAAGAAGAACTTGGATTGCTAAACCCTGGCTCTCTTAGTTTTTCCCCCATTGTCCTCTCTTGCATATGTCTGCACAACTCTTGTAGTTAGTCTACTCTTCTGTTTCTGGCTCCTTGTTATTAAATACTTTACACTTGATACATCACCAACATTTTCACCATCTTGGAGACCTTAATTCACAACACCATCTGAAATAGATAATTTGGGCATTTGCTTTAGAAGTTGGAGGACTGGAGGGCAATAGGCTTAACTCATCCAAGTTAAGACGAGCATGTCTGTATACAGCCAGGAATAGGGTGCAGATATCCAGGCTCCAATTTCTGCTGTTGTATTATTATCTGTATTTTTTTTTTGCAATAATATATATATATTAAAAAATTGTAGCTTAAAAAAGAAAGGAAGTGTACAGTCAATGAGCTGTTGTTCTGTTACTGGTGTTTGCTGTCCAAAATGACCCGGAATAAAAGAGGAGTTGGGTTTTGGTTTGAAATTCAAGCTGAGTTTGAGTAGGTATATTAGATCATGCTGAGAATATATACAAGAACAAGATAGCCTTCCCCCTAAAAGCTGTCTGTACAAGAGCTACATTTCTGGAAATCAGCAGTTTTCAAGACAGTGGACAAAACAGGTAACAATTTGCAGCTGAGGTCCTTCATCAGTCTGGAATTATTCTAGCTGTATCAACTCCTTGGTTGCTATAAATCAATTCTTCTTACTCCTTCTCTGTTGTTGTGCTGAAAATAAACAAGACTAGTAGTAAATGTTCTTTTTTTAAAAAAAATTCAGGCTCGGGAGGATCTTGACACTGCACTCTCTATAATAAGAGTTGTTGTGGTTAGATTTCATAACATAAGAGCTTGTGCTTGGAGGGAAACTGAAGTATGGTGTGTGTGTGTGTGGTGCTGCTTGGATCCCAGAATGATGACTAGTTCAAGCTGCTTTTACAAATATGTTGCCACTCAGCTGAGAATGGGGAAAAACCCCTGGAACTAGTCCAAGTGGACTTGGCCACAGTGTTTCTTTCTTTCTTTCCTCTTTCTCTCTCTCCTTCTCCGGAACTGAGCTGGCCTTGCGTGTGTCTTCAGGATGTAGGCTAACAGCTTTTGCTGGGCTCTCAAAAAAGCTGTGGAAGGGTTGTATTTGTGGTTTTTTTTAAAAGCAGTGATCATTGTATCAACACAGCGGGGCCCTGCAAATAGAAGTTTCCATCTTGAGTCCTGAGCTGATCTATTCAGAGCTCTGTGGATGAATCAGTCACTGCGTGCCTGGGTAAGGGAGGGACTTGCAGTGCTGAACTTGTGTTCATCCATCTTGGATGTCCCACTTGGAGGGTGGTCTCTCTCTATGAGTTGAGGTGAGAGGCAGTGAGTCAGGCTCCAGCTTCAGATCACCTGCTGAGGGAGCTGCCCTCTCTCTCTTGACTGAGCCTAAAGCATATTTGATCACCCAGGTTAGTCACCTAAGATACCTTGGACGGATCTCCTTCCCGTAACTACTTTGGAAATTGGTGGGATTCAGTGTAGATGTCCAGTTTTCACATATATGGAGCCAGATGAATGATCAGAGTCAAAGTTTGAATGTGGCCCTGCAACCTAGGGTAATAAACAGATGTACAAAGAGGAACACGGTTCTGGGGGAAGAGAGAACAAGGGATAAGTAATATGTGACTGTCCTGAGAGACAGATGCACACCCTGATCAACTTTACCAAATGGCAGAAGGGTAAAAAACAGCTCCTGGAGAGGCATGTCACAAACTGTACACAACTGCACCACAACTGACCCCCAATCAGCCCTTCTTCATCTTCTGAAACTTGTGCAGTACTCGAACCAGTTTTGTTACTCCAGTGACTATAGTGCAGTTACTGGCTGAGGAACTACTCTTGGATCCAGAGAGAGCTTCAGAGAAGTTTGCATCTGGATGTGTGTGGCATGGGGTCAGCTCTAAATAATGACTCTTCTTTCTGGTCCTCAGCTGCAATAGCAAATTGATTTAAACTAAGTTACAGCAGAAAATAGTTTCTAAACTACCTTTTGTTTCTCTGCTACTTACGTAGGGGTCAGCATGTGCCTGACTGCTTGACGAGTGTGTGGCTTTCTACTTTCCTTGACATCTAAGGTAGCATTAAAATACACTTGAGGTTCTTCTTTGCCTTCCCCAAGGCAAGGAGAACACATCTGAGAAGGACCCGTGGGCCAGCATAACTAATCAGAGGGTGAAAAGGGAGATTTCCTCATCCTTTGAGAATACCTGGTGTGGAATTTCCTCCTCCTGGCAGTTTCTGTGGCAGGGCTAGGCAACATAGTCCTGAATGCAGCCTTGACTGAGCCCACAGTGGTTTGTTTTGAGAATGACTTCCCATCTGCTCCATGTTTACTCAAATGTGGAATGATGTTTTCACAGGAAGGAAAGTTGTTGATGTTTTAAAATAGCATGGCATCAAATTCCAGTTTTATAAAAGACAGGTAGAGAGAAGAGGAGGGGGGTAGCCGTGGCATCTTTAGAAGTAATACCTTGCACGCTGCTGGTGTGTTTATATTTGTTCAAGGAGCAATTCCCTCAGGTGTCTGCCTTGTCTGACTGTATGTCTAATACAATTCCCTTAAGGCTGGCCTCTGTTTTCAGCACAGAACACTGCAGGATTACTGAAATATTCCATGCATCCAAGTGTCCTGCTTGCAGAGAAATTTGCTAACCCTGTTCTCACTGTGGGAGCCTTCCCAACTCTTTCAATTGTTAAAAAGATATATTGCTTCCCTCATCCTTAGATCATCCTTTGGCCCACATAGGAGTGCTATTACTTGCTTTTCTAAATTTAGCAATGTTAGACACCTCAAATTATGAATTTAGTGCCCAACAAAACTGCCACTCAGAAGGAGAAAAAATACTTTTCTCTCCTTCATAATAGATTCTGTTCGAAGTGCTTTCATTTGATGAAAAATGTTCTCTTTAAGCCATTAAAAAGAATGGAGAAGTATGCCAGACAGCCTCACTAAAACGTGTTGGCATGGAACAGGACATGAAGAGAGATGAGGGAAAAAACACATGTGGAGCGTTACTACTACTGGGCTGAAAAACAGGACCACTTCACACCAAGAAACTAACTGGACCTTGACCAAGAACACAGAAAATTGGCAGCGTTTTAGGTCTTAAATACAGAGTGGTACTTTAATGATGGTTGACTGAAACCTGAGCATTGATGTAGAGACAATATATGAACAGGATCTTTTTGGGTGTACTTCTAATTTTAAAATAATATAGCTTTAAATCTAAAACTAGCATAAAACACGCAACAGGACATAGATGTTTAAGCTACCATCTTCTCCTTTGTAACTAGCAGATGGTGTGAAAAGTCAGATCTTTTAATCTGTGTTTATGTAAACAAACTTCATGTCTTTTTGGCTAATAAAATACTGCACATGTGAGGTACAGCGACATTACTTTATGGCTGTTCTCTCCATTCTTTGGTTTATGCATTTATAGCACAGTATCCTCTAGAACTATGAAAAATGTGAGTTATGGGGGTTTTTTTCATGCTTTGGTACCCACCTTTCCTGTGTCTCCTAGGCTCTTGGAATGCCCTGGAAACCTTCTGCCATGCAAAATGTAGTAGGGTAAATATGAATCATTTCCTCTGTACTGGTTTCTCTGATGCTTTGTTGTGAGTCCCTAGACACTGGGTTTGAGACCTTCCTGGTAGACATTGTTATTTCTGAATTAGATTCAGTCTGGCTGTACTTTGTGTCCTGGGAGACTGCTCCAGACTTTTTCCCTAAGTCCACTGGTTGTCCACACTGTGTATGTGTTGTATGCTAGGTCTTCCATTTGGAGTACCTGTTCTGCTCTCTCCTTAGGAAATTCTGGGCACCGGGGTGGAGACCTGCATGTATAGACAATGCTATCCCTTGCACCGTGGGTGGCTGCTCTCTCCTCTGTATAACGTGGGGGTAACAGGGTCGTGCCTTCAGGCTGGGGACCTGATGAGCATTGTGAGTGTATCCCTGTGCCAGAATATCCTTCATTCCTGGGAAAGTAACCCATTTTTCTGCACCTGTGGTTTTTTTCTAATTATCCTTCAGTTCTTTCAACAATACTGATGGAAGCCTTTCCTTGCCTTTGGTCCTGCCCTTAGTAAAGACGCAATTTAAACCATCTAAGCTTGAGATGCAGTGTAATCAGCATCTGGTCTCTCCCATTTTGCTATCTGTAAAATGTCTGCAGCAGCCCAAGGGGCTGAGTTCCCATAGCTATGCTGCAGTAGGGGAAGACCAGCTCTCTGAGTGGTTGTCCACATGTATCTTGTGTGTTCTTACCCAGTGACAATGTTCCAGTGTGACCTTCATCTAACCTCTCACTACCTACTGCCTAGAAATTACTTTGGCTTCTTTACCTAATGTTTCCACTCATGGAGCTGAGGTTTCAAATCATGGCACTTCAATCTGCTGTATGGACTGCATTTTTTTCCCACTTTTCCTGCATGTAGGGCTTTACATCTAACATGAAAATAGTGATGGACTTCTACAGCACGTTCCATCTTTTAGAGTCCAAGCATGTTAGGAAAGAAGATAGTGCTTAGGTAGCATGCTAAGCATGTGGAGTGCTAAGAATCACTATTAAATATGGCTATAATGGTTAGTAGTGTTAAAATAGCTAACTGTTTTACAGATGGTCTCGAAAGGTTCCTGTTACAAATGCAAGAGTTCAGGAAGTGCCCTGAGATGGTGGAGTTTCAAGTGTCTCTTGGATATCTGTGCAGACATACAAATGGTTAATTCCTAATTGCCAGTAGATGGCTCCCAAGAGCATTGTCTATAGGACATTTTTCCAATGTAGAGGAAGCAGAGTTTGGGAGCACTGGTAACCTCCAGGGCTCTATGATGTACCAACTGAAGTCTGCACAGCATCAGGCCTCTGCTCATGGCATGGTCCTGTGGCCACAAGGCAACACAATATAGTAAGAAATCTGGTCTCCTGGTTGCATGGTGATGGTGGCATGGAAGAGCCGCGCTAACGCAAGCGACTGAGACAGTAGGTAGAGATCCTGAAATAGCAGCTATGTTGTGGAATGATTCGGCTGGTTAAACATCACTAATGCTGACAGAGTGGAGGTGATAAGAGCGGGTGCAAACCCTTCAGAGTGTTTCTGCGTGAGCAAGCAGAACCTGACTGCTTGTTACATTTGTTGAATGCCTCCAAGAATGAGGCCCCTGATTTCTTTTCCAGAAATAGAGAGGATAAATAATTGTTATAACTGCCTCCTTTTTATAATTACCTCCAAATGGATTTCTTTTTTCTTCCAGAGATTCTAATTAGGTTTTATATTAATTATAAGTGTGCAGCATCTTTTTACCAGCAGAAGAACCTTCTGGGAATTTCTGCTGTATTATGGCTTTGAATGCCTGATTTTAGTCCATTTGCTGAGGCCTGTAGTCCTTGAGGCTACTGTTCTGTTTGACTCCCTCATTAAGTATCCTGAGAACTCTTTCTTTCTCCAGGATTTGAAATCCTTAATAAGGTTTGTGTTTTCGAAGGCAAACACAGTTCCCTGGGAAAGTTGGTGAGATATTCTCTTCTGGCATTTAGGGGAATTCTCCGTCAACTGAAGTCAATCAAGAATACTGACCAAAGAGGTTTTATTTGTGCATGGGAAACTTGCCGTTATTAAGAGAACAGAGACAGCCTGAGATTCATGGACTGGAGAACAACTTTCTCAAGGGTGGCTCTCTTTTTGGCTGCTGAAGAGGTGCCAGCTTAGATCTTAGGACCATTTGGTCACAGTGAACAGAGATGACAAGGGAAGAAGCTGAGGCACAAACAATTCATGGCAAGAGTGCTGTGACTACCAGGTCTGTAGAGGAGAATTTTTCTACTTGTTCTGAAACTAATGAGCATATTGGCATGGACAAACTGCCTGTGGCCATTTTAGTTCTGGGACTGTACAGTGCTTGGAACAATAGAGTCTTTCTCTTTGCCTACAGTTCCTAAACACTATGATAATGATGCAAATCTAAAAAGAGTATGGTGAAGAAGGGACCCATGAGCTGTTGAGAAATGAACTGTTCTTGCAGGAGAATCTAACGCCCTTACTACAACAGTTCTCACTTAGAAGATATCGTAGGAGTGCTGATGTGCCTATATTGCTGCTTTTTTTCTGTTGCACCATGCTGCTGGTTGATGATGTGTCACTAGCAAGGAGCATCATGAAGCCATGCCACACAGCACACACATCTTTAGGGTGATGTCATAAGACACTCGCATCTCTGGGACCTAGGCAATACTTTATTAGGTGGGCAAGCTTCTACATTATATTGGTGACGTACAGGTGTGCGTTCACAACAGCACTTTAAAGTTATGTATATAATGCATGTGGGTGAAAATCAGTGTCCTTTTTTATGGCAGCTATCAGGTTAGAAACTCTCAGATGCCCCTCTGGCCTTCTAAGTGAGGAATTTATCCACTCGATGTATTCTTGGGGCAGCATATTTATGTCATCTTGTTCTTGTATGTTCCTTAGCACATACATATATCTTGAGTGTTTAAGAATACAGACAATGCAGCCAGTGTGCAGAGGCATTATTTTCTCTGTCAATACAAGTAGCTGGATGAAAAAAGGTATTAGTTATCTCTGTTCAGTGACAAGTAATCACTGGAAATTTCAGACAGGTTTATGTAATGGTTTAATGTCTTTCTGTGTAATGCATTAGTCTTCAGTAAAAGTTTGGCTACTGCTGATTTACAGGACTGCAGTTCAATGTGTGTTTCAGGTATATTATTTCTGAAATAAACCGGTCACCTGAGGACAATCATCTTGTGTGGAGTGTCTTTTTGCATAATGGCATTTTAACCACAATATTGGTAGTGAAATTGAAGATAGGAGTTAAAGAGAAATAATACAGCAGAGAGAAAGTGATCTAGGAGGTTTCTGGAGCATGTGGAAGATAACTTCCTTACGCACAGCTGATGAGTGAGCCAACAAGGGTAGGCACCCTGCTGGACCTGTTTATGAACAAAGAAAAGACTTGTGGGTGCTGTGATGGCTGGAGGCTGTCTTGGATATATTCATCATGAAATGATAGAGTTGCAGAAGTGAGGAGGAGGATCAGCAGAACTGCCACCTTGGAGGTCCGGAAAGTAGATTTTGGCCTGTTTAGGAGCCTGGTTGACAGAGTCCTCTGGGAGTCACTCCTGAAGTGCAAATGAGTCCAGGAAGGCTGGATATTCTTCAAGAAGGAAGATTTAAAGGCACAGGAGCAGGCTATCCTGAAAGACAAGCCAGAGGGGAAGAAGACCAGCCTGACTGAACAGAGAGCTTTGTCTAGATCTCAGAAAAAATGGAGAGTTTATGGCCTTTGGAGGAAGGGGCAGGCAGCTTGGGAGGACTACAAGATGTAAATTCATGCAGGGAGAAAATTAGGAGGGCCAAAGCCCTACTAGAACTTAATCTGGTTACTGCTGTAAAAGGTAATACAAAATGTTTCTATAAATATATCAGCAGCAAAAGGAGGGCTAAGGAGAATCTCCAGCCTTTACTGGATGCAAGGAGAAATATTTTGCCTTAGTCTTTAGCAGTATGACTTCTTGTTCTCTGGATACCCAGTCCCTCGATCTGAAGACAGTGATGGGGAGAAGAACGGAGTCCCATAATCCCATAATCCAAGATGAAATGGTTTGTGACCTGCTACACAGCTCAGACACACGCGTTCGTGGGATCGGATGAGATCCACCAAGAGTTCTGGAAGAACCATGGAAGTGTTCACCAAGCCTCTTGCCGTCATTTATCAGCAGACCTGCCTAACTGGAGATGTCCCTCTTGATTGGAGATTAGCAAATGTGATCAGCAAACCTGTTTACTAGAAGGACCAGAAGGGGAATCTGCAGAACTACAGGTTTTTCAGTCTGACCTCGGTGCTGGGAAAGAAAGGTTATGGAGCAGATCATCCTGAGTGCCACCATGCAGCCCTTAGAGGATAACCAGGTGATCAGTCCCAATCAGCATGGGTTTATAAAAGCAGGTCCTGCCTGACTAATCATATCTCCTTCTATAACAAGGTGACACACTTACTGGATGAGGAAAAGGCTCTGGATTATGATTACCTAAACTTTAGTAAAGCCTTTAACACAGATTCCCCCAGCATTCTCCTGAAGAAACTGGATGCTCGTGGCTTGGGTGGGCAAAAAGTTTCACTAGGCAAAAACTTGACTGGATGGCTGGCTCCAGAAAGTCGTGGTGAATGGAGTTAAATCCAGTTGGCCATTGGTCACAAGTGACGTTCCTCGGTGTTGGGAGTGGTTCTGTTTAATATCTCTATCAATGATCCAGATAAGGGGATCGAGTGCAACCTCAGAAAGTTTGCAGATGGTGCGAAGTTGTATGGGAGTCTTGATCTGCTTGAGGGAAGGAAGGTTCTACAGAGGGATCTGGACAGGCTGGAGCAATGAGCTAATGCCAGCTGTATGGGGTTCAACAAGCCTAAGTGTGGGGTCCTGCACTTGGTCACAACAACTCCATGTAAAGCCACAGGCTTGGGGAAGGGTAGCTGGAAAGCTCCCTGGCAGAAAAGGACCAGGGGCTGTTGGTGGATAGAATATGAGCCAGCAGTGTGCTCAGGTGACCAAGAACACAATAGCACCCTGGCTTGTATCAGAAATTGCGTGACCAAACAAATCTTAGATAAGTGATTATTCCTCTGTACCTAGTTTGGGAGGCCACACCTCAAGTACTGTGTTCAGTTACAGGCCCCTCACTACAAGAAGGACATCCAGGCGCTGGAGTGTGTCAAGAGAAGGGCAATGAAGATGGTGAAGGGTCTACAACTACCTGAAAGGAGATTGTAGTGGGGTGGTGTTCATCTCTTCTCCCAAGTAATAAGCGATAGGATGAGAAGAAATCGCCTCCAGTTGCACCAGGGGTGCTTTAGACTGGACACTATGAAAAATTTCTTTGCTGAAAGGGTTGTCAGGCATTGGAACAGGCTGCCCAGGGAAGAGGCCGAGCCACCATCCCTGGAGGTGTTTGAAAGACGTGTAGATGTGGCACTTAGGGACATGGTTTGATGTTGGAATTGGCAGTGTTAGGTTAAGGGTTGTACTAAATGATCTTAAAGGTCTTTTCCAAACTAAATAATTCTATCAATAACAAGCATCGAGTAACCCACCACCTATATAGTCTTTCTTAAATAGGTTTCTTGCTTCTCATTATGTCTGAATAGCCTCCTGGTGGCTGTAGCTCTTCTTTTTGGCAAGTGGTTGGTCCCAGTAAGTGAAGCAGTCCTAAGCCTTCCTGCCAGGTGCCGTGTGTTGTGAGGTAGAAACCATGAGTGCTACTGCTATGGGATCCACAGGACGTCTGAGAAATTCACTGTATGTCCAGCAATTCAACTCTTACTATTCTGATGCATCTTCCTTCAGCAAGTATATGTCAAGTGAGCTTGCTGGATTGCTCTGGGTGCTTTGCAGTTGACTTTATTGTTTCATGCTCAAGTTTTATGTTGGCTCTGCCTGTCAAAAAAGAGTCCTGTTCCTTTAACTGTGTTGAAGTGGTGGTGGCGGTGGCATGAGTGAAATTCTTACTGTAATTCTCAGATACATACACTAGAATATGGTGCATGAACACTCAGCCTGTTCTATGCTGGAACACCTACCTGTTTGGAGACAGCATTCTACAGTTGTAGAGAACATTTCCATAATAGACTAAAATTATTTGGAAGGAAACAGATAAATAGAATAAGTTTGTTTGAGTTTGGAGGGTTTTTATTTTCATTTTGCTTTGTTTTCTTTTTTTTTTTTAACATAGAAATACAGCAGTGATACCTTTACTCATTTAAATAAATAACCTCACCACATGTTAGACTTGATGCATATTGAATTATAAATTGGACATATCATCTGAAAAAATTAGTCTCCAATGAGAGTGGTTTACAGTAATAAATAAGGTCTGTGGCTGTCTTGGAGGCACGTGTGTAAGTTAGTTTTCTTTGTGGTCATTATGGCTCTTTGGTTTAGTAAGCACAGCATGTGCATCTCTTGTTCAGCTCTTTTTAGCTTTGGTGTAAGCTGCTTTTAAAATTCTTCTTTACAGATATGGAGATGGCACGTAATAAATGAATATCTAATTATTTTTCTGCCACAAAGACAAACTGTAAACGTTACTTATTTCTGACTTACCATATCTGAAATCAACTCTAACCAAAAATAGACTAAGTCTAGATCTTTGAGAAACTGTTTTAATGAATAGCTCAAGATACAATCATAAAGCCATCATACTTGATATGCTCCCTTTTGTTACATAAATCATATAGTTGCTATAGCGAAAAGGTTATGGTTGATTGCTAGCTCTTGCAGATCACTGAATTAATAATTTATATCCAAGTCCTTCTTACAAGTTGAGATCTAAAACTAAATAAATACAGTTCAGTTATATATTCTTTACCCTGTGTGTGTATTTGATGATTGAAGAGAGACCAAGCCTGTAAAGTATAAGTCGGTGCTAATGTTGCTCGGTTGAAGACTTTGGATCTGGTCTTCTCTGCTAAACTGAAGGATAAATGTGTAATTTTTAAATCTTTTTATTTGATTGATAAACAAACTGTTTTGATTAAACCATTTGTTTGAACTCTTGCATAAGAATAGAGACATATGTATTAATGAAATTGCTGAACTAGCGTGGGCCTCAAAAGGATAATTCCTGTTGTCTTGTGGTTCTGTAAGTTTGGGATTTGTTGCTGAGGAAAATTCTTGCAGAGGAAAGTGTCAGTCAGTGTGGGTCTGGGCCAAGGACAGTCTTGAAGAGCAGGCAGTGACCTGAAATTGGTTACCCTTCTTTTGGTGTGTAGGGACTTGTGAGAATGACCGTGACTGGGAAAAAGGAACCTGCCAGTCTAAGCACATGTGCACGGCTCCCAGAGGAGAAGGTAGCAGTGACAGAAGACCTTGTTAGAGGAAAATCAGCATAAGCCTTCTCTATACAACCCTGATGCAAGTTACCAGTGGCATATTAATGAGTAAGCACTCTGAGCTTGGTTACAGTCATTATTTTTACAGAGCTGTTGTTTTCCTCATTTGTCTTTGGATAAATATCCCCTCTAGGTGGAGAGAAGAACTAAAGAGTAGAGAAAAAGTAGCTTACAAAACTCACAGTTCTGATGCTACGGTTATTGCTATTTGTGAAATTCAGTAATCGCTGAAGACAACTGGGAGAGAACTGAGAGAGGATTGAACCATGACTGATAAGCATTTTCAAATTTATGGGCCTGCATTGTTTTAGCAGAAATGATCTCTGTAATGCAGGAATAAAATGCTAAGTGAGCATAATTACCCTGATTGATCTTAGAATGGAAGAATCTTCCTAAATGTGATTCTCATTCATTAATACCAAGTTACCAAGCAGCACAAATATGATCTGGATCAAGTGTCAAATTAAGCAGAACATAGTGTGGAGTTTGTGCTGGATTTGTGCCAGCTGCGGGAGGACAGACAATACCTAATCCTGGATACAGTATGCTAGAAATTAGACAGTCCTTCAACTTTTTTTTTTTAATGTTTTTATGTGCAAGTGAGCTTCCCATAGCTCAGCACTTTGCTGATGGATTTGAACCAGCACAGATTGCCTTAAACTCAAGCTTTCTGCTATATTAAAGAGTGGCCTTGGTCAGAAGCTTTAACCAAGTCTTGTTAGTCATAACAATTAAAGCTTGTGAGAAGAGTTGTGCACCCTTCGGTTTTCAAAGGGATTTCCCACCTCACTTGCCAGTCATGGAAGTGCAGGAAGTCAGGAGTTTTGTGGGCAGGGTGGTACTACTCATATCCTTTAAACCGGGTTTCTTGCAGTTAGTTATGACTGGTTCCACTCCATGCATAAGGGTGCTGGAGAGGCATTGCCTGTGGATCATTCTGCTTACAGTGATACTATTAGCCTGTGGTCTTGCAGGAGCCAAGTTTGCTTGTCCCTCCCTCAAGCATGATTTTTACACTGAGAATATATGACTACATGAATAAATTAAATTAAAACTAATGCCAGCCTTGCAAACTTGGAATTGGAGGTTGGGGAGTGCTGGAAAATAGCTAAATTATTTTAAAAGTACTTGTTATCATTATGTGCTCTGAGCTTCTGTGTGAACATAAACCTGAAAGCCATTGTCAGTACCTCTGACTTTACCCTCATGAATGATGCCACTGAGGTAGATCCTGGACTATTGTTGCTGCTTGATCAGAAAACATACAGTTGGGCTGACAGACCTGCCTCTTGCTTTGCAACTGCAAGCTTGCAGCTGGGAGACAAAAGTCATCTCAAATTAATAATTTCTTGAAAGTGCAGATTGTAGGCCTTTATGAATCTGTACTGTGCTTGTCGTGCCCTGTTTACTGAAGCCTTCCGTCACGTTATAGAAAAATTTATTATTCTCGATGTGGCAAAAGCATCGATTGACTTTTCCAAGAGAAAAGCACTATGAAAACAAGCTGCTCTCATTTTACCATGAAATATATTTACAAGAAACAGCCTTCAGGCAGGTATGAAATGTTGAATTTGTTCTGTTTTAGGATAAAAATGAAAGCACTTTTTTGCCAATTTTTTATCTCAGTGGTAGTTTCTACATCATAGTCTCTGAAAGGTTAAAATTCCTACTGGTTTTAGCCGTGAAGGCTGCTTTTTACATCTAGTGATAGAAGGGCATTATATGCTGCACTTTTTTTCTCAAAAACCTTGTTCCTTTTCCAGATTGTAGGAATATACATAGTGCTGATGTTCAGTTTCCAAAATAGGCTCTTGTCTTACGGTTGGAGAGATGAAGTTTGGCTGGGAGCAGGGAGAAACAGCAACTATATGCTGTTTCTATGGGAAGTATTTATAGCTGTTTATGAATGCAACTGCATTCCAATCGCTTAAAAAAAGGCATGCTGAACAGGATATACAATGTATCTCCTTATTTGAACTAGCTTTGAAAGAACTACCGCCATACTCCTTTTTTTAGCTTGATTTCCTGAGGAAACTTGGCTTAAGAGATCCCACTTTGTGCATGTGTACACACGTCTCGTTTTGCTCGGAACTCCTCAGTGCTTTCACTGGTTTTAACTGAATTTGACAGAAGTTCTAAGGTTAAATAGTTCCTACAGATCTTACAAAACCCTGTGACTCATGAAAATCCTAAGTGGAGGACAAACGTTGTTGATGCCTACATTGACATAAAGGCAACAATGTAAATGTATTAATAGACAGTGGAGGTCGGTGATCTTATGAATGTCCCAAATGTGGAGGAAAATCTGTGCCTTGAGCATGAATGTTATTAAACAATAGTCTCTTGTGTGGAATCCTGATTGATAGGAAACTGACCAGTTTTCATTAGTTTTGATTCTCAAGGAACTTTTATACTGCCAAGGGTTACTAGTAATAATATATCAACAGATCGCATAACCATCTATTCAGCAAATTAATGTTTTTGTCTGCATAGCTTTGGAAAAATTAGCCTATATATAGTACATTACTATTTTTAGCTGATGTTTTCTGATCAAGTCTTTTATGTTCATCCTCAGAAAAGAGATATATAGCTTCCTATGTGAAAGCATGACATATATGACTTTTCAGAGTAATTGCACACTAAATAAAGTTAGTTTAACTAAAATAGGAAGGAAATTTTATGAAAAACATAATTTATATTTCCTATATAAAAGCAGTATAATGAAAAAAAAAACCCAAACTCAACCCTGAATTGACTTTAATCTGCTTAGTTATGATTCTATAGAGAGCAGAGAGATAGTCCTTGGTAGTGGGTTTCCATGGCCCACTGTGTATTTGCAGTGGGTTGCTTCTTCCCTTCCCAGGAAAGAGTCATCTGCAGCTCTTCAAATAAAACCAAGTGTCATATCTAAGAAATAGCTCCAAAGAGCCAGACTTTTAAATAAGCATCAGATACCCTGAGACCAGGGATAAGTTAGCAAGAACTGGAGAAGCTGTGTATGGCAGACAACCCAGTTTCTAGCTTCCTCCTGTGATTTGGCATAGCCAGCACAGAGACATAAGACGATGGATTATTTTCCCAGTCTTCCATTCAGTGCTGTGTCTGAAGTTATAGTTACCTGCTGCTCATTTGGGCAACATGGAGTTTCATCACTTCTTGCAACCCAACCAACAAATCTGAAAAGCTGCATTTTGCTACCTCTTAAGACTTAATAGGACACCAATGAGGTTCTCTCATGGTTTTTCATTTTATAACCAATAAGGCAAAAACTTGGTCCAGGAATAGAAATCTGACAGCATGCAAATCTACCTCCAGCTGAACTTCTTCATCTTTCCCCTTTTCATTTCCTTAAATTCCTTTAACACGAAAGTGTTTGCCTCCTTTGCATGCACAATAGCATCCCATTTTCATCTTGCTGAGCGCTGATGCTGCATTCCTGTCTTTCTGCTGAGTTATTGTCTGGATTAATATTCATTAATTATGTTGGTTCAATGAGGCTGTGCTAGGTAAAGAGCTTCTTGAGGACGTTACACGTTTTTCTGTGAGTGATGTTTAGTGTCCAGAAGATTAAAGTATAAGACTGGGTATAATCCAAATCCAACAAATGCTAGCCTTTCTCAGGTTGTTTTAGAGGAGGGGGGATGGCTAAAGGGAAGTGGAAGGGGAGTGGAAGAAACTATATATAATTACTCTGCCACCAATAGCAGGGGCTACCTTGTTGCTGTGTTGAATGTCCAGCGCTGACAATCCCACAGTATGTGGTATTGCTCATCTATGGATTAGGGCAAGCTCACTAAACCTACATTTTCCTACTATTGCTCAGAACTCTAAGATACGTTTCTTAATGCTATTCATCTTAATTTGCATAACCAGTTTTCCCGAAAATTATTCAGGCATTAAGATGCATCTGAACAGGCCTCTTTTCTGCCTGCAAAGGTAAATCCCTTTGGTGAGCTGAGCATTATAAATTTAAATCCAGGATGTGGGCTTGGTTGATGTATTGTACTTAGCAAGACAGGTACAAATGATTGGAAAGAAAAACTTGCTCTGAATCTCCGTGTTCCTATACCCAAAGGGGTTTACTTTAAAGAAGATTACTAATGTTTTAAGATTATCTTAAGGTAATATGTAAGTAATTAAGGAACCGTGAGCTGAGGAAAGTTTTTTTGAGTACAAACATTGATTGACAGTAATTTTTTTTAAAAAAAAGTTCCTAAGGATGGTGAAAGTCCTAATTGAACTTTTCTTCTCAAACAGAAGATAATTCAGTAGCCAGCACTTGTTGGTATGATTATGATTTCTTGCATGACAGAGTTTTCAATGTCTACAGATATTCTAATGACTATTAGAGGTATGTTATATATATTGTTTATGGAGAGGGAACAGTGCCTAGACCTTGTCTGCTTAAATTGAATTTGCCTGCCCAGCCAACACAGCTTTTTTTTTTGTAATATGCAAATTGTATTTCTCTGTTTGTTTGAAAACAAGCCCAGTTTTAAGCTCAGTTCTACTTTTAAGATTTTCTTTTTCAAATGCATCTCATTTTAAAGACAGTTACTTCTGGCAGGTTGCAGCTCACTCTCTTACAAAAGTTGGTAGCTTACCTTGACTTTGAAAATGTTAGTTTATTGATTGATCCTGAGCCAGCTAGCCATGTTCCACGTAGCTATAGTCATTCTGTAAAATTCAGAAAGTAAGCAGGTATTTCAAGTTGCACTCAAGGATTCTGTTTTGTCATTAGTTTTATTTGACTCTTCAAGTGTACTGAGAGTATAACAACACCTGGTACAAACCTTTTATCAGTAGCTGACCTGGGGAAATGGGTTAATGTAAGAAAAAGGATCTTCTGAACAGGCTGTCTAACCACTCCACAGAAGTTTGGAGTAAGAAAAGTCAGATATCAAGGAAGCGCTCTGCTTGTTCTCAGGAAGAAAGGACAAAAGCTAACTACTGACAAGATATGTTTACATACAGTAGATACAGAACGTATATGCAGCAACATCATAGTATCTTCTGGCTGGAAAAGACTTTTGAGATCGAGTCCAACCACACCCATTATCTGCTAAACCATGTCCCTCAAAAACTCATCTATCCATTTTTTAAACACCTCCAGGGATGGTGACTCAACCACCTGACCAGTGCCTGACCACCCCCTCAGTAAAGAAATTCTTCCTCATATCCAGTCTGAACCTCTCCTGGTGCAACTTATGGCCGTTTCCCCTTGTCCTATCACCTCTCACTTGAGAGAAGAGATCAACACTCACTCTCCCACAGCCTCCTTTCAGGCAGTTGTAGACAGTGATGAAGTCTTCCCTCAGCTTCCTCTTCTCCAAGCTAAACAACCCCAGTTCCCTCAGACATTCCTTGTAGGACTTGTTCTCCAGCCCCTTCACCAGCCTCGTTGCCCTTCTCTGGACACGCTCCAACACCTCAATGCCCTTCTTGTAGTGAGTGGCCCAGAACTGAACACAGTACTCGAGGTGTGGCCTCACCAGTGCCGAGTACAGGGGCACAATCACCTCCCAAAATCATATTTGAGCTTTATTCTCTGGATTGGTGCACATTGTGTTGTGTAACCTTTCTTTGTGTTCTGATTTTAGGAAAAAAAATGGCAACCACTTTCATGAAAGAGATGCTCTGCAGAATGTGGGTTGTCCTGATGACAGTTAGTGGGTTCATGTCAGCTAAGGTTTAATGAGACAAGTTGAGACAAGTAGAGCCATAGAAATAGGTTGAGTTCCTGCTGGCCAGTAGACCTTGTACTAGAGAGGTAGCTTCTGGGAAATGCAAGACTTCATCCTGAACAGCTGCCCTGGGCATAGCCTGTCTTTGGTGAATTGGACTATGTGTGTAAGGGATTTTTATTTTTCATCGGATTTGGTTTCAGAGTACATTTTTCCATAGGTGCTGAAAAAAGCTTTACCAGTTTGGTACTGCTGGGATTTTTTTAAAGGAAGTAATCTTGTTCCATAACTTTAGACATCCATCATGATGCTTAACTGAGAGAGTAGTGTCTCATATGTTGTTATTTACTGAATAATTTTTGTTCACTTCAGCTTAAAACCCCTTTCTTCCATATTTCCAATATCTTGGAAACTTGGTGAAACGAGGAGGAGTACATGTAAAAATTAACCAGAAAATGTCACATTTGGGTTTTTTCCAAAACTGGGAGCGATATTTCAAGTGGAACTGGTCTTCCTACATATTGCAAGGCCTGGCATCAATGTCTAATCTAAGTTTTCCTTAAAGAAAAGGTAAACAATGTTCATTTTATGTTAACAATTAAATCCCTCAGGAAACTGTGAGCTCAGTTACAGATAATTTCTATTTATATACATGAAGTGCTTTTTATTAGTTAAAAAAGAAATACTTTTTTAAAAAAAATTGTTTTCACATATTTCCTCATGCATTTCTATTTATTTCAGTTTGATCAACAAAGTAAAAACATCACTTTAAACTCCATTTATGAGCTTATTGTGACAGGAGCTTAATACCCATGTGTTAGTCTTCTGAATAAATAGCGCTTACATAGCTAAAACACTTCATAGTTTAAGCTAAGGATGCTAAGGAGACTTTTCAACTATGGTTTGGAATATAACAACTCTTCATAGTTTGTGTTTGAAGTGGCTGAAGCTATTTAGGTTTTGTGGGCAGATCCATTAACCCACACACAGTTTGGCCCAAGTAACTACAGTAACCAAAACTTCCTCTGACAATAGAATTCTTTTGTCTAATGCAAGCAAAACAAACCCGTTTATAATTAAACTGACTGTAACAAAAGTCTTGTCTATTCTGTACATTAGTCCATTCACTTGATCATAACCCCTAGACAAAATTAACAAACATTGTGCTCCCAATGCTGTTGCATAGTTGCAAATAATACTCTGCTTTTAAGCCATTTTGTTGATATTCAGAAAACTAAATGTCAGTTCAGTTAGAAGATTATCAGGAAAAGATATTATCTGGATGATCTCATCTTCTCAAAATAATATAGAGGAAAAATTAGAGGTGAGGGTGAGAGCACGTATCCATTGGGATTCTTTGAGAGTAGAACACTCATTCCTTTATGCCTTTGAATAGAATTTCAGTAATAAACACTAACCTTCAGTAACAGTTTGAGTGCTTACATAGAGTAAGCGTTGGAAGAGAACTGAGTCCATGGCTGAAGCAGATGGAACACTCTATGAGACCAGCTGAAATGATGTGGGAGCTGAGGATTAATGCCACTTTCTCAGTCCTAGAAAGAAGGAGAACACTCTTCTTTTGCTTTGTAGAAGAGGGAGTATTGTGTTCTCTACCATGTCCCTCTCACTCTCCACTCGAACTTCCCAAATGACTGTTTGGCAGTACAGAAGCTTTGGTTTATTTAATACAGAAGGACCTTTCTTTTTCTCCACCAATAGTGTTTTGATCTTAGCTGGGATTGAGAAGTGCTTCATTCATTGTGACTGCTTGGCAGTGACACAAGGGCATCCACTGTATAGCAGGTCTTCTGAATGTACATTGCTTACAAAGAAAGCTGAGCTTCTTCATGTGTAAATATCTGTCTTACTCCCACAATGCCTGGACAGCTGGAAAACATGCAGTACATTGTGAGTGTGCTCAAAACTTCATCCCTTTAAGTTATCTCTTCACAAACTCAAATCATTCAGCTTCTTGAGGGTGGAATTGCTTTTCTTCGACCATGAAGAGGTAAGACCGTTCTGCTCTGAGAGTTCCACAAGCCTGGTTCTTGTAGTAAGTTTTGTTCTATCATTTGTTTGTGATGGTATCAAGTACTGCAAACAGCTCTGAGAATGACGAGGAACATGTCTCCTGTGGTTCCTAGCATTAAGGCTGAGCTCAACAGAGCAGACTGGTTTTGATGAGGCCCATAAAGCATTTAGTCTGTTTGGACCACAGTCTAAAGTAGATCAGCTTGAGGTCTGAGCAGAAAAATAAAAAACATGATAAAACATGTATGTTTTGTTTTCATGTGCAGAGAGACAGATCTATATAGTGATACGTTTACTTTTGTTGGTCCAGGCAGTAGCATGTTAATGCATTTGTTACTCTGTGCATTATGGTGTGGTCACTTTGCAGGCCTTTCTAGAAACAGGTATGAAATAGCCCCAGTAATATCATCAGTATGATTCCATTTCAGGAAACCTTTGCCTATCCTTGTTCAGGGATTGCTGGATTCCTGTTCTAGTGATACGGGCAGCTCTCAAATATCCTGAACATCAGACACGTCCTTTGAGCACAGTACGTTGATGGGATTACGAAAACCTTCCCTGCACTTATGAACATGAATGTGTCAGACTAGCCATTTGTAGTTTATAAATGAGTGAAAACACTTATTTGTCGCATTTATTTCAAGGCTGCATTTAATGGGAATGGAATTGCAGCCCTGACCCAAGAGACTGAATATGATACTGTATCTCTTCCAAGAGAATTAATGGAATTACCTGGAGGTTGCCTGTACAAGTACCTGCTTGAAGCATTATTGTGTGCGTTCTGGCAAAGGTGTGCACTTTTGAGGTGTGGTGCTCTGCTCTGCAAGAGGTGTGATCTGTGGAGGCACAGGTGAATTTTAGCACACCTGCTGGATTGGACTTCTCAAACGACCTGGGTTTCATTTCTAGACCATAGTGGGCAATTTGGACATTTGAGGCAGAGGATACTGACAGCTTTTATAACTTTTGATAGCAAGGTACTTGGTCAGCTTTTGCGGCAGCTGAGCAGTTGTTCATGAAGCACTGCTTGATTGCAGGTGCCAAAAAACCCAACATGGGTTTCATGGGTGCCTAAAGTCTGCTGACTTTGTTGGATTTTTGTCTAAATCTTCTCTGCTGTTTTCCAGCTTCTTAAGCCATACTAACACCCACTTTGTAGAATACTCCAAGGTTTTTCTATTCCTTGCTGATGCTTTATTTTGGAAAAATCGGGGATTGAGTGGCATATCCTTGAATTTACAAGTTCTAAAATAGTAGGTGTTTCCTTGAAAGGAATGATGTTAGAATGTTTGACAGAAATTGGTAAATCTAATTACCTTTGATTAAAGCCTGCAGCTGTACGATAATATAGACAAAGACAACTTTGAAGATGGATTCAGAAGCCAAGAATTTAGAAACCATTTTCAACATTTCAGCCTACACAGATTGCTAAATAAAGGATTTCAACAACTGAGACAATGTTTTTGTTTGTAAAAATGAGTGCTTAGTACCGTCAAATGATGAATTAAGGACAGCCAGAATATATCAGAATATACTTTCCCACACATCCAGTACGATAGAGTATTAATACGCTTTCATCCCTTTGTAATTGTTTTCTCTTTGCAGCTATTTCCAGATTGTTACCATCTGTAATTGTGACACTTTTACAAGAAAATTGATTTGGTCAATTCAGTTTCTGTGATTTTTATAATCGTTGTCATTGTTTCAAATCCAGAACCTTCTAGCTTGGCTTGAATTGTCAGACCTCTTTTATATTGTGCAACCAATGGCCAGCTTATTTTTTGTCAGAAACCTACCTTTTTTGTTTGTTTGCTCTTATAAACTTTAGAATGAGTTAGAGACTCCCTAACAGATGATGGTCACGTTCTCTGGTGACATTCCAGTAAAGAGATGAGCAGTTTTGCAAATTAAAGAGATTGTGGAGGAAGCCATTTAATAGTTGGTTTTGAAAGCTGGACACCGGACAACAGGAGAAATAGCTTTACTGTAAACATGTATTGTATGAATGAGACAGGCTTTCGGCTGACTAAATTGAATTATTTTAGAACAAAGGTAGTTCCAGAATCTGTCCTTTGAAAATGCAGTCATGTGGTGCCAGTAACCTCCTGTGAGATGCTGAAGTGTTGCTCCCATTGAAGTTAAGGGAAATGAAGTCCATTAGCACATTCAGGGGCTCTTGATAGAAATTATAATAGGTTTAATGAGACAATCAGTACAGAAAATATTTTTTGTGTGTGTGTTTGGAACAACCCAAACCACACCATTTGAAATGGATTCATCTCACATCAACTTTTCTATGCTGTGTTTCACTGAAAACTAGACTAAAACCAATTTTTGAACATTTTCAAAATAAATTTCAAAATAACTTTTGAAAATGCCAATTCACAGAAAACAGCAGGGGTTACATTCTTGTTTAGTGAAGACTAAGAAAAGACTGCTTCTGGTGAAGTAAAAATGTCAGTGATTTTGAAAATTGCTTCAAAGTGATGTGAGCCTTTTAAATAAAATAATGGGGAAGCATTTCTTCTGAAAGATGAAAAAAAGAATTAGAGACAATTTCCCAGTAATGCTGTTTCAGTGACAAACGTGTTGTGGGGACTATTTTAATAATAAATGTTTACTTTGTGTGTGGGGAGGGAAAAACTCTATGATGCAGAGTTGAGTTGTCTGATTTATTTGCTTGCTGATGCATGTGGCATAATACCTTTAAAGAAATATGCTTGTGTATCTGAGTCACATGGATGTAGTTGCCTGTTGTCCAGTTGTTTTCCTGTCTAAGCCACTATCCCTGACAAATAGCTTATGTACAAGCTCTGGACTGTGATGAACCCCAGGCTTTTGTGAACTTTTAGACTTAGCCTGAACCAAGGTGCTTGTGGATTTACGATTTCCCATAAGAACTTTCCTGTACAAGATGGTTTCTGTTGGAGGGAGGTAATAGTTGATTGACCCTTATTCCACCAGAAGATTTTCAACCTCTGAAATCAAGCAGTCTAATGGGTAAAGCAAAGCAAGCCATTCTCTTACATAAAGATATGACGTAACGTATGTATGATGACAGATAGGTGATGTGTTTTACGTGTTGCCTGTGACGCACTATCCTTCTGCTAAGTAGGCTTCGTGCTGGAAGTGCATGTTATTTTTAGTCTGTTGCACTATTCATGGTAGTAGTTTTAGTGGCAGCTGAACATTGAATACATATGTTTAGATCAGACATTTGTAAGGTCTGCACATGTGAAACTCAAACGTAAGAGCAAATGTTGAAGTTGTTTACAAAGAAAATCTTGTTATGTTCTCAGCAGCTTTATTGATGAAGCAGTTGATGTAGGCTAAAACAGTGGCTAAAAATATCAGTGTACAGATGTCATGATGAAAAAAAGAGGGAAGAGACTTGCCTAGGAGGTAATTTATTGGGAAATGTAGGAAAAAACAAGGGGGAAGCTCTTCAGCCTATCATGAAGAGCTGCATATCTGGCAAAATGGGTAGGGTTCCTCTAAAAGTTAGTGGAAGTTGTCTTGTTGACTTCAGTGGGAAGAAAGATTAGCCCCAAGATCAGGCAATTAACACTAGCACCAAAAATGGTTTTGAATGATGAGCCTTTCTGTAAGTGATGAATGCAGAATGATTTGCTAATGATTAATATAGATTTGATATTAATAAATCATATTAATTGTTCTCTTCCTCTCTCCCTTTGCATTTCATTTCTCCTTGTGTGTAAAAACATTCTATATGGTTCCAAAACCAAAAAGATGTCTAAGAATAGAGAATTATGCTTGCATCCAGATAACATTAAAGGAGATTTAGACCAAAATCTTATATTCCTTGTAAAGCTACCAATCTGAATTAGGTAGATATTTGAGAATATTGTCATGTTTTACTAAAAGCTGTCTGCTTCTGAGCTAATGTGTGGCTTTCGTATCTTCCTTTCATTCATGACATTGCATTCTTTACAGCCTTTAATTGCTATGGATATGAGTCATATAACCCAAGGGGACATAGCATTGAAGTAACTATGAAAAACTTATGAAGTATGAACTTCAAATCAATTTAAAAAAGTAGAAGACAAGCACATTTTCCAGAGTTTTTCTGAAATCGAAAAAAAATACAAGCTAACAGAAGAAGCTAGACTAAAAGTAGAAAAGGGAACTTCTGAGCAGATAATGTAAAACATAATGTATAGAATCATAGAATGGTTTGGGATGGAAGGTATCTTAAAGATCAAACAGTTCCAATCCCCCTGCCATGGGCAGGGACACCTCCCACTAGACCAGATTGCTCAAAGCTCCATCCAACCTGGCCTTGTACATAACACAATTTATATCACTGAGTGTTTTGGAGTCAGAGCAGAGTAATTAGAGATTTGAAAAAAAGTCTGCAGACTTGTCTATTCATCCCAGCCCAGAATCAGGGAAATGCTTTAGCATGTCCTTGTCCCCTAACTTTTCAGGTTTGCATGTGAGCAAACCCTTGAAATAAGCTTTTATTTTGGAAGTTAAACATTTGCTGAGCACTCTTTGAAACTCATAAAGGCACAAGGACACTTCTTGGGAAGAAGGAGGGTAGGGTAATTGCAGTGTTAGCCTACAGTGACCTCAGATTTCTTTCTGAGTTTGTCCTCAATGTTATGCAAAGTGATTACACTCTTCCTTGTATATAAGAGTGGGTGAATAGCCCTGCCCTGGTCCCTCGAGCATTTTAAGGCTGATCATTTGACATGATTCATTTATGTGCTGTTTCTGTCCTATAATACAACATAACTAATTCCCCATTCTTATCTACAGTGAAAACACCCAAAAGACAATTGGTACACCTGGTTTTCATCAGAAAACATTCCAGAGTGCAAAATATGCACAGAGACTTGCAAGCTGTTCCTCATGCGAAATTTTGTATGAAATTAAGATACATTATTAAGAACTGCTTACCTCAATAGGATGTCGCAGGATTAAGTCTTCAGTACACTCCTGACATTTTCACCAGCTTGTTCTTAGTTTAGTACAGTTCCCTTTGGTCATCCCCAACCACCCCTGAGTTCCAGACATGAAGTTTAACAAGTTTTATGAATTGAAATACTGAGAAAAAGAGAGAAGCAGATTAGAATGGTCTGATTTGCAACATACCTTAGTCATATTTTTCTACTCCTTTGACTGAGGAAAAGCATTTTAGTTGCCCTCATGAGGGCAGAGTAGAGGGGAAGGATAACCTCCCTCAACCTGCTAACCACTCTCTTCTTAATGCACCCCAGGATACCACTGGTCTTCTTGGACACAAAGGCACGCAGCTGCCTCATGGTTAGCCTGTTTTCCACTAGGACTCCCAATAATAACAGGAATTGGTGAATAACAGCAGAACTAACTCATTTAATGACTTAGTTCTGAATTAGTTCACTATTTGACCATATCTACTTGTTTTATCCAAGCAGTGTGGGATGCAGGCTGATTCTCTTTTCTTCCTCAGTGTGGTTATGTACTAGCTTAATGCCACTGACATTGACAGAATTCTAGTTCCTGTGCAGAGTTCTACACATGAGGGACATGCTGTCTGCATGCAACTGTCGAACAAACATAATGAGACTCTTTACTGGATATTGGGTTGATGCTAGTCTAGTGCAGTAAGGACAGCTGAGACTGGCTCAGATCTCGCCCTAATATTACAATGGTATCTCAGGACTCAGTTACGTAGAATAGTTTACGTGCAATTTAAAAAAACCATGGATAAATATCTCAAATGAATTTAGTCTTTTAGATACTACTATTTACTGACTAGAATGATGACATGGCACACGAATGACCCGCTAGATTCTGTTTGACCCACCACACAACACTTGAGATTTGTAAGAATTTGAAGTTGTCTGCTTTCTTGGCAATTACCCTGCAAGCCCGAGATTTTAGAAAGCTTCTTGACAAGAAAAACGTAAGCAATGGTTATATGAGAAGTGCCTGTCATGAAAAATCTTAAAGATTTTGGCTCGATGGTCAGAAAACAAACCCATTTCCTGTGAGTTTAGCAACTCTGTCATGAATTATCTCAGTTTGTTTAACACAGTTTTCAAAGGTGTGTTTTTTGTTAAGACTCTGTATGGTGAGTGCTACAATTTTCCTGACAGCTTGGATAAGAAGTGATGAACACAATGAATAAGCTCCATCAAGTAGGGCCAGGAATTATATCTGTTCTAGTAATGTCAGCTCATCTTAATATTGCATTACTTGGCACTATACTTTTATCATGTTTTAAAGCTTTCTTTCCCCTTCAACCTTCCCTCTCCAATCCCCAGCCCCGCCCCTCAAAAAATGGTCATGTTTTCTTCTGATGTTTACACTTTTCTCACATTTCTCTATTCCTCTTGGTAGAATCCAAAGGAATAGCAGCAGTCTTGAGGTATGGGATAGTTGATCATGTTACAGTGTTTCTCAAATTTGTTCCTTGACAAAGCTTTGGGTTTTTTGCAATAGATCTGCTTTTCCCTTTTCTTTCTTTTTCTTTCTTTTTTTAAAATTCATAATTTCTTGGCAAGTTACTTGTTTTCCAGTGAAGCTGTTGCCTTTACTGTAAATGACTATTCAGAACTTTGAGCACTGCAAGAATAATGTGTCTGTTTGTCTAGAAGTTTAGGGATAATCTTCTACCTCCTTGTACAAAGAGACCTGTTAACGAGCCAGCACATTACTCAGATGCTGGCAGCAGAGCGCCTGCATTTTAAAATGAGATCTAGCTTTAAAAATATCCATCAACTTGATACTATGTCAGGTGACTGTACCTTATTGCAAATAAAAGTCTAATTTTCTAGGTCTTGAAGACTTAGTTCTTTTCACACAGATTTTTCTGAAGTTTCAATAGCCAAATTTTTTTTTTTTAAGCACAAAATAAAATCTCTTGCAGGTTCCTTGTGTTGCTGGTAAAAATACTGTTGGAAGGAAGAAAAAACTCAATTTTGTTCTGTCTTTCATGAACAGAAATAGAATTGTTTCATCTCTCAAAGAGACTAAGTCTGGAGGTCTGGATATTAGCAGAATCAAGTATGGTCTCAGCTTAGCTTTAGTGCATATTTTCTTATGCTTGTGTGGCAGGGGGACATGATATAAAACTGAAGAAACTTTCCACTCCCAGCTCTGAGCTAATTTCACTTTCTAACTTTCATGTGCAGATGCTGAACTTATTTTGAGGTTCCTGACAATGCAGGGAACCATTTAAATAAATACATCTCTTTGTTTAGGCAAATCACAGAGCAGCAATGGCTTCTACAGTTTGATATATATATTTCAGAAGTAGACTCTTCATTGGATTCATATCCAAAACACACATGAACATAACTCCTCTGTGTGGCTGTCCCTTCTGATTGGGAGAATGACGGTAGGAAGTATAGTGGTTGTCTTCCTGAATTTGGAGAGGAATTGTACTAATTTAAGTGTCTTCATTTTTGCTGCTTTTAATACTGTGTATTATATTCCACGTACATTACCTAGATCAGTTGCAGGTGCGTGATACATCTAGAAGGCAAGGAGCATCTTCCCTTTCTCAGGAGCCACGTTAGGGCAGAAGAGTAATGGAGGGGTCTTCTCATGGAAGGGGATGATCTGTAGCCATCATTCATCTGCTCCCATTCTGAGTATGACCGGGCATTAGGGGTGTATTTATGCAGATGATTTACTTCTCTGAAAATGACTTAGGCGAATTTTCCTTTTCAGATAAGGCACTGAATGAGATGTTACTCTCATTAAGGTGTTAAGGGAAATGGTGATCCAAGCAAGGCTGAAACAAGCAGTCCCAGAAATCATGAAGTCACTTTACTGTTAATGGCATGTTGTGCAGCTTTTCTTTCACAGTTTACTCCGTCACCTTCTGTTAGAAAGATACAGCCAGAAATGCTTCTGTAACTGAGAATAAAATTCATCTTCCCCTGCCTCTGCACTTTAGGTAGCAAGCGCACGTAACGCTCCAACCCAGAAAGAGTTTCAACATTTGTGTTCCCTGCCAGGGAGAGTCCAGACTTCCACTGACAATTCAAATGGATCTTCTGGTTGGCGAACCTCCCAACACAGCTCAAACAGTCATCTTTTGTCTGAGCTCAAGTCATATTATCCTTGAATAGGACTGTTCTCTGACTGCTACAAGGTCATTGCTGTTTTGGCATTTTTTCCTGATGTTTTTATGATACTCATTTTAATGCACTACACATTTTTCTTTTGGGACAGTGCTCAAATATTTGCCCATAAATGCCACTTCTGCTGGGTGAATGCTGGTTTTTATCACTGCATTGCTAAGGGCATTTCTGTTGTTTTCCCAGACCACTGCTTTGGTTCGTTGATGTTGAAACCAATTTCAGCACAGGCACAATGGGTTAACGTTTTCCTGTTTGTTTGTGTAGTGACTGCATCTCTGAGACCAACCTGTAGCAGGCAATGGAATACAGGCATTTGGTAAGAGATACACATAAAAATCTGCATGTGTTTTTGAGAGGAACATTTTAGGGACAGAGGGAGGCAAGACAGGAAGGAGGAAAAACTATGGATGTTGTCTGGTGAAATACAGTGGAACAGGAGAAACATCAATTTTCCTATTTTGTGCTCTATACAATTGTTCACTCTGCAGCTTCTTTTCTATATGAGAAAGGCCACTTTGTTTCAAGGTGCCTCGATAAAGACTGCACAACCTTCGGTGTACTTGGCTGGGATACGCAGCCCAGGAATCTTGAGGGAGCAGGAGATAGGAAAGGAGGTGGTACATAACCATGTTGTCCCGTGAGCACAGTAGCACTGAACCGTGGCATGGCCAATGCTATTTTTACTTTTCCAAATAGAAATTAAATGACAGAAGCCTCGTTTTTTTGGTACCTTTAATTTCATCTCCTTTCTGGATTATACTGAACAGTGGGTGGAAGGGACAACATTGTCTTCTCTGACCCAGCTCTGCTAGAGGCTCATGTGGGTAGCACAAGAGAATCAATATCCTTGCTTCACTGTGGGAGCCTGTCACTGGGATTAGTCCAGTGAGATTAGGAACAGTAAACCTTGTCCCTAACAGCTTTAGTCCGTCTTGAGGTTGTCTTCAACAGCAGGGAATGCTGAGATTTTCTTTATGAGCGTCTGTGTAAAAAGCCTCACCACAAAAATCCCTCTTTGTTTGTTGAACAAGTTTAAGCAGATATTTTAATTAAAAAACTACCAATGGCAGTACATAGCAGGGCACTGAAAACCCTTTCTCTGTGGCAGTTTCTCAGCACAAATACTTCTGTGTGGTTGTGGTCACATGTTTGATTGACTTGGTTCCCAAGCCGATGTTCACAGTACTGTATTCATCTTGTTCAGATGACTGTGACATGCAGCCTGAATGCACTGATGCTGACAGTGACTGTGAGGAGAACCAGACAGTTGACAGCATCTCCGTTTTTCAGAGCTGATGTAGGATGATCTGTCACATGATGCTAGGCCGCAGCCTGTCATTTATATAGCTACAGCTGTAATGTGGGTAAAATGAGCAGAAATGAGAGGAAAAGTGACAAGAGGAAGGAAAAGAGGGAGGGGGAAGGCTTATGTTTACTTTCTCTCACAACATTACACAAGCATTTTTTATTTTAATGAACACAATATTAGTGCCATATCTCAGCTATGTCTGCTGTTTCTACACGTTCGAACAACATTGGCAAACCCATCCATGCCTGCTGTTCAGGATAATATGTCTGCCCAGGCCACATGTCATCCTCTGGGCTAATCCTGTGCCACATCCATTGTGGCTGTTAGGGAAGCCTTTCTCGTTGTGGCTTGGTGTGCAGGAGATGAACAGGTGATCAAAGCCACCCTTCCAGGTCAGACCACCTGTGGTCTCCATACAGTTACTGAGAAGACAATTGTGGAGAAAAAGTAACTCTGTGTATTCTGTTCTTTATGTGGATTTTTTCCTGTGCATCAACTCTTGCTGTTCCTTGTTTGGTTGGTCTTCCCTGTAATTTAGAAATAATAGTTCTTGTAGGACTGGACTGTTCAGAGCTGTGTAAGGGAAATGCAGCTATGCTGCAAGAGCAGTATTCAGAAATGCGTTTTCCACTTGCCATCTGCCTGCTTCCCCACCTGTTCCCAAATGATCACAAAACAGGAAGATGAACACAGTTTTAAAGGGGTGAGGCATGAGCTGTGCTGTCCCAGGCTTTGTGCTAGGAGTTGTCCACCTGAGTGATGTCTTGTGAGTCCCAGTTACCTCCCTACTTCACTTTTTTTCTAGGATGTGCATAATAAATTGCTTGTGACCTAAATGTGCAGAGAAAGTGATGTGCTCTAACTACCACACTGGGGGGGGGGCTTAGGAGAGAAAAAGAACTAGGCTTCTGCCCATTCCTCCCATCCTCTGTTTACCTTCTCGCGTGGAAAGTCAGTGCCACTCGACTTGCTCCTTTCTTGTTTAAGGATCAGTCAGCTTGCACAGGGAGGTATGTGCAAGCGAGGCTGTTCTTATGCATCCTTAAAGTCTTGCTTGACTCTGTAAATCATATTCTTGTGCCTATCTTGGGTTAAAAAGAAAGCCCCGTGATATATGTGGTACTTCTGTGACAAATGTTACATTCTTCTTAGTATCATATGCTTCTGTTGAGAGGACTGGGGCACCACACTTGACAATGATGAATTATTTACAGCAGACCAACAGCCATTTATCCTGTGGTACCATCTGCCATAAAGATCACTTTTTTATCTTAGCAGTTTCCTCCCTTTGTTATTCTTTGAAACAATATTTGAAGATGTGGAAGCAGTGAAGAATGGATAACCACCTCTGGGCCGTGGTTTAGTGGTACGTTCAGATGCTTCTGGACACGTGTGTTAAAGGTTAAATGCTCTTGGCATTTGATGGGAAAAACTCTTAATAAAGGTGAAGTGAATGTTGCAAGCCTAGCATCAGCTTTAACTGTTTAGGATGTTTCCCATGTGCATCCTTTGCTGGTCTCCTTGGTATAAGGGTCATGTTGTGGGCAAGGAGGAGGTGTGACTGGAGCAGAACTGGCAGATGGTCCCTTGAAGGTCGTTTCTTGTTGCTATCTCCTGTAGTGATGCCATATGCCATGCAAGGGGATGTTTCCTTCCTCTTCATGGAGTGTAAACTCATCAAAACAGTAAGTGCAGCATGCCATCAACCCTCAGCTCTTGAAGTTTCTGATTAGGTTTGTGGCTTTAAGATGTTTTTTCACATGTTGCCAAAGAGTATGTAGAATAAGTATTTTTGAAAAGAAATTTAATAACATCTGTCCATGATGAATTTGTAAGTTTTCTCTTTAGTGATCTAACTTTTTTTTCCTGAAATTCTCTTTCTGCCTATAAGATTGAGGGTTTTTTATGTGGCATGAACAGTGCCACATAAGAGATTTTGTGGGAATGAATGCCACCATTGCTTCTGGAATCATAGCTACTCCTCTCAGCAGTTGGTAATGGCAAATATTTCCAACAGAAAATACCTGAAACAAATTACCACAGCAACTAGGGATGAACATTGCTGCTCTATATAACACATGGTGTTTAGAAATATTTTTCCTTTTTTTTAAATGAATTGTGTTTAATAACATCAAAAGAATTTTTTTTTGATCTTGAAAGAATAAATAGAGGCATAAATGAGTTCATGGAAGTACAAATCCTGGCACAGTTTTTCAGGCAAATTTGTCATCAAAGGAAAACTGAACAATGTCTGAGTAAAGGAGTAGAGCAGGATGTGTTTGCCCATTCAAACAATTTGAGCCCTTTCAGCAAGGAATTTACCTGCTTTGCGTTATGCCACCTTATGCCACTGGCACTGGTGTTTAATATCACTCACTAATCAGTGCTGACTATGACCAGGTTGGCCCAGACAACAACTATAAACCTCAACTTTACAAATCCTTAGAGGGAGGAAAAGTTTTTGTGAGGTAAGTCAATCTGTTTTCCCAAGGCTAAGGTAAAGATCCAAGAGTTCATAGTAGCCAGGCCACCAAGGCTCAAAGTAGTGTAACTTTTCTTTGTTTTACTCATCTCTTTTGATCTTTACATTTTATTGACATCTGTCGACCTATTTACAGTTTGCTATTTAAGTTATTCTTTGAACACGGTATTTCAAGGGCTTATAGATAGGTTTAAGATTGCAAGGACTGCCCACAAAGTTAATTAAAAAAAAATCAACTATTAAAACACTGATATTTAGTCCTACTATTTAAAATTTTTAACATTTACGTGTGGGTCATAACTAAATACTGCCAGCACGTACAGTCATGCAACTTCTCTTAGGTAGTATAATAGACATTTATAATAACTTATTCTTTGTGTAAATATTGAACTAGTCATGGATGTTCATTTGGCCAAACTACTAACAGATACCATGTTACATCAGTTTTTTTGGCTGGTGTCTTTAACAGAACTTCTGTTGCTGATTTGGCCCTTTCCCTTCAGTCTTTCCTTCACTGTATTCTAAAAAGCATACCCAATGTTCTTGCAGAACTTCTGCCCCTGTTTGGAGCAGGGCAATACTTTGTAACTTGATAAGATCAGGCGTGGGGAAACTGAAAATTAAAGGCAAACGGTCAAATTAAGGTTTACCCTTTTTTTTTTCCTTTGACCTTCAAAGATTTTTATCAAGCAGCATCAGGTTGATGCAATGAGCAAAAATAAAGAAAGTGTGGAAACTTAGAAACCAAAATCTGACTTATATTTATTTGAGTTTCCTACTCTAGAATGGCAATTTAAAGCACTGATATGCTGACATTTCTGACCACTGAAAGTACCATTTTAACTACTACATAAATGAGAAGAATAGGAGTAGCAGAGCCAATGTGCTTTAGCATTGTCCAGTTATTGGATTTCTTGGGCTCCAACACTGCTTCTACAGGTAGAGAATTGTTAATTTTTGAAAGGAAGCGGTTTGGAAAGAGAAAAAAAGATAAACAAGGTTTCAGGAAGCAAGATGAGATTGGTAAGTTAATGCTGTCATCATAATGGTTAGATTTCAGGAAGTAAGTTAACGAGCTTTTACCTGCAGTAGATTCAGCACCATAGTGCTGGACTGGTATGACATGTTGCGTGGGATGTTTCATGCCCACATTTCACTGGCAAAAAGCCAAAAGCCACACCTTAAAACGCTGTTTTCCAGATTCTCCTAAGTGAGCCTTGTTCTTGTCTGTTCTTCATATGGGCAGTGAATGATTTGTGTGTTTAGTTGCTTACACTAGGCTTGAGTTCAATTCAGCTTAATTACTGTTTTGTATAAGCTGCTGTAGAACTCTATTACTTCATTGTCCTGATTTTCAAGTGATACTGGATATAGAAGTCAGAGGAAGAATCAACAAGATTTTGTCTAAATAACAGCATAATTGATCTCTATTACGTAGCACCTTTGTGTCATCCGACAGGACACACAAAGAATTTAAAGAGGTTGTAAAAAAAGATGCAAAGAGGGTTCATGCATACATGATGACTGCTAGGATAGAGTGTGGCAACTGTGCAATACCACGTATTATTAGTACACAATAGTAAAAACTAATTTACTCAACAGAATTAGCAGTGAGATTTGTTTTCTCAGGCAGCAGAATACAGCTGCCTGGGTTGGTATTTGGCTAGTATACTCGAGTTGATGTGTAAATTCTGAAGCAAAAATTACTGTTATTCTGATTCCATTGATCAGACCTCTGATAACTCATCTAAAAAGTGCGGTTCTCATCAGTACTGCATTTACTTTTGACAAGGCTTACTTTGTAATGTTTTTGTTGAGGGGAAAATTGATCTCCATCCTGCAAGGGAAACATGATATGGCCTGGCGTTCCTCTCTTTAGGTAATAGGGTTGTAGCCAATGGTTTAAGATATGTTACTGAGCTTTCCTTAGGTTTCAGAAATTTTGTTATTTGTTGGAAGCAACTCCTGTGTTTAATTTGGCTAGGAATGTTGTAAGTGGTAGAATTGGCATGGGATAGGCTGCTCGTGGAGAAGGATGTTGGAAAGACACGGAACACCTAGGTACAAAGCCCTGTACAGAAGGCAGGTGGTGAAATCTGGGGAGATGAAATTCATCTTCAGTAGAAACCCTTCTTTCCTGGCTGAGAGTTTCAGTGGACCGTCACAATGTGAAAAGGCCACCTGTAATGCCTGCTCCCTAAGCCTGCCTTCCAGAGCAGCCAGTTTCTTCATGAAGTGAAGGTCTTTGTGTTAATGGGAGTGTATGACAATGTAATGTGACTTTTGGAAGGGCTACAGCAAGTTCTGAATGATATATGAAATGAACAATCCCTGCCTGGTGCAGAGAAAACACTGCCAGCAGTTCTAACAAGGGGCTACTTCACAGATTTTCCACCTCAATCAGCAACGCAGTTGACATCCCCTGAGCAAAATCTCTCCTTTACTTTTTTTCTCTCATCTGTACAAGCAAAGAAAAATTCTTCAGCTTTATAGCTTACCCACTACCTAAAATACTCATTCAATAATCTTTCTCTGTTTCCAGTTGTGACAGTCTCTACAGGCAAGCATCCTCTTGCCACAATTCCATAATTCGTTTAGGCTTTCAGGTACTTTTACTGTATGTTTATTTTACATGCACTAGGAGGGTGGTGAAGACAAGTCTTATTCAGCAGTCTAGTTAGTGGTGTACAACATTTGCTGGTCAAATCTGATGCAAAAAAATAGTAAGGAAGTAAACAATAAGACCAGGTAAAGAGGGATCTTGTTTAATATTCCTGTTCTAACAAAACAGTGGGTTTTACCTAGCTAGTATGTATTGGAATAGAGAATAAAATAAATTACATTTTGGAAAGTAGTGGCTTGCAGAAGAACTTAGGTGGCATCATACATAACTTCATTAACTTGATTTTTTGCTGCTATGCTGTGGCAGAAAAAAAGATCTGATGTGACCCATGAAAAAACCCAAAATTTAGTACTGTTTGTAATCTTCCTCTTAGGATGATGTGTCCTGTTCTGACCAAGCTGGGCTATCAAATGAATTAAAGCCTAGAAAACAAGCATCAGGATGAGGGGCTTAAAGTGTTCAAAGTTTTCAGCTATTTTAAGAGCAGGCTGAGAGGCCATTGACAAAGATGCCTCAGAGCAGAGGCTTTTCCACTTGGCTGACAGAAGTCTTGAAATAAGAAGCTGCTTTCTGGCTGCGAGGTCTGTTGAACATGAGACTGTTCCTCTGGGAGAGAGACAGAGACAGGGTTGTGATCACTTTAGGCCTTTTGATAAGCCTGGGCTGGATGTCTGTGTCCCTGTTCAGCTAGCTTTGCTGGCCTCTTTTCTTTAGGGAAGAGTATTACACTCAAAAGCTTATAGCCAGTGACACCATGTTAAGATAATTAATAGGCTGAATGTAATGGCTCAGATTTTCAGTGAGCTGTCTAAAGATGATCACGGCAGATTTCAGCTCCTCCCTAGTGCAATAAGCAAAGATTCTGTGTGATGCTTCTTTTCATTGTTATTGATTGCTTTCCTCTGCAGCACTAGAGATTGGTCAAAGCAGGAGGTTTCTTTGCAGGTGTTACTGAGAGTGATTACAGATTGTCTTGGTTGGTTTGGGCGGGGCTTTTCCCTGGGTCAGGTTGACAGGCCGTGTGGATCTTTAACCTCATATAGTATAAGGTGTGGTTTATCTGCTAGGTTCATTTGTGTACATCTCACATGATTAATTCCTTGCCATTGCAGGGCTTCCTCAGGTTTTACCAACCCTGTGTCTATGGCAGGCAATCTTTTAAGGGCAGAGGTACTTCTCCCTCACTAAAGTCTTTAGGCATCGACTAGGATGTTTTGGTTAATGTCAATGGTCTGTGAATACACAGTAGGTGGTTCTGGTATCCTTTTTGGCCTCAATTTTTAGGGAATGATATCTATATGCTCTACAATTGATTAGGGCTGGGGTGGTGATTTAGGAAAGCACGCTTTTCTATTCTGAAAAAAAATAAGGCCTGACTCCTTCAGAGGGCTTGTCCTGGCAGCTGGAGGAAAAGCTTAAACTCTATTGAGCAGACGTCCAGCTTGCTTTAGTTTAATTGCAGAGACCAGTCAACAGAAAGAGTTCAGATTGTGCATTTCCATATATAAAACTATGCAATTCTATAAACTGATCTCAACTAGGTATCTGTACAGTTTGAAAAGATATCTTCTTTGATTAGCTTTCTGGCTCTGCGTGGGAACAACTAGTGTGAAAGACAAGATAGCTCATTTAGGCTGTTGTTCTTTTAGTTAAAGTCACTAGATAGCCAGTGAATTCCTATCATACTGTGTACTGGTACTACAGGACTATCGTTTCTACAGTGACATTTCAATGTCAGTGAAGTCAATGAGATATTCCTGAGTTTGAATCCTTTTTCAGAAAACCATACAATTTAGCCCTTCAGTCCGTCTACTTCAGCATTTAAAAATATAGGTTCACCATGTGCATATCAGGAGAAACAGCACATCTGGCTTTGTCCCATAAATGAGAAAACAGCAATTGTGTGACTTCATTCAAATGTTATCTGTTGTTCTACAACTTTCTTTTTTTCATCCCAAAGTAAAAACTTTAAAAATAATTGAAGAACAGAATACTGTATTTCTAAGCTGAGTTGTCCTTAAAAATTTTGAGTCATTTAAATAACATTCACAATACCAGCAGCTCCAGGGCACTTTAAAGAATACGTTTCAGCACAGAGACATTTGAAACAAAAATTGTAATGTTCTAAATGGAATTAGATGAACAAAACCATGTCGTACAGAGATGAAATATAAATAAGTGCTTTAGGCCCACTCCATGAAAAATGTATGCACTTTTTTAAAAGCATTTTTGTTCTGTAGTGGTTTAATTTCTATAGAAATCAGTGGTTGGTTGTGGGTTGTTTTTGTTGGGTTTTTTTTTCTCCTGGTGCATTCTTCTCGAATGCACTTTTGCCACTTGATAAACCCTTCTTTCTACTAAATGTCTGTCTCTGGATCAAGCCCCCAAGGAACTGTACTAGCCAAAGGCATATGGCAACAATAGGCATTCCATGTTCAAATGTCCAACCTACAGAAAGTTCATTTGTCAAAAGTCTGAGGAACATTTGAAAGGAGGCTGCTTCATAAACAGCATCCGCATGGGGCAGATCTGACTTGTGCTACTGCTTTTTGTGCACATATTCCATAATAATTTAATAGGCTGTTTACTCTTCAATTAATAGTTAAAGCAACACTTAGAGAAGCTTGTTCCAAATCCCAGTCTCAGTTCTTCTCTTCTTCCCCTCTCATCCTACTTTTTTAATTTCTTCATATTTTATAAGACCCAGCTGCTTTCCTTCTTTTTACAGAAGTCTTATCCTAGCCCCTCTGTTAAGACCAAAGCACTCTCAGACTTTTTGGACTCTATTTTTGTACCTTTGGAATTGTGTTCCTTTGTTGGTAAGCATGCAAACCAATCTTTGAGATAACAAGCATTAATACCAGTTATAGTAGTGTTGAAAGTTAATCTGACCTTCTGACTTATGCCTGGAAGACAAAAGTTACTCTGGTTGGTACTGTCTGGCAAACAACATACTTGCTTTTTAAAGCTCTAATTACTTATGGTAAATATTTGCCTTCAGTCCTTGGCTTTGTATTAATGAAATGTTTTTCATGTGATTGAGATGCTCATTCTGTAAAGTTATGAAATCACCTTGACTCCCACAGACTTCAACACCTTCCCAGATTAGACCTCAGATAAGTGGCAAGGAAAACAGGGCGTGCTTTGTCCATACCCATATGCTGTAAGCGTGATTCTGAGCTTGTTCTGGTGTAATCCAGAGCTGAGACCAGCAGAGCTGAAGAGCCATAAGCCAGCTTCTCGTAGCTCAGATATATCTGTGTAGGACCCATGTTCTTACACCAGGCCATATCTGTGCACATTCAACCCAAACACCTTCTGAACATACGGACTGTCAAAATAGGCACCTGATTCACAAGGCCCTGATCACATAAATGGAAGTAACTAGCTTCTGAATTAGGCTAATTTGTGTTTACTTAGGACACCCAAATCCTATATCTGGTGCTTAAAATCCCAGGAAGTTATTTCTGGTCCCCAAAGAAGATGATTAAATGGCATCATTAGAAAATTAGTTGCTAACAAATGCAAGATTCAGTTTTGATCTGTAGTTCCTTGTGTATTCCTCTTCAAAATTATAAAATATTGAAAAGTAACTTGAAACCAGAGGTATAGTACCTACTTTTCTATCTATAATATCTTAGCACTAAAAAAAATGTATGACCAATTCTTAGACCCTGGCTGGATTTCAAAAGCAGTGTTTATAAATAATAGACGCAGAAGAGTGAAACCCACCCCACAAGAGTGAAAGCTACTCAATGACAGCTTATTATGTGCCAAAGAACATCATAATTTCCTCCCAGATTACATCAAATTAATCTGAATGAGTCATTTTCCAGTTGGTGGAGCTCAGGCAGAACTTTGATCTCCCCATCACCTGAGCTGCATAGAGATGCGGGGATATAAATTAATGTGTTGGTAGCTTTGGATAAGGTTTCTCCAGTGGAAGTACTTGCCTTGGACTCTAAGGTCATTGGTAAATTTTTCTCTGTTGCAACAACCGTGGAAGCTGCTAACTCTGCAAGGTTTGGTTGCTACAAGAAGAGAAGTTACGATCGGAGCCACTTCTTGTAGTGTTGGGTGGGAGCACGGACTGAATCTGGTCTTAAAATGGATCCAGGCCTCCTCATGGCAGCTGCTAAGTGTGTTTATGGCTAATTAATGATAAGAGCTTTTAATCTGCCTGACTTGGGGCCAGAATGCTCAATCTAGAAGATGCTGACACGGTTGATATCTTTCATTGCCCTCTGGTGGTGTGTCCATTAGAGCATAAGGCTATTGCTGTTACCTGTTGTGGGAGTATGTGCTGCTTGTGTAAGAGAAGCAGATACTGCAGGAATAAGAGAAAAATTAGACAAATATTGGTCAGAGCCTTATTTTATTAGGACCATTGTCTGCTATTTCTTTAGTTTATTGTGGAAATTTATAACAAAAACACAGGTCAAGGTCTGCTGTTACTTACCTATCCTTGTGCAAATCCAGAGACTTCTGCTAAAGCCATACTTATCATTCTAGATTTATACCTCTGCAAAAAAAAAAAAGAGTTGGAAAGTGGCTTGGAAGGACAGGCGAACCTTTAAACTGCTTGACCATTAATCTGTATAAAGTTATGAGTTTGCCCTTGCTACACATAGGAATGTTTTGCACACAAAAAATTCTCAGTGAAAATCCAAGAGTATTTAGTACTGTATAGTTACTGAAGCCAAAATTTAAGTGTGCTGGAGCTAGAACCCTTTTCTGTAACAGTCACTCCTTATGTAATCAACTGGCTCTCTAAGGTTGGGCACCTCAGGTGTGGTAGCCTTAAATCTCTGCCAGTCCTAGACTTGTTGTGTTGGATTTTAGCAGATGAGGTCAGCTGCTTCTTTCAGTTGTGCTGATATTAGTAGAACAAACCTGGATTTACACTGATGAGTCTGCTATCTGAGGTGTGGAAGAATATGAATGTTGTAGCGTAAGTGGCCTACTATAAAGCATTATGTATAATTCTTGCTAGAAATGCTTCCCCGGAGAAAGATACTGTGAAAGGGAGTGACAACCCTGGAATTAGGTGCTTTCATTTTTGTTCATGCTAATTTGTTGACTTCAGTGGCTGTCTACATCTACCTTAATGAACATTTGCACGTTTGTGGTATTTTTTTTAGGTGGGGAAGAAATTCAATATATCTAACAGTGTGCTTCCAGGAATAGGTCTTTACAAGTCATGGCAAAAACATGGTAGGAAGTGAGACAGAGAAGCAACTCTTTTTCCATTTATACTGGAACAGTTTTGGCTGCACAAGGTCATCTTTTATCACAAAGAAGTCCAGATTAGGGGAGGCAGTGGAGAATTTTCTCTGTGGATTGTTTGCATCCCAGCTACTTTTGCTTGCATTTGTCATGGAATATATTAAAATTGTCGTATTCAACAGTCCACACAGCATATCAACTTTGAGACAAGTACTCTGAAATGTGCTCACAGATGATAAATTGCACACTATGTCAGCTACATCTTTGTCATGAGATTCTGTTTTCTATTTATAGTTGAAATGAAACACTTGAGAAAAATTCTGAACCAAAGCAATTTCACAGAAATCTCATAAGTTTTTCCTTGTGTGTATATCAGTGAAAAGACCCTCCTGTGCTATGTTTTTGCTCTGTGGGGCTCCAACAATCATCTTGTGAGATCAAAGTAGGATGCTCTCAAGATTGTGAAACTTATAATGTGTCCATGCAATCTAGCTAGAGTGCCTTTGGAGTATGTTCCTTTTCAAGCATTGCAGGCAAAGAGCACGTTATTGTAACCCAGTGCAAATACACACAAAATTTGATACAGTTTTGGGGAATCAAAACCCATTATCTCCATAACAGAACAGATTATTTAGTTACTTCTTTGGCTTGTCGTCCTAGTTTTGTTCGAAGCTGTCAGTGATCTCTGTGATGTACTTGGCAGTACTTTCTTTTTTTTCATCCTAAAATGATGTCCTTTTCACTTATGGATCTTAAACACATAATCTGTTGCAACAGAGTTGTGGGTAGCAAAAACTGGAAAAGGATGTGTGTTTGGAGATAGCACTAGGTGTGCTTTGAAGCTAGAAGTGTAGCAGCATTTTTTTCTCTGATTATAGTAGCCTGCTTTAGGAAAAATCAAGTCTGGATAGCAGTAATAATGCATTCTGAATGGAGATTGCCTAGGTCACACTGACCTAGACATGACAGAACGTTCTACAACATGCTGACTGATTATTTAAGATAATGTAAGCCTTCTGATGGCTTCCTCTTGCCTTGGGCACCAAAAGGTTCATGGGATATACAAGGAAAATTTCTTACCTCAGAGTAGATCCAAGCAAGGATCTAAGACTAGTGATGGATGAAGTTACATGCAGAAGAGAGGCACTGCTGTCTCATCAGCGTCCTCTGTATAGGTTTCAAACAAGAGCTTGCTTGAGAAAGGGCTTACAGCTCTCTACATGGTGAGCAGGACATTTGCCCGGGAGTATTCAGATCTTTGGAAGCTACATTGTGGAGAAGCCTGGAGTGAGAACAAACTACAGTTTTCTTGCAGTTGTGGAAGTGGCTTTTTATGTGTTACACTTTCTGTGGCCTTTGTGGTTTGCTCTACTGCTTCTGGTCTTATCAAAATGTACTTTATACCCAGCTTTCTCTTCTTGAATGTAAGAGGAGATTTGGTGGTTTATTCCAGATTTACATACACATAACTGATTTTAAAGGTAACTCTAACTTGAACATTAAATAACTGGCCTGTCAAGGTCAGATAATTCTTCAAAATTATGTGTTCCTACATTTGACAGCTCTAAAGCTGCAGTGGAACTAAGGAGGTGCTGCATTTAAATTCTTTTTAACTCTGTTACCTTAGCCATCTGTTGATCTGAATGCCATGGTCTAGCTTAGAAGTGTATATGCCAGGCATTAACTGCAAAAGGAACCATTGCAATAGCAGTGTACTGAATGGGAAAGCTTGAGTTATTTGCTGAAATTCAGTTTGACTAAAAAAGATAATTGCTCATATTTAGCAGCAGTTTTTCAAATACTAAGCTAGTTACTTGTGTCCAACCTTGCAAAATAGTTGTCTTTCTTTGACTCCTGTTTTATGGAGGAAGGGATTTTTAAAAGCTACATATAAAAAAATCTTGATGTTCTTTGTTTAAGTTAATAAGACCACCAAAAAGAACATGAAATCCATTCTACTTATTTGGAGACAGCACCATAAAAGCAGTTTGCTTCCCTGCCCCCCTTTTGTTTTCTCTCTTCTACCTCTTCTCAGTCATCTCCGACTCTTTCCTTCTGTTTCTATTCAATGCACTTGTCTGTGCACTCCTCTACCAGATTTTCGATGACCTTAGAAAGTGAACCTCCCTCTCCTGCAAGTTTGGTCTGCTCATACTGCCAGCTTTCTGCCAATGATATATTTAATCAGGCAGCTTCCTCCTCTGCAACTTGCCTGTCCTGTTTAACTAAATCTTTTCACTCAGAGCAGCAGTAGTGTTAACTGGCGTGCTGGCAGAGGTTACTAAAGATATTTGTCTGGATGCTGACGTGATATGCACTTGAGTCAGACATCTAACTTTTACTACACTGACTTGTTGTTTACTTATTTATTTAACATGCTTGACTGTTATATTTGCAGTGATGAAAAAAAAACCTAACTAGCATCCAGCTCCAAAAGTGTTGGTGGGGGAGGACTGCTGAATTGAAAATAAGCAAGAAGTCTTGCAAATATTTGGCCTGTTTAATTCACCAGCTTTTCTTTATAGAGCTCTTTTGTGGTATAAAACTATTCATTGACCAAGAGAGTACATTGTTCATTTAGTTGCTGTTTTGTATCTTGTGTCAAACAAAAGCCATTGCCTCCTATAACAGTAACAGCTGAGTATTTTCTTTGCTCATGCAGTTTTCTCTCCTAGCTGCTAGATCATCAAAAATTCTAATCAACTCTGATTTAACACAAAGTACTATGTGGCATTCATCATCTGTTTTAGCCTTTAATGCACCATGCAGGTTTTAATCAAAGGTATGCAACCATTAGCAAAAAAAGAAAGACAAGAATTATGACGGTCTCCTAAGCAGAGCTCTTAAGCCGACATCACAGGCAGCAGATAAGTTCATCTCCTCCTGCTGAGCACAAATACAGGAGAAAAAGATGGACCTTGTTTGAAATAATTACAGGAGAGCACCACTGAGGTTTCAGGGTCATGACTTCTGTTGTTTTGTTTTCTTAGCAAGTGCTAGGACATCTTTACTTGGCTTTTGTGAATATTGAGAACAAATGTTGGCACTGTTGCTTTGGTGTGTGGCCTGCTGGATCATCTACCCAGTTTGGTGTACACCTCTATCTTCCACTGCTGTCAGAGGGAGCTGAGGGGGTGTGCGAAACTGAATCACGGAATCACGTAATTGTTTGTGTTGGAAAAGACCTTCAAGATCATCAAGTCCAACCATAAACCTAACTGGTTTAATTGCATGCATGAAACAAAACTTGTTTTGAGTACTTTGTTTGCATCACGGCTTAGCATGCATAACCTCTGTTCTCTCTGGTTCTTGTTTATTTGCCTTGTATGCATTTCTATCGAACTGCTGGTTGCTGAATACTGTGAAATATATTCACAGGACAAAAGAAGGTGTTAAGTGGTTTCTGACAAAACGTTACCAGAAATTACTTTTTTCCTTGTTTTTTTTCCCCTGTACTCTCTACCCTTTTTTTGCTGCTCAGCTTTGATTAGGGTTATAAAAAGGAGTACCTAAGTTTGATTGGAAGATTTAGTGCAACCTGAGTTTAAAATACTTGCAAGCTGTACAGTTTTTCTAAAAGCCATCCCTTAAGAGCACGCGAGAAGGCAATTCTAAAGTGTTGGAAGTGGAGCAAGTGGGGCAGAAGGCTGGCTTGGCTGAGCAAAGATCTTCTAGAACTTAGGTGAAAAAGTGTACGGACATTGGAAGCAAGGACAGATTGGTTACAGTTCAGGCTGGCCAGGGCTGTGAAGGACATCAAAAAGAGCTTTTCTAAATGAATTAACAACAAAACGAGGACCAGAGATAGCATTGGTCCATTTCATGGTGAGGTCAGTCTCCTCACAAATAGGGATGTAGACAAAGCAGAGAGGTTTAATGCCTTCTTTGCCTCTGTGTTTAACACCAATGATGGGCCCTGTGACTGGAGTGATGATAAACTCCCAGCTGACTCTGAAGTTGTTGGTGACTTGCTGCTCCACCTGGATGCACATAAGTCTGTGGGGCCTGATGGGATTCATCCAAGGGTACTGAAAGAGCGGCCCAGTGTTATTGTGGAACATCTCTCCCCTGTTTTTCAATGGTCTTGGGAATCTGGAAAAGTACCAGTTGACTGGAAGCTGGCAAGCATTGTCTCAGTTTTCAAGAAGGGTGCTAATTACAGGCCTGTCAGTGCCTGGTAAGGTTATTCTGGGAGTTATTGATAAACATCCTGCTTAACGAACTTCATTGCCTTTTATGATAAGGTCACCCATCTAGCTGACCAACAGAAGTCAGCAGATGTGATGTGTTTGGGTTTTAGCAAAGCTTTTGATGCTGTCTGTCACAGTATCCTGCTGGGTAGAATGTCCAGCACACAGCTGGACAAGTCCTTAATACATTGGGTGAATAACTGGCTGATGAGTAGTGCTTAAAGAGTTACACTAAAAGGGGTTACATCAGACTGGCAACCAGTCACCAGTGGGGTTCCCCAGGGCTTGATTTTTTAGGGCCAGTACTCTCATATTTTTGTAAATAATCTGGACGCAGGAATTGAGTGTGGAACAAGCTCCCCAAGGGAAGCAGTCACGGGGTCAAGCCTAACAATATTCAAGAAGCATTTGGACAACGCCCTTGGACACAAGGTGTGAACGGTGCGATTGTCCTGTGCAGAGATAGGAGTTGGACTCTATGATCCTTGTGGGTCCCTTCCAACTCCATTCATTCTGTTGTTCTGTGATTCTGCTAATCTCCAGTCAAGTGGGACCTCCTCTGTAAGCCAGGTCTGCTGATAAATGATGGAAAGTGGCTTGGTGAGCACTTCTACCAGTTCCTTCAGTACTCCCAGGTGGATCTCATCCAGCCCTACAAACTCGTGCATGTCTGAGAAGTGTAGCAAGTCGCTAACTATTTCCTCTTGGATTATGGGAGCTCCATTCTTTTCCTCATCCTTGTTACTCAGCTCAGGAACTGGGTACCCAGAGAACAAGTGATCTTACTGTTAAAGATTGAGGTGAAGAAGGCATTAAGCCTCAGACTTTTCCTTATCCTTTGTCACTATGTTTCTCCCCACATCCAATAAATGCTGGAGATCCTCTTTAGCCCTCCTTTTGCTGCTGATGTATTTATAGAAACTTTTTGTATTGCCTTTTACAGCAGTAGCCAGATTAAGTTCTTGTAGGGCTTTGGCCCTCCTAATTTTCTCCCTGCATAACCTTATGATATCTTTGTAGTCCTCCCAAGCTGCCTACCCCTTCTTCCAAAGGCCATAAACCTCTTTTCTTTCTGAGTTCTAGACCAAGCTCTCTGCTTAGCCAGACTGGCCGTCTTCCTCATTGGCTTGTCTTTCAGGACACCGGGACAGTCTGTTCCTGTGCCTTTAAGACTTCCTTCTTAGGCTCATTTGCCCTTCAGGAGTGCCTCCCAGAGGACTCCTAAACAGGCCAAAGTCTACCTTCCGGAATTCCAAGGTGGCAGTTCTGCTGATCCTCCTCCTCACTTCTCCAAGAGTTAAATACTCACTAGGAGGAGAGTCTATCTGGCATATTGGACTTCCTGTTCCCCTCAGAAAGGAGTCACCCACAAATGTAACCTGTCTTTTCTTCCTTGTGGAGATGGTCTTGATACAGGGGATAGGTTTTTCTCACCTTGGTAGCACCTCTGGTGCAGGTCGAACACCATCCTCATCTTCCATTGACTGGCTTTCCACCTCAGAGCCTCATACCTGTGTACAGAGGCATCTGGGAAGGCGATGTAGTCAAGGAGGTTGTTTGCCTGCAACCCTGAGCATGGACTTGCCTCGATTCTCTCCTTTCCTTTGAGGTACTGCTTTCAGCCTGCTGGGGAAGGGGTACAAGATCCCCTTGATCTTGTGCTTTTTCTGTTCCTTTTTCTGTCTCAGGGGAGGGCAGAGTCTGGCTCCACCAGTCTCATTCTCTGACTCCCTGAAGCTCCTTAACCTTTGTGCTTCCTTGTGTAGTTCTACCACCAGGCAACCATCCTCCTGATCACACCTTTCACAGTTGTTTTTATTACTGCCATTCCTTCCAGTGAAATACTCTGATACTCCTTGCAGCCTGAGACCTGGATGGCTGCATGCTTTTGTGGGAGCTCTGTCTAAACACTCAGCCAAGTGCCTACCTTATTGTAGCCAGGCCTTTTGGCATCTCATTTTCTCCTAAGTGAAGTCGATTAGTCACCTCTCCTCTTTCTCCTAAGTGCAGGACTAGCTAGGTCACCACTGACTTGTTGGGAGAATTAGATCAATGTGCCCTGCTAACATGCAGGCAGCAAACTTACCCTATTTCTCCTGGATTCGGCCTCTCTTCCAGCACCTCTTGCTTCCCTCCGTCTTTCATCAGAGACATCCATCCTTAACAGGATGGCAAGTGGTCACCTCCCGCCTTTTCCTGACTCGCTGCTCAAAAAGCACCCGAGATTCTTTTGTTTGTAAGGATGCACAGTCATTCAATACCAGATCAGGAGGTCCCTCCTCTTGCCTTCATCCTACCTCAGCTCAGTAAATCAAAGCCAAGCAGCAACAAGCTGCTAGTGTGATATCAGGCTTTGAATCCAGTTTGATATGGGGAAGAAGCACTGGTCAGTGCTGCAAAATTATTTCATTTCTACCTAGTTGAGAGAGGGATGAAAGTAGTCTTTTTAGGGAGGGGAGCAGGCTGTGGATGCAGTAGCACAGTCTTTCTCCTGCCTCGTGAACTCATATGTATGCCTTGCTGGAATTGGCTAGTGTGAGGGTGAAGGACCTCACACAACCTAGTGTGTCCTGAGCAAAGCTACCCTTAATTTGGTTTGATGTACTTCAAAAGACAGCTGCAGTTGTTTACTCAGTCTTTCCCCTTGCCTTCTTTTTTTCTCCCTTTTTCCTCAGTTCTGGTGTAAGCAGAGCCAGGTCCTGGGTTAAAAATAAGTGGTTGTGACCTGTGCCAGCTTTTAGCATTTTCTTGAAGCTGTGATAGCAACAGGGAATTAAGGCACATATCACTTTTTGGCTGTGTCCTGCCCAGCTGGTATGGGGCAGGGTAGGGAGCTGTCAGTCACTCAGTGACCCTGCTGTGAGTGGGGAGTCACTATTCATTATAAATGAGTGATCTGGAGGCCTTTGGCTTGTGAAGCCTTGCAAATGGTGCATGGGTGGAGTTCCTCCTCAGGCTTGCTCACATAGAGTATGAACTTAGTGAACTATGTTGATTTGAGGGGATGCAGCAAAATTTCCCCATGTCGTGGCAAATATAGTGCACAGGGCTGTGGACTCAGTTCCCCCTTAAAAACCTTTACCACTAGTGGGAGCTGGCCCTGAACACAGGCCAAAAATTGGTCTTTGTAATGTGTTGTCTGGGGGCTGGGGCCTGATTTTGTTCATGCACTTTGTCCAGTGCATAGCAGCCCATGAGGAATGGTGTTCAGTAAGGCTGCACGTGTGCTTCCCTGCGTCAGCTCCCATGTTCAGCCTGCTGGCAGACTGAGGTCCCAGGCATGCCTGGGCTTTTGCACTGGTAGCAGAAACACTGTGTGACTTGCTGACTTTTATTTTGACATGGCCTTTAACGTGCAACATGTGTTTTTTTTAATGACCACCTCTGGCAAAAGCATAATTTGGTTGAGGGATGGGGGAAATGGATACTTTAAATCTACCTGTGCTTCCTGTGTCTGGCCTGTGCCCAGCTATGCGTGGAAGCCATAGGTTTTCTACAGCACCAAGGGCCCAAATAGTGGGATTGTATTTTCAATTTCCTATGTAATGAGTCTAAAACCTAAACAAGTTCCTGTTGTTTTAACCCAGGTAGGTCATTTGTGGGTCTTGGTTCATCCTTGCAGTGTATTGCTGTGGGTTCCAGAGGTAGGTAATCAGCAGTACAGTGTTGCAAAGATTTAGTTCCAGGTCACAGACAAGTAATGAAAAAACAGCAGTCACTGAGGATTTGATTTACACACTGCAATGACTATGTGATATAGCCCCTTTTGTGACAAGGAAGATCTCCCTCTGGAGACCACATTCTAACCAGTGGCAAACATACAAACTCCCTGGTGCTTCAGATGTCAATTATACCAAAGCCTTTTATTGTATAAAGCAGCTCTGTTATAATAATACTGTCTGGAACAGCAATAATAAAGTGAATAAATTTCCAGACAGCGGAGATGAGAGGGGGAGATTGATCAATACAACAGTAATGATGGCCTTGTCTTTCACTGAAATAATTGTGATAGGGTTTCTAGCACTTCCTTCCTACACCATGCTGTGTGGCAATGCTGGTTTACTACCTGCTGGTTTTGCTTTTGTATAAAAAGGTGTTAAAAAGAAACGTCTGTCAAGTTTTAAGGCTGTGAGACTTTTTTTAATGCAGTGGTGTTGTTTTAGCGAAGATGGTCTGAGGATATGAGAGATGTAACCTTCGCAGGGAGAAGTGAAATCTTATCAGACACACTGACACAGTTAGGAGAAAAAGAGTTTTGGGCTCAGAAACCAGTAACAAGGTCCCCATTTTTACAGGTAATTGCTCATACTTTATCATAAAGATGTCATTTGAAGGCCAGAGTTTTTCCAAGTGGACTCATCTTCCTTTCTTGGATATAGAAAGATCTCTTCTTTGAGAGACACCATGAGGATTTGAATATGTAAGCATTCAAAAAAAATCTCTGTCATGCTAAGAATGTTTTTCATTAATGTGACCCCATTTCTTTTCTGATAACGGTGTGGTGTTTTCTCAGTTATCCCACCAAGTGTATAGTATGCACATTGAGACCCATTGGAAGAAATATCTATTGAATCTTTCGATTCAAAAAGAGATAATTTTTTTTGAGAGTCAAATTTTTGTATTCACATAATGGGAAGCCATATCCTCATAATGTGTTCCTGAACGTTGGTGGAGAAAACAGGGAAAACCCCATTAAGGAAGAAGATAACAGCATATTGGAAGTTATTTCGTTGTTATGTATAAAGTCCTAACATTTTCTGCGGTATCTCAGAGTTACTTTATTTCTCAATATGCTGCAATGATGGATTCCATGCATTTTGTTTTGTGAAGTGAGAGAAATTGAAAGAAAACATAGCCTGAGTCTAATGATAAACCCCCCCTCTCTTGATGCTCTTCATTACAATACTTTTCAGAACAGAAAAGACGAACTGCTTTTGCAGTGGCACGAGTCCAATCTCAAACTAGAATCAGTTGCTTTGCCAACACTGAACACAAAGGATGTTCATTGTTTGCAAACTGAATTTTTCTTAGTGCGTGCAAAACCAACGATCAGATTTCTTTTTTCCTTTAGAGAAACCCCTGCAGTGAAAAAACTGCAGCTGATTCTGTGCTTCCCATCCTGGTTTGCAGGAAGGCTTCTTGCTTCACAGTGTGATTTCTTCATAATAGCTGCATGACAACGGCATGCCAGTATTTTGAAAAAGCAATGACCAATGTTACAATGCAGTTGCTTCTGTTAGCTACTCACTGCTGCTTTGGGGGTTTTCCTTTGAGAAAATAGATTTGCCTTTGTAGTCTTATTCTTCTGAAGCTCACCTTGCTATATTATAACAAACGTGTATCTATGTCTGCTTGTATTATCTGTAAGTTTTGGCAGGAGTAGAGGGACTTTTCCCAGCCTGTTCCCTGCTGTCACAAATAATGGGTTGTATCGTGCTTGAGATCAGCTGGTGAAATTCCATGTTAAAAATGAGGAAAGGGCATTTTTGCCTTGTTATTTTTTATCCAAAATCTGCCTTAGAATCACTTCTTTCCATGAAGCTTATGACTTTTTTTTCCTGCTATCTAAACATAATTCCATCTGACTTTTCATTGTTGCTGTGCCAACATTGACTTTACATTCTTTTTTCCTGCCCTCATGTAATTCCTCCTTGGTATATTTGCAGAGAATAATCACATCCCTTTCCATGTCTTTTGCTGCTCAGACATCACCTGACAATATAAGGTCATCATGGGGTGGTAAAACCTCACTCAGACATTCATATTTAACACCTGAGATGTGGTGGATATGGCTTCTGCCTGAAGACTGTGACTGCAGTATTTTGTATCTTGAGGACTGGATTCTGCATGGAGGGCAGTGATGACAATTTTGCAAAATTGTGTGTATTTATTGACCGTACCTCCCTGAAGAGCATTCCGTAGGGTTCCCTGATACAGAAAGCTGCTCCCATGCTAGAGCGTGGGCTGTATGGATTCCATGGAAAACAGTCCCACTTGCCAACAGGGGAATGAAAGTGGTCTAGATGCTGCATTACCTATATATGTACTAAAGCTGAATCAATTTTTATTTGAATCTTGCCTACATGTCTCTTCACGCAGCATCACACAGTTGGCTGCAGTTTCCTCAAAAGTCTTTGCAGCTGAATGATGTGTTTTAAATTACTCTGTGGTTTGTGGAGGTGTTCAGTATTAGTAACCCAAGCTGCCTTTTTGCTATCGGTCACCTGGCACAGTTTTTCTTCCCTGACTAAATGAGCTTAATGGGGTCAAAATTTTCTATTGAATCCTCACAGGAAGTTATTTGAACGTTTTCTGCAGAACATGCAGTGTTAAAGATTTGCTTGCTCTTGCACATTTGCACTGGTTTAACATGACCACAGAAATGTTGGTGGAAAACTTAAGAGGAGGCTGTGTATATAGTATCACTGATTTGTTTTAAGAGATCCTGCAGAAACTTGTTTGCAGTTTTCCTGAGCAATCATGTCCACATATCAGCATAAAAACTCCCTTATTTGCCATTTGCTTGTATTTATCTCAAGCTGACACAGGTCTCTTCTGCAAAGAGAATTTCTTTCCTGTATGTTATATATCCTTCTGTATTTTCCAATATCTGGTATTACAGGATGTTCAGTGGTTTTCTTGGTAAGTTGCTATACAATATCAGTTATGGCATTTATCAAATAAAAGAAATGGCATACATTTTGCAAAGCATTCTGCTTTACTTCTATTTGCAGATTTTTTTTCCTGCTTGTTCACTAATTGGCAGCACTGAGTAATTTGTAATCTGTCTTCCTGCTGAACCAGTGAGTGTTCTGTGTGCATATGCATATGTTTATAAAGTCTTAGGATTAGTCTACATGGTAACTAGAACCAAAGGAAGTAACTGCATTCTAATTCATAATATTTTGATTAAGGTCTATTTATAGACCCTGGTTTTGATGTAATTTAAGCTGATAAAAGAAATCACATTAAGCTATACTAAAATGGCTCCAAAATCTGTGTTTCATGCTAACTACTGCTGAAATGCTAAGGGTGTGATTTACAACTGATTTAATTGGATTGGTTCCATTTACCATCTAAACAAGCCCTTAAATGTTGGAGTGCTTACCACCTGTTGTGACTCTTACCTTACAGAGATCTTTGTTCACAGGCAGGAGTGTGTGCGCTATAATGAGAGAAGAAAAAGAGGGCTATAAATGTGCATGTCAGCTTATGCATGCTATTAAGCTTGCCTCTGGAAAAATGTGAAGCTTTTTCTAAAATTTACAATAAATTTCTTCATTATGTTAATGGCAATTTCTGCCTGGCTTCTGACAGGTGTTGCATTTTCTTCTCATCAGCAGGGATAGTTAATGTGGAAAAAGATTTCTTTGTTGTACCTGTAGTTTTTCATGCTAGCTCCTTTTTGTGCTGCTGCTGTACAAATCTAGGTCTTGTAACAGTTTGTAAGCAACTCTGATAAACAATTCTGAAAAATATGAGGGTTTTTTTTTAAATTTAATTGGGATGTTGCATTTTGAAGCCAAGTCTTTGCCATAGTTAGGTGGGAAAGATATTTTTAAGACAGAATGGTCTGTACTGGAGAAACCCTGTGAGATATTTTGATGTAACCAGGCTGGGCTGTGGACACAAGACAGACACCCTGCTCCTCTCGTTGTCTTCTCTGCAAATATAATAGCCTAAGTCTTCCTTTGCCAGTCTTCTACAAGAGTTCTGTCATGGAGAAGCGATGGTAATTGGAGCTTGAGAAGCAAAGCTGCAACGGAGCCCTCTGAGGATGAAGGACTGCTAGGAAGAGGCAGGATCCACCTCAGTGGGGCAAAAGCATCCTTGCCAACAGGCTGGCCAACCTGGTGAGGAGAACTTTAAGTTAGGAATGACGGGAGAGAGTCAAGATGACCCACAATCAAGAGAGGAAGAGGTCATCCAAGCTGGTAAGGAAAAGGTGCAGGGTGATGTGGACAAGACAGACATGTTGAAACAACAAAACAGAATCCAAGGATGCTCAGCCCCAGTGTGTGCATATGAATAAGAAAGTGCCTACAGGACAGCATGAGGGAGGGAAGCTCTTGTGCCTTATCTTGAAAACCGGCACAGCTGGGTGCCTTTCTCAAATGCCTCTATGTTAACACACACAGCCAGGGGAATGAACAGGAAGAGTTACAGGTCTGCATGCAGTTATAGGTCAGTGATCTCCTTTGGAATTGCAGAGATGTGGTGGGATAACTCTCACAACATGGCTGGACACAGGCTCTTTTGTAAAGATAGGTCTGGAGAGCAAGGGCAGGAGTAATTTTTTATTTATATGTGAGAGAGCAGCAAAAACAAACACATGGAGCTATGCTTAGGAATGGACAAAGCCAGCTGAGACCTTGAGGGTCAGGACTGGAGGGCAGAACAATATGTGTGAGATTGTGGTGGGTGTCTGCTACTGACTTGCCTGTTCAGGAGGAAGTAGTAGATGAGGCCTTCTTCAGATTCTTTCAAGAATCGTTGTGTTTGCAAGTCCTCTTCCTCATGAGGGACTTCAGTCACTCTGGTATCTGCTGGAAGGATAGCACAGCAAAGCAAAAGCATTCCAGGAGGTTTCTGGAGTGCATTCAATGAGAAGGGTCCAAGAGAGCTGGTTGAATTTCAAGGATCACCTCTGCAAGCTTGAGATGGGTCCATCCAAAAATGCAGGAAGCTAAGCAAATGTGCCAGGAGGCTGGTAAGGATGACTGAGGATCTTCTGACTACAAAATGTAAAGGAAGAACTGTAATCAAGTACAGTTGTCCCAGGAAGATTATAAACACACTGTCCAAGTATGCAGAGATGGGGTTAGGAATGCCAAATGCCACCTTTTGAATTTGGTGAGGGATTTGAACTTCTACGTGTATATGAGGTGCAAAAGAAATATTATGGAAAATGTGGGCCCACTGCTGAACAGGACAGGAGACCTGATGACAAAGGACATGGAGAAGGCTGAGGTACTGAACACCTTTTTTGCTTCAGTCCTTACTGATAGTAGTTGCCTCTGTAAATCCCATATCTCTGAGACTAATAGGAAAGTTTGGAGCAAGGATAACTTGGCCTTTGTGAAGGAGTATCAGCTTGGAGAACATGTAAATGAACTGAACATGCACAAGTCTGTGGGGCCTGATGGGATGCACCCTTGAGTGCTGAGTGAGCTGGCTGGCATCACTGTGAGGCCACTCTGAACAACATGTGAAAGATCATGGAGATTGGGGGAGGTTCCAGAAGATCAGAAGAAAGCAAATGTCTCTGGTATCATCAATAAGGACAAAGAGGATCCAGCGAATTACAGGCCAATCATCCTCATCTCAGTCCCTGCGAAGGTGGTGGAGAAAATAATGCTGGAAATCATTTCTAAACACATAAAGGACAGTAAAATGATAGGAAATTGTCAGCGTGGATTTATGAAGGGGAAGTCATGCTTAAGCAATCTCATGGCCTTCAACAATGAGATAATTGATTCAGTGGATGCAAGAAGAGCAGTTAATGTTGTTTGTGTCTTCTAAGTGTTTTGATAGCGTCTCCCATAATACCCTCATGGACAAACTCAAGAAGTACAGGCTGCATGAGCAGATAGTGAGGTGGACTGAAAACTGGAGGATCAGCAGCTGGAAGCCACTGTCTAGCGGTGTACCCTAGGAAAAGATACTAGGGCCAACACTGTTTAATATCACCATTGATGCTTCATAGAATCATAGAATGATCTGGTTGGAAAAGACCTCTGAGATCATCAAGTCCAACTGTACCTGTCCCCTTACTAAACCATGTCCCTAACAAACTCATCGACCTGCCTTTTAAGCACCTCCAGGGATGGTGACTCCACCATCTCCCTGGGCAGATGTTCCAATGCCTGACTATCCTTTCAGTGAAGAAATTTTTCCTGGTCTAGTCAGAACCTTCCCTGGCGCAACTTATGGCCATTTCCTCTGGTCCTATCACTTGTCACTTGGGAGAAGAGGCCAGCACCCACCTCACCACAACCTTCTTTCAGGTAGTTGTAGACAGTGATGAGGTCTCCCCTCAGTCTCCTCTTCTCTAGGCTAAACAACCCCAGTTCCCTCAGCCGCTCCTTATAAGACTTGTGCTCCAGCCCTCTCACCAGCCTCACTGTTCTTCTCTGGACATGTTCCAACACCTCAATGTCCTTCTTGTAATGAGGGGCCCAGAAATGAACACAGTACTCGAGGTGTGGCCTCACCAGTGCCGAGTACAGGGGCACAATCACCTCCCTTGTTCTGCTGGTCACACTGTTTTTGATACAGGCCAAGATGCCATTGGCCTTCTTGGCCACCTGGACACACTGCTGGCTCGTGATCAGCTGGTTGTCAACCAACACCCCCAGGTCTTTCTCCTCCAGGCAGCTCTCCAGCCAGTCTTTCCCAAGCCTGTAATGCTGCATGGGGTTGTTGTGCCCTGAGTGCAGGATTCGGCATTTGGTCTTCATCCTGTTGGTCTCAGCCCATTGATCCAGTCTGTCCAGATCTCTTTGCAGTGCCTCCTTTCCCAGCTTGGTGTCATCTGCAAACTTGCTAAGGGTGCACTGGATCCCTTCGTCCAGATCATTGATAAAGACATTGAAAAAGACTGGACCCAGCACTGAACCCTGGGGAACACCACTCGTGACTGGTTTTCAACTGGATTTAACTCCCTTTACCACCACCCTCTGGGCCCGGCCATCCAGCCAGTTTTTCACCCAGCAGAGGCTGTGCCCGTCCAGGCCAATAGCAGCCGGTTTCTCAATCAGAATACTGTGAGAAATGGTGTCAAAGGCTTTACAAAAGTCCAGGTACACCACATCCACAGCCTTCCCTTCATCTATTGGCCATGTAACCTTGTCATAGAAGAAGATCAAGTTGGTCTGGCAGGACTTGCCTTTCATAAACCCATAAACTGGGCCTGATCACCTGATTGTCCTGCGGGTGCTGTGTGATAGCACTCGATATGATCTGCTCCATGACCTTCCCTGGTACCGAGGTCAGACTGACAGGCCTGTAGTTCCCCGCATCGTACCTCCAACCCTTCTTGTAAATGGGAGTAACATTAGCCAGTCTCCAGTTAAGTGGCACTTCCCCAGCCATCCAGGACTGCTGGTAAATGAAGGAAAGGGGATGTGACAAAGGGCATCCTCATCAACACTGCAAATGATACCAATTTAGGAGGGATAGTTGGTAGTCCAGATGGGTGGGTTGCCATTCAGCAGTTCAGTGGGACCTCAAAAGGCTGGGGAAATGGGCCAAAAAGAACCTCAAAATGTTCAACAAAGAGAAATGCCGATTTCTGCCCCTGGGAAGGAACAGCACTGTGTACAAGGACAGACTGATAGTGCATCAATTGGAAAGAGGCTTTGAAGAGAGTTTGTTGACCAAGAGCCAGAAGTGCACCCTTGCAGCCAAGAAGATCAACTGCCTGCTGGGCTGCAGTAGGTAGACCATCACCAGTATGTTGAAGGAAATTATTCCTCTCTGCTCGGTCCTTGTGACACCCATCTGGAGTTCTGGATCCAGTTCTGGGCTCCCCAGTGCAAGAGAGACATGGACATACCGGAGCGTGTCTAGTAAAGGGCCATGAAGATGATTAAAGTAGTGGTACATCTAACATGTAAGGAGAGGCTGAGAGGACTGCTCACCCTAGACAAGAGAGGACTCAGGATAGGTCTTGTTGAGGTGTACAAATACCTCATGGGGCAGGAGTAGAGAAAACAGATCCAGACTGTTCTCAGTGTGCCCAATGAAAGGACAAGAGGTAACAGGCGCAAACTGAAGTACAGGAAATTCTGTTTAAGCATAAAAGAAAACTTTTTTTTACTATAAGAGTGGTTGGACACTGGAACAAATTTCCCAGAAACGTTGAGGAGCCTCCATCCTTGGATTTACTCAAAACCTTACTGGACCAGCCTGCTCAAGTTGCCTGTGCTTTGAGCAGAGGTGTTGAATTAGAAAGTTCCTGTAAGTACCTTCACACCTCACTGATTCTGTGAATCAGTGATTTTTGCACTGGTCTCTACTTAAGGTAAATTTGATTGTGGATTCTGCTAGATGTATGCCTCTGTAAGGAAACCAATCTGAAGCTAGGAAGTCACTCTGAACTTCAACTGAGATAGTACAGGTCACAATACCACCAACAGATTGGGGTAATATATTTTAAAAAACCCAACAACCCCAAAGCAGGAAGTTACCTTACTTCCCTTTAAGGCATGATTACCCCTGCTTCTACCAGCAACTTCCTTCCTCCTTGACCTCAGGTAACTCATTACTTTGTCTCATCTTTTCCTCTTCAGTGTTCCACACTGCTCTGCATGTTCTCTGTCTTTGACTTAAATATTACCAGCCCATTAGGTTCACCATTTCCTGCTGGGCCAGCAATCACAATTAAAACGTCTGACATTAGAGTCTGATTCAAGCAGAAGGCCCTACTGGGACATGAGCTCAGTGGCAAAAGCAATAATCGAGCTTTCAATAGGATTTGCTTGCAACCTTATTGCTTTCCTGAGATACTGAGAAATCTAATGCCTTTAGGTGCCAAATTCTGTCCCCTTATTCTTTCAGATTTTCACTTCTTTCTTTGCTCTTTCCATTTCTCCACTGTGTAGCCCCTATTTCCCTGTGATCTCTAGGATCCCATAATCTAACAGCCACTGTCTTTTTCATTTTCCAGAGTTCATCAGAATTATGGATCTTTCTGCCTAGAGAATACTGGGATCATTAGTGTTCAGCTCTTAGCCACCTCCCTGTTCCAACCAGTGTAATGATGTAAAAATGGAACATATTATTTGGGTGGAGGTCTCTTTGTTCATATGCTGTCATCAGTGAACATCTCGAGTTTCTTCATACATTGGTTTTCACAGCATTCTTCTTTAATATCTTCCAGAATCTCTGTTTTCAGGCTTTAGCAAATGCAAAATGCTGGATTAAATCAGTAAATGAGTCTCTAAGACTCATGTGTTTTTTGACCTTCATGTGCTCCCTCTCATTAAGACCATTGTTTTTCATTTTCCTCTTCTCAGAAATGTTCCCATTCATCTATAAGATGAAGAGTAACCTAGGTGATATCTACCCACCTTGGACATATTTTCTGCTTTCACACTTTAGTCATCCTCTACTTTTCCGTTCTTGCTCGTGTCGGATGTGTATGCCATGTATTTCCATTTCCAATCTATCTATCTATATATTTCATACTATAAAGTTTATGTTTGATAACCTCTTTAAAATGCCTTATGATTTGTTCTTTACTTCCGGAACTGACCCTCAGAATTTCAGAAAGCCAGACACAACTTTTAGGATGTCAAATGGAGTCCTTCAATGAATGCCCAGATTGTGTCTGAAAGTAAGGAGGCTGACTCTTTGTACAAGCAGGTACTTCTCTTACACATGGAGCCTGCCAAACCATTAACAGTATCACTTAGCAGCTTTGCTGCTTCTTGCTCTTCCAGGAACCATAAGAAACAAACAAATTCATCTTATAAATAGATTATCAATTCCACTGAAAAATAACCTGTCCATGGCCTCCTCATTCTCAGAACTCTAAAGTTTTGTGATGGAGTTAAAAAAATAATTCTAATTAAAAAAAAATCCCTGAATTTCTGGGGAGTAAGACCACATTACGTTTGTAAAAATATGAACATAGAGCTGCGTTTAAGTAATATCCAGTGTGCCCTGAGCAACACGTTCTTTCTTTAAGAGACTAGGTTAATATTTTCACGCATTTAAAGTTTTTAGTAATATTAGACAGGATATTGTATGTGGCAGAGTCATTTCTATTTGGTTTGCCCAGCTAACACCAGAATTCCTGGAATGTTCTCAGAGTTGATGTGTAGCTTCCCTCTACAGCAAGAGCCCATTATCACAGACTCCCTTTGCCATGAATTCTCCAGAGCCATCTAGAAATAAGTTCAGAAATTTTCCAAGGATTTTATTTGAGTAGCTCAATATCTTACTCAGAGCCAAAAAAGCACCTTGTCTTCTCAAGGTAAAAATGTGTTAGCTCTTGATATGCATTACCCTTCTTGTACATTTTGGCAAAGACGAAGCAGAAAAAGGTGGATTTCTTTTTTATATTTTTTATATTTCTAGAAACAGTAAGACGTTTCATTTCATTTGGCAGCTAGGATTTCTGCTTCTGAAAGTTATACTGTGGGGACCGTGCCTGCTGACTGAATTATGATAAATCTATACCTCTTCTTCTTTGGATTGGATTTTGCTACAGTAAGTGATGCAGTTGAAAGTCATGGGGATAATCATGTCATCTCAGAGACACAAGTGGAGCATCGTAGGTACTGGGACACTGGAGGTAAAACCCTAAGAACAAATAAATCTTAGTAATAAAGCTCACTGAAACTAAGGATAAAGTCTTAACTGACACAGGGGTTTTCATCAGGCTGCTGGTAGCAACTGGATTTTGCACACCCGCCACTTTACAGCAGATTAATCAGCTTTTTTCTTCTTTTGCATGGAAGGTGCAGTGTATAGAATTGAAATGAAATCCTGTAAATCTTGGTAGGACTGAAGACCCTGGAGACAGATGAGCACAGGCATGGCATGGCATGGCATGGAGTATGTAGTTAGGTTAACCTTTTCTTTCTACAGGCTTCTTTCTGATATCCCTCATGACTCTTATTTCTCCTCTACAAGCAGCTTGTAAGCATTTCAGCAAAGATTATGTTGCAGTGAATCTTTTGCAAATTAAACCTGATTTGTTGAAGTTAAGTTCTGTTTCCAGTACTGGTTTATGTTTAGGACAACTAATTGCAGTAATGATAAAATCAAGGGAAGTTGAATGCAGACTGAGAATACTAGAGCAAAGAAATAAACACTATTGCAAATACTGGAGGACATCATTGCCTGGCATATGTAGTTATAACTCTCCTGGACTAGGATCTATCCTGTGCAAGGTACTTAAATTCCCTAAAGCTTTGTTAAATTAATATATTTTGAAATTGTAGGAGGATTTGAATGTTCACTTCGTCTTTGTAGGATTGTAACTGACTTTCCTCTGAAAAAATGTTTTATCTGTCAAAAAGCTTCTTCCTTCTTCAGAACACTTGCAATTCTATTGTTAAAGCTATGTAATCACTTTCGCAAAATCAACATGGAAAAACAAATGAGGTCTGTGAATGGAAAGATGACTTAGTGGTAACTAATCTATGGAGAATGCATTTGTAAAAAGTATTATTTGTCTCTTGGCTTTTGCCTTCTGCTAAAAAAACTTATTTAAAAATTATTTCAAAAGCTGAATAGAAATAAGATAACAAAGCCAACCAGTGCTATCTGGCATGTTTCTGTTTGTCTCGTAATTACAGCATCATTATCTGGATTTTAGCAAACGTCTGCCCAGTGCTGAAATTATCTGAAATGTACAGACAACACACAAATCTGTGTACAGGGGTAAATGAATTATCCAAGGTATATCTATACTTTCTGGGTTTAAATATCAGGTTAAAGGTAACAGGAAAAGTACTGCCTGTGAGCATATGCCTCTTCAGATGTCAGTATGGTTGCTGATGAATCTTCTGTTAGTATCTTCCCTCAAAGCTGTTGCTGCACTGCCAGTTCACACAGAAACAAGCACACATGAAGTCCTATGCATGAGATGCAAAGAAAAGTATCATTTTTTTATCATTATTTTTTTTTTGCTGCAGGATATCTTCTGCTAAATCAATTGGTTGTTGCTCTGGGTTGATGTTGAGAATGTCTGAAAAATTGTTGCCATGGCTCCACTTCTTCCCTTTGTTCCTTCTGTCTTCAAAGTCACTCATGCCTTTATGGCTAAACAGTCGCTCAGACTGGAATTTCTCCCATTAGACTCTCCTCCAGCTCCATATGGAGGAGAGCAATGAACTACCTTTAATACAATGTGGTCTTTGGACATTCAAAGGGCTACAAAACAAACACAGATTTCTTGTTCATTTGAGTAAAAGTGTGGATGGTAAGGCTCTGTATTTTTACTGTTGCTCTTAGTGGGGGTAGTTGTGTACAAGTGAAGAAATACTGCGTCTTCAGTACACTTCTAAATGATCTGTTCCTCTTCGGAAGCTGCCAGTTGTGTACTCAGTCTTATGCTCCATGTACATCTAAATGCTTCATTAACTTGTGCCAAGAGGTGGAAACTAGCCTGCTTGTTTTGATACGTTCCTGATGATTTTGATTGCAGATCTAAATATGCAAAGATCACAAGATCCTGCCCACTAGCAGCCAAAAGGATAAAATTTCACATTTGTTACTCTACAGAATCAGAGGAAAAATAATCCTAACAAACCAAATCCAAAAAAACGACGAGAGCAAGCTCTTGAAGTTAGAAAGAAACCCAGGAGGAAAAGCTGTGGTTAAACTGAGAGACGCGTATCAAAGCAGACCTTTCCATTTTATAGGATGATAGAACAGCCCAGGTTGGAAGGCACCTTGAAAGTTCATCTAGTCTGACCTTTTATAATCTCCCAGACGAGATTATCTAGCATCCTGTCCAATCTTCTCACGTGACAAAACTTTCTGACTCCCCATATACTGTAAGGGGAGAGCTGAGTATTGCTTCCTAGCCTGCCTCATCAGATTGTCGCGTTGGTGGCTTTCAATCTGATTGTTAATTATTCTTTTTTATTGCATGATTTTATATTAGACACTTAGCTCTTCTTTGTAATTAGACATAGCAATTATAGTATCTTTTTATATTACACTGGAGTGTTCCTTTAATGCAGACATCAAAAAAACCAAACCAAAACACATAAAATACAAAAGAAAAAAAAATAAGGATTGCAACAGTAATGCTTGGGTCCAAAGAAGTGAGGAAGCAGGAGAAAGCAAGTTGCAACTATTGGTTTTGGTTCCAGCAAAGCAGTTCATTTTTCTTTTTTATTCTTCTCCAAATTATGTTTATTCATTTATTACAATTCACTGAACGAATTAAATATAAAACCAATCCAAATTTTTAAAGACAGACACTATGTGTTGTATCTAAATGAAACTTTTTTGTTGTTGTTTGGTTGCTGGGAAACATTTGTCTTCTTGGTGTAAATGTTTCCTGAGGAAAAGGTTACATGGGGTGAAAATACTCAGGACAGAAGAAGTAGTAGTAGAATATTTAACAGCACAGATCAGATTCGTGCTGTTCCTTCATGGCAGCATTTGCAGTGATAAGCAGTTTAATGGCTTCCCTTTATCTAAGGAACAACACGTGTATTCCAGGAGTACTGTTCCACATGGTCCCATCTGAGAGTTTGTTTCAGAACAGAATTACCTCCCCCATGATAAGAATCTTTACTTGAGGAATTATTTTGAAAAAAGGCCATCTGCTAGAGAAAAAGAAAATAATTTAAAAATGTGTGATTCAGAGAACAAAGCTTTGATTATTGCTCTCTCAGGAAGATGGATGAGAAAGCAAGGGTCCAAAGAGCTGTCCCTGGAATGCGTTATAGAACAAGCTGTTGGGATTGACTGTAATGTCATGCAGAGGCTTGTTGTATGAGATACACCCGTTAGTTGGCTCCCAGCTGGTTTACAAATAGCACAAAATTAGTGAAGAAAGAGATACCTTCCTAGTGCAAGCACCATCAGTGTCTGATGGCATCCAATGGGACTGGTGTGGTAAACTGCCCCTAGGAGGTAGCTGGTGAGATGTTTTAAAGGAGAATATCATTAAGTGTTTGCTGAACCCAAGACATTTGAAACTAAGGTGCCTTTACAGTAGTCCAGCAGCTAATTCTTAAGTGCCTCAACAGATACAATAGCAGAGAGACGACCTCTTGCCAGCCAGATTCTAGTCATACCTCTACGAAGTCCCTAATCCTGTTCAACATAGAATTCCATGTACCATAAGATTTCAGTCCAAGAAATGTTAAAGTTTGGATGAACTCTCTTATTTTTACATGATTTTAAAATCTTCTTTGATTCCCCCAGTTGCTTATATAAGTATGAATAACGAGTACCTTCTAAATTATGGTATTCCAGAGGAAAGTCCACAAATAAAATAAACCTTCCACTTTGTTAGAGACTTGAGTGCAGGAGGACAACTATCCTTTGTAACAGCTGTCTTTGAAAGTGCTCAGAAGATAAGATACATCAGCTGTGTTAAAACAAGTCATTTTCATCTTATGCTTACACCCTGCAATTCTACTTTTTAATGCCTAGGCAATCACACTGCTGGAATCTTATTCAACCATTGAGTAAAATATATGTTCGTCTTGCAATTATGTAAATAAGGTAAGTGTTTAAGATTTAGACCAGGAATAATAATGTTCACATCATTGTCCCCTCAACAAACAGCAAGCTTTGGATATAACATTGGTTTTGCTATATATGTTCTTTGTCACAGAAAAACACAGGCTGACACAGAGATGATGTGGTATTCTTGTTGTTTATAAAACAATATTTAGGCAGGGTAACTTCTACTGCCATTTACACGTGTTTGAAAGAAAGCCCTATTTCATCAATGGGAATGTGTCAGAATTTTGTAATAAAGCATGTTGTGCAATATATTTAAATTCGGTCCAAATTTGTTAAAGTGTAGTGGACGTGAAAGATACATACTCAATGTGACATTTCAAATAGGGAGAAAATATGATAATGAGCTATTTCCATGTGTTACCATCCTTCTGGTTAAATAATACTTCTGTTTTCAATGAAGCCACTGAGCAATAACATTCATTTTTGGAGTTCCACAGTGGTTAGAGCTGATTGTATACAGGCTGTAATCATTATTCTAATTCTGCCCAGGAAACCCTGTCTCCCCACCACAGAGAAATTTGGAATAAAAAGTCTCGTTCCAGGAAAAAGTATTTCCAAATAATCCTGGGCAACAGATCAAAATATGAGCTCCAAATCCGTTCCTTTTTCTTAATAAGAATCAGCACTTTGAAGAATGCTGCTTTGCAAGGAAATAATTACATTAGTCAACCTCTTGGCACTGGTGTGGGCTGGAGCCTTCTCTTAAAATGAGGCCCAGCCTCACCCTACAGTGCATCCAAATCCCCCAAAGATGCAAACAGATCCAAGACCCTTTGTTAATAGGGCTGTTTGTTCACTGCCGGAATTCCCATAGCTCTGTTGCAAATGGCTGCATCCTCACAGGCAGAAAGCTAAAACATGGGACAATAGGACAGAAAGGGATCTGTACTGATGCTTGAGGCAACCTTGGGTAAGAAAGACATCATATTGTGTTCTGAAGAGTAGAGCACAAAGAAGGAGCTAGAAATAAGAAGTGATTATTTCTATGCCGCCCTTTGCATACAAAGGATCTGATCACACAGATGTCAATTTTAGCTCTGCTTTAGACAGAAGGCCTTTGGGTAACTATAGTCCAAAGGGCTGGTGAGATGTGATTATATATTTGCCTCTTGCTAGGTCTGTTCTTTGGATTTTAGCGCATACTATCAAGACAGCTCCAGTGTTCAGGACCTTACGAGCATTAGCTTGATTCTGCAAGAATTCTGTGAGACTGCTTTGATTGCTCTAGGCTGGAGAGATCTTGTATTTAGGCCAGAGAGTAAACCTATGCAGCTTTCACTTGAGTGACTTTAAGAACAGCAAAAATAATTCCTTTTTTTTAAGCCTCTACTTATCTAATTTCCAACAGCAAAAAGGTTGTACATCTTTGGTGAAGGACAAAAGGCAAGCAGTGCCCATTATTGGATATTGAAGTGCAATGCTGGAGCCTTGATCTACAGGAATAAAAATGAACCTCACCTAGAATCAAGACCTTAAACCCTCCAAGGAAGCATCCAAGCTGGCGAACATGTCCTGTCCTGAAGAAGATGGGGTCATCCTCAGACAAAATACAGGGTGAATGGGTGTGTGTTCAGGAGGAGAGAGTGGGAGAATGAGCCAATATCAAAGCTAATATCTTCATCACCGAAGGGCAAATCAGGAAGAATTTGGAAGGAGGTAGTGGTGTTACAGCTGTCAGTGTGGCGTGTTTGCGGCATTGAAGGAGATGAGAGTTTAGTGCTGGTCAGAATTTTTCTGCAAGAATGTTTCTGTGTAGAAATAAACTACTTATCCATTTTAAAAGGGATAGGTTTGGTGCAAGAGAGACTCCCATCCTCGTATTGAGTGTGAGAAGTGCACATGCATATCTGTCCATCTCAGTCTTCTGCTTCCTAGTACCTGATGCAGAAATCTAGGTCCTGCACACTCAAGTCTTCCCCTTTGCCTCCTCCAGATCAGATATCACTAATTCAGTCCAGCATCTCCTGGATGATTGTCCTGGCAAATGGAAGCTTCACTGTCTCAGTCTGAATAAGGATAGTTGTCTTTCTGGCTTTATTGATCCAGATACCTTTGTTCTTTACTAAATGGAGAATAAGAAAAAAGAACGTGAAACTGTGAAATCTGTTGTGGACTATGGGGAAAACCATACTTCCTTGTGATCAATGCAGTTACCACTGGCAGAGGGATGGTGGGAGTTGATTGTCCCGACAGCCAGAAGAGAAGACAGTGGGCTGGAAAGCAAAACCAAGAAAACTGTTTGATGTAGTGAAGAGGGAGAGCTTGTGGAATGATGCATGGAGGGAACAGTGTGCAAAAATGGAAATAATACATCAGGCAAAAATATTGATTTGAGAGAAGAACAGAAGTGCCAGCTCCACAGATCAACAGCTCAGGCAAATTACAGAAATGAGGTGAGGATAGGTTCAGACAGAAGCAATGAAGATCTCTTGCATTATGTTCCCAGACAGTGCAAGAATGGCACTGAATTAAATATGGTCTGTGAGAACCTGGAGGGCAGCTGTTTATTAAAGCCTTGACAAGAGAGAGAGAGATGAGGACCAGGGCGGTGCTGTTGGGTTTGGAAAAGGAAGGGTTCAAGAGGGGTGTGAGGGTAACAGTTAATCTGAACTATTCTGTATATAGGGTAAGATACAGAGTCTATTTTAAGGGTGTAACGCGGACGAGACTCTAAGAAAATAAATCTGGTTGGGTAAGGCAAGGGTACTAAATACCACATGACCTCTGGTAAGCAAGGGAGTGAGAGGACACAGTATCTAGAAAGTATCTAGAATGGAGATGGAGGGGGATTGCCTTTCTGATTATGGGTATCTGTAAATTTCCTGAGATATAACGGGCAGAGGATGACTAACAAATGACTGAGTCACATAAACCGTGTGACAGAGAGTCTAAATTCAGCTGCTGAGGGATGTGAATATTCACATAAAACTTGGAAATTTTCCTCTAATACTATTCTGGTGCAGGTGATTCTAACCCTCCTATAGCAAAAAAAAATATAAAAAATTCTGCTGTTTGGAAATATCTAGCTCAGTAAATAGGTCAATATTCATACTGGCAAGCAAGTTTATTACCTGATTCACTCAGATAAGTGAAGATCATCAGAGGGCTGTAGCACCTCCCATACAAGAGTGGGCTGAGACAGTTGAGGTTGTTCAGCCTAGAGAAGAGAGGGCTCTGGTGAGACCTTATAGCAGGCTTCCAGTACTTAACGGGGGCCTGCAGGAAAGATGGGGAGGAGCTCTATCAGGAAATGTAGTGATAGGATGAGGGGGAATGGTTTTAACCTGAAGGAAAGGAGATTTAGATTAGATATTAGGAAGAAATTTTTTACTGTGAGAGTGGTGAGGCACTGGCACAAGTTCCCCAGAGAAGATGTGGATGCCCCATCCCAGGAGATGTTCAAGGCCAGGCTGGATGAGGCCGTGAGCAACCTGAATTAGTAGAAGGTGTCCCTGTCCATGGCTGGGGGTTGAAACTGGGTGGTCTTTAAAGTCCCTTCCAACCCAAAGCATTCTATGATTCCAGTGACCTGGTTTGGGGAACTGATGTAGATTAAACTAATCTGTTGTCCTAGTCACCAGCTGGTTATCCCGGTATAATCATGGCTGTATTTCAGATAGTATCTTTAGGAAAAAAGATATAAATGTGAAATACCTTCCACTCCTCAAGACTGGGATAAATTGTTTTCCTGATAGGAATTACTGAAGAAATGAATACTTATGGAAATAAGGATTAATGTCCCTCTCCAACTGAGCTGGAATTTCTGTGTGTACAATAGTGAGATTTAGGCACCAGTGGGCTTTTGATGGGTAGTGTGGATTAATGGAGTTTATGTTCTTCTGACTTGGCCGTGTGTAGTTTACTTGAGACAGGTGAGCTGATCCACTTCTCCCTTACAATTTTGTCACAGGGAAAGAGGAATAGAACTGGCAGGCTGGGTACTGAGGACGAATCTAGATTAAGCAAGCTTTTAGACTCAGGTTTCAGACATTGGTCACATGAAAATCAGTGATAAATCAGTGCCACCTGGTTCCTGAAGCTGCATAGGAAATTGTCAACTAAAAACATGATTTTAAAATGTATGCAACTAATCCATCTTTCCACAAAGAAACAGTCCTGACCTCCCTGTTCAGCAGCATTTTTCCAGAACAGGAGGTGGACTTTTTCACAAGGTTTCCCTGGAAACTCCACATGGGAATAAGGGAATCAAGGAGTTACCCTGACTCCTAATCCTTCCTTAGTGCTCTTCCATCCCTTATTCATAATAGCTAGAGGGTCTCAGCAGTGGATGCTTTTATGAAACAGTGGAGAGGAAGTGTCTCTGATTTTGTTTCTTTGTGAAAAGTTTTGCTGTCACAATTCCCTGGATGGTACACAGTGCTCTGGGCTTCTGCCTGCACAATAGCTAGTTTTAAACATTTCTGTTTAATCAAGAGTGAAGTAAATGTCAGAGATTCAATGTTCTAGATCAGCAGTTTCCAACACTGATACATCTTAATCAAGCAATTAGGCGCCTTTTTTGTTATTGTTTGGTGTTTTCCACATTGGAGAAGAGAACAGATTTGCTGCTTTGCTCTGATGACTGCTAGCAGCAGTGTTTGTTGTTAACAGAGACATTTACACCTAACCACCAGTTGGCAGGTGTTAACACTTTGTTACTTGCTATTCCCACATGCTGAGGATTGTGGGAAAGCTGTCAAGCTCTCCGTCTTGTGTAACGCTTCATTCTTACAATAACAACAACAACAAGAAGCGCTGAAAAAACGCAGAAGCTCAGTAGGAATGCAGAGGGAAAAATAGGATGAATCCTCAGGCCTTGCAGTTTTGATGGGAGGCAGTATGAGGCTTTGTGGAAAGTTTGAGATATTTCCTTATCTCGGTTTAGAAGTATGTTGATGGAGGTTGAGTGCTTTTTAAATTTTTCTGTGTTTGTTTATCTAAATTGGTGATATGGTCTGGTCTTATAAGAAATGGAAAACGTACTTTCTGTGTCCCAAAGTTTCTAGTCTGCCTCTGACATTTGTACTTGCTTGCATGCAGGAAAAAATGGTATGAATACAGCATACAATCTGAGAAAATAATACAGAAAGAGGATAGGAATGTTTTGATTGGTTTGGGGGTGACTGGCAAGCAAGAAATGAGAGTTCCTATTGCTATGGTCTTTCTGGAGAGCTCGAATGTGGCCAGGAAAAAAACGACTGTCTGTGAACTATAGCAAATATATATATAAAAATACTTATTTCTCTCTTTTGCTTGCTGTCATCCATGTGCCCACACATACTCTGCCTTTGCTACCACAAGGTCATCATTTTATAGTCAAGTGATCCAAGTGATTGATTTATTACTGATGAAGTGAGGCTTGATTGATTTTTGATTTATGTGAAGACAGTAAAGAAGCAGTGGGAGGTGCAAGGCAGCTGCAGAGTCAACTGTAGAGCAGAAACTCTCTAGAGCAAATGGACCAAACACTACAATGACTTTCATCAGTCTTCAGTTTATATGGCTGCTTTTAATAAGGCTGCGCTGAATAATTGCACCCCTTGCCCTGAAATGGTATTATAATTTCTTTAACTTGCAGAATTATGCCCTCAGTGAGGAGGAGCTTAATGCATTTGGGTTTTGGTGGGAGTGCTTTGAATGGATGGAATGTGATAAAAGGAGTGATGGTGGATTTTCCTGCATGTAGGCTATGGTTGGGTTGCCTCTTGAGCATAGTTCCAACTTTGGAGTCGTTCTTCAGTTCATCTTATGTCCAAACTGAACACTAGCTTTGGGTTATCTTTACAGCGTAGTAGGTAAGATGCTTATCCTTGCACTATGCATAGGATGGGTTCAGGATAGGGTATTTCTTGTGGTACACTCATACTGGCTTGAATCTGCCGATGCCCACCCCGTCAAACATGAAGAAATATCTGCTGACAGGTGGGTTGGCCAAGTTCTTTCCTGGAAAGGTTTTTAGTGCATGACAAGAAGCCCTGTGGGATTTGGAGTCAGCTGAGCAGCAGGTTGTTAACAATAAGGTTCCACAGTCATGCTTTAGTGGCCTGCCTCCAGGCCTCTGCTAGGCAAGGCAGTGTCAACATAGACTTGAAGTCTTCTTAATTTAAGATGATTTTCATTCTGGAAGAATTAATCAAATGCTAGGAACTTAATGAAGGAATCACTGGATTAAACCCTCTGGGCTGTGTTTTGCGTTGGGAGCAATCACAGTGGTCTATTCTGACTTTACAGGTCTGTGATCTGCATTAAGCAGTTTTTTTTAATGGAGTTAGCATTATTTTCTTGACATGAAATCATCCTTGTACCTGTGCATTGCTTTAAGAAGCCTTTATGTGTGCAAAGCCACCTTCTGCAAGCTGCTTCTGAAAGATCTGTCTGCTAAACTTGGGTGGGTGGCAGAGGGACTGGCTTGTGTACGTCTGCATGATGTATTTCCTAACTTCAGACTTCTCTTAAAAGATTACTTGCTCTTACAGGAAGCAAGTCACAGCAATCACTAATATTGGTAAAATTAATATGTGGAACAAATATTCATAAACACATATTGTGTGTAGGCATGGTCCTGAATTTGTTCCTGTGTATATTAAATGATATTTATATATTTTGAAAACCCAAGGTAAAAAAATCTTGTAGCTTAGGGAAACCACAGTGAAAATGAAAGGAAGAAAAACCACTGTTTTCATGAATGGGACTCAGAAAGTCGGTTTGACTTTTGCCACACTTCCTCTGTTGACTTAATTTGTTTGTGCACTGCTTCTTTTACGTAAGTTGGGGCAGTGTGATTTTGCAGGGCTTGGAAAGCACTTACTGGTTGTTTGTCAGGTGCTTAGGTGAAAAATGGGATTTATTGCAGTGAAATTGTAGATGTGACTTGAGAATATGGTTACAGGCTGACAAAAAAACCAAGTTAGCAGGCAATAAGAAGGTCTTTCCTGAAACTGGAAGCCCGTCCTCCCACCTTAAGGCTAGGCATAGCTGTAAGCACAGTCTCATCTTCTGCAGCATTGAGAAAAGTGGGCCACCCCATTTACATGACAGTTAATGCTATTTCACTTTGCAGCAGGGTGGGATGCTAGCAGTCCTCTGTGTGTTCCTTTGTCGGGGCGTAAAATCTCCCTGAAATATGGCAGTAGCTTTACTGTGATGATAAAATCTCACTCACAGTTGCTATTTTCTACTTGTACTGCAGAGGTGCCAAGAGGTCTACAGTGATATTGCTGGCTTTAGACATAGTGATGCACAAGAGTCAGTTCTCCTTAAGGTACTCTTAGGAGTGCTAATCCTGCAGATGGAAGACCTATTACTTAAGCTACTTGCTTATGTGAATACCTGAAGGACTGGAGCTGAGCTTTGTGGCTTCTCAGCACCTTAGCTACCCTACTCTGAGTAGAGTCATCAGCATTTTGCGCAAGGATTCATATTTAATTTGGATTATTTGATTTCTGTAAGCAAAACAGAGAATGAAAGATTTCCAGAGTTCCTAGCATGATTTATGTTCTTTTTTTTTTCTCGTTCTTTATAAACTTCACTTTTTTTTTTTCCCACCCCACCCAGGCTTAAGCAGTGCCGGGAAATTCTGTACTTACCCAGCTGTAACGTCCGAGGAAAGCCAAGTTGATGTTTTTTTTCCATGCATCAAAATCATAATAGTTTGAAATGACTTATTAACTCACTGAGTTTCCCAGAGAGAAGATATCAGATATTTAACTGATATGCCCCTTGTACTTAGCCAAAAGGCCAAACAAGGGTTAGGGTAAGTGGACACACACGACTTCTTTTTCCACGTCCTTGAAGATTTCCCATTAGCTACATCAGAGATTTTCTCTTTTTTTTGAGCAAAAATATTTAATATAGATCAAGTAAAATAGGTTATTTTTTTCTCTTTGCAGCTCTCTTCCTGGTGCAAACTCTGCAGTCTGTTCACGGAGAAGCTATGGTTCATTCCTCAGATGTTTCTCTTGCCTGAAAAGATACAGTGATGACCATAAATACTTTACCTCAAATAGGATAGTTCCTTGAGAATACATATTCTGAAATAGTTTTAGACAAAATTAATTTGTGCATTAGCAAATGGAGCAAATAAACCGCTCTTTGTATATAACCACTTCTTCTGTGTGGCTAATAAAATCATTCTGCATGTTTCTGTCATTTAACAGAAGAGAGGCTTTTTTCTTGCTACTCTTAAGTTCTATAACACTGCAATTCTGTAGGTTAGTACTGTCTTGCTCTGCTAGCAATGGAGAAATGGTTTTTTGGACTGGTAAGAAACACTGCTGTTTTATTTACTGTGCTTTTCAGTAGGCACAGTATATATTCTGGGCCATAGCAAGTGATTACACAATATACAATCCTGCAATGTTCACAAGTATTTTCATCCAAATCAGGATGGCGAAACCTGTATCTGTAAAAACACAATGACCTAAAACTGTTATCTGTGCCTGGGGTTCCCAAAATGCCCAGGGTACGCTCATGCAACAAGAAATTATGCACCAAAATAGAAGCCTGCATGAGAAAGTCTTAAGGCTGCAATAATATTTCCTCAGCCACACTCAGTGGCTATGCCCTTCCTGGCAGAGTTGGACCATATCCACAGGTCATGTTGACTTTATCCAAATTGATGGGGTTTCAGCAGCTGTCCTCTGCTGCTTTCAGGAAGTCAGGTCTGGAGCTGTGAGGTGAAACAGCCCAGTAAGATCAGGAACAGGTGCCAGCGCCTGGCTGTGAGTGATGGTGTGATTTCTGTCCAAAAGAACAGTATCCAGCAATACACACTGTGTTCATACCATGTCTGGGCGTGTCAGAGGCCTTTGTAGGAAGAAATGTGGAATTTGGGGGCAAATTGAGAGCCCTTACTATTCTGATCCCCAGAGATCTCCAGCTGGTATCATAGACTCATAGAATTATCCGGGTTGGAAGGGACCCAAAAGGATCATCGAGTCCAACTCCTATCCCTACATAGGACACTCCCAACATTCACACCATGTGACTGAAGGTGTTGTCCAAATGCTGGTACACCAGGTGCCATGACTACTTTCCTCGGGAGTCTCTTCCAGTGCTCCATCACCCGCTGGGTGAAGAACCTCTTCCTGATAGCCAATCTAAACCTCCCCTGGCAAGTCTTCTGCCATTCCCTCTAGTCCTATCATAGGTTGCAAGAGAGAAGAGATCAGCAGCTCCTTCCCTTGTGAAAAGGCAGTAAATAGCTATGAGATATGATATGTAATTCCTGCATCAATTGTCCAGCTGTTGCCTTGTGCGGATGCCTTCCTGGGATAAGACGTCCATCCTTGCTAACTCTGGTGGCACTCCCTAAAGCGCTCTTTGCTGTGCTGTAGGTTTCAGGGAAATATCAAATAAGAAATGGAAAAGAGGTCTTGAATATCTTCAGAATAAGCAAATTAGTGAAACCTGCTGAAACTACAATAATGCCTAAGAAATTTTTCCTTTCTCACTGAGTTTGTTTATATCTTACCTGTACTTCACAGTCAGACTTGTAGGGAGCTGCTGAGAGGCTTCTCAGGGGAAACACTTTTTCAAGCAGTGAGTCTGAGCTGTAAGACCGGGGAAGTCAAGGAACGGTCTTCTCTCATCATAAAGGTCACTCCTGGAGTACAGATGTTTCACAGACAGAAACATTAATATGTGGAGCTGTGATGCTGACCCTTCACTTTGGTTTGATACTAATTAATTATGTGGATTTCCGAATAGTTGGATCCCAGGTGGCAAATAGTTGAATCCAGGTGGTAACTGGTGTAGATAGCAGAAAGTGAACAGCAACTTTGCTGCCTTTTTGTTTTTTTTTCCTTGGGAACTTAAAAATTCCAATCTTGCTGCATTAAGCTAAGTCATGCAGAAATGTTCCAGCTGTTCTTTGCATTGTGGAAGCCAAATTCAGCATTTTGATGGGGTTGTTTTCCTTTGTTTTTGAGAGACCAGTTGTGAAACTATTTGATATGCTAGGTAACAAAATCTCACCTGTATTCTTCTAGTTATTTGGATTTTCCTAGCTACCTTATTTAAGGTGGTCTCTTTCCAGCTTATTGTATAGAATTGCAAGTTCACCAGGAGGTAAAGCAGCCAGGCTTCTTTGCAAACTGGAATGTCTAGTGGCACTGGTGGACTGTTAGCCCTTTAAGTTCCCTCTTTTCCTTCAGCAAATGCTCTGGCAAACGAATTTTGGGCAAAAGCAGTAAAACACATCAACAAATAATCTCTGTGGTTTGCTTTGTGTTTTTAGCAAGAGCTTTTTCACTATGATGTATGGTGAACCCTTCTCAGCTCCCTCTATTTGCAGGAAAAGGTAATCTTTTCTAATACTGCTAAGGGAGAATTCACTCAAGTATTATTTTATTTTTGAAAGTAAGATTTGTGTCATGTTTTTTCTTAGCAAATTTCAGATGTGAGCTCTCTCTGAAATGCAGATAGTTTTCATCATGGTGTCCTAATGAAGACTTATGTGTGGGCTTAGGAATGAGTTGCCTGCTCTCACTTCACACACACAGTGTAAAGGAAAAGGAATACTGAATTTGGGAATACTTACCCCACCGCATTAATCCATAGAGCAATGGGACCTATATCTATTTTGGGATGATGATGACATACTTAATTTCAGAGTCCTGCTTGTGACTTTCTGCTTGTGCTGTGGTTTGTGGATGCATGATCAGGAGAACAGTACATGCTGCTTGGAGCAGCTCCAACGATTTATCTGAACACCGAGTAAACTCATGCTTGCATGGAACATGGGATAATCCCCCTATCCCTCAAGCAAGCATGGATTTTCAGTGCTTGGCTCCTTCTGGTTTAATGGCAAAGAAAATAATATGCTCATTATCCAACTACGTAGAGTCCTTTCCACAGGACATGTAATTTCAAAGTTGTTCCTCTTGTTGTTTTCAGTGGAGCTGGTTGAGGATTTCCAGGTTGACTAATATTGTTAATCCATGCCTCTTTGACTTGAAAGGTAGTCAGCTCTCGTAAAGTTAGAGCCAACCAACTGGTGAAGGCCACAGCAAAGTGACAGGTGCAGTGTTAACTAACCTGTTATCTGTGATTGCACCAGGTACTGTTCGGTACCTGACCATACGATGGCACAGTAGCCCATTTTGATCTTCATTTTCTCCCTTTAATTGAGTGGCCTTTCTTGTCTCTTTCCCTGCCTATGGTCTTGTTAACTCATGAGCACAGAATGGACTGGCCAGAATATCAAAAGACTGGCTACTTAAAACGAACTAAACCAGACAAATTCAAAGAGCATGGAAGCATTTGCACTTCTGATACCTCCTGCTTTGCGTGCCAAGGATTGTAATGGGAACAAAAAACTTACAAGGTTTGGGGTGGTGGTGGTGGGAGCCTTTTAGTGGAAGAAAAAACCAAAGGGCAATGGAGGTTGTCTTGAAATCTGAGTGAAACGGAAATATTTGCTATGAACGAGTGAATAAGGTGGATCTAATTACTGTGTAACAATACAAAGGAAGATGGCTTAGCAGCACTTTATATTTCAAGATACTAAGGTACTCTTACAGTGCAACAGATTTGTAGGTAAATGTGGAAAATGTCAGCCAGGTCCTTTTTCTGGGGTTTGCTAGAATCATGGAAGTGCTCATATACAAATACTTCAAATAGCACTACCTTCATATATGTGTTAATAATATTCTTAATCTTCATCATATTTTCTCTTGGGCCTATATGCTCCACAAATATTTCTTGGCATGCCTAGAGATCTCTTAATTGCTTGTATTGCTTCAGGCCAGCTTTAAATGAATGTGTAAGGGGAACTTTGCAGTATATGGGATTATTTACGTACCATTACTATACCTGTTTGATATTGTTGATTGTGTGTCATCCCATTCAATAAAACCCAAAGAAAATGCAGAAGGGGAACCTTGATGATTCTTTTTTTATCAAAGTGATATACTGGGAAATCCAATCAGTGATATTCAAAGGTGTTGGGGCTACCTCTGCACATTTCAAATTCCTGATGGTAGAAGTAATTGTTTGTACTTTTTTCAGGGTAGACTAGAGGTAATAAAGCTCTGCGTTGCAGGTCATCTAGAAAGCTAGCTCTAAGCTACCTAGTCTGATAGCATGGAGCTCAGTGTGGGCAGAGGTCTTGTTTCTGAGACTTGATAAATACACAGGGGACATTTCCTCTCAGGTGAGCTTGATTCTTTCCTTTGAACCAGAACTGAGCTACCTTTTTTTTTTTGTCTCCCTCAGCAGCCCTTCCTTTATATCTCAGCATTATGCACATTGCATGAAGCCCTCTGCTTTATGTGCACTGAAGTGACCTAACTGCCTCTGCGGATGGGCATCCAGCAGCTTGAACACATCCACGGTAGTGGAGACTGAGTTTGAGTAAATGCCTGTGAGTGGGGAGACAGGCATAAATCAGGAAATTGGGCCCACAAGATAGCAAAAGAAGTTATGAAATATGGTGCTATAAAAATTCTTCTGTGGGGTTGTCAAACTATTGGCATATATCTGTTGTGGGTTTTGACGTTTCTGGCATGACCAAGAATGACAGCCCTGTGTTTCAGTGTTCAGGATAATTTATTGTGTCATTGCCTTTGAGCCAGCTGTCCCAGGCAGGTACGCTCATGTCCTTTCCTCATTCCTGCACTGTTGCTCTGCTCTGCTGTTTCTGTGTTGTGTTATCTGCCACTTGAGAAAAAAAGACAAGGTGGAAAAATATGCTGCTGCATTTGCTTGAATGGCACGCTGCAGGGGCCAGATTTCTCAAAGAACCTTCTTGCCTGTGTGGCACTGACACTCGAAGCAGTTAGGTGTGCAGAACAAAGCATGTAAATGCCTGCAGAAATGTGGGTGATCATAGCCAACGCACTCTGATGAAGACACAAATGCAGATTATGGGGCTCGGTGTGACTCCAGTAGCACACTCAGAAATGTGTGGCAATGGTCTTGACAGTGTCAGGGTTGAGGTTGTGGCAAAACAGGTACCGAGCTGCATGGATTTACCCCATAGAGCATGCGTGGTTCTTGGGCCACCAGCTGATTTGCCTGAATGAAATCATACCGTGGTTAGAATCCCTGACTCAGTTCCTATTGTGTATTCTCTCTGGTGGTTGAATTTGGACAGATTTCCAAACAGCTTCAAGTGGTTTGAGTGCTATGATGTGGTGAGTGGCCTGGCCTCAAACATGCTGAAGGGTTTTTGTAGTTCAGTCCTTCTGCAAAAAGGAGTCTTCAGCCCTAAAGTGTTGAGTGGACTTCCCCAAAGGTGGGGAGTCAAGCCAGAAGAGCGGCTGCTCGCAGTTTGTCTTTGGTTCATTCAGATTAAAAAACATCAGCTTTACACTTGGAGAAAGAGCAGAGGCCTCTGTTGGCTGCCTTTCAAGAGACTTACACCTTCCTTTTCCTCACTTCTGCAGTAGGGAATTTGATTTCTTTTCCCTTTCACATACCCTTGCCCTGTCACAAACCTACCCTGTCTCTAAAGCTATCACAAGGAACTTGTTACATATCTGTCTGCCCTGAACACAGGATCTTAACCCACTCTCCCTGTGTTCTCTCACTTTTTGTTTTCCTCTTCTCTTTCTCCATTTCACCCCCTGTAGGGCAAAATCTCCTCGACAGAGCTCTGCTGAAATAGAGGCTGCATGTGGGCCAAGAAAGGAGAAAGGATTTAGACACTAAGCATAGTGCATCTTCTTGACAAATAGCCTGATTATTCTGGGTGAAGAAAGAGAAACAAATCTGATTCTTAGCCATCACCACTGAAGCCTGCGTTGCCATTAGAGCCCAGGCAGTGCTCAGTTCCCGTAAGAGGAGCAGGTTGATGGGAAGGTTTCTGCAGCCAAGCTCCAAACGCTCCCCAAGACTCTCTGGGAGCGTCAGCAGATTTCTAACCAAGCCAAGAGAAGGGCCTCAGTGCATTGCCTGGCTAGCTGACAGCACCTCTGAACTATGCGTAGGATTAGCTGTTGTCACACACGCAGCCTTCCTGTAAACTCAGGGTGTTCAGCTCCGTCCCCTCCCTCGGATCATTGCAAAGGACAGGGCCACAGGGGCTGCGGAGGCGTTTGATCTGCAGCAGGCCGGTGCAGCATGGTTAACCCAGTATCTCTGGGTGGTGAAAGAGAAAAGGAAAAGTTGTGAAAAAGGCTTTTTGATTTCATTACGTTCTTCCTGCACCCTATATCCTGTCTGTTGACAGCGCTTAGCAGATCCGTGGACCTGGACTGCCATATGAGTTTAAAAAAAAAAAAGTGAGGGAGAGTGAGCAAAAACCAAGGGAATCCATTAAAAACTGTCTCCGCTACCTCATTAATCTTTTGCAGCAAATAATACATACAAAACTTGGGCTAGCAAAGTCTCCAAAGAAAAACATTTTTTTTTGGTGAGGTTTTAGCAAATTAAAGAAATAAATTAAGTCATTAGCACAGCAGGAAAGTGCTTCAGGCCTCCAGGATTTGTATGTTTTACCATTGTTCTAAAAATAAACTGGGGAAAAAATTCTAAGTCTTTCAGTTGAAAGATAATATTTGCTTTAAGTGGCTGTGTTTGGGCTTTGCTCCTGCACTGCACTTCACCACCTTTCCTGGCCATGCAGCTGACTTTTGGAAACAGAAGATAGAAAATAGTAGGAATGGAGATAGCAAAGCCATGCAGCAAAAGAAGCAGCACACTGGGCATTAGCAGGAAGGATGTAAAGCAGAAATTAACCCCCCTGTGCCTCACCCCACTGCAACTACTGGAGCAACACAGGTCAGGGATCAGCAGTTGGCTTTCTGGGCCCCAAAGGCTCAAACCAGTGGGAAAATTTCTGACAACTCTGGTAAGTTTCAGAAGAGGGATGTCTGGTGCCCGAAATAAATGGTCGGGTTGACCCTCTTCTTTCTTGATGTACTATAGACTGGTCATTTTTTTAATGAGCACACCAAGACTTTCCAAGTTGCCAGAAATCGGAGAACAAGGGCTGTCTTCTGATTCCCCTTCTCCATGGTCATTTTTTGTAATTTGCAGTAAAATGCCTAGAGAAAAGCTTATTGTCTCTCTGATTCTTCCTCTTCCCTAAAATTGACTGCTTCCCCTCTCACCCAAGCTGCTGCCTCCAGACTTCCTTCCCCTGCCTCTCCTCCTTGGGCTACCTCCACTTCCCAGTCACTGCACACTGTCATTTCTTCTTGCTCCACGCAGACCTTGCCTTGAGGAAGAATAACCACAATCACTCTTTCTGGCCTGTCCCAGAAACTGGAAAAACTGTTTTTTTTTTGTCAAAGCCAGCTGAGCTGTGTGATCTGTAGGTGAACAGCATTCTAGAGGAGGTTTTTTTAAAGGTATAAGTGATGGGTAGGTGTCTAGCTTCTCACTGAAGACTATCAGTAGAAGTTAGGTATCGTGGATTTCTCCTACTCCAGCCAGTGCTCACACTGAAGCTGAATGCACACACATTAACATAACAAACATAAAGGATGGTCTCAGAGTTGCAAAGGCAAGGTTGCTATTTACTGGAAGGTAATCTACAACTTGACCATAATTGCCACCCACTTAAATTCTGCGCTGGAGGCAATTACATATGTATATGAGTAGTACAAGGAAATATTTACTCTGATGATCTGCACAGCTTTTTGCTGCTGGAGCTCTGACACTTGTTCATCCAACCTTAGTTCCGTTCTCTGCAGGAGCCCCTCAATGGACTCAGCCACTGGTTTTGTGTGGATTACCTGTGCATGGGGTGTGAATGTGTACAGCATGCACACACACAATCGTACACACACATGCATCGCACTTCCAAGTCAGAGAATACCAGAACTCTGATTATCCCTGGCACTTTCAGTTAGTCCCCTTGTGGCTCTGTTTTCCTGCTGTAGCCTTTAATTTTGCGTTCTTCTACTATTTCACCCCTCTTCCATCCCTGCTTTATTTCGTGCATGGAATGGGCTGTACTCAGTTACTTAAAAGCAATTTAATATTTTGTTTTCTCCTTACTGCTCAGTGTGTGGCCCCTAGGCTTATTTACTGCACAATATCCAGGCCTTGCTCTGATGACAAAATGGTGGATTTCCTCATGGGGTTTTCTCTGTCTTCAACATTGTATGTGTAACTGTGGCTACACAGGTGATGTACAGTGGAACTTGCTCTGGTACTTTTCCCCAACCTCCTGATGATGCTCACTTGCTACTTTCATTCTTGGGATGGTTCTAGAGTGGAAAAATTTGTCAGGGAAACTTGTATAATTTGCTGTGAAGGGATAGCTACTTTATTTTGTTTGTGGCTGGTGCACATTCTATTTTGTTATAAAAGCTGTGGGTGAGCAGCAAAGAGGAAGGCTTGTTTTCTTCTGCCTGCCTGAGTTGTGAAGAAAGGAGAACACTGCCCCTTCTCAGAGGGCTATGGGGAGGGCAGTGTGAGGTATCGCATTCTCCCTAACGCGTACCCCCAAATATGGAGCAAAGCCCACACGAAACTCCTAAGCATGGCACAGAGCCACGACATCCACATGTAGCCCTCATAGAAGGTCTCTTGTTTTGAGTAGCCTGAATCACACCACTGCAGATCCTCACCCCTTTGGCATGCTTGGGCTGCTCCCATTAAGGAAGAAGTGTGAGAAGACCACCTCAAAGCACTGGCCAGATTGATACTCAGTTACACCCAGAATACAATCAGCTTGACAGCAGCTGGATTTCTTTGGGTACATCTGTCTGTGTTGTACACTGCTAAGTCCTAGTGGCAGTCCTGGTTCTGTAGAAAGCTTCTGGCTCTTGCTGTTTATTATGACAACTGAGTGGTTTGGGAGGGTGGGCTTTTTGTGGTGCTGCCATTTTCCCCCGAGGAGAGAGGGAACGTGTTAGCTCCTATAGGACTGTAATAGTAACCACTGTCTATAAGGAAGACCTGTATGATGTTGGGCTCATGTGGTTAAGAAGGATGATGTTTTACTGGGCTGAAGATGACAAGGAATAAACCCCCTTTTCACTGCAGTTACCTTTAGATACATTGCTGGCTTGCTATAGATGATCAGGTGAGGCTGACGCTAGATCAGCATTTGGCACAAGCCTCCAGCAGGCTGAGAAGGCCTCTGAGGCAGCGAGGGATTGCTGCAAGTGTGATGCTTATGTCTGAGGGTGGGTGAAACTAGTGGGGAGGCTAGTGAAGGAGAAGAAATGTTTTTCTACCTATTTAATGTTTTGTTGAGGTTGTTTTCTATAACCTTAGGAGAGCTTTGTTTTGTATTTTAAAGGCCAGTAACGGTATCTGAATCAAGAGATTGCTGGGGGTACATGACCTGATCAGATTTTTTCAGAGCAGGTGACTAGACAAAAGGGGCTCTCTCAGCCTCCTTAAGTGTGGGGAACATCCTTCACCAGCCATCATTCATAACATGAGGAAATATGACTACATGAATGATGTCTCAATTCCACCACTGTAGGAAAAAATAAATCCTTACTCACTGTCCCAGTCACTGTAGTGTGAGGCCCAGGCTCGGCAGGAACCATGGTTCAGTCTCCTCTGAATTGCCAGCTCTCTAAACAAACTGTATGTTATTGAAATGAAAAAATATGTTTTCCACTGGGACTTAAAGTAATTTGTTTTGAGCCCTGGGAGTTTCCAAGCTACCAGATTTTGAAATTGTCTTTGTTAAAACAGGAAAGATATCCCAGAGCTTGGAGATTTTGAGTCAGTGGCCTGGATCTGCTCATCATGGGAGCGAAGGGGAGATCTGCAACTAATTGCAGTGACTGGACAGCAATATTTACCAAGGTAGGGACAGATATACTGGTGGCCTCCCGTTTACGACTTGTCACATAAGCAGGAAAGCAACTGTGTTGCTGTGTGCCCCCCCTCACCTCTCTGATGTTTGATTCCAGCCTTGACTACCAAAAATCTGTAGCAACAGGTTTGTGTCCTTACAGGGAGAAAGGGGAGGAGATGGGCTTGTAAGAGACTTACAAGATCACATCAAACTATAAAGCTAATGTTTGCAATTGGACATGTTCTCTTGAAGTGACTGTAAGATGGCCTCCAGAAAGGCAGGCTAAATTGAAGGTAAGGAATTCTTTATAGGCATGAAATCTACAAAGAGAGTCACTTTTTTTGGTATGTTTGTTTGTTTGGTTTTTTTTAAAAAAAGAGGGCAGCTTGGAAGATGTGGCTGGTACTGAACCAGGGCTTAAGCACTCTAATGAGAAGGCATAGGATTAAAAGGGACTGACACAGGTGGAGAATATTCCACATCTAGCCCTGAATTTGAGTCCAATTTCTGTGATAAGAACTGTCTTTTATGGAAAGCTGAAAGATGCAATAGTGGGAAATAAGTCTGGCCAAAATTTTCATTCACATGAGCTATGTAAACCTTTCTCTCAAGCTGCAGTTACTGATCTATTTTTGCTTTCTTTGCTTCCCAGAAGCAAAAGTAATAACTCCATGCAAAAAGGTTGATTTTCCCAGCATTTACCAAAACCAGCTTGAATTTTTCAATGGCCAATATCACAGAAGTTGCTTGTCAAAACATTTAGAGTGTTTTGTAAGCATCAATGTTGTGGGCAAAAAGGGGCCAACTAAACCCCAGGTCCTAGATAAGTTTGGATCTTTTTATTCACACTTGAAATATAATTATTGTGATCCAGGTACTCTGCCTGATGTCTTTCCGAGATTCTCCTGTATCATTTTGTTGTTGATGGGCTTGTGAACTTCTCCTGGTGCTTGTATCAAAATGTTTAGAAGGGGAATAGCTGAACAAAATCTTCAGGTAAATGCACACAGATGCATGACCACAAATAAATGGTGTCTCCCATGAACAGAAAAGCGAGGCCTGTAGTTCTGGAAATGTTTAATTTAGATTCCTTGACAGGGAGCGATGAATGTTACCACAGTTGTGATCCTGTAGCTGTGAAAACCTTCAGGTTGGCTACCCAGAATATATTGTGGCTTGGGTCAGGAATGCTCTGCTAGGGCTTAGTGGCTTCAGCCTTCCCCAAATTAGCCAAAATCATGGAATCACAGAAATCATACAATGGTTTGGGTTGGAAGGGACATTAAAAATCATCCAGTTCCAACCTCCACTGGATCGGGTTGCTCAAAGCCTCATCCAACCCGGCCTTGAACACTTCCAGGGACGGGACATTCACAGCTTCTCTGGGCAACCTGTGCCAGTGCCATTCACAGTCAAAAATTTCTTCCTAATATCTAACCTAAATCTCCCCTCTTTCAGCTTAAAACCATTCCCCCATCTTATCGTTGCCCCTCACCATTTTTCATCTAGGCCCCCTTTAAGTACAGGTAGGCTGCTATAAGGTCTCCCTGGAGCCTCCTCTTCTCTCGGCTGAACAACCCCAGCTCTCTCAGGCTGTCCTCATATGAGAGGAGAAGAAATGAACAGCATATTTCACCCCTGATGCAGTAGAAGAGTACAAACAAATATATCCATCTCTGCTAGGCCACATTAACATGCACGTGTTGGTTCCTAAGTGCCAGCTCCACTTGCTGTTAGAAATGATAGAGATAGATACCTGTTTCTCTACGCATCCATGTATGTTTTTTTTGACCTGTAGCATACTTAATCCATGGGAAACTCACATACTCATACACGATGTGGCATATATTTTCTACACAAAATACACTCTAGTTTTACACTGGGCTGTATTTGTTACTAGATCCTCAAGTCCATTTCTGCTGCATAGCTAGGCGGGTATGTTTGGTATTTCTGTTCTTTCTGCTGTTCCATTTTTTAAAAAAAAAAAATTGGAACCCCCAAAAATTATCAGAAAACACATAAATAATTCAGAACACATACTATTTTATCTCTGTAAACAGGGCAGAGGCAAACCCCATCCAAACAAGGAAGGGGAGGAAGATGCATTGCAAAATCATGGCTGGGTCACATGAGTCATGAACACACACAAAGATACATCGGAAATGTGGTGCCTGCAATTTGCTGCTTATGCATTGTGAGTTGCTGAGTGCACGTACAGTAAGTTGTGTACACTCTGGCTGCATCTGACTTGTTGCATGTGTGCAGTCACTATTTTCCCATGACTGTGAGTCCAGGCTTCCAGATGTTCAGAAATCACACACAAATGAGAGACTAAGGGGAGGGTGCTAAGATTTCTGACATTCCCTAGGAATTCAGCCCCTTGTAAAATACATGTATAATATATAAATGGCTCACTTTTTATAAAGGGGAAGCCCAGTCCAGGCTCCTGAAGTCAGATGGAAGAGCTCCACTGAATTAAAAAAAAGAAATGAGCTGGACCGGTAACAGATCTCATCTCCCATGCAGATGGGGCAGTTTAATTGGGGTTTTCATCTTATGGGTTCTCAACTGACCACATGGTGAGAGAATTCCTGTAGGTTCCTTTGATTTTCAGCACACATTACACACTACCTATAGCCCATGTCAAAGCCCTAGTCTCTTTATATGGAGATGTTCCCTCACACTCCATTTACTGTGGTTCAGTGCTGCTTAGAGAGCCTGTCCCTGGTCCTTTGTAGCTGCTTGATTTGTTTTAATAGCTCGATGAGGTATATTATTGTGTATATGTTCTGATACACTGAAATTAGACCCATCCTTATGTTACTGTGGTGATAATAAATGTCACCATTACTTGTCTACCACTCAAGTTCTGATATGCACTGCAAAGCTAAAGATAGCACAACAAGCAAAGTAATATCCTGGGCTGGCATATCCGCAGTGTAGAACACAACAGGCGAGTTCAATCTTTCAAAAGACCCGTTCCTGAGAAACACTTATTAGCCTTTTCTTTAATAATCTGTTTGAAGGACATGCTACAGCATTGCTGTGAATATCCTGGCCCATTACCTGATTTCTATGCAGTTAGATGATTTCCTGACATCCAACATGGTTATTTTTTATGCAAATCTTGCTCCCTCCTCAGTGGCCACAGAGGCAATCAAAAAACAACCTTGCATGTACCAGATAAACGGGAGACCCTATAACGTAGATGCTTCTGCTGTTGTTGTGAGGAACCAGAATTCTGAGGACCTTTTTCTGCCATGTTTCCCATCTGACTCAGACAAGTCTCTCAATCTGTGTTTTGCTAACTCAAAGGGATGCTGTGAGGGTAAGTTCACTGGTGTTTCAGGGGTATTCAGATACTGCACTGACAGGGACTACATAGGCGGATAGAGAAAGAGAGCAGACATACATTTATTAATCTGGTAAAGGACTGATATTTAACTCAGCAATACTCCCAAACAAATGTCAAAGATTATATTATCAGCATGTCCCTTATCTCTGGAATTTTGTTCTGTGCTGTGCTACTTGTTGGTTTGTGGTTTGTTTTGCAGGTTCCTGGAAACGAGAACAGGAAAAGCTTGGTAGAAGTTGTAACAGGCTCTGACTGTCCATGGTATGACACCCAACAAATATCACCTGCTGATGTTTTACAGATTCCTGGAGAATCTGGTGTTGATCTCAAAGAATTGGGAAAAAAAATAACTCACCCAATATACTTCTCAGGAAACAGTGTAATGTATTCATGTGCTTCCTGGTATCCTAATTTAGGATACGTGTAGTGTGTAATGATGAACTAGCTAACTGGTTATTTTACTGTAAATCTCATTGTCCATCTTATGAAACACCATTGATTAACCCTTTCTTTCATGTAAGCTCAGTCCAGGGTTTCCAGCCCACCTCTTGGGAGGGTGATAGATCATAAGAGCCAGTTGTACATGCACTTCTCCAGAGAGAAAAATGCAATGTTTTCTTATTTTTATTTCATTGGGCAACCTTTTCAAGTTCTGTGACCCACTTTTACTTCCCTTTAAACTGTGACCAGTCTTTATTTATGCCTTTTTAATCACAATAATTTAATTAAGAAACTAATCAGCAGTGTTGAAATGATCTTTGAACTACGCCCCTATCACTGAAGGAAATTTATGAATTCATTACACAGGAAAGATCCTATTATCTAAAAAGCTTTCTACTAAAAGGATTTGGCATCTGAAAAGTAAGACTTGAAATTCTGTGCTAAATTTATTATGTAGAGATGTGAACATCATTCATAGAGCCTGAAAAGTGTTCCAACTGAATCTGACAAGTCTGTCTGGATGTTTATTAAAAATCAAACTGATTCAAAGGATTTCAGAAGTGAGTTGGATATTTAGAAGTCTGAAGGACAGATTGTGAAGGTACCTGCGTAACAGATAGAGGTTTAATGGTCTAGGTGGTCTGTTCAGTTGGTGCAGAGAGATTGGCATGTTTGAGATATGTTCCATTCTCTTAGACACTTATCTTTGGATGGTAATTTATTGGTTTTATCATCTCAGCAGGACATCCGCAGGGCATCTGTAGTTAATCATTATCATCATCTGCCAGTTGCAGTTCTCTCAGCTTCAGATCAAGAGAACATTTCTGAAAGCTACCTGGGATGTAAACACCTTTGGAAGAAAGTGACCAGATTCAAAAAAAGAGAATCCTATCTGTGCAGTCTTGCTCAAGCCTAGGAATTGGCTGTGTAACAGGACAGATTGAATAGGAGTATCTGCTCTCCATCATCGATGTGCTAGGTGAACATCAGCACTAGAAGACCTAGTTCATAAATCTTCACCTTCTAGGGTGCAAAGGCTCCAAGACATTTGGCCCAGTATAATCAAGACAGTTATGTTCCTGGACATGCTCAGCAGAATTAAAGATGACTCAGTAAGTGTTCTAGAGGAGGACCCAGTGGTTAGGTAAGGGAGAGAAAATCACTTGCTCCATCCAAGTAGCACTGTGGGCACCTAAATGCAAGCTTAGATCCAGTCCTTTGTCCTCTGTGGACGTGAACTGACATGTGGAGATAACCAATTAGTTCAATTAGTTCTATTCAAATGCAGGCCTACAGTCAGGGTCTGACAGCTGGAATTAGTGAGCAGTACATATGAAGCCTGGTTTTCTGTGACTTTGGGTCTTGTGACTGAATTACCCTGTGTCTAAGAAGGTGTGAATTCTGTTCCATGGTTTGTATGCAGTTGGGAAATGCCTCTGAGTGCTTGCCTCTGGGTATTCTCTGGTGACTAATAAATATGGTAACAGTCATCTTCTTAGAGGTCTCTTTTGTTAAGAGCACTACAATTATTTCCTGTACTGCCTTCTTACATTCAGATATTCGTGGAAATTGATCTATCGCCTCTTACTCCTCTAGCAAGTTGACTTGAAATGTGGCAACAGGTTCAAAAGTCCTTGGTGTGGGGAGAGAAGATAGATAAACAAAGGCTGGCATGAAATGCTTTCGTGGGAAAAGTAAAATAAGAAGGGTGTAGTGTCTGTTCCATGGATCTCACTGTATCTCTAAAGGATGGGCAAAGCACAAGAGTATGAACCGAAAGGAGTACAGCATACCAAGGGCTTGTGTCAGACTGGGGAATTATTTCAACCACTTGATGAGACCCTCACCTTAGTCTTCCACTAACTGCACTGCTGGGGTCTATTGACACGAGCTTGCTCAGGGGTATGATGCAGTAATTAATATCCTTGCACTTTCCATTGCCTCATTTGCTAACTTATGTATTATGTACTCTACGTGAGTTCTGTAGGGGAAAGAGAAATAAAGATGAGAAATAAAGAGGAAAAGAGAGAACTACCATTTTTTCCATGAAGAGCAGATTGCAAGACTGTGGCATTTTTCCCACACATCTTGAATAATTTTAGGTTTGGGCTTTTTGAGTTTTTAATTAATTTATTGTTTAAGTAACTATAATGAGAAAAGCCCCTGCCACACTGATTCTAATGAGGATTCATGTGCTCTGTGTCTTTCTCATTGTGGCCTATACCATTTAAATATCTTAACCAACATGTGCTGTGGCAGATTTCACTTATATCTGCTTAAATTAAAGCTTGTCAGTTTAGGCACTAAGAAGCATGCAAATATTTGAGAGAGATTTGACATTCACTGCTGAAATTGTTGCACTAAATATCTGGCATCAATGACATTACTTGAGCAGGGTTAGAAAGTCTTGCTGTGTTGTACAGGCTGTACATTCTGGACTTAAAGAAGAAAAATGTCCTTCACCTTCTGTGTTCATAATTAAGATCTCCACCAAAATTTCAGCTTGTTTTTCCTCTGCATTTTCTCTGAGCAATATGTGACTGTTTGAGTTGTTCAAAGGTGTTACTAGGAGAACAAATAGTACCAATATCTGAGAAGAAGTTGGATTAATAGCATGATTTAGCTGTAAAAGGAACGGCATTTCCTTATGTTCTCACTTCCCAGAAATGCAAGGAAAGATGGAGCTGAGTTGGAAGAGTCTGATGGAACCTTGGATATTTGAACAGCTCCAGCCACAGGAGATGAAGCTTTATTTCACATGTGCCTGTATTCTTCTTCTTATGGGTCACTGTAGCAGAACACCAGACTGTAGTGTGTGCAACAGTGTGCAGCAGGCAGACCTTTCTGTGTTGGAAACTACTGACTTGTTGATGCACTGAAGTCAAACTTGGGTATCCATACAGAGATGTTACACGTCTAAGTTTAGTCTCAATTGTACTGTAGTGGTACTTAATTGGCCATTACAAAAGGGACCAGAATCCAAATATTCCATATATACTCCCATAGCACTGGAGTGCTGAGTGTTTCAGGTCAACTGGTAGATCTTCACTTTTCGGCTAAGAAACTGATATATAGAAAGATGAACTGACATAGTACTGCCCCCTGTGCTTTGGAGAACTGCCATTCACTGTTGCCTGGACCCCTGTTAATCAAAAATATCAGGAAAGGTTCAGGAACTCTATACACTCAGGGTTCCTCTGCTTTTGTTATCACTAATGTTATTCAGTTAATTTATTTCCCTTAAAGAATTGGGCAGGCTTTCTCCAGCTTTGGTGCTGCACGTTAATACTTGTGCATAATATGGCTTAAAGTATAGATGAATTTGTGAGTAGTCTGAGAACCTGAAGCACATTGCCTTTCTGAGTAATGATTCTCCATATGGAAGGGGGTGTAAAATATTGCCACTGGGGCCTCTATGACCTGTTCATGTAAATAATTATTTGGAAAACAAAAAGTGATTTGGAATGAGAAGTCATCTCGACGGTTTGACAGTTATGTCACAGTCCACAGGGTTAATCTGGGAAGCTTGTGAAGTCAGTCAAAATTCAAATTCATCCCCGAACAAAGCTGCCCTGGTTAAGTTTTTATTTTGGAAAACAGAGAGAAAAACAAAGCAGTATTGATTACTGTAGGTGGAGAAAAGCATCCTCCAGGCTTGTGACAATTTTAAGACAAAGTCTTGTACATCAAATGGATCAAGCCCAATGCTCTTTAGAGCATATATATATATATATATTCCCAGGAACAATATCCCTTTGAGTTATGAATGAGTAAGCTCTTCTAGAGTTTCTAGCACACAAAAGACTTTAAAATGGAGTCAGATATCTGACTTTTTATGGCATGCTGTGTAAGCCAGCAAAGTGGGGTAGGAGAATCAGGCAAGGCACCTGGGAAAGCAGAGGTCTCCTGGTAATCTTTGTTACTTTGAAGGTCTTGCTTTCTCAGCTTCTGATTCCCAAATGGAAAATGAGGATAACGCCAAGGTTCGACAGACAGTGTCTGCTATACTTGTCCTCAGTTTTCCATTTAGATTTCTTTTTAAAAGAACATGGTTGAGACAGGTATAGCCCTTGCAAGAAGCAGTTGGATCTTCCCACCCTTTATATCCATGCAGCAGTGCCAAGGAGAAGGTGATTTCAGAGAAGCATGTCAGACAGAGAGGAGTAACCACTCAGTAAGAGAGGACTCTAGCCCAGCGTGCAAGTCGGGAGATAGCAAAGATAAACAAGAAGCTGACTCAAAATCAGGTATCTTTGGGATGTGAAGAAGCAACTATACATGGCTTGCTGTGGTCCAAATTTTGACTGAATTGAATAAAACCAGGGTAGAAGGCAAGGACTTTTCTTGTAAGCTTGCTGTAGGCAGGGAAAAATTGATTTATGTTATCCATTTTATAGCAGTTGTGTTTGACTTAATTAGGCCAGTTGACACTGCTTTCAGAAGTTAAGGGTTCTAATTTACATTCCAACAAAATGCAGTGAGAGCCTTGCTGAATTCTGCAGAGATTGTAAGAAGATAGTGCTTGAAGTTATGGTGTTCTGGTCTGCTGATACTGAATACAAGCAAAAGCAACGAAGGTGGAAAAGTCTCTGGCCAGTTAAAAAATTAAAATTATCTTTTGTTCTTTGATCCCTTTTTGTTCCCATTTGTCCCTTTGTTATATCCTTTCTGATGCTGAAGGGAAGGTTCTGTGGAGACAGGGACAGCTCTATTTTTGTACCTCTGGAGGTGGACAGATCACATAATGGTGCTGCTATGGAATAGAACACCAGGTCCTAGTGGGGCATATAATTCTCCATAGGTTGAGAGGCAACTTTCCAGGCTTTACCCAAAATAAACATACAAAAAACCCAAAACCCTGCAATATATGGTTTTCTTTCTTTTGATTCATTTTTCTGCAGATAGAGCATGTCAAATTTAATTTGAATAGTCCCAGTGAGATCCAATTTATTAACTCTAATAATTTATGTCTTACATATATAAACCTCCCCTCTTGCCCACTCCTGCGGAATTTGCTACACTAAATTCCCAAAATATAGTTTGAGCCTACACAGACATCAAGATCCCAGTAACTGGAATACATTGTTTAAGTCAATGGGTGATCAGATACTTCCAGAATTCCCAAAGTCAGCTATTAATTGTAAATAATAGTGTTCATTCTTATTAATTATGGCTATAGAATTATGTTGGACAATCTCCATTTTTTAATGTTTTAGGCAATGTTCCATGACACTTTGACCAACATTTAGAAAAATGGCCTGTATGTCTTTTTCTCAGAGCGTATAAATTAAGTTTTATGGAATGGAAGTGGAGGGTAGAACTCAATAAGCCAGTTGCAATGGAAATAGTCTTTCAAAACATTGGAAAAGTTAAACACTCGCAATAGCATGTGGTCTAATTTCCTGAACCTGTGAGAAAGAACATGAATTATTATATAGCTTACTGCTGAACATATGCTCGCTTCCTCATGTATGTAGAAGGCAAGAGTGGAATATATGTGCAAGTTAAATCCAGCTTTTCTCATTCTGTCTCTTGCAAGTTCAAAACAGGCACTGTGAATGACAGAAAAAAGCATGCCAAGAAGTGAGCCAGAGAGACTTAAAGGAGTTTAGATGCTTCTAGACTAGACTGGACAAGAAGAAATATAACTTTTGCTAACAGATAGCTTTCTAATATCTCAATAGCTTTTCTTTTATTTTAAAAACATTTTCAGAAGCTTTGGAGTTATATTTTTTCAGCGTATACCCAAATGATCAAAGCTGTAATTTTGTATAAGAACCATACTCATATTCTCTCCTCTGACACTGTAATCTTTCTTCAATATTCCTACACTGTTTTCAAAATATTTCCAGATAAGTTTACTGAAGATTGAAGTAGGGATGAAGACAAAGAGAGTGCAGTGTGGGGGTTTTATATTGTTTTTGTTTGATTTTGGATTTTGGTGAGGGGTTTTTTTTTGTTTGGTTTCTGTGGGGTTTTTTTGTTTCACTTTTTGTGCTTGCTTGTTTGGTTTTGTTGGGGTTTTGGTTTTGTTTTAAAGAAATAAATGTATCCCTGAGTTTTAAACTCAGAAGGAGTCTTGGCTCCGCTGAGGCAGTATCAAGGTGGGATCCTGCAAACATAGGTTCATTTACAATCTAGGGCACGCAGTGCATTCAAAATTCATATTCAATTTACTGCCTTTACATGAAAGGAGTCTGGATTTCAGAGCCTGATGGTGGGGTGACATTGAATACAAGATTGTGTAGCACTTTATAGAACTTTGCTTTTATTAGCGGCTCTATAATCACATTAAGTCAGACTGAAGATTTGAACTAATTCTTTCCCTTGAGGCCCAGGTTCTAATAATGGTAAAAATCTGTGAAATAGAATAAATACAATTCAATAATTATATTGATAAATAAAATTAAAATCAACTAATTTTGTCTTTCAGTCAGTTGTTGCCTCTGTTGTTGCTGCCTTTCTGCATCAGTGACTGCTAAACTTTTTCTGTCACACTTCAATAAATTTAATTGTGCAGAATAAATGAGCTAATTTTTGAAGTCACAGGCTCTGTTTGCAAGATAAGGATGGTGATTTATTGACCTCCTCTAGCTCTATAAGAGTGTCACCCTCTTTTTTTCTGACAACCATAAGAAGGGGGTTTGTCCCTCTTCACCCGGTGCCTTGCTAAATCCTACTTTGTGTATTTACATTTCCATCTCATTTTCTTGAAGTCACATAACACACCACAATAGACCAAAGATCATTGCTTCAGTTGGTGGAAATACAGACTATTGCAAGTGACTAGCAGGGCTTTGGATTTTTTATCTGACTTTTTAATGCTATTTTCTTCTGATGAACAATTCATTCCCTGGATTTTGGAAGAATGGCTGCTGAGGGGAGGTACAAGAAATGGGTATAGATTAACACCTTTTATTTTCTGGAGGTTTCGATCTAATTTCATTCATGAATCATAAGCTCATTTTACCCTACCAGGATGTGCACTTATTTCAGGGCTCATTCACATTTGTAGTTTGATCATGAATGCAGGAAAAACACAGATAGCAGGCGCTGGACATGCCTCATGAAAAAATTGCCTTTTTTTTAAGTTTTGTATCTGTTTCTTGGTTTTTGCATTCAGATGCTGAGAAGGTGAGGAGAGGATACCAGCTATCTTATCTGTTATATTACTGCTGCAATTTGGACAGCAATTGGTTTGCTAAACTGCCATAGAATGGTAGGAGTGAATAGGCTGCACCTTTTCTTTCCTATGTCTTTGGTTTACTTTGTGAGTCAGGATTCTTTTAGCAAAACATCTGTATGACAGTCACAACTGCCCGTTTTCATAAGGTTGCATCTTTTGCTCTATTCTTTAAATTAAAGCAATAAAGGAACCTATATACATATGAAAAGGGATGTTTAGATACTGAGGTACAATTCTGTCTCTGTTATAGCAGACAAATCAGTTGTCATGCTGTAGCAATACCATCCCTGAATCAAAAATCTTGGTATTCTGTAGAGTTAATAAAACTCCTTGGATAAAAATCAACACATCAACTCTGTCAAAAAATAGTCTCAAAGTTCTGCCTCCCTGCCTCTGATAAATCCAATAAATGAGAGAGGCGGGGACTTTGTATTACTAAATATCTGCCTGCTGAGGTGTGTAGGGCTACGAAAGCCAAACAGATTGCCATCTCAGTGTACACTGTGTTTGTTCTTCTCAGGGAGAATGAATCTGCAGTTCTCTGACTATGATGCCAAGAAACATTGCAAGGCAAATACATACGAAAGCTAGCTAGACCTTGACAAACTTGACCTCCTAGAAGTGCACAACAAAGGACTTTTTAGAGAGCCAGGATTTCACCTGGGCATTTAGAAGGCAAACTGTGAGAAACCTTTTTCTCATGTTTCAGTTGTCATATTGGACCTATTTCTGCTGTAATTTTCTTCTGAAGACGACTTACAATCTCCTAAATATTTCCTGTCAGGTGTTGGCTGGGTGAAATGCATCCTAGGGGATTGAAGCTGGAGGAATCACAACATCCCACATACCGGGCAGTCCAAATTTCTGCCAGACTCTTCGCTGTGCCTTTAGCTCAAACTGATTGCACTCTTTGTGATTGATGCTTGCAGCAAAAGACAGACCTAACCCAGGAAAGCCTCCTGCATCATGACTCTGCCTTTCTTCAAACAAAAGCTTATGTCCAATTTAACGGCTCCACTTGAACCTCACACAGCTTTGCATAAAATTAAAATTGCTGTTCTTCCCTTTTTTCACTGTGTAGTTAGTGTTTGTGCCTTGGTTGCTGTAGGTCTCTTAATTTAGATTATCTCAGGAATGTGCCAACCTGCACCTCAGCAGGTTCATTGATTTTGGGGGAGTAAGAAAGTGAACTATACCTGAACAAAACTTACTTTTTGATGAATGAACCTTTGTCAACTTTAACAGGATAAAATCCCATCAGCATTTAAGGTTTCATTGGGTTGTAGTGAAATACTTTGGAGAAAGATTTCCAGTTCATAAAACACTTCCAAAAACATCTTTCTGTTTTGTGGACCATTATCATTTTTTCCTTTGCAAACCAAGTTCCAATTGTTCTACAGATTCCTTTTATAAAGAACAAAAAGATAAACATTTTACTGAGGAGCTGAAATCTGCAGGGTGTACAGGAGATTTCTTGAAAATGCTGTCTGATTCAGATCAACATTTCTAAAACCATGACTTCCACTGAAGGAGGACTCTGTGCTTCCTCTGAAGGAGGTGTAATGCCCATTTTCCAGTTCAGATTTTTTTTTTCTGGTGGGATCTTCACCAGATCTTAAATTTCAAGCAGAGGAGTAGAATTTATTTTTAATTAATCTGAATTGAATACATTCATCATGCTCTGTAAATCATTGTGTGATTCTGCCCTTCTGTATCCATTTTCATTGGTGTTCTGTTTATGTGGGTATGACTGAGAGCTGCTAGTTTGATCTGGAAGAGACTTGACAAAATGCCACATGCTTGTCAATCCAAGTCTGATTTACAGATCAGCTGAAGGGTACAAGCTTTGGTTAAATATGCAGTCTGTAGATGAAACCAAATTTAGGCAAATGAGGGCTCCTTATGAAAGAAAACCTATCTTTCCTGTTGCCGAATGTAGAAGCTGAACTGCCCAAGTGTGGAGATAAATCAGAACTAAATACAAAGGTGGGATTTCATACTGACTGGGGGTACTGAGGTATCTTCCTAAAATACCAGGCTTTTGGTTTATTCTGCTGAAGAAATGGAAGTTAGCCCCGTTATTGGGGCAACATATCGCCAAGGCCAGGATTGAGATTTGAGATCCTTCTGTGTTCTTTGACATTTGAAAACTAAGTTGGCAAGAACAAAACCATCCGAATGTGTAAAAATGGGAAGCCTGAGGGTGCACTGAAGTCGAAACTAAAACAAGTGGCAAACAATGTCTGGAGACAGGAACAATTCTTTGTCCCTGGCTCACTTGAGTCCCTGTATTGCCAAACCTCTTCCAGTCCCCAGAAGAGACCTAGTGTAATTAGTTCAGAGAATTCCCTTCTTCACAAAATATGCCTACTGAAAGACACTTGTTTCCTGTTGGGATTTTTTTTTAATGTTTCAGTTTTGAGACTGTCTTGGAATATTTTATATAACATCAGCCACTGTGCAGATTTGTGTATTGTACTGTAATTACTTAAATAGGGGATTTTGTATGCTACAGCCAGTGATTCATGAACTGCAGGGTATCTGCAAAAACAGGCTTTCATTGGGATTATGGGATGTAAAATGCCTGAAGGTTTTTGCCTTTGATAGCAGACCTGCCATTGCATCCACGCAGGGTTTGTCTAATAAATTGTATTACTGCTTTCTAGCATCCTGATAACTTTCCCCCCCAACTCCTTGCTATTCTGAAGTGTTTTGAAAGAAAACTGGTTCTCTCTGGATTATTGCTGTGGCAATCATTAAAGCCAATGTTCAGCATGCTTGTTGTTGACTATGGTATAACAGAGAAGAAAGTTGAAAAGGGTCTTCAGGAAGGACTTTATATTGCAATGTTTGCAATAACATGATTTCTAACTAAAAATAAGGGACTTGTGGGAGAAAAGACCATAGTTGAATGTTCTCAGTGTCTTCAAGGGGTTGTAGTCACTTACCTGCCATCAGTTGAGGTTTGAGTAGCTCAATCCCCTTCCTGCTTTTACAAGTAGTCTCAGCCTGCCACTGAAGAAAATTGAGTTACTGTTCAATTTAAGCATTATCTAACTTAGCATGCCGATTTATTCCAAGCCTACAAGAACTACGAGGACACGCTGATGACAGTGTGTCCATGTCTGTGTATCCAATCGATGTGTGAGACTAGGAATCCTTGCAGACACAGGTTAAGTCTAAAGGTTTTGCCTTCTCTGAGATCCAGCAGAAACTAGGCAAGGGGAATCATAAATATATTATAACGGCTTGCTGTTTGATAAAAATTTCTCATTCATCCAGGGGATAGCAGATTTCTGGTGAAATTTCCATGCTGAATTTTATGTTAGCCCGTTTCTAAATGTCTGCAGGCTTTGTGCTGTAAAGACAGAAACAGAGTTGTTTTGTAGTTGCTTGTAAGTTTTAATTATAGCAGGCACAGCATTTCAGACATGGCGATGCTTGTTGGATCCACATGGCAGCATTTCCTTTCCAGGGGTTGGGAAAGATCTTTTTCTTAGTCATATTTCTCTCAGATCTAGAGCCGTGCAGATAAAAACAAAACCAAAGAAACTTACTGCTGCTAACCTCCTTCTTGTGAAGTCATCACAGCTCAGATAAGGAAGTTCAGTAGGTAGGAAGTACATGTCAGGGTAAGTAAAATTGCAGTGCAAGTTTGGTGCCCATGAGATTTTTCATTGACTTTAACTCCCATGCATAAGGGTCACGTCAGCCATTAGATGCAAGTAAATCCAAAGCCTCCTGATCTTCGCCTTTGGTTCGCTTTTGGCTGTGCCTGTTTCAAGCTGCCAAGTATCCTGCAGGTTGCTTGCTATTTTAAAAACTCACTGAAAATATGAGGATAGCGAGCAGCGTCTAGCTGGGTATATACTGCGTATAGAGAGACAGATCTGTATGTTCTTGACTGAAATCCTCAGTTCAGCAGAAAGTGCTTTGAAAAGGTTTGGTTTTGTTTGTGAAGTGCTGCGTGCTTCCACTCTGGCTATTCTCAGCTCTGTTTTACAGCCCTTGGCTATGCAAAAGCAACACTCCTGAACAGGGCATCAGAGGAGGCTCAGCCCAGCAAAGCTGCGGGTAGGGGCAGAACTCACTGCCCCTGTTTTCCGTATGTTCCTCTTTCTATAGAGGCCTGACTGGATCACGACCTGAGAAGGAAGCAGAATAGAAACTTAATGAAGTGAGTCTCATCCCCAGGTATATGAAGCCAGACTCTTTTGTTCTCATTCTCTCTGACTTTAGCATATTTTGTCCTGGGGGGCAGAGAGTGTGTGCGTGCGCGCAGTACGTTCATCCTTTGCTCTGCCAAAATCCACAAAAACGTCTCCTAATGCTCAGCCTTAATTTGTAGCCCTTCAAAAAACCTTCCTCTACTTCCAGTCTTTTTTGTTGTTGTTTTTTTTTTCTTTTTGTTTTAAGTTAGTGCACATTGATTAATCATTTTGGAAATGTTTAAGGCTGGGATTTTGAAACCTTTGCTGGCAAGAAATTTTCCCCTGGAGTCAAGGAGACTACTCATTAGCATGACTACTTGCCAGCATGAGGGAGGGATTCGCAATCTGGTTGTTTGTAGTTTTAAAAATATGTCTCTATTTAGCTGATTTGAGCAGCTGAACAGGGCTGGTTATGGAAATCAGACTAACAGGCTGTCACTCTTGGGTGTTTCACTGCAGAATGCATCTATGGTGAAATAATGTGTTTTTACGTAACACACGCGTTTAAACAGTATTTCAATTGTTTGATTAGTGTCTTCAGTCTTACAAGCACCATGTGATACCCTTTCAGCATAAATCAAACCAAACTCTTTGTTGTTAAATCCCCTCTCTACACCCCTCTTAGCTTACACACAGTGTAAAAATGTACATGGGTCAGCATTGGGAGGAAAGCCATTATAGGCCAATTACACAAATCTCTTACAAGTGGCTAGTGCTTGCAGGATACCTGATTTTGAGCCTAATGAGTGGAGGGGGTGGAATATGAAGAGCTAGGTAAGCTATGTCTGCAGGACATGAAGGTGGAATGGCTGTACCTCTTCTTCCTGCCTGCAAGAAACAAAACTCTGAGACAAGAAGTCTGGCACTTTGACAGAAAACCCTGTGTTTTGTATTACACTGGCTCCCTACCGTGAGTCATTCACTCCCCCTTTTTTCTGAGGAGAAGTGAAACAATTCTCCCTCTGCTCTGCATGGCTAACAGCAGCAGTGACCTTCAGACTTGCCACTTAAAACTGGTGTGGGATCATCCCAGTGAAAATTCTAAACAACGCTATCTTTCCCCTTCCGCCACGCTCCTCCAACTCACTCAGCTGTGTTTACTCCTCTGAATGCAGCATGGTTATCCAGCCTAGGTGCTGGGCTGATGAAGCACAAGGGTTGCCTCTTCTGTCTGCATATCCCTCCACCTTGCTCAAAGCTGATGGAGATTTTTCACCTTCTCACTTTCCTTTTTCCTCTTTGATTAACTTTGGACCAGATGGCCAGTCCCCAATCTCTCAGCATGCATTTGACTGACAGGAGCCTTTGATAAACCTCATAAGAATGAAGTCATCTTCAGGTCACCTCCTCTGCCTGGCCTTTAGCATCCCACACATACCACCATTATCTGCTGAATAGGAGACAAAGGAAATTAGCTCCAATTCCCTATCATCCCCATTATTTTCACACTGATTTAAACAATGAGGCAATGAGATGCCCTTCGCTTTCCTTAGGAAGGTACAAATGTCAGCTGTTAAGAAATGCAAACAAGAGGGTTCCCATGTTAATGGATGGGCTTCTTTGTAAAACCGTGAAGTGGCAAAGTGGATTTATTCACCGCCTTCCTGGAAAATGCTTAATACACTTCTAAATAAATTCTTTAACCACTTTTATTTTATACACAGTGCAGAGTGCTTAAGAAGCCTCATTGTTTTGGTCTGTATATATATAATGGGGTGATACACCACTCTTGGTTTTTTCATATGCGGTTATCAGAGCTTCATTTTAGACAGTCCTAAACTGAAATCTTGGAATCCAGGTTCCTTGATATACAAAAAGGTTTAGCTGTGCATGAATCCAAGTACTGAGATGCAGGAAACTACCTCCAATGTCAAGTGAGGAAAGAAATTTGGATGCTCTGGACAGAGGACATGAGACTGTGAATCAGAACAGAATCTCTCCAGAGATTTGTAAGTAGTTACCTCACATCCACTTGGCTATTAACCTTTTATCTGAGAACAGAAATAACAGTGCACCATTAAGTGTTGCCCCAGGGACATTTTAAGACAGGCATGCTAGAAAACTCTTTAAAAAATATTTATTTATTTTGATATTTCTTTCCCAAGATGGTGGTCTTCCACTTGAGCTGATTTGACTGGCAGTTAACTCTGTTTCTTTCGCAACTGAAAGTATCTGAATGTTTGGGCAGTTGCATGAAACCGTTCTCCATATCACTGGCACACCCACATACATTGAAGGAGATTAAAACAGCAGTAATTTCCGAATTAACTCTTGGGAAAACTGGTCTATAAACTGTGATTTACACTAAAATATTACTTTCTCTTTTTTTCTTTTCTTACTAGTCTCTCCCTAGTAAAGCAATCCAAGGTCTTGCCTCCAAAACAGGGCCCACAACAGAGTCATCTCTTGACATACAGTTGTAAAGCGCCACACAAGAATGTATCTGTTTATTCCATGGGCCAAGGATCATGCTGAGAACTAGAAACTGTGAACTGTATTCCTGTTGCCTGCTATGAAGCATGGGAGCAGTGACAGCGTGTCAGGTCAAGAGACTGATGAGCAATTCTGACCACCCGTTACGACAAGTTGCTAGACTTTGGCTTCCTGTGCAGTCAGTGGAATAAAAGTCATCTTGGTACCCAAGTATGGCTTATAGAGAAGTCAGTCCTACTTCCTTGATGCATTATGACTGCTACTCACAAAAGGTAGGAGTCTGAATCACTTCTTCCTTATTGACCTTAGATGCGACTGTAGCGGAGTTTTCCAAGTTAGGCTCTTACATTGGGCAGCCTGAATATGGCACTGAAAGTGATGGCCTTTCTGTTGTTTTAGGGTCCTAAGTAGTATTTGCCACATACCTTTAGCCACTGATAAAGGCTTGTCTTTTCTTTACACTATTACAAGTACCTGCAGTTGACCAATGGTAGAGAGTCTCGTGGTGATGATCTAGACTGATTTATGCCTCTGGGCTCACCTGGGTAGCCTCCACCAGGAACTCTGAGCCTAGAGAGTGGCAGTAGAACTGGAGCGTAAGAGGACACCTAAGTTTTTAATAAAGATCCTCTCTATACAAATTCAAACATACTCTTGCCACTGGAGGAGAATGTTAGTGTAGAAGTCAGGTAGCACCTTTCCTTTTTAGCTTTGAGACGGTCTTTTTTATGGCTTTCCTTACAGCGTAAGAAGATCCATATTGTGGCACTGTAGTAAAGGGTTCCCATTCAAAGCTGGACATATAAACTCAACAGCAGTCTACTAGCTGAGAGAGAGCTACAGAAAACTAAGTTAAACCTAATTAATGAAAGTATTCATTCTTCAACCATTCCTGCAAAAAACCCCAAAGAAACCTTTTGCTTCTTTTGTTTTTTCCAGCTGAAAAGCTCCCAGGGTGGCCCACACCGTTAAAGGACTTCAGCTGCTTTGCAATTATACCTTGTTCCTCTTTCTCCTGTATTCCATCTTACAGTGGTGAATCTTCAAATACCACAATTTTGTTGTGTGCTGACAATAAAAAGACTGTTTTCTGACACCTCTGGAGAACCTGTAATTCATGTTACTTCTTGAAGTATTTTACGAGCTAACACGAAAGTCCAGATGCTTGCTTCCATTTATCAAGTGTCTCCTTTTCCATCCCTGTGTTTCCATATTGGTAATGATTAATTTTTCACCAAGCTGCCTTTTTTCTGACCCCTTGACATCAAGCCAGTCAACTGACTGAAGATGAGGCCTTAGGCTTACTTAGCTAGAACATGGTCTAGTCTCGGGATTTATAGGAACAGATGGCTTCTGCCCTGGTGATGAGCAGCCTTGGTAGTATTTTTAAGACATCCGAAGGCACCTTTGCACTAGTAAGGGTGGGAAGCTCAACACATTTCATACAGCCTGCTGCATGCTTTATGATTGAAATCTGGAGGAGGAACTGAGCTTCTGGCACTGGTTGTGAGTTTGGCAGCCACAAAGCTTCTTTTAAAGACCTTGCTGTGTCAGGGTGCAGATCAAGGTGCAAAAACATTCCTCTGAAGTGCTTATTTTCCTTAGATAGGGAACACTGAGTTGTACGGAGCTAACCTGTGGCAAAGACTAAAAGCTGTCTGCAGTACTAAGTATTTTTTTTAAGCACAATTCTCTCCCACAATTTGTTTCTCACATACAGACTGTCACCAGTTGAGGTGTCTGTCTGTCCATCTCTGCAGATAAATGGACACACCAAAAAGATAGACAGATACACTGGCACCAACGCAGTTTGACCTAGATCACTCAGCAGTAGATACTGAAGTCAATCTGAAGAAGCAAGAATATAACAAAAACTCTAATCTCAAGGTTTTGATATATTTTTTTTAAGCAGAAGTATCAGCTGTCTGCAATTCAAAGCAAGAGGTTGAGGGTGGGGGGCTTATGCTTCCCATTTTCCTTTTAAGAAGGTCACAGTGAAAGCTTATGATTGAATATTTTGCATGGAACTGCCTATGACAAAGACAAAGATGAGGGGTTTGTCAGAGTGCTATGAAAAGAGACTGAGAGAAAGATCTGTATTAGATTTTTAAGGTGTATTTGAAAGAATGAAATAAAAAAATGCTTTCAAATCCTCGGGGACTTTCCAATTTATCAAGAAAGACACATTCTTCCTAATGAAAGGTTACTGACCTTCATGAATGTGACAGTTCAATTACAGCCCATTCATATGCAGAGCAGCCGTTGACAAAGGATTTAGGAAATGTGACTAGCATAGCAAAAAAAGAAAGAGGGGGAAAATGTCTAGAAAATTATTTTTTATTGTGGAGCAAGAAATATAAATAAGATTCAGTCAGGTAGTAGAACCTTTACTTCTCCGGCCCAGCAACCCATTAGATTTGCTTCAGTGAATACATTGACTTTTTACTCTTCTTTTTCTACTAATATTTCTGTCTTTTTAATCCTCTGAACTACTAAACCTAACAAATCATAAAGCCCTTGGGGAGCTGAGATGCAGAGTTTCAAACATTTTTTCCCTCTGACTGGCAGAGAAAGCTGGAATGTGTCCTAATGTTATTTTAAGTGCTTGACTAGTATTTAAACTCTTAAATGGATGGAAAGTTAAAGCAGCAGCAAATGCACATGTACATACATGTACCTCCTCCCCCCCGCCTCATTTTCCTTCCACCTTCTCCTCCCCCAGCTTCCCCATGCACACAGAGCTTGGCCTCTCCAAGGCTGTTAATGGCCAAAGCAGATATTGGCTAGACTCTCTGGAGCCAGCCTTCAGCCAGTGGAGGGTGACACCTGTGAGCTGATGTTTGTTGAACTCCTCCAGGTGTAGGAAAGATGCTTAAATTGACATAAGGCAGGAGCTGTAAAAACAGGCAAGTATGTCACCCATAAGTACAGCTCCCTGGAAGATCCCAAGTTGTTGTGAAACAACTAGAAGGAAAGAAAAATGTTTCACTTGCTTTCAAATAATTCCAAATTATTTGTTTATCTATCTGCATGCGCATACACAATCATGGATCTCAGTCTACGCGCGCTGTGCGCACATGAAGTAGACACAGAAAATAACATGAGGCTTATGTCCCTACATACAATGCACAAATCCATCTTCTGTTTTAAGGTAATAGCAGGGTGAGCAGTGGTGGAGTTAGATGAAGACATTCCTTTGCTTAGTATAAATTCTCACAGGTGGTCCCAGATGGAGCAGCTGCGATGGAAGTTTAGTGCTCACCTATAGTTATTTTCAGTCATGATTATATGGAAGGCATTGTCTTCCATAGAACAGCAAACAGATTCTTGACTTTAAGCAAGTGCTGAAATCCAAGTGCAATCAGATGGCTATGAAGAAGTGTTAAAACTGTCTGGGGAAGTCAGAACCAAAAGACATTTCCTTGACCTCCACACAGTATCTGTGAAATGGCATGCATGTTTCTGAGAAATGAGAAGCTCAGTTAATTGGTGTCACCTCTGTCCAGATACAGGGCTAAATTTTCCACACTGTTCAGGCTGGGAAAAACTGCAGGGACCAAGACTATGAGACCTCTGTTCTTCCTAGCAGAACAACTGTGAGGAGAAGAGGCCAGTGCAGAGTGTTTTCTACTTCTGTTACAGCCGATTATGGATTCTGGGAAACCAAAACCACTCTCAGTACTTCAAGCTGCTTCCCTGCCAATTTACCTTTTCTGAATAAAGTGCAAGACCCATCCCTAGCTGACAATTTCAGCGCCTTACTTACTGGGTGCTGAAATTCGTGTACATTCTCAGGAAAGTCCCGAGGTCATGAGGTTTTTTTTATCAATAATCACCCATTAGTACTGACTGCTTTGCAGACTCTCAGCCTCTGTTGGCTCATTTGTGTTTAGGCGATCACTGTAGAGGAAAGAACACTTACATGTCCTTAGTCTAATTTTAGATCAAGGGCTGGCATGGAATGGGCTTTGGCAGCATTGAGCGATAATGTCTGGTAGTGATGTATACAGATAAAGTAATCAATCAGTCTTTATAGGTTCTTTCAGGTGACTTTGAAATCCATAATTGTAAGCTATTGAGTTATGGAAATCATGGTAAAAATTACTGGGATCCCTTTGGAATGGTCACATTCTTGCTTCTCTTTTAAGCAAAAGATCATCTGATCAAAGGGATTTTTAAGTTAAAATGCTTTTTTCTCCTTCTTGTTCAGTGTGTACCCGAGACTTTCAGGAGGGTGTTAGGAGGCCCCAAGAGAAGTGAATTCAATACATTCTTGCAAAATCTGCTTCCAAGAAAGCTGTTGATGCGGTGTAGCAGGCAACATAGCATCTATTTTGGACACCCTGAATTTTTTTACACACTTCTTGTTTTCCTCTTATTATGCTGCCCAGTGTACACTTGAAGCTCTGGGCAGGCTCCAGCAAACAGATGACCATCTACTCTGTCATAGCTTTTAGCTGTCTCATAGAGCAACAAGATTAGAAAAAAGACCCTCATAGCACTGGAGAGAGGCTTCCTAGTAGTATGCTCACCACTTGCTTCTAATGTTGAAAAGAAAAACAAGATAAAGGAATTGAAAATGTTGACATTTTTAAGTCCAGAAAACCTCTTTGGAGTTTGTCTGTGCAGTTAGATTCATTGTAGGTAGAGTCCCAGTCCAGCAGAACATTTAAACACTGAAGCAGAAACATTATTTTATGTGAACTGAGCACTGAATCAATTATATTTAAAATGGAGAGAGTACAAGAACAAATCCAAGTATATTCTGTAAAATTCCCTATGTCATTCCTCAAATATGTTTTCTGCATCCTGCTGTAGCCTGTTTGGACTACGATATGATATAACGGGTTTACTGGAATTCATCTGGGATAACCTTTCTGCAGTGTTTTGTCTTTGCCTCTTGTAGATAAAACATGCCATCTAGGCTTTTTTTTCTTTTTTCCTTGTAAGATCCACAAAACAACACTATAAAACATTTGACTTAGAAAATCTCTACTGTCTTTTGAAAATAGGCTTACTTTTCACCACCAGTGAAGAATATTTGATTCACTTCCAATCACCAGTGGACAATTTGATCAACTCTAATTTTTAGATAGCTTTATTTCCCTGATACATTTTAACATTCAAATTCAATTAAAAGCTGTCTTTACTGAATGCGAAATAATAATTATCAGTACCAGCATCCTGAGAACATTTCTGATCACATTTGCTTTGGTTAAAGATACACAGCCTTTGTTTTCTGCTTATATTTAATTGGAAGAGTTCCTTTAAAGTTTACTCTTGGCCCTGAGGCTTGAGAGTGCAGTCAGGCATGTGACTGAGAGCAGTCCTAATAGGCAGGCTGCATAACCTCACCAGCTAAAGCTCACGGGCTGTGAGGGGGTTGTTCACCAGGGGAAAACACAGTCCACTGCCGCTCAAGCTAGCATGAACTTTATATATGGCATGCCTTGCTGATTGATTAAAAGTGTAGTCATCCTTAAAGACAAATCACCTAAGGACTTACAATAAGTCACAAATACAAAGATAGTTTTATGTCGTGTATTTCTACATAACAAAGTCTTTCAGGATGAGGACTTTGTTTGCAGTCAGTGCAAGCTGGTTGGTGACTCCTGTTAGCTTGCTGGTTGAGTCAGGTTCTCCTGAATCGTTTCATGTGGAAATCAAACTGCACCTCAGCAAACACTGGAAGGTGGGGAAGGAATAGCTTTCAGTTTGCAGTGAAAAAAGTTAGAGTGACTTATCCATGTCCCAGTAGGGAAAATTTTCTCTCATAGCCAATTGTTTGATAAGATATGGCAGGAATTAATTTTAGTGGGGCTAGAAAATATGAATTATTTTATGGCTGGCCCTCCTCTAGCTGCATTTAGATGTGTATCTGAAGAAAAAAAAGAAATCATAGAATCATAGAATGGTTTGGGTTGGAAGGGACCTTAAAGATCATCCAGCTCCAACCCTCCCCGCCATGGGCAGGGACACCTCCCACCAGACCAGGCTGCTCAAAGCCCCATCCAACTTGGCCTTGAACACTTCCAGGGAGGGGGCATCCACAACTTCCCTGGACAACCTGTGCCAGTGCCTCACCAACATCATCGTGAAAAATTTCTTCCTAAAGCCTAATCTACACCTTCCCCCTTCCAATTTAAAACCATTCCTCCTTGTCCTATCACTACTTGCCCTTATAAAAAGTCCTTCCCCAGTTTTCCTGTAGGCCTCCTTCAGGTACTGGAAGGCCGCTATGAGGTCTCCCTGGAGCCTTCTCTTCTCCACGCTGAATAACCCCAACTCTCTCAGCCTGTCAGCAGATCAGACTGTCTCTCAGTTTCTCTGATGCCCTCAGTCAACTGGTATGAGATAGAATGCAGGAAAGCATTTACATACGTATTCTCTAGATGCCAAAAAGACTAAGCTAAGAGATGTACTGACAGTCCATGAGCTTCTTATGGTAGACTTTAATGGTTTGTAGCCACAATTTCAGCTCAGCCTCAAGAGCATTAGGAACAGAGGAGCAAAGAACTGTGCAAAAGCACATTGTGGCCAGCCCAGCAAAATGGTTTCTGAAAGAGTACTCTTCCCTTTCATACTCAGTTATTGGGTCAAATTGTTGTTCAATTTCCTTATGTGACATAAGGGGAAAAAAACCCAATTCCTTTTCCAAGTAGAGGTGATGCACTCCCAGTGTGTACTGGCAGTCCTTTTCTCACTTAGGCAGAACATTTCAATATGGGCATAAATTCTTTCAGGTGCTGCTCGTTAAAATTGCAGTGAAGAAAATAAATGCATGAGTTGTCTGTCTTAATACTGTCTGTCTGACATAGCATATAATCTGCGTGGCCAGGCAGAGACCACTCAGTCTAGGGTTTCCAATGTATTGATAGTAAGAACTGGATCCAGACAGGCAATATTGGCTCATCTCCAGAAAATATTGCAATTGCATGTGTATATATCAAACCTGAAGTATTTAAACAGGACCCAACTCTGGCGTATCAAAGTGCCTAGAAAAAGCATTTCTTCAAAAGAGCCTTTTCTACTTTGGAAGAAGCAAGAAAAATAGTAACAGGCTAGATATATTACAAAATCTGGGCCTCAGTCCAGGAAAAGCACAAGTTTCCAAGACCCTTACATTTTTACATTATGGCCTATATTGAGGTCAAACCTTTCTAAGGCGCAGATTTTTCTTCTGGGTACTTGAGAAGGAAACAATGTGGATTCATTTCCGTTTTGTTTCTTTATGGTGCGTAAAGGAATTCTGTGATATTTGTTTTATAAAAGATTGCAGCTTCTTTTTTTATTGCTAGGTTCTATTCATGTCTTGTCTTCTGGTTTGCAGTGAATCTTGCTGGAGTTTTTAGGGCTGAGGATTGTGGATCCCTCTTTGAATAAGAGGGATACTGAAACTTTAACAGACTTTCTCCGACATGCTTTTTCAAAGAAAGCCTATGAAAGCTCAAAACTTCTGAGTCTTTGTTCATTTAAAACAGGTTTTACTTCTGTTGTAACTCATAACCCTATCCATTTTCCAATCCTCCAGAGTCTCACTGTAACAATGAGATAAATAAAGCATGAATTGCTATTGACTGAAAAGAAGGCACTGGGAAAAATATCTCAAAAATAATATTAATAAAGAAAAAAAGCTGAAAACATATCCTATCCTTTTGTATACGATACAGATGGCCCTTAAATATTTTTGAAGGATAAAGAAAATTTTCTCAACAAGTTCAGCAGTTCAACTCTTCTGACCACAGTAAGGGAGGGTCTAGAGCCCTTAGAGAGCAAACCAGCATAGGTCGGTATCCGAGGCTGCTTTCCGATCCTTTCTCAGGTTCCCTTGAGGGCAGTTCTAGGGTGACTGCAGATCAGGACTGTGTTCAGCCTGCCAGGGCAGTTGGTCTTGCCCTGCCAGTTTGTACCAGGTAAGAACTGTAGCAGGTATATTACATATTGCTGCCTGCCATTGGCCTTGCTGTGTAGACACTGATGAAAATCCTTTCCACTCATCCTCCTGCTCGCCACAGTTAATCTTATGCACCCATTCTTTTTAATGCTGCGTGTGGATACATGCAAATGTTGTTTCTAAGATGCTTTGTTTGGGTTTTTCTTACTTTCTATTTGCCTTTTAATTTGAAGTTGCCCAAGGGATTTCAAACTGGGGCACGTACTGACCATTCAGTGGTGCTATTAAGAGAGGTAAGATGTAATGCATAAGCATCTGGTCCTAGCTAGTCAGCTACATATTATAACACTGATGCTACTTTCATGTTTTTCATGAATCACTGACAAAGTTAGTTTCAACATTATGAAAGAAGATAATAGTTTCAAGTGCCTGCTCTATTATGCCTTAGTAATGTGTACATCTATTGCATACACTTTGTCTGCACACAGATACTGTTTGAACATTTGCATGCATTGACAGTCTGACAGATGGAGAGCACATTAGGCCAACCATGTATGTGCTGCGCAGATGCCCGTATGTCCATCCTGAGCTCATCCAACCTCCTGGCTGTGTGGGTTGGCTGTTGGCTCAGTGCAGTTGTACTGGCCTGACTGGGCAGGGGGTAGTGCTGAGCTGTGCTCCTTGGTGTGGTCAGTCTAGCTGGACATCTGCAGCCTGGAGAGACGCATGTTACTGCACTTGTTCAGACCTGTCTGTGGGGCAGCCAGCAAGCCCAGGCAAATGTTCCAATGCTTCTTTTCAGTCAGATTTCTGGACAGATAAAAGAGGACATGTCTAGTGAAAGTAGCCCCTAGAGTAGCCTTAGTAATCTGTCAGTACTTGGCCTCCTGTCTGCTGGTTTGCATCTCTCCTGCAAGGAAGGCCAACAGAAGAGGTAAAACTAACAGAAAATGGGTTATTGCATGAATCAAATGACTGGAGTAGCCCTGCAACCTTGCTAGAGATACCGTAAAGCTAAGTGGTGCAGGAGAGTTAGTCCTAGGTTTCAGTCCTGGACACTCTCCAGGCAGAATTCTCTGCATTTGCACAGAGACCTCAATATCTGCACATTGTTTTTTGGCCTATTCTTAAATTAACTTGTAGCCACTAAGTGTCTCATACTGAGAAACCTGAGAAGTCCATGCTTTCTACTTCTGCCTCGTGTAAAAGCTTGCTTTGTATACAATGAAAGATAAGGGCTTTATTTTTTTCTGCAAGAGAACGTGTGGGTAGGAAAATATCCAATCTGTCAAACTCTTTGTGACTAATAAAAATTAGCTGCTTCAAGTCTTCTAATTATCTCAATTTTTAAAAATCTGTGGCCAACTACTTAAATATTTAACCATCTGCCAAAAAGCAATCTTGGAGGTTTATTCTACAACATACAGGCAATGTTGTTGAAAATGGAAACTTTTAATACAATGCCTAGATGAATATGACATTGATTTTTTTTTGAAGTTGATAAAGATAGTGTGTTAAATTTTGTCAAGGTCTCCACATAATGACACACCCAGTCTCCACGAAACATTCCTCCATTTAAACATGCCTGAAGATCAAATTGGCACAGAAAGGTTGAAAAGCTCTCTGTGTTAGGATATTGAACAGTTAGTTAACCCATGTTGAACACGTTTGAGCTAGCCACAGGATATGCCCATTGCCTCTTCTAGGTGATGCAATATCTAAATGCAGTAGGATGCATGCAGAATAGGAATAATGATACTCATTTTCAATGCAAGCTTAGCAAAGCAGATGCATACCAGCTGGGCTCCTAACTCATCCTTTTCTCACTTTTGCTTTCTTTTGCATTCTTTACCTCTCTTGTTCTGGCAATGTCTGTAAGACTGATGCCTTGGGGTGGTGGGTAAGGGAGAGAGAGAGACTTTGAAATACCAGGCAGCAAGCAGGAACAATCCTGACAGCAGGTGATACTTCAAAGTTTCAGGTCAAGATGAGTCATCGAGCCCTGAAGCCTTATAACCCTTCAGATCACCAAAAGTCTTCTGAATTCCAGAAGCTTACTGACCTCTTTAAAGGTAATAATGAATAATCAATATTATATTTGATTCCTTGCATGAAGGTATTACAACAAACGGCACTAGATCTTTTGAAAAGAAGAATACCATTTTGATCTTAAGTTGTAAAATTGCCATGCTCAAGATGAGTTCTTGGCTCATCTGCTTGATTATGTAATGAGATCCAGCTGGACTACAACGGACTTGCAGAAAGCGAGGCTCCTCTGAGAATAAAATGTCTGATAGGGAAGGCTTAGACTGTGACATCCTCTGACTCAAAATGATTTTTCTGAGGAGGATCTTATGACATATCATTTTTGTGGTGTTGCAACCAAAACAAGCCCATCCTCAACACAAAAGACACTGATTTTGGGGGGGGGAGACTGAACGGATTTCAGGTCCCATTTCACCAACACTTGAAGAAAATTCCATTCAGTAAGATTGTAGAATCGTGGAAACCAGAGCTGGAAGGGACCCACAAGGATCTTCCGAAAGACTATAAAGTGACTTATATAAGGTCAAACTTAACTTCCCTCCTTTCCCCTTATTCCTCCTTTCCCACCAATTATACTTTCCCCTTATTCCTCCTTTTCCAACAATTATACTTTCCCTCCATTTTTATCTTAGAACTGTCTTGTGAGACACGAAAGGTAAGTGACATCAGCTTGAGCTGTCCCTTCAGTAGTCAGGGAATCTAAAAATGTCATTCAGCTATGGAATAAACTGTGTTGTGTTACAGATGTCTGAGCACATATGGACTGATGAAACTGCATTTACCATGCAACTGAGGCAAGGACTCTTGTTGAATTCAGGAAGAAGCCCTGGAGAGGTGACTGCCTCCTTTCAAGATGGTGACGTAGTATTTAATTTCCCTCTTTTTTTTTTTTGGTGAAAGCTCTGAAATGTTCTTTTTATAAATTAGGATCCAAGCCTGCCACATTGGCTAACGTTTCAATCTGAACTACATCTGGGACTTGCATGTCTTTTCTTTCTTATGGGTTGGGATACGTACATCTTTATTGGTTTATATAGTAGTTGTGACTTGTCTCTTGTACATGATGAAGTGCTAGGAGAAACAGTATGTACAGCCTTGGGCCTGGAGCTTGAGACTATAATATTTCTACTAACAGTGTATCAAGGGTATACTACAACACAAAATCTCCAGTATTGATCCTGACATGGACCTCACACCATCCCTACCCACAGCAAAGTCCATTAGTGGAGCTCTGACTCTAGTTGTGTGTTGTGATAATGGTTGAAAACTCTTCAGTCAGTGAAGAGGCAGAGCAGCTTCATTTCCCATCATTTTTGGCTGAGGACAAGAACTGAATGATACTTCACAATCAGTGACTTCACAGGTTCTCCAGATGAAGAGACTTGCTTTTATTACCTTTAATGAGACTAATGATTGTGTTCTGTTTATGAGGTACAGCAATTACTTGCAGGTGATTTTCTTTATTTTTTGTTCATTGTGCTTGTCAGTGACTAGGTGAAAATGAGAATGTATTGTTACAACTCTTGTAGACATGCCTAAATTCAAATCAAGAGAGAGGAGTCTTTAAAGATTAACAAAGGCCTACCATTTTCTTAAGCCTTAGAGATGGAAGAGCTGGTACCAGCTCTGATGGAATTCTGTTAAATCAGGTTTCAAACATATCCTGCTTTGCCAGTCCTACCTCTCCCTTGGGTGGTTTGCATCCGTGTTGCTATTAGAAGGAAATATGTATGGAAGGAAGTATTACATGATAAGAAACTATAGCACAGAAACAAATCTCCTTGGAGCTAGTGGTGGTATGTACAATGACTTCACTGAGTTGCCATTCTGGCACTGTTAATTTGAATCTGTTTTTCCTTCTCTGCTTCTGTTCAAAGACAAAGACTCCATAGCTATGTATCACTCTTCACTGAACGTGCTTTAATCTAAGCTTTACTTTAGCCATGCTCTTTTCAGTCATTTGATTCCAAAATTATTCCTTCCCTCTACACAAACTACTCAGATCATTTTCTGTGAGTATCTCAGTTCAATGGGATTTTCCAAAAGGCTGTCTTCCTGAAGGATAGATGCGCAAGAAAACATCCTAATCATAGAAACAGAATTATATCAGAAGAAGGAAATGTGAAAAGCATCTAATATTTAAGCTGTAATACTTTATAATGAAGTATTATATTTCTCCTCTTTCTGAATATGCTAGTTTTTCTTTATTTCTCCTATTCACTATTGGGCTTTGTGTGTACTTATGTATATAGATGTGTGTTTCTGTATTTGTGTGTCTATATATATACACGTGTGTGTAGAGATATATGCCACAGTTTGCTTTAGGGTAAATTTATAGTAGTTGTTGATAGCTGGAGCAAGAAAAGGAGAAAAATTAAATACAAAGGAATAGAGTTCCTCATGGTTCTATAAGACAACAATAAAAAAGCTTGTATTGTCTTTCTGTTTCATAGAAAAGTCTATGACTTTGCATCTAATAAACTCATGAAAGTTGGGACACCAAAGTGGTGGAATGCATTGACAATGAATGCAGCCCTCTTTCAACCGGTGATGGACTTTCTGTAGATGGTATCAGTAAGTGGAGCAGAAATGAGACGCAGTTTATTCTTTCCCTGGAAAGAGCTGTGGCTTCTGACTTCTGTGCCTGGAATTTTTGATTCTCTTTTACTTGCTTTGCTGGTCTGGCGATGCTATCAACTTCACGAGAGCTTTTGTTTAGGGCTGATTTTTCCACCCCTCTCCATTTTCCCTACACCTCTCCAAGCCCCAGTATTTATTTTCATGGTTTGGCTGAATGTTAATGAAACTTTCTGACTGCCAAGAGCAAACCTATATATAAGCATAAACAAAGCAAAACTTCTTTTAAATGTTAAGCAAAAACTCTGGTCTAACCCTAGCTCAGTCATGCCCTCTGGGGTTGTCAAGTCAGTAGCAGTGTGCTAGTTTTCCTGCATGTGGCAACCACAGTGACAGCAGTCGGGAGCAGATACATCCAGGAAGGTTTAAATTAGTTGAAATGCTGGTAGCAGTCAAGTTATGGCAATGCAGTACGCAACACACATTAATTAGCCGTACCTTTTCACGTAGGTTTGCTGAGCTACGTGTTGGCACATCTACTGTTGGTTCTCAGACAGTTTTTAAGTACTAGACTGTGCTACAAGCAGCCACCTTATGCCTGCAATTTAGATATAACTTCAAGTACTGTTAGCAGGCTTGCACTGAAAAGGCCTTGCTCTTCTCCTGTCTCCCAGGGGAAAAGGAGGCAAGGTCACAAAGTGGGAGCATCTTGGCCTGTGACCAGGCCTTTGTAATGCAGTCCTTTTCAAGCAAACTTGCTTGTAGAGCCTGTTTAAAATCTCTGCAAGTCCAGATTCAAGGTCTCAGTAATGGTTAAGCCTCTCGTGCAGTATCTGTTAAAGACTTCCACTAAATGAGCAGGTGGAAGCATCTGAAAAGCCAGAGTCTGCAAGCAAATAGTACTTTTCCATGGATGATACCATTGATTTCAATACTTGCATCCTAAGTCATTATTCAACCATTTGAAGGCTCTGACCCAGATGGCTATACCTAGCTTGAAGGACTTTTTGCAAGAGATAACCTTTCTCTTCTCTGTGATTAATTGTCAAAAATCATGTTAGACTTTTCTCCCATGTTGCCTGGTCACCTCTCTAAAGTCTTACTGGGACTAAAAAAATTGGCGAACAGCATACTGGAAGACATGATCAAAAGAAATAAATAGAAATGTATTTTATAAGAAAAGGATTGAAAGAGTTAAAAAAATAAAACAGAGTCCGTTCCAAGCCTTTACATTTTGAAAACATTGATGAGATTAGTTTTTCACTGTTTTACCAGCACTACTTTCAAGCTTCCTTCCCACGCTGTTGTGTAAGTTACTTGCAGAGTACTCAGGGATACAAATCTTCACCAAGCCTGACTCCTAGAATCTCTGACAAATGCTCATGCTGTGAAAGAAGAGGCATTCAGCTGCCCTGGATTGAGCAGGCTGTCAGACATTGCCAGAGAAGTTACCATGAAAAGAAGCTTCTTCAAAAGTTTGTTTAGAGTGAAGGCTGTTAATCAAGGCCTTGGTGCTCTCATTAGAGAGAGGAGGAACCCTTTAAAGTCAGGAAGCTTCTGTATATGAAAATCATGAAATTGAAATGAATGCATCTTTTGCCAGCTGGTTTCACACCCCCAGTTGGCAATCCACAAAAGTTTAGAGGGGGAATTAAAACCATTTTTCAGCAGAAATAACTATTTTTGTGATTATCATATAGATTCCATGAGCTACACATTGGTCCTATCAAGACAGGCAGGCAGCTGCATGAGAGGTGGAAAGAGAAAATGATTGAGATGAAATCACCACCAACAGCTACTGCAAGCAGGAAGGCAGCATTGGATCCCAGCCACAATACTGCTGCAACTTGGTTTGAACGGCTCTGATGGGATTCCATAATGTAGCCTACCCTGAAAAAGGTATGTGGAAGGCAGTCTGACATGGGGCTCTATTTCAAAGAAAAAAATACGGATTCCTTCCAGGCTTTAATTGCTTTTACTTTACTTGTTTTGCTCTTGGGGTTAAGATTGCCTTCAATAAAATGAGATTAAAAAAGCAGAGTGAAATAACGCTCCAAACCAGAGTCAAGTGAGAAGAGCTTGGAGAAGAAAGGGGTTTTCTCAGTGTCAGTCTTTAAATCAGTTGGAAGGCCCTAATGGAATGGGCAACTCAAGATTTTTATCACTGTATGGGGTACAGTTTTGTTCTTATTTGGTGGTTTGGGTTTTTTTTGGTGAGCTTTTTGTTTGGCTTTTTTTTTTTAAAATCACCGGTCTTCTAAGTCCATTAAGTGTTATTAGGGCAGAAGTGATTTTGGTCAGGAGATTGTTGCCTTACTTCAGAACTGATGGCTCAGCTCCCACCTTTAACAGCTCTAGGTGCAGTCTTACCCTCCAAGTACAAATGCTGCAACTGAGTTTCCAGCTGCAGAGCAAATCTGTTTTGTGTATCAAAGGTCAGGATCACGTCCTCAGCTGTGAACTGCAGGAGTATAAATACTTTCTGTCAATTGGTCTTTTGTTGTCTGGTGTATCTTCCCAGCCAACAATTGTGGCGCCTGCTGTTTCTGATAGCAATTTCCCCATCCTCTTCTGTATTACTGGAAATTCATCCCTGTGAAAAGAGCACGTGTATCTCTTGAAGTCCCAATTTATGTCCTGTTGTGATTATTTAAGAAGCGTCTGGTAGCCTTGTAGGGCCTCAGCCTTGGGATGAACTAAAGATTAGTTTCTATTTACTGCATAGTACCAGAAAGAGTCATAGCCAAACATCCCTGGCAGGATGGTAGAGAACAGCCAAGTGTAGCACTCCAGCTACCTCATTGCTGGCATGACTTGAGTGGTCAGAATAGTTCTGGCTGCAGACACAGGTGGAAAAAACAGAGAAAAGGCAGGCTGAGGAGGAGAGAATAAAATAACTGACCTTTTTGAGCTCTCTTAAAAACTGTGTTAATTTAGACCGAAAAAAAAGTGAGGAGGACTATCCATAAAATTTAGATATAGAATTAGCAGCTACTAAATATCAGGGAGAAAATATTTTCTGTCTGGAAGATGATATGTCAGTTCTTCAATGCTTACTAGCAAGAATCCCTTCTACTGCTCCATTCCTCCAAAGATCCCACCTTGTAAATACTGGTCCGGTTGTGAAATCAAAATAAAAATGGGCAGGTTGTGGTTTTAGAGGCTTTTTTGTAACTCTGTCTGGAAGACTGCACTGGTTGATTCAGGAAAAGTGAAAAGAAATATCCATGGTCTCTTGTTGTTGGTTTGCAAATTACTGGCTACTACACAAAACCTGCAGATCGGTAGCACACAACGTTTTCAGAACCCATGTGTCATTCTGACAACTTCCCAGGACAAGAGGGGCAGAGTTAATCTGCATACATATTAACATAAATTTACATAGGAATTGAATCAGACATGAATGTGCACAGTTGTTATTATTGTGTATTTACAATAAACTTCACTGTAAGTGTTGACAGCACTTCACAAAACAGAGAGGAAGACAAAACATTCTTTGAGAGTCAAAGAGTAAATGAAGGACCGTTTTCTTGAAAATCATTCCTCATGTCTTCCCAAACATTTGATATGGCCACAGGCATCAAGGAAAGCAGTTTTGAGGCCGTCAGGTGGCTACTGAATTTGCATGAATGGCAAAATAAATCTTCCCCAGAATGTGCTGTGGCTTGTGGGAGGGACTGTGATTTTTTTCAAGGGTGGAGATAGGGATTTTGAAATTTACTTTGTAACTCAATACCTACTTTTTTACTGATCTACATGAGTTCCACCTCTCTGAGATCTGTTCATCAAGAGGAGAAGTTTCACTTATCTTATGTTTCTGTCTGCTTGCTGATTAACTCTTCACCCACTGAAGCTGACATTTAGGAGTTAGGGGTGAGTTTCGAGCCTGTGCTGGAAGAGAGGTTGTAATACTGATGCAGATTTGAGGGCAAGACAAAGAAAATTCACTGTCTCCTGGTATGGGAAAGTCAGTGCTGCACGCAGTAGGGTTTAAAATACAACTCTTTCATTTTCAAGTACAACAACATTTTCAAGAGAAAAGACCCCTTCGGAAAAGACCTTTAAATAGATGTTCTTTTGATGTGAAGCAGAAGGAAAAGAAGTATTCTAGGGCTGGGGTTTTGTTTTTCAAAAATTAATCAGCAATGGGCACTGACATTTAATAAAATGGCCTGTAGCATCCTTGGCCATAGAAGATCCTGGGAAAAACTCCAAACTGCCAATACAATTGCTGGATAAGCCAGCCTAAGGGACCTGGAGGACACTGCCAGAAGAAATATCCCCTTTAACTTTCAGCCATGGTGATGCTGTGCATTCATTACCTAAGAGGGGGAAGAACAGCATGATGTGCTCTGAATAAATTGTTCAATATACTTGTTTAGATCTCGGAGTTAACTCTTATTTATACTGTTATACTCAATGCCTTTTCTCTTGAGAATGTGTAGTACAGTAAGGAAAAGGATGTATGTGTCCAGCACATACACAGGTCTCTCTGTACTGTGTTTTGGGGGTCATGTTGTTCAGGATGGGGGGGGGGGGGAATGAATTAAACGTAAAAACCATACACTTGTCAGTTCAGATAAATCTGATTTAGGCCCAGGGCTGAATGTGGCAGCTCGGGAAAACCTTGTTTAGAGCTAAGTGGATCCCAGCAATTGTTTGAGGTTTAAATGTTATACAGGTATAAAATAGAGTAAGCCTATACAACCTTTACAGGAAATGTACCTCTGTTGGAGCCTGATGTCAGCAGGTCTGACCACCCTTAGAATCTTGGGAATGAGCGAGAAGTGGTTGTGATTTGGGGCTCACAGTTTGCTGTTTGCCATAGCAGCTTAACCAGTCACCCTGCATCGGCTGATGCTCATATGTGAGTTCTTAGCCTGTGGGGAGTATGAAGTAATGCAATTTATCCTAATCTTTTTTGACTTTGAGTTATCTTTGTGAGCCTAGGTCTGAAGAGGAAAGAGGAACAATGGCCTTTTTAATACTTCCATGGTGGGACCAGCCTCAGGTTGTACCTGCACGTAAAAGAATAGGAGACTGATATGGAAGCACATCTCTTGACTGATATGGTAGCACGTCTTTGTCAAGTTTTTCTGGGCTGTTTTGTTCAAAAGCTCATCTTTTATACTGCATGAGCAGCTTTGCTATTGGCACTCTAAAACAGGAGAATGCAACAATCCTTCTGCAAATTTTGGGATAGTTATTGGCCATCCTAACACATACTCATGCTTTATGACTGAATGTAAAAAAAATCATAAATAATGTTATCCCTGTGAATCAGAGTAACCCAACTCAGGGCTCTTGCTTACAAATCATCTCATAAATTATTCAGCCAGTTCCAATTTTGGGTGACTTTCTGAGGAGAATCTGGGTCATAAATTGATATATCCTAAATTGGGCCAGTGACAGGGTGGATTATATAAGGACTTTCACTGCAGAGCCTTAGGTCCTATCCCCAGTCGCAATAAATAATTTCTTTTATGGAGTATGGGATAAATCCAAGAGACCAGAAAAGCTTTGATTTAAAATACACTATAGCACAGTGGTTAGAGACATTTCCTGGGAGGGACAGGCTTGGTTCTCTGGTCTAACTCAGTAAAAGAAGGAGCTGAACTGATCTCCAGACTCCCAAGAGACAGATTCAGCTGGCAGTAGATGAGAAGGTGGTCATATTCCCTCCAGACGCTTTCTGTGACCCACTCATCTAGGAGACAAGTTCTGGGAACACAAAAGTCAGGCACAGGAATGCTTAGTTTATGAAAGTGCATCAAGCTCCTTACAGCCAGTGTAGCGCCTCCAGCAACTGAAATGAAAATAATTTTATCATTAACATTAAGCATCTGTAAACTTAGTTAGCCAGACGGGAGGGGTCTTGAAGATCTAAGTTTGAATTCAGGTACCTGATATGGCAACCAGTTACTTTAGCCTATTTAGTAGTTTAGAATCATGTGCTTTTATGTTTACTATAATCTTCTCATCTCTTTCCCCAGACTGCTATTTTGAGCTAACCTCAGTACCCACAGAGGACTCCATGACCAGTCCTCTGACTGCTGAGTTTGCTGTGAGACTAACTGCAACTCTGAGCCTGGTTTTCCCTCCCATCTGGCAGCAAAAATGAACTGCTGCTGACTGAATGACCACTGATTCTCTTGGAAGCAGAGCTATGCGAACAGCAACAGCCAACTCTGTCACCATTTGTGAGGATTTGTAGCTTGGGCCCTGAGACATCTGGCTGAGATATTTACGCAGTCCCGTATTGCACTCACTGAGGCTCTGCGTTCACATCTGGAGTCTAGACTGAGTGACTCTATGGGCTGGCCTTCAAGGCTCTCAACAGCCCATGTCCCCCTTGTTCTCTCACTTTGTATTTCTATCGCTTTATTCATTTATTTATTTGCTGTAGGTTCTTCTATCTTATGTCCTCAGACATTCCTGTCATGGGCACTTGAGAGCTTCGGTGAGGAATGGCAGTGACTGAAAGACACTGGATAAAAGCAGACAGGACAGATAGGAGAAAAAGGCTATGTTGTGGCAAGGCTTATGGTAATGGGGGATGCCTGGTGCTTGATTATGTTGTTTCTTCTGATATCTACAGCTGTGATTGAGGGAAATGACAGTGGTCGGCAGCACACAGTTTACATTCAACACATGTTGACAGGGAGCAGGGCTTTCTGTAAGCCGTTAGAGGTGCCATGTGGTTGAGCCAGGCAGGGAGCTGAGCTGCCCACTATCCTGGGTTAGATCCATCAGCAAGCTGCAGGTGTAACCTAGGTCCTCACAGATGTGTTTTACCTCAAGTTGGTTGGAGTTGGTCTCATTAATTTCCTGCTTTGAGGATGAGGAGCATGGGCTCAAAGCCTAAAACAGGACGCAGTGGCTAGTATTCAGTAACATAAGTGTAGAGATCTGAGGTACCTGAGACATTGGCACAGGGCTGGTAGGTGTATCACAGGTTCTGTGGGAGACAGTATGGGCATCTAAAAGAAGCAGCCAGGTTTTGGAAATTAATCCTTTCAGTTAGTCATACGTTCTGGTTTTGTGCTTAGTTGCGTATTGTTTTGAACATGGGATGCTAAGAGCTTTAGCCCCATGGTGGTGCTGTACTTTTGCAACAGGCAAACTCCTGCTTGTTCAGACACTGTCCCTAGCATTATTGACAGCTGTTGCTCTCTGCAATAGGGAGAGTGTGTTCTTATTCCCAGCCTCTTCATTTATTTTTCCCTTGGGCCTTTAATCTGTTAGTTCCACTCACTCCTCTGCTTGTCCCAGATTCTCCTTGAGACCGTTTTCCTTTGTTTTAGATTTCCTGGTTGCCTAAAACCCCCTCTGTCACTGCTGAAGAAATACTGCTAGGGAGTCAAAGGCTAAGTATTGCTGACAACAGTGGGGTTATGACCTGGAAATGTAGTGCAGGAACTGGATGAGCTAATAGTGTAGTGCTTGAAAAGATGGGTATTATGCATGTACCTGTTTGTGTAGGTAGATCTGTATGTATTCGAATATAGATAAGCCAGAATCTACATTAAGAAAATGTCACAAACTCTAGAAACACAGGTACTGATACACAGTTTAATTTACCCTTTGCAGAAGGATAAAAAGGGATTTCAGATATTCTCTGTAGCCAGCAACAGCATGATGGCAATTGTAAGTAAAGGGCCTTAATCAGAGTACGTAAAAAACCTGGAATGATGTTTGAACAATATGTCCAGCTCCCAAGCATTGTCTCTTTCCTGCTATCAATGACACCCATGGCGCAGTAACAACAGAGATACGTCCTGTTTAGCACACGGAGAGTATATTGAAGCAGCCATAGGGCTGCACTAGCCTTGGCTAGAAAAGTCCCCAAGGGCCTGTCTGCCAACTGCTGACTGATGCAGAGCTGCTGCTGCTGATAATAGGGTACATGTGCTGGCTTTGAGCTGAACTAGGCAACCTGGGGCACAGTCAGATGTGCTCAACAAGGATCAAGTTCAAACCTGTTTAAGAAGTTAGTTCCCGTCAGTAGTGATTTAAGCTAAGTAGTTTTGCTGTGTATTGGAAAGGAGGAGGAATGCTCACACAGTCAGCTACTTCATCTTGGCTGTCACAGAGGTGATTTCAACACAGCCAGGGGAGTCAGAAGGACAACAAATGGCTGAAATCTGTGTCATCCTGAATCGCACAGACATAAGCTGCTAAAGGTGTATTTCCATTAGATGTTTGCCTGCTTGTATGTAGCAAAATTAGTACTGAAATCAAGAGGTACCTAGACTTCTTTGAAGATGTAGATCATTGTTCCACACTGGGAACAGCTGTGTTGCTTGAATGTTGCTGCTCCATTCAGGAGCTCAGCTGCAGCAGGCAAAACGTCAGCGTGGGTGAGGTTAGAAAATACAGATTTTTGCTATAGAGATTGACGTACCGTCATTGGAGGGCAAACGTAAATTCCCCCACTCTACTAAATGCTCTCAGAGGAGAGGAAATCAGAAAATGATCACTGCAAGATTCAAGAAGCATAAATACACTAACAGGCAAAAGAGCATTTTACATGATGCTTGTGTGTATTAATGTCACCTGAATTTATCATCAGCCGTGTTCCTTCTAGGAATATCCACATGTGCTAAGCAGGATATACTTTTCTGCGAATAATGTTTCACACCATCCAGTATCACAGAGATAGGCTATATTGTTTTCCAGGCTGGGGAGCCAGAGTTGGCCTTGTATCAGTACAGTCATGTTGTGAAGTCGCTGAGCATAGCTCCTCTGTGTTTCCCAAAATTATTCAGTTCATCAGAAGAGCATGCATTGCACAGCAGGAAACACAACTAAAGATTTTCCTAGTGATTATTGCTTCCTGAAAATATTAATGCCATATTCATTCTGATGGAGAAACTGAGTTCTGGAGCAGCAGTTCAGCTGTAACTATTCAGCTTTTTCCTGAAAGAAGCCCAGTTAGGGCACCTTCAGACAGATCCACAAAAGTATTTAAGCCCTAGGTAGGCCCCTGTGCTATAAGTAAAACCCAGTCTCAAGATTTCTGTTGGTTGTGTCAACAGGAGTTTAGATATCAAAAACCAGGGGAAAAAAAAAAGACACCGTAGTTAAGTACCTTTCTGGCTAGGAGAGGCTATGGCTGAAACAAAAATTACTTCTTTCTGAAAGTTGTTCTGTCTGCTAAGTGATCACTTTATTTTATAGTGAAATGGCATGTGAAGAGATACGAGGAAAATGGTTTCAATCTTGCTACCCTGGCAAGGATCCCACTGACCACGATAGTGTTTTACCTTTGCATGGATTAAGAGAACAGCAGGATCTGAACAGCTGATCACTTAATTGGGCTGTTGGTATTTCTAAACTTATAGTAAGGCAGTGCTGAATGCAAATATTTTTATAATCTGGATACAGAGATCCTATAGCATCACTCAAGGCCTCTTAAAAGCAATGCATACAACATATGAATGGAAGCTGTAATCTATAATGCCACAAATCCTTTAGGAGGATTATCTCTGTTATCTCATCTGACATCACAGAATTACATGTAATATAGACACATAAATGCCTTAGTCACAAAAAGATCCTTTAGAAAAGGTAGCATAGAGGAAGTTTTGTTTTTTTCTAAGCTGTGGAGAAGAGGGAAAGCTCTGCAAATGACAAGTGGATCAGAGCTAAAGTCCTGCAGATCTTGCTCACTTGGGAGAATTA